>JBBPBO010000001.1:12955971-13083692 GCA_037974295.1 Cicer cuneatum
GTGATGTTGAAAGTGAGTTTTTTTTTTTTTAACAATGAAAGTGAACAAAGTAAATTGTGCAACTATAGACATGTCTTTTAAGTTTGTTTTACATAACTCTAAGAATCTATTTTAATTAATAAGTTAATTTCAAATATACACTTATATTTATTAAAATTAGAACTATAAATGAAATATTTTAAAATTAGAACAATAAATGGTACATGGTATCCAAAGGTTCCTCTTTTTTTGTTTTTAATCATTATCCAAATGTTTCCTTTTTGCTATGTTGAAAGTAAGCATTTTTTTTAAACAATAAATGGTATAAGGTATCCAAAGGTTCCTTTATATATATATATATATCAATATCCAAATATTCCATTTTTGTTATGTTGGAAGTGAGCATTTATTTTTTTAACAATGAAAGTGAATATAGTAAATTATGCAATCCTATAGATATGTCTTTTAAGTTTGTTTTACATAACTCTAAGAAATTATTTTAATTAATAAGTTAATTTCAAATATACATTTATATTTATGAAAATTAGAACAATAAATGGTATAAGGTATCCAAAGGTTCCTTTTTTCTTATATCAATATCCAAATATTCCATTTTTGTTATGTTGGAAGTGAGCATTTATATTTTTAACAATGAAAGTGAATAAAGTAAATTATGCAACGCTATAGATATGTCTTTTAAGTTTGTTTTCCATACCTCTAAGAATTTATTTTAATTAATAAATTAACTTTAAATATACACTTATATTTATTAAAATTGGAACAATAAATAAAATATTTTAAAATATTCTCAAATATTTTAAATCCAAATCATAAGTATTACAAACCAAAATATTGTTTAACTCAAAACATCACAACAAAATATTGTCTAACTCAAAACATCCAAAATATATTATGATTCAACATTAGTACATTACTACAATAAATATCAAAACATCGTAAATAATGTTTTCTGAAAGAATATTTTATGAAGTTGCAAGTCCTTGGACGATATTCTCTAAGATCTATAAAAAAATTGATGTGTATTATATTAGTTATTTATAATTATAAAGTCACAGTTAATAATATAAAAAAACTCTTAAATATAAAATCACAATATTTACCTCTTCATATAATCATATTCTTGAAAAGTTTGCAAACGTCTATCTTTCGATTCTAAGTATTGTAGTGGTCCAATGATATCAATAATTGCTAAAACATAAAAGAAAATAAATAGTTAAACTAAACACAAATTTAATTGAATAAATACTATATTGCAACAATTATTACCTTGTTTTTCATGTTTTATCCAACTTTGTGAATACATGAGTGCCTCCAAAGTATCATCATGAAGTCTAGACCGTTGAGGACTCAACAATCTACCATCAATATTAAAAGCATATTCTGAATCAACTGTGGAAATCGGGATGACCAAAATATCTTTGGCAATTTTTTGTAAAATTAAATACTTGATTCCATTTGTTTTCCATCATAAGAAAAAAAATCATTTTTATAATAGTAAACAAACGAGAGTTAAAAAATAATATTTTAAAAAATCTCTAAATTATTTAAAACAAAAATTATTTTTATTTAAACTCAAACAAACTTAAATAATAATAATAATAATAATAATAATATATGTACAAGGCAGAGTGGGTATTATAGTACCCGTACCCGCACCCATACCCATTTAATTTTACAGTAATTATTTGTCTCCATACCCATACCCATTATACAGATTTTTACTTATCCAAAGTTCCTTTTTTTATTTATCAATATCCAAATATTCCTTTTTTTTTAACTATAAGTGAGTTTCTTTTTTTTTTTTTTTTTTTTATTTCTCTAAATAGAAGTGAACAAAGTAAATTGTGCAACTCTGTAGACATGTCTTTTAAGTTTGTTTTACATAACTCTAAAAAATTATTTTAAATTAATAAATTAATTTCAAATATACACTTATATTTATTAATCCACTCAGTCATTTACTATTTTTTTTACTATTTATTTACTTCTAGTATAAAGTAAAAAAATAAGTGATAAAATAAAGATACAACTGTCAACAAATTTATTAATGTAAACATGAAACTCGAAAAAGTATTTTTTTTAAAGAAACCCGACCCTTTTAAAAGAGAGGGAAAAAAAAGAAGAGAAAGTGATATTTTCCTATCTTTGTTTATTCTTTTTTCACATATTTTCACTTGACTACGACTTCATGAGCCATTGAATATAGCACATTGAGAAATAAAATTTGTTGGATACGTAAAATAGTAAAAATAAAAATGGTGTAAATTCCAAAGATAAAAAAACATGAAAAGAATGGGATATTATAAAACTCTAGAATAAAACTAACAGAGATCCAACTATATATATAATTATAAATAAACATACCATTTTAGCCTTTAACATTGAATTTAATATTTCAAAAGATATGAAGGAATAAAACAAGCACAACCCAAAGGACACGTACATATCCATAGTAGCAACAGAAGGAAAGTATTTTTTTTTTTATTTTTTATTTATAGAAAAAACAAAAGAAGTAAATATCAATCATTAAATATTGTCTTCTCCAGCGGTTGATTTTGGTTTCTTCACTATCAAAACAGGGCACTTCACATTCTGTGCGCAGTGATTGCTCACGCTTCCAAGGAAAGCCCTGCCATTCATGAATATCCAAATTAATATTAGTTACATTTTTCACATTTAACATTTAATTTACAAATATAGCTTGATTTAATTAAGGAAATTACATATTGAATTATATGGATTCTGGATCAGTAACTCACCTCTTGATGACACCATAGCCGTGACTTCCCATGACCAAAATATCAACGCCCAATTTTTGAACCGCAAGACATATCACGTCCCTCGGATCGCCATTCTCTATCTTAGTCTCCACCTAAACCATATAGTATACCACACATTAATTATTAATTAACTATAGAAAATAAAATAGATTAATATGTTACATACATTTTGGACGTCTTTACAAACTCTCTTGGCTTTCTCCAAGACACAATCGGCAACTTGTTGGCTATACTTCTCCATGGTTGCAGTTATGTCAGATGAGAAAAGGTATCCTGAAACATAATACACAAATTAATAATTAAGAGAAGAGTTAATTTAATTACAAGATTAATTGATCAGAATTAATTAAACAAACCTGTGCCATCAAAGGCCGAATAAACGGCACGAGGGGGCTTAACATACAAGAGGATAAGATGGTCTTTTGAATTTTTGAAAATTAAATTCTTTAGACACCACGACAAAGCGTACATGCTTTCATCTCCTTCGTCGATTGCTACCATGATTCTCCGTCCGTTATTTCTCACGCCGGCCATTTCCCACACTGCTTAGAAAATAGTTTAGTTTGTGAAACTGCAAACTTTAATATATAATATGTGTCTCAAATTATTATCGGTCGAATATATGAATAATGAGAATAAATATATAGTTTATTTATATAGCTTAGTCTGAGGGGACAGGGAGTAAGCACCTAGTTTATTTCTGAATGGATAATCATTTGTTGATGGAATCTATTGGCGGTTTCGGGGTTTGGGTTCTCTGGTTTTCGGTATTTCAACACAGTGGGCCTTTTAAGATAAACATGAAAACTTTACTGTTGAATAATAAATAATAAATACATTATTATTAAAATTAAAATTAAACGTAAAATTGAAGGCAACTGTGGTAGTTAATTATGTGATTGACAACTGGTTCTATTGTGACTTGCCAGTTTAGCCACCACTCATCCTCGGTTTCTTTCTGGTTTCAATTTTACGATAAATCCCACAGAATCCTATCCTCACTTTATTTACTACAATATGAGATTGTTATCCCAACTGAATCGATGAAGATGACCGGTTTGATCCGGCAAACAACACTTCACTTCATGATTTTGAGGTGAGAATAATATCATTAAACAAATTGATACTTAAGTTAAAGGTGTAAAAATGAATCTAATTATTAGGTTAATCTATTTTAGGTGGGTCGGACTCAATATTTTAATTTGTTTATGTTAGTCTATGTTTTCTAATCTGTTGAAAAACTATGACGATCACGGGACAAGACGAGTTGGCCCTCGATCTAAATTAAAAAAAATTGATATTTTTTATTTTATTTTAGTTTGTTTTTTTTACTAACTCAATTAAATCAAAAGACTAAAATTATTTGTTAATTAACTAAACTCAAACCAAAAGAGTAAGGTATACGGTTGTTGTAGTGAATCTCATATCACAAAAGTTAATAATGACATGAATTATATGTATAATGAGAACAATCTAATATGAATTATGTAAGTTTAGTTCCTCGATACATTATAGAAGTCATTATATATATTCTCATGTTCATAATAGAGAGTTAAACTCTTTAATGATTATAATACATTTTTTAAATTTATAATTCTTTATTTATTAGTAGATTATACTGGTAGGTTAATTGTAATATATTTATTTGAGATTGTTTAATGTTGGTAAATTAATTTTGAGACTTTTTTTTAAGTTAATGGTGATTTTGTTTTGGCATTTAACTTGTTGATTGATGATAGTTGTCTTTATTATTTTTTGAAATATTAAAAAATAAAATTAAGGCTTAATTGCAGTTTTGGTCAATTAATTTTTCAACTAAAAAATCGGTAGTTTTAAAAATCGATAGTTTTTGTCTCCCCTCAGATTTTTCAATTAAACAAATAATAATTTGACATATTTTAAATTATGTGGATACAATTTCAGGATATATAACTATTTATATATATTAATTATTCATGTCATTAATTAAACTACAAAAATGAAAAAAATTCAAAGTTGAATGTGATGTTTCTAGAATGTTTTATTGCGATTTCACACATATTAATTATTCTACATTATCATATCATATGTCATGTTATTTTAAGCATGTGACATTACAATTTTTTAGTTAAAAAATCATAGTAAGAGACTAAAATTGTCAAATTTTAAAATTAGAAATCAATTTCATGAATTGGTGAAAATATAATTAAATCAAAATAAAAAATGATTTTTTTTGCCCACCAATCTGAAGGTGCAAACACGAGAAGGGGGGTTGAATTGTGTTTGACTAACTTGAATACTTTTTCTGTTTTTGCAGTTTTAAAACAAAACTTGATGTATGAATAAAACAGAGTTAGCAGCGGATATAAAGTAAAAATTAAAACGCATAATTTTATACTGGTTCACCGTTAACGAGGCTACGTCCAGTCCCTTCACCTTGAAGGATTTCACTAATTCAAACCTTGAATTACAACAGTTCCACTGACCCTCCAAGTCAGTCTTCTCAAACAGTCTAACAATCCTAGACTCTTGAGGAATACATCACCTTGACTTCTTAAGTCAAGTCTTCTCCTACCAATCTGACAACCCCAGATTGTAGAAGGAATTACAACGCCTTGAATCTAATTGCCAAGTAATCTGCTACCCCTTCTGACTCCCTCAGATTGTAGACTATACTTTAACAACTTAGATCTAACACAAGGGAAAGAAAATAACACGAGTGCTTGCTTCTGGAAAGCTGGAACTCACAATTAACCTCACTGAAAACTTGAGTGTTTGCTTTTGGAAGTGTATGACTCTTTTGTGATTTTCGATGCTGAGTCTTCTGCCTTGAGCCTCCTTTTATAGATGTGAATTCGGGTCTCTTCCAAGCTTAATTTCGAGCTGTATCTTGCTGGATTCTCTTGCAAAAATACTTTGACCAATCGGGTTTCATATAAATAAAAAACATATATTTTTAGCTCCAGATTTGCTTTCATAAATAACTTGGGCCAATCCTGTCTTTAATTAATTTTGGAACAAATCTTTCTTCCCGCCAATAGCTTCTGAATTCCACAAGACTTCACTTTATTTTTGAATCAAATCCTTTTAATACTTTGATTAAATTAAATTAAATCTCCACCGATTATCGTCATGATTAATTCTGGACCGTTTGATCTTCTGCGCTAGTCCACATCTGGATCATACTAAGTGATCTGCTGTGATCCTCTGATTTCGGCCAACCCTGGACCATACTTTCTGATCTTCTGATCTCGGCCAACCTGGACTTGCAAACTGATCTGCTGTGATCCTCTGATCTCGGCCAATGCTGGACCACACATTCTGATCTTCTGATTTCGGCCAACACTGGGTCATGATCTGATCTTCTGATCTCGGCCAACACTGGGCCATATACTTAAATCTGGACCATTAATCTGAACATCTTCCCTCTGATCTGGACCAATTCTAAACTGGGTCTGGATTGAATTGAAGTTAAATCTGGACAAATAATATTTCAGTCTGGACATTTTACCTTTTGATTTGGATCATCTGGACATCATTTCTTCTGGTCTGGACTTAGTTTCATACCTTGAACCATGCTATCTTCTGGTCTAGGTCAAATCTAGATTGAATCTCTTGTTCTGGACCCACTAATTTATCCTCTGATTAAGTCTGGATCAAGTCTGGGCTGTTTATCATTTCACTGCCGGACCATCTTCTGGTCAGAATAACTTATGGACTAAGTCTGACTAATGATTCCTTATGGTCTGGATCAAGTCTCCCTCTAGCAGGCTTCCTTTTGGTCTGGTTCAGGTCTCCTTCTGACTTTGCTTCCTTCTGATCTGGGCCAACAAAGATATCCTCTGGTGATTTCAGGATGCATCCTCTGGTACCTTCTGGATGCATTATCTGATGTCTTCATCTTCTGCCTTTGGAAACTTCATCTTCTAGTGGTATTTAATGTAATAATTCAAGGTACAAAATAAGATTACATGGAGTGCTTTTGTAAACATCAAAATCTTAAGTGCTTAGAACCAACTTGGTTCCAACACAACCCACAAGCCCACCACATAGTAAGGCGAGGTGGTATTTTCAACTCGACTAACTAAACTGGCCTGCCATGCTTTTTGATGGACTAGTCACATGGCGGACTAAATGGAGTTGGTTGACTAGCTTTGCTACCCCTAACTTAGGTAAATAACCGTTTGAAGAGGGTGAAATGTATTGAGATGTATAAAGTGTATGTGTCTAAACAATGCTATATACAACGTGGAGGTTAAACATGTAAAAGACAAAAACATCCCTGCTCAGTGGATATTGCACGGTGATCTTCACCCTCATCTCCCTCTAGTTGTTAGGAAGCCGGACAACTTTTTTTGGAGTTTAGACCATTGCAACATAAGGCCAAAGGAAGTTGAGTATGTCTATATGAATATGGCGCCTTACGCCAACTTGAAACAGGGTTCAAAATTTAAACACTCTAGAGATAAAGTTATTTCGTTGGGTATAGATCTAACTACTACTGTTGGTTTGAACTAGTCAACTAAAACTAAAATGGTTCGTCACATTATTTAAACGAAAAATTTTAATTTTGTTAGACGGCATTTTACTTGGTATTTCATGTTCCGTCAAATCTAAATTGAATTTTTTTTAACATTAATATTTCAAAAAATTCAAAATTTAAATTTTTAAAAAATGTTTGAGTTTCTAAAAACTTAAAATTAATTTTTTTATTTATTGTTTGAAAATTTTAAATTTAACTTTTTTAATTTTAAAATGAATTTTTCGGAATAATATAAGTTTTAATTTGACCGAGTAAAACAAATAATTTTTAAGTTTTTTAAAAAAGAAAAAATAAGTCGTCTAGATAAAATGTGGATATGTGGTATAATTTTCATTTAAATTAACAGCGAACCCACTAAAACACGTGTACTAAGGAATATGGGTGTTGGAGGTGAGAGAAAAATCTTCTTAAGAGAGAAAAAAAAAATCTAAAAAACAAAAACTGTGTTGAAAATGGTATTGATTGATGTCAATATCTGTGTGGATTAATTAAACGATGTATAATAATCGGAGTCATGTTTGTGAACCGGGTCAGCCGGTGACGGGTCTCTATCTATCTCCACCCCCAACACTCCAAATTCCTACTTCTACTTCTACATGCATCCGACACTGTAGCAGCAACAACACTCTTTACCACTCTCAATTTGTCTCTATCTTTTTTTTTTTTTTTACCGTTAAGGCGATGTTTTTGTTGGATTGGTTTTATGGTATTCTAGCATCGCTTGGCTTGTGGCAGAAGGAAGCCAAAATCTTATTCTTAGGTCTTGATAATGCTGGAAAAACCACCTTGCTTCACATGCTCAAAGATGAGGTTTTCACTCTTTTTCTTCTTTTCGGATTAGTTAGTTCATCGTTTGTTCGTTTTGGAATTTCAATGTTTTTTTGTTAAATACTCAAAAATTTAACATGATTCAATTTAATTGCTGGTATTTGTCAAATATATCGTTGAGATAGATGAATCGCCCCACACTTTACAAGGAAAATAATTCCTGTTTAGTGTTTACTATTGAAAATTGACATGTTTTGATTTATTGTCATTTCTTTGATATCAAGCATCATTTAAATTTTGTAGAGTTTGTGCTTTTCTCAACAGTTATTTTCTGATTTTTTTATCAAGCTTGAGTCAACAAACATGAACTTCACAATTTGTTGCTTATTGACATGACTATAGTATTATTATTATTATTATTATTATTATTATTATTATTATTATTATTATTATTATTATTATTATTATTATTATTATTATTATTATTATTATTATTATTATTATTATTATTATTATTATTATTATTATTATTATTATTATTATTATTATTATTATTATTATTATTATTATTATTATTATTATTATTATTATTATTATTATTATTATTATTATTATTATTATTATTATTATTATTATTATTATTATTATTATTATTATTATTATAATATGGTCCTGGTTTAACCGTGTGATTTGTTTGACAGAGATTAGTCCAGCATCAACCAACACAGCATCCAACATCAGAGGAGTTAAGTATTGGGAAGATCAAGTTTAAAGCATTTGATCTTGGAGGTCACCAGATTGCTCGAAGAGTCTGGAAAGACTACTATGCCAAGGTCTCTCTCTTTCTCTTCAATACACACTTTTGTAAGCATTTTATGAAAACATGTCATTAGGAATTTGGGATTAAATCTTGCACTCAATTCAATATATACAATAATACATGATTACATGCAGATATAAAGCTGCAATATGTGTAGTTCTGGTTGTTAGCAACGATAAGGTTTCCTTCCTTTTGCTAATTAAATTGTAACTAGAGCTAAGTTTTTTATGCCTTCATAATACCAGCTATTTATCATTAGATGGTTGCTAATAGTATATTAGCTGACATATATGCTTCTGATACAATCTTTCCTATGAAGTATCTGTTTCTCACTGGTCATACTAAACATTTAACTCAATGGATACTCCAATACTCTTGCCTTCATAATCCTGCTGGCTAATATTTCATGCTTATTTGATTCATGAAAAGCGGACATTTCGGGAATTTATATATGCTACGTTCTTTCTCTATATAAGGCCTACAAACTGTATCTCTGGAAAAAATGATTATCAGATCAATTATAGCATTCTTAGAAGTTTGTATCCTTTCTGGTATTTTAGTTGTTGCTCTGCTTGCATTATTATTTTCAAGCATGAACTTTACTTTGAGTTGATACGGGCAAGTGGATACATAACTTTGTTAAGAAGTTATACTTATATTTTGGCTGTGGAGTTATGACATAGCATTTTAGCTTTAGATCTATAAAGCACGAATACTGACCCGGACACCAGACACAACACGGATACTTCGACTCTAGTATAATTTGAAAAAATGAATTAATTGAATGCAATCTAAGTGTTGATTTTGTGTTGGTGTCGGATATTGGGACACGTATTTGATCAGAGGTTTCAGTGCTACAGAGTTTTCAATTCATTATTTACTCTCGCACCCTTGTTACTTTTTGATAATCTATAGTAAGCATCATCATTATTTTGATGCAGGTAGATGCAGTGGTTTACTTGGTTGACGCACATGACAAGGAAAGATTTGCTGAGTCAAAAAAGGAGTTGGATGCTCTCCTTTCTGACGAGTCTTTGACTACTGTTCCTTTCCTTATCCTTGGAAACAAGATAGATATTCCATATGCTGCCTCAGAAGAAGAGTTGCGTTACCATTTGGGCCTGAGCAACTTTACCACAGGCAAGGGCAAGGTAAATTTGTCAGACTCCGATGTTCGTCCTACGGAGGTATTCATGTGCAGTGTTGTGAGGAAAATGGGTTATGGAGATGGTTTCAAATGGCTCTCTCAGTACATCAAATAGTTCATTAGTAAGAAACAGAAGTTTGTTGCTATAGTTATATGAGTCAGAGGTGTTGTTACATGATTTTCATACATTTTTCTTAGACAGTTTTTTCCTGAGCATATGACACTTGATTTGTTTAAATAGCCATTGGTGACACACTTATATTCTGTATTGTATTTTTAATGGTGTGTCGATATATTCATAATTTAAATTAATTATTTGACTTGATGAAGTGTAATATAACATATTTTTATTTAATGATTGAAATTATAAACATATTCATGTACAAATTAAATAAATATGTATGTTGTGGGTTCGAGCACCATGCCTTTTCTATCCTAATTTTTTTTCATAAAAATAAAATAAAGTTTGGAATAACTTAACAATTTTTATAGCAAAACACCTATACAACTTATGAATTTGGCAAACAATTCATTTTAGATAAGAAAGTGAGTAATATCAATTATTGATCATTAAACGATTGTTATTTCGGACACATGTATAACCAATCATAAGTGATTATAATATATTCATTCACTTCATCATCTTTTCACTTTAAAGAAGTCAAAATCACGTATAAATGAATTGTTGACTTTTAAAATTGTTGAATTACTTAATATATAAAGATGAGTTTTACTTAGATTATTTGGCTTGTACAATCTTGTGATACGTTTTTGTAGTATAAAAAATAATTCACAAATGGATGCCATTATTAGCGGCTGAAAGCTTAAATAAAAAGAGACATGACAGTGTGACGATGTGGTGAACTATAACGCTGAAAGTTTTCCAAAAAATCATTTCTTCATTATCGAATCAGAAGAAGGAATTTGCTTCAGAAGTTAACGTATAAATATATCAATACAGTGTACCAAATGAAGATCAAATGGGGATGTAGCTCAGATGGTAGAGCGCTCGCTTAGCATGTGAGAGGTACGGGGATCGATACCCCGCATCTCCAAAAATATAATTTTTTCATTTAGAATCCTCATGTATGTGGATCTGACGTATAAATACCAAGTTCTGAAGTTACGTTCTCAAACCAAAAAAAGATATAAGAAACTCGAGTTGGTGACTAAACTGCTAACTTCTCATTCTTTTTCTTCTCTTCCATTTTTAGACCTTGGTGAGGTGACCTACCACTTTGTTTAACTTGTCTTGTCTTCATGCAAATATTATTGTTGACTGATCAATACCAACCTCATTATCACTCATCACAATTTCCATATTAAGCTTCCATATTTTGCTCTCCCCTCATGCACTCAATTCTGTCTCCACAGTAATGGCATTTGCACTCACCGTAAAGGGAACTGTATTCATCGCCTCTTTAATTTTCATTCCAATATTTTGCTGCTACTCAGGTGATTGTTTTATACCTTCAATAAAATCCTCTAGCTCAAATTTATTCTATAAACAAACCATGCATGATCCTGATATGTACAATATCATGGCATATGTGAAAAATGAGCAGTGGCTTCAGAGGGGGAGTTACAAGGGCAGAGCATAGTAAAGGCCTTGTCATGCTTTGAAAATAAGCTTGTAAGTGACATGTATTTGATGCCATTTGTTTGTTGGTGCAAAAGCATTTGACTTTATGTTAACATTAATTCTGCTATTATCTTCTTTCTAACATATTTTTTTCCTATATTATTTTCTTTGGGTTGTTTTTGAATCCTTACTTTACAGATTTATGTTGGGTGTGATGATGCATATAGATTAAACCCATCTGGGAGTATTAAGGTGCCACCGGAGGCTACTGATTTCTTCTGTAGTGGACCATGTCTCACTGAAACACACCTATTGCTTGATTGCATTGACAACATATTGTCTAATTTTATATTCTACAACAAAGCAAACGTACAACAAATGAGATATGCACTTAATGCTGGTTGCAGCTACTCTAGACAAAGAGGTTAATATACTACTAATTTAATTTTCTACAGTTGTAATTGAACTTCCTTTTTTTTTTTGTAAATTTGTCTGCTTGAATAATATGTAAGCTGTGTATATAGGGAACTTCAATTTGGAAGACTACATTGGAGGAGAGACAAACAAAGCTCAGGACACACATATTTTGATTAGATGCTATCTTTACATCGTAGCGGCCGCAGCGGTTTATTTATATTGAGTGTGCAACATCGTGTATTAGCAGTAACAGATAAATGCTCACTGAATTTCTTTGTAAGTTTTTAACTGGGATGAGGAGCGACATGTTCCTACTCCCTACTAGTTTGGAAGATGCATGGTTGTTGTCTTAAATGTACTCTGTATAAGTGTGTATGGTACCATACAATCTGAACCAAAACTTGCATTTTGAATGAAAAATATTTCAACAAAATATATAAATATGTTACACAGTGGCTGTGGCACTAGAATGTTACAAAATCAGACCACGGGTTCCTTTTCAATTCAAAACCATAAAATGATAGAATGTCAAGAATTGACTCTGACTGGTATTTGTTTTGAAATACTCATACATTGTGAAATCGGTGGCATTCTCCAATCTCCATGACACAACATCTTCAATCTGCGTCGAATTAGCTGCAGTATAGTGCAACGGCAGCAGTTGGTAGGGACTGTTAGATTTACGGACACAATTATTTCTTGCACCTATCCTGTTGCACTCTGCCCGGGAATTTTCTTGACGCCACCTCCTTGCATCGACACTCTAACTTTCTCAACCTCATCCCATTTCCCTTCTTCTGCATAAACATTAGACAACAAAACATAGTTTCCAGAATTCCACGGTTCAAGACGAACAAGCTCTTTAGCTGCAATTTCAGCAACTTCCCTGTCACCATAAGTACGACAGGCACTAAGCAAAGCACCCCACAATGCAGCATTTGGCATCAAGGACATAGTTCTGATCAAGTCATAAGCTTCCCTTACATTCCCACAACGCCCAAGTAGATCAACAAAACATCCATAATGCTCCATCTTTGGTGAAAGCTTAAACTTTAAACTCATAGCATTAAAAAGTTCTCTCCCTCTATCAACCAAACCTGCATGAGCGCAACAGGCCAAAACGCCAACAAAAGTAGAATCAGAAGGGGTCACCCCTTCTTTCACCATCTCTTCAAACAAGTCAACCCCAAGTTCACCCATTCCATTATAACCCAAACCAGATATCATAGCATTCCAAGTAACAACATTTTTATTTATCATCTCATTGAAAACGCTCCACGCAGCTTCTAAGTTACCACATTTACAATAAAAATCCACAAGAGAATTTCCCACGGAAATTACTTCTCTAAGTAACCCCTTCGAATTTGCATAGGAATGAATCCATTCACCAACATCAACACTTCCTAAGCGAGCACAAACAGGAAGCACCGAGACCAAAGTTGCATCATCTGGCTCAAAATCCTGCTTCAACATTTCACGAAAAAGCTCAAGAGCTTTCTCACATTTCTTACTCTGTGCCAAGCAAGAAATCATAAGGTTCCAAGACACAACACTCCGTCGATCCATCTGTTTAAAAAGCTTCAAACCCATTTCCAAATCACCCAACTTACAAAACCCATGAATCATCAAGTTCCAAACGACAACATCTCTGTCAAGCATTTCATCAAACACCTTGTTAGCATCGTTCATTTTCCCACAACTACAGTAAAACTCAACCAACCCAATTCGAACGGGATTATGGCCCGAGAAACCAAGTGCAGTAACGTGAGCATGAAGGGACATGCCAAGGTTGTAGTTCTTGAGATTGGAAGCGGCTTTGAGCAAAGGTGGGAAAGTGAAGTTATCAGGGGAAATGGAGTGTATTGTTCTCATGAGGGAGAAAAAGTGGAAGGGTTGATGGAAAGGTGGGAAAGAGGAATGGGCTTTGATGATTGAGTTGAAGAGGAGAATGTTGGGGTTATGGGATTGGGTGAAAATGAGAGTGGCGTAAGGGATTTGGTGAAGGGAGGTGGAGAGAGAAACGAAGTGGGAGAGGATTTGGTTGGATTGGTGGAGACCATGGCGGAGGAAATGGGCGTGTATTTGAGGGAGATGAGTGTGTGTTTTGGTGTTGTGAAGGAGATGTAGGATTTGCCGTTCAATCTTCTGCAAACTTTTGCTCATTCCGATTGGGATTGTATTGGATTGGAATGTATAATCTCAATAATATAATCCAATCCAATCCAAATAATAATAATTTAAAAGAATAAGAAATTAAAACTGCTGTAATCATCAAATATAGGGTCTTTAAACCAATGAGCAAAAAAATTCATTTAACGTGTTAATTTTAAAAAGTTATTTTTACTAAAATAACCAAGATATTAAATGTTTTCATATCCACTAATATAAATATTAATTGCATTTTTAGTAAAGTATAAAAGATATTTAACTAATAAATACATTTTTAAATTTGTAGTTTTTTCTTGTTACATAAAGCACCCGAAATAGTAATTTTTATGAGAAATATTTGTAAAAAAAAGACATGATTAGTGACTGTGGTAATTTAAATTATAAAAACTCAGTTTATGATCAACAAGTTGTTTGCTAATTGATCGAGCTCCGAATTTTTATGCATTATTTTTTTTAGTGTATAAATATTTCGTACTAAATAGCAATTCAAATCACTTTAATTATTTTTAAAACACCACAAAAACTTCTAGTTGTGACGTTTGAGAGAAGTTAATATGGTTTACACTTTGTTGTCATGCCATCGATACACAAATAGAGACTTTTAAAGGATTTCGAATAGCATTAAATGTGAAGGCCCACGAAGGCTATTGTTTGCCTCACAGCTATTCAGTTATGGGTCTTCGACTCGTGACAAACCCTACCTTATTCGTTGCACGAAACAAGACAGTGAGAAATGCCTTGCCAAAACAATTTAGCTTGTGAAATCCAACTCCAATTTACTTTGATCCTTTCACACACCATAGTATTGAGAGATAAATCTACTTCGCCCAATAGTAAATATTGTTGTGAGTTGGTTATAGATAGAGTCTTCAAAATTGGCTATCTTAAATGGGTTGGCCCGAAAAGTCCTATAAAACATAAAACCCTATGTAAATTTAGGGTCTATAAAACATAGATAAATTTGACACTGAGTTGTATGAAAGAAAGAAATTTCTAGCTTAAATGGATATATCCACATGTCCAAAATTTGATTTGCAGGACCCAAGTCTTTCATTGAAAAAGACTTGTTCAAATCTTTCTTTAGAGATTGAATCTTAGTGTCATGACAAACACACAATGGTCAAAAGTAGTTTTACCGTACCCATGTTTCTGCATGAGAGAATCAAATTTCTTGTACCATTGTCGAGGTGCTTGTTTGAGCCTATACAAGTTTTTCTTCAATTTACACACAAGTTGTTCTTTACCTTTGACTTCAAAACCCTCTGGTTGCTCCATATAGATCTCTTCCTCCAAATCGTCATGAAGGGATGCAGTTTTCACATAAAGTTGTTCAACTTCTAGGTTCAAACTAGCTGTTAACCCAAGCACAACTCGGATAGAGGACATCTTCACCACCTGTGAAAAAATTTCTTCAAAGTCAATACATTTTCTCTGATTAAAACCTTTCACAACCAAACTTGTTTTGTATCTTGGTTGAGAACTACTATCTTCTGCTTTTATCTTGTATACCCATTTGTTCTTGAGTGATTTTCTATCCTTAGGCAACTTTACCAACTCAAATGTGTGATTCTTATGCAAGGAATTCATTTCTTCTTGTATGGCCTTCAACCACTTTTCTTTATCAACATTTTTAATAGCCTCTTGGTAGTACTCTGGCTCATAACTATCAATGACCATCACATACTCATGTGGAGGATATCTTTGATAAGGTTGATGTTCTCTAGTAGATCTTCTCAACTCAAACTCAACTAGTGGCTCAGCTAGAACCTGCTCATCATGGTGAGGTACATGATCATCAATTATATTCTCATCATATACCTTGTATATATCCCCCATCAACAAAAGTTTCTGCATGAGGCTTAGGTGCAACATAAACGTAACTTCTAAAATTTGATTTATGTTTCTCAGATTTATCAAAATCTTCAATAGTCTTATCTTTAAGAAATATCACATCTTGACTTCTGATAATTTTCTTGTCAACCAGATCCCATAATCTATAACCAAATTCTTCACCACCATAACCAACGAACACACAATGTTTGAATTTAATATCAAGCTTAGACCTCTCATCTCTTGGAACATGAACACAACATCTACAACCAAACACTCTCAAATGACAATAAGAGACATCTTTCCCTGTCCACACTCTATTTGGAACATCACCATCAAGTGGAATAGAAGGAGAAAGATTGATCAAATCCACTGTAGTTTTCATTGCTTCACCCTAAAAGGATTTTGATAATCTTGCAGAGAGAGCATACATCTGATTCTATCATTAATTGTACGATTCATTCTTTCTGCAACATTATTAGGCTAAGGTGTCTTTGGACTTGTTTTCTCAAGTCTGATTTCATGTTCTCTACAATATTCTTCAAACGGAACTATGTATTCACCATAATTATCTAATCGAACACATTCAAAATTTCTTCCCTTTTCTCTTTCAACACTTACATTAAAGTGCTTGAAGACTCCAAGTGTCTGGTATTTAGATTTCAAAGGAAAAGCCCACACTTTTCTGGAGTGGTCGTTAATAAAAGTAACAAAATATGATGCACCACCAAGAGATTTTTTATCCATCATGCAATCATCAATATGAACTAAATCAAGAATATTTTGTCTTCTTCGAGGACTAGTATTATGAAAAGAAACTCTATGTTGTTTTCTAGCAAAACAATGAGTGCAAATTTTTAGAGATGTCCTTTCATATGAAGGAAACTTTTCTTTGCAAGTATGTTGAGTCTTTTCTCACTCAAGTGACAAAGGCACATATGCCATAAATTAGAAGAGGCATTTTCAATTGTATTCACTTCTTTCTTGCATAGCTTCGTAGACATCCTATAGAGAGAAGTAGAACTTTGCTCTTTTGCAACCATTAGAGACCCTTTTGTGATTTTACATATACCACCACCACCAAAGTAACTGTTATAATACTCAATGTCCAAGACTTTCATCGAAATCAAATTGAGACAAATATCGGGAACATGTATACCATTCTTCAATTGAAGCTTGCAACCAATCCCAGTTTCAACCCAAACATCTCTCATATCAATTTTATATACTCCTTCATCTCCCATTTTTATTATGCCAAAATCACAAACATTGTAAAATATGAAGAAATCACGCCTAGGAGTAACATCATGTAACACCCTGATTTTTAACAGCACGAATGTATTTTTTTTTAATTAAAAAAATTAAAATAAAATCACTCAATAAAGTAATACGTCGTAATACAAAATGACAAAAGTAATTAAATAATTACATCATAAATATAACCAGTTAAAATAGTTTTGGGAATCAATATTCAAAATATACAAATAGAAAATACACCGGGGCTATGAGACCAGTTAGACAACACTCATACCCCTGGGGTATTCTTGGCAGACACCTGCACAAAAGTACTGCTCCAAGAAGGCTATCCCCCCCATGGTCACGTCAAAAAATTTGGATATGGACCCACCGACAAAAGTCACTATCAAAGTACGTCATAAATACAGTCATCCCAAAAAAGAATAAGTACAACCACCAAAACACTAGGGGCCTATACAACAAAACCTAATCTGATCGTGCACTAATAGCTATAATAGTAAGGATTACCACCACACTCTCCACAAGTCTCGTCCGACGCAGTCACTCGCCTCGACGTGACATCCTCCTCATCAGCCAGAGAAGGACCAGTCTCCTCCGAAGTCAGATCCACCAACGATATAGGCCGCTTCGGTGGCGCTGGAATCTCGAAACAATCCTCTACCGGCCTAGACGGACCTGAAATGTCAACCCCCACTACAAGAAAAAAATTGCTTTGCAGCGGTTTTGAAGGATGTTTGCGGTGGTTACAACTGCCTCAAATGGCAGATTGCGACGGTTCGTCAACTGTCGCAGATTCATGCGTTGCATGGGCATTTTGCAAACGGTTTCGAAAACCTTCGTTTCAACCGTTGAAAAAATTTGCGACGGTTCCCAACTGCCTCAGTATACCTTTTTTTGCTATGGTTCGAACCATCGCGAAACATGTTCATTTTTTTTGTGAAACATTGCGACAGTTATCAACCGTCGCTATATTCATTTTGAGACAATTTAAACCGTCGCAATCCTAATAATTTAAATTAAAAAATTATGATACAATTTTTTCTTATTTTTTATTAATTAAAATAAAAAATATTTATAAATTAATATCATCCACATAATTTAAATACACAATTAAATAACTATTGTAGCTAAATTCAATTTATATAATTTTTTCAAAATAAATAACACCAATTCATACATTAAACTTAACTAAAATAATAAATAAAGTAGTTTAAATATTCAAAACATTAGTGGAGTGGCTAAACATACAAAACAGCTCCATGAAACAAAAAGTTCATCAAAATATCTAATCAGTCCCTAATGATGTTGCTCCACGATCATCAGGTTGGTGGCTAGAAACAGATGAACGTCTACCATCACTACAAGAAAAAAATAGATTGCGACGGTTAAAAAAGATATTTGCGACGGTTGTAAACTCAAATTCAACCCACTTTTTCACACATACTCAATATTTATTGTTAACATCAAACTAATTAAACTTAAACAAGATCACACTCAAAATCAAAAGATGCAAGCATCAAACTAATTCATTGATTTGATAGTAGTAATAAACAACTCAAACACAACATAAAAAGCGCAACTATGATTTAACTGCAAGAAGTATTTCGAAATAGGTAATTGGCTGTATACGATACCTTAGATGTCTTTCTGGAAGTTTCTTCATTTTGGTTATCACGAAGATTTCCTAACTTCACCAACTTCTCATTGGCCCTAACTAGCAAGAGAAAGCTAGGAACTTTGAATTGTTAAAACAAAGAGGCACAAAAATATCCAAGATCAACAATCAAGTTGAAGTGAACAAAATGATCAATCAAGTTAGAATCCACTCAATACATTTCCAGCTCACCCAACCACAGTCCATATGAGCAAACAAAGAAGCAAAATGCATCGCACAACAAAGAGATGCAAAAAAATAGAAGAAGAAGAAGAAGATGCAAAAGAAACTAATATAAAATACAGGGTTTTGGCAAAAATATGACAGTCCAATTACCATTTGATAAAACCCAAAAATATGCAATTCAGAAGCCTAAGACAAAAACTTATATACAATGTAGTGTTTTGGCAAAAATATTTAAAGTCAAGGAACTACCTTTTGTATTTGTGAAAGTTGAGTAATTGACTTCTTTGGGTGCAACAAACTCTCCATTTACTTATCAAGAACTATAACAAGGGCCTTTAATATGGTAATTTTATAAGAATAGAAAATTATTTTTGTGTGCTTTCAAAGACAAAGAAAAATTCAATAATTTAAGAAACCATTTCATTGGTATGTGCTTAAAGAAGCAAGAAAAAGATAACCTGAATAACACCTAAAGGAAAGATTTCACAAGGTCTTCTAAACAAAATATACAGAGGCAAGCTTGCATCATGTTCTTGCAATCTCTAAAATTGTTGATTTATGTTCCTTCTCTTGTCTAGACTCTTTTTTTTACGGCAATGCTTGTGATCCTGTTCTCATAGAAGTATAAAACCAATAAAGTAGTTTACAAAATCACTAGTTTAAGAGGAAGACAAAACATGCTATAACTCAAATATGTTAATGTTCACTCAAATGAATATCACTCTAAAAATAGTGACATGTTATCGAACTCTCAAAGTTCCATTAATTTAAGCTAATATGCACTTGTTTTCCTCACAAAACAACTCAATTGGAATAGAAGCATGGATTCCAAAACAACTTAACAACAAAGATTCTCATCTATAATTCATTTGCAAGTTGAAACTAATTCATACATAAAGAGACAAAAAAGTCACAATGATCAACATTCACAAACAAAGTCAACATAATTCACAAATAAAACATGGAAGGCTTTTTCCTTGCAAAGTTTCACATAGCCCTTGCATTTGCAACAACAATCATTAGTGCGAAATCTTTAAAAATCAATGTATTGAAAGTAACCTTTGACTCAAGTCCGAATCTATTTGAGTTGCTTATTCTACCTCAAAAATATTTCATATCCAAATTAAAGGGTTCCCACTGTCACATACTTACTTAACAAACAAAAAAGTCTTGGTGTTCTCTATTAAAATGATGGTTGATATGTTGGAAGTAAAAAAGTAGGGCGAAATACAGAACAAATTGTAAAACCCAAAGAACGCAGAACGCATAATACACAATACAAATTTTTACCTTTATTAAATTTGTGAGCTTTTGATCTTCTTGATAGCAAAGATCGTTGAGCGCAATAGAAATTACTACTACAATATTGTGTATTTCCTGTTGATGATGAGTTTTATATAAAACTGTGGTGATGATTAAACTACCAAATCTCTATATAGACATCAGCCTATGCAGTGGCAGCTGGTTTAGAAGCACTGGATAACTTTGATCTACTCTTTGCCAAACTCTCACTGGGATGCTCCCTCTGCTCCTTCAACCTAGAGGCAAAGAGCTTCTGGTACTTAGCTGCCTTTGATTTTTCCTTAGCAATTCTCTTCTTCTTATCGGCAATCATTGCTCGCTTTCTTTGGAGTGTAAGAGGAGTAACCAATCGTTGGATCTTGGGAGCTTTACTCACCTTTTTCCCTGCAACCAAATTACCATTAATATCAAGACAATATATATCACATTATGCTTATGTCAGTGCAATTCATTTCAATGGCACAAACAATCAAAACCAAAGTATGTCTAAAATAAAATTCAAAAACATACACTACTTGGGGTTTGAATTATATTGATTGAGTAGCATACATGATATAGTTTCTTAATAGGAATGCTTAGGCTTTGTATCTCTTTATAATCAAGGGCATGCCATTTTAAAAGAGAAGTCATATTGTATCTCTCATTATGTTAATTTTATATTCAACAACAGGTTGCAGGTTATAAATATCTTGTGTTCTCATTATGCTTACCCTTTTCATGCATCTAAGACTGAAAATTATATTTGCCCTTTTCTAGGTTGCAGGTAACATGATACTAATTTGGCTTGTTTTCCAGTTGAATATAAAATTATAACATCTTGTAATCAAATTTGTGAACAGTTCAGCCACAAATTAGGATTAGCATAAGCACACAGTTCAGCTAGAAATTAGGATTAGCATAAGCACACAGTTCAGCCACAAATTAGGATTAGCATAAGCACACAATTCAGCCACAAATTAGGATACAACCAGAAAGCTAAAATAATTGAAAGTTAGGATTAACATAAGCACACATACACAGTTCAGCCACAAATTTCAGATACAAATAGAAAGATAAACTAATTGAAAGTTAGGATTAGCATAAGCACACTCACAAAGCTAAACTAATTGAAAACAAGCCAAGTTTTAAGAAACACCAAAATTCTTGTAGTGACAACCCTTAGCACATTTCCTTTAGCAAACACATCTCAAAAAACTCAAACAAACAACATGTAATGCATGTCATCCCCTGAAATACAACATTGTTAGGGAGGTGTTCTGAAACCCTTGACCTAAGAACCACACCTAAACAACAATGTAAAATCCAAACAAGGCCCAAGATAACCCTTGGGGGACCAAAATAAAGCAGCACTAAATTAGATTTCTCGAGAGGGCTTCAACCTCAAGATAAGCCTTGGGGGACAAGACCATGGAAAATCCAACTCAAACCAGGCAGAAACAGAGGCAAAAACAAAGCAATAGAGGATGTTAAAAAAATACCTAAGCAAACCAGAGTTGAGCAAACAAAAATAAGAAGGATGGAAAGCTCGAGAGTAATTACCACTGTGAACTCAACAAATGCAATTCGAGTAGAATGATGGTAATCCCCAAGAAGCCTCATACGTTGGACCTAGATAAACATCAAAACAACAAAAAATGTTATACTAAACCCTTAAAATTCAACTAACAACAAAAAACTCAAGCATTGAAACCATGAAAATGGAATACACCAATATAGTGGAAAATATTTCAGTAGATGCTAAATACAAACCTTTCCACAAATAGATTTCATTTCCTTCAGCTTGTTGACAGAGGTCGAGTAGATTTGGGTTTTCAGAAACCTCTCCACAAATAGATTTGGGGGTTTTCAGAAACTTTAGGGTTTAAACGAAAACAAAAATGAAAATGAGAAATCAGAAACGCGGGAGTGTGGAAAATGAGAAACGAAAACGAAAAGGGGACGGGATTTGACTCACACAGCGGCGGCGGTTGACAAAAAGTCGTGTTAAGGGCGGTTGTTCCAGAACCGTCACAGGCAAAGTGTCGCAAAAACAAAAATTTCTTGTAGTGCCCCGCTGGCGTCAGCCCTTTGTCCTTCTCACCCGTTCCTGGTTCAAGCACCGTGTAACACCCCGTGTTTTAAACAGCGCGAGTGTATTTTTTTTTAACCAAAATAAATAAAAAAATAATTTTTGAATCAATTCAAGATAATTAAAATAAAATTTACATTAAGTCATTTTCTTAAAACAAAACGTCGTAAATTCAAACGACAAAAGTAATTAATTAATTATACCATGATTATAACCAAGTAAGATAATTTTGGGAAATTGATCTTCAAAATATACCAAAGTGCAGTCTCTGACGGACTATGCAATGCATGGACATGTTATGTTTTCTCTTCACTGAAAATAGTATGCAAATGAAATCTGGAATCCATACACTCCATCACCACATCAAATCATCTCAAACCATCTCAAAAAATTCACATAAGTTTGTCATATACCTTCCAAATGTTTCCCAACTCATTAAATGCACAAACCAATGTTTAAAATAGAGTTTTTGAAAAAAATCAATCTGTATTCGAATACAGTATCCTTGTAGTCGAATACAGATGCGAAAACAGTGAAAAATCAACATTTTTGTATTCGAATACGAGGTTGTCATAGCCGAATACAGATGCGAAAACAGTGGCAAAATCAGCAATTCTGTATTTGAATACGACAGGGTCATAGCCAAATACAGATGCGAAGTCAGTAGCAAAACTTGCAATCCTGTATTCGAATACGACAAGGTCGTAGCCGAATACAGATGCTAAAACAGTAGCAAAAATCATGTATTTATATTCGAATACGGAGTGTCGTATTCGAATACGACATTCAAAATTGAAAAAAAACTGGAAATTTACAGGAATGTATTCGAATACACCTTCGAAAACAGTGAGATTTTCCAGAAAACTTCAACACGTTTTCAAACTATTTTCTTTGAAAAACCAACACAAACATCAAAACATAATCACAGCTTCTTTAACCACAAAACCAGAACATCCTCAACACATATAAGGGATTCTGCTCATCAACACAACAACAAAACATGATTAATGCATCAACCAAGGCAGCAACAACAACAACCCAATAGCATGCATTTTCATCATTCATAACCACATTCAAGGTAGTTTCGTTTCCAAAATAGAACATCATATATATTCATCCATCACACATGCATTTAGAGCCCTAAATGCAATCTAGAAAGTAGGAAGGTGCCCCTTACCTTAGTTCTGTTTTCTTACTCGTTTACGTTACCGCAACAAAAGCCAGCGAACTCCCTCTCGTGTCGCCGCTACGAAAATGGGTTCTCTAGCACCGTAATGATGAGAGGAACAACTTTCCTTCTTGACACTTTCTATTTCGACGTTCGGATTTCCAAGTAATTTGAGTTTTGAGCAAGCTCTTTTTTTTTTCCAAGCTCACCCACACAAACAGAATGCAGAAGAAAGAAGGAGAAGGGTACACGACTGTTAGGAGGGAAGCTGTTTTTGTTTTCTTTCTTTCTTTCCTTCTCACACACAACATATATATAGGCATATCAGCCACCTACTATGCATATACATATATATTATTATAAAATTACTTGACCCCCAAGTAATTAAATACTCCCGTCGCAACTCTATTGGCAGATAAAATCTTGATCAACTGCTGATAATTTAATTACTCATAATTATATTAAATAATCCCTCGTCCAATAATTTTAGTAAATCTCAAAAATATTTTTATATATATATATATATATATAAATATACATATATCAAATATTTTACAAATATTCCAAAATACACTTGATATTAAATCCATAATTTAATTATAATTTAAGGGTATTACATTACTACCCCCCTTAAATTAGTTCGTCCTCGAAACTACCTGTCAATAAACAACTGAGGATGTTGTTCCGTCATCTTACTCTCTAATTCCCAAGTCGCGTCTCCAATAATCGGATTCCAAATCACTTTGACTAGTGGGACTTCCTTGTTCCTCAACTGTTTAATCTTCTTGTCCTCAATTCTTATAGGTAATACTTCAAATGACATGTTATCCTTCAGTTGAATTGTGTTTGGTTCAATCACATGTGACGAATCCGAAATGTATTTCCTTAAATGCGACACGTGAAACACGTCGTGGATATTGGACAATATTGGAGGTAAAACAATCCGATAAGCCACGGGTCCAATTCGTATAGTAATCTGGTATGGTCCAATAAATTTCGGAGTCAATTTTCTTGATTTAATAGCTCTGCCAACTCTAGTTGTAGGCGTGATCCTTAGAAATACATGATCACCCTGCTCGAATTCTAAAGGTCTGCGACGCTTGTCCGCATAACTCTTCTGACGATCCTGTGGAATCTTCATTTTCTCTTTGATCTTTTTGACCTTCTCTTTAGTCTGTTGCACCATCTCAGGTCCAACAATCATACTTTCCCCGTCCTTATACCAGCATAAAGGTGTTTGGCATTTGCGTCCATACAAAGCCTCATATGGTGCCATTCCAATACTTGCGTGGAAACTATTGTTGTAAGTAAACTCAATCAATGGCAATACATCATCCTAACTCCCTCTGTCATCCAATACACATGCTCTCAATAAATCTTCCAAAGTCTGATTCGTTCTCTTGGTTTGTCCGTCAGTTTGGGGATGGTAAGCTGAACTCAATTTCAGTTTCGTTCCCAATGCTTCATGCAGCGCTCCCCAAAAGTGAGACGTGAACTTTGGATCACGGTCCGATACGATACTCGACGGTACTCCGTGTAATCTGACAATCTCAGCAATGTAGATTTCCGTCAGCTTATCTACCTTATAAGTGGTCCTTACCAGTAAGAAATGTGCGGATTTTTTTCAATCGATCCACTATTACCAAAATCGAATCATTCTTTCTTCTTGTATTGGGTAATCCAGTTATAAAATCCATGGAAATGCTATCCCACTTCCATTCCGGTATGTCCAAAGGTTGTAACATTCCAGCAAGTCGCTGATGTTCCACTTTCGCCTTCTGGCAAGTTAAACAAGTTGATACATATTCCGCTACATGCTTCTTCATTCCTGGCCACCAGTAATTCTGTCTTAAGTACCGATACATCTTTGTCACTCCAGGATGAATACTCAATTTACTCTTATGAGGCTCTTCCAAAATTGTTCTCCTCAGATCTGCAACTACCGGAACACAAATCCTCCCATTACATCTCAAAATATTATCTGGTCCAATCCTGAACTCAGTTGTCTTTTCTTGCACAATTAAGTTCCTTTTCTCTTGGATTAATGCGTCATCTTGAGAATTCGCAATATCCTCAAGTAGACCACTCGAAATTTTTATCATTCCACATTTTAAAATTCCTGGTGCAAACTCTACGTCCAAGTGTAGATCTCTAAAAGCTTCCCACAACTCTTGTTGTCAGGCCATTATTATTGAAGATACTGACACACTTTTTCTACTCAATGCATTAGCCACCACATTGGCTTTCCCAGGGTGGTATTGCAATGTGAAATTCGAATTCCTTGAGAGTCTCCATCCATCTCCTCTGGCGTATGTTCAATTCTTTCTGATCAAACAGATATATCAAACTCTTATTGTCACTGAACACTGTGAACGTGCATCCATATAAGTAGTGCCTCTAGATCTTTAATGCAAAAACTGCCGCAGCAAGTTCTAAATCATGAGTAGGGTAGTTTTGTTCATGAGTTTTCAATTGCCTTGAGGCGTAGGCTACAACTTTCTTGTGTTGCATCAAAACACATCCCAAATCTTGGTGATATGCATCTAAGTAAACCTCATATGGTTCCTCTGGTTGTGGCAAGACCAATACTGGTGAGGTTGTCAACTTTTCCTTAAGCAACTGAAAACTTTCCTCAGACTTCTCTGTCCATGCAAACGACTGATTCTTTTTGGTGAGTTGTGTCAATGGAGCCACAATCTTAGCAAATCCTTCAATAAATCTCCTGTAGTATCCTGCGAGTCCGACAAAACTTTGTATCTTTGTGATAGTCTGAGGCTGTTTCCAGGCAAGAATTGTTTCAATCTTTGCCGGATCCACAACGATTCCTTCTTTCGTTATCACATGTCCCAAGAAGTTCACTTTCTCTAGCCAAAACTCGCACTTCGACAGATTGGCGTACAATTGCTTCTCGCGTAAAACTTCAAGAACTTGACGTAGGTGCTCTCCATGTTCCTCTTCACTTCTTGAATAAACCAATATATCATCGATGAACACCACAACGAATTTATCCAGAAACGGGCTAAAGATTCTATTCATATAATCCATAAAAATCGCTGGTGCATTCGTAACTCCAAATGCATAACAAGATATTCATAATGTCTGCAACGGGTTCTGAAAGCAGTCTTTTGAATATCTCCTTCTCTTACCTGAATCTGATGGTAACCTGACTTCAAGTCAATCTTTGAAAACGTTGCGGCTCATCTTAATTGGTCCATCAAATCATCGATACGTGGTAAAGGATTACGATTCTTAATAGTTACCTTGTTAAGTTGCCTATAATCCACACATATGCGTGAACTTCCATCATTTTTCTTAACCAACAATACCGGAGCTCCCAATGGCGACACACTTGGTCTGATAAATCCTTTCTCCAACAATCCTTCAATTTGGCCCTCAAGCTCTCTTAATTCCAATGGCGACATCCGATACGGCGCCATTGAAATAGGTCCAGTTCCTGGGTGTAGATCAATAAAGAATTCCACCTCTCTTACTGGAGGTAATCCTGGAATCTCTGTTGGAAATACGTCTGGGTACTCCTTGACAAGTACCACGTCTTCTATGCTCACATCTATCTTTGTCTCCTCGTTAGCCAATGATAGAAACTCTTGAGTTCCTTCTCTCAGCGACACTCCGAGTTTATTAGCAGCCAAATACCGAACGACTCCAGGTTCGGGGAAAAGAACTAATTTGCGAGCACAATTCAAGACTACATAATTACACGACATCCAATCCATGCAGAGAATGATCTCGAGTGATTGTAGGGGTAAACATATTATACGGTCAGTGCAAACAAGAAATCTCTATTCTGAATAGTTACAGACAGTGCAAACATGCAGTATTTACGGTCAGTGTAACACCTCAATTTTTATAATAAACTATTTTATTAATGAAATAGAATTTTAAATAATTAATTTGATGTTAAAATTATTTTAGAATATATGTTGATAAATTTTGTGATTAATTTTTTTTATGTGTGTGCACATATCTATATTTTAATTATTTCTAGGTATCTCTTATTTTAATTATTTGTTTTGTAAATAATTATCTTGGAATGATAGTAATATCAATATTAATTTTATTTATTTTTATATAGTTGCTATAGTATGATGTTTTTATACATATTTATTGTGATTTAGTAACTAATATAAATTGTTGATGTTATATTTATTTATTTATTTTAACTTTGACTACTCTATAAAGATGATATATTTTTATGTGATCATTTAAAGAAAATATTATAGTAATAAGTATAGTTATTATTTTGAATATGAGAATTTTGGTTAAAATTATATTTATCTATGTTCAGGAAAAATAATATTATGTCAAAATGATTATTTTGGAGAAAAAATTTCTAACTTAAATGACTAAAATAAATTATTTGTTTACTTTTAGAAATATTAGATAATGGACTTTGGACCAAACAACTATTTACACCCTTATTTTTCACTTCTGCATATTAATTTGGGCTATTATCATTGCTGAATTGGATTTTTCTTTCTGACACCTACGAGTTGCTCTTTACACCTTTATTTCTACCTCAGACTGGACTCTCCTATATTGGGTCTTATAGTCTATTTTACTTCTGCACCTGTACACTGTTATCTACACCCCTCAATCTGTACTTAAAAAGATAAAACAGAAGGTAACAGCAGTGCAGCCGTGCATCAACACCCTCTTCCTCTCAAATTCATTCCATCAATTCCTTGTTATTTGAATCGATCCCAACTTCTATCCCACACAAAATCGGCCACTGAATCCATTTTTGGCATCAATTTTATCAATCGTAGCTCCATTTCATCAGAAACAGCTGCACTACTCATTTGTATTTTTCGGTGAAGTTGACGTTGGACCCTTCCGGCGCTCCGACGAGTCAGTGAGACTTTTTCTGCAGTTTTTCTCGTCGTTTTGACTCTATTTTTGCTCCAAAAATTATTATTAATTATTTAACATTGATTTTTATGCTCCGCATAATTTATCAGTCACGTCTCAGAGGTTTTGTGAAATCGCCGTTTATTTGGATTTGCTCGCTGTACGTCGTCGATCTACGATTGCCGTTGAAAACTTCCATTGATTTATGTTATTACAGAAAGCGTCTAACTAAGGTAAGGGGTGAGAGAGCGTTTGTATTCATGAGTATAATATATTGTGAGATGAACGGGAAAACCGTATTTCCCAATGATTCATCCGGGGCTTGCTACGTACGGCAGTAGCCCTTTGAGAGCTAAATTGATTAATGTGAAAATATGAGAATTGTGAGATTAAAATTTGGAATAAAAATATTTATAAAGTGTTGATTGATTTAATTTTGTTAAATGTGTGGTATTTGATATTATCGTGATGTTTGATTTATTTTCATTAAATGTGTAATATTTGATATTATTGTGATATTGGATGTCGAATGAATTTTATGTATGTTTGATTAGAGGAGATTTTGTGATGTGATAATAAAAGATGGATACATTGTAATGAGTTTATGTGATGATGATGATGTATGATTAATAATAGTGATGTTATAAACTTGTGATGAGGATACTGAAGTAACCCCATAATTGATGAAATAGTGATGATTACAATTTGTGTTTGAGATGATGGTCTTAATGGAGTATCATAGGCCAACGAGGGGAGAAAATAAATATTGAGAATTTTTGAAGTGGAGATTATTTTGTCATCATATAGGTAGGGCCTGACAAGCCTAGTGATTCCGGGGAAGTACAACTGAATTGAGCCTGATCGTGGCGGTCTACTATTGAGCCTTAAGGCAAGATTGTTAGACCTGGAGGTATTCAGGTGGGGAATTCCTATGTGACTTGGAGGTAGCACTCCAAATGTCGGGAGCTACCACGCAACACACGTTTACCTCGACTGTCGCGTATATGTGTCTCGGGTTGAGTTGAGGGGATCTATGAGGACAGGGCCAATTTGAATTGTCCGTCCACCGGGATGGTGGCATAATATCAAGCCTCCTAACCAAGTACTTCAGAGTTAGAATGGTACCACATTGTGAAGTAAAGTCTAAGCTCATGCATAGCATTGCATTTTCTTGTGATTGTTTTGTTATGATTAATATGTATCGTGTGCGATGATAATTTCTCTTAGATGATTTGATGTTATAGTGAAATATATTGATTTCTATTTAGTGATTTTGACTTTATAATGTGATGTTTCTTTTCTTGAAGAATGTTTGTATAATGATACGGTTTGTTATGATTAATTGCGTGTTCTTGTTACTTATATTATACTATAAGCATGATTTCGAAACTCACTTCCTTCGTTGTTTGTGTTCGACTGGCTTGGCCCTGCGTTTGGGAAATCGTAGTCATTACAGGTTAATGAGTCTTGAAGTTCAAGTTTGGGAGAAACTCCGCTCTTATAGGTGATACCGGGAATAAGGGTTGTAAATTGTATTTTACTTTTACTTTTTATTAGAAACGACTTTTTGGTATGAAAATCTTATAAGTACTAGTTAGTTTTTGAAATTAAATTAAAAAAAAAAAACTATAGCTAAGTCAAGTTTGTTCGTATTGTACTATTTTAGTTGAGGAACAAAGTTGAATTTTTACATGTGTATTTAGATGAACGTGATATCCTAAATTAGTTTTAAAAATTCTTATTTTGTTGGAAACATATGTCTTTATCCACTGCAAATTTTGTTTTAATAAAAAAATCTAGTATAAATTACTATATATGTCGTTTTAGGGTTTAGGGTGTCACAGTCAGAGTCTTAATGTAACACTCCGAGTTTAAAACACAGCGCGGGTGTATTTTTTTTTTTTTAAATAAATAAAAGAATTTTTAGAATTAATTAAAATAAAATTAATTCATTTTCTAGGAATAAATTGCCGTAAACCATACGACCAAAAGTAATTAAATAATTACATCACGATTACTCAAGTAAAATATTTTTGGGAATTAAATCTTCAAATTATATCAAAATAGAGATACATCCAACAACAGTATCCTGAACCCACCGAAATATTATCAGAGTGCGGAAAAGTTTAACGGAAAGATATACAAAAATTCCCAAAATAAAACTTTACATTCCCAGAGTTCAAGACCCTATACAACAAGTCTAGTCTGATCATGCACTAAGCTACAGTAGCACGGTTTACACCGCATCCTCTGCCAGTCTCGTCTTCACTCAGCTGTCTGGCCCTCTGTGTTGTCTACAAATACGCTGTGCGTAAAGATCAAGGAAAACTAACGATGTCTCCGTCGTTAGTGTAACCGTCGATAGGAAGGGTTCGGGTATCATCTGAGGGCAAAGCCCAATTTCCACAATAATAGTAAAGGGTCACCGACCAAAATTAACAAATAATCACGTAGCATTTATATCACAGAACAAATACACCCCTGGTATAACATATGACAATGACAAAAATTAAGGATGCTCATTTGAAATTTCATGACATATAAGCTTTTTCAAACAGCAACCATTTAATATGGAAAACATATTGTAAGTACAACTACCGTCTTAGCAATTACCAACATTCATCAGAAAATTCAGATTTTACCACGTACTTACACACATCACTTTCCAATCATCATCATATAACCAAAACGTGACCCACCGGTCAATCCCCCGATGCAATATGTATACAAATTCTTGGATTTACCAAGGTGTAGTCGCTCAACAGACCAGCACAATTTAAATATGTTTGACTTTAACGGCCCTCAAGACCAGGGTGCAATCGCTCAACAGATCAGCACCAGTGCAGTCGCTCAACAGACCAGCACATTTTACATATCTGAATGGACCACCACGAACACGCGGCCACTCTGAACCCAGATAGAATGGACCACCACGAACATGCGGCCACTCTACAACCCATCACGGTTACTACTTTCACGTGTATTAGCCTCTCACAGGCCAAATACACAGAAGTTAAATCCTCGCACGGATAGAATCGACCACCACGAACACGCGGCCATTCCGTAGCCCACTACTGTGGTTACTACTTAACTTCGCGGACCATCACGGTTACCGCACTACTCTGTGGCCCATCGCGGTCACCACCTGACTATGAAATGCATGGACATGCAATGTTTTCTCTTCACTGAAAACAGTATGCAATATCAGAAAAACTCAGCCTTTCCAGCATTCCCTCAAAACATCTCAACACAAATAAGTTCATCAATAATTAAACATTCAAGCAATCCCATCATTATCAGTTTATATTATCTCAAAAATTCCATTTTAATTCAACACAAACCTTCCCAACATTCCCCAACACTTAGGGTTTATAAAACAAAGTTGAAAAACTTGGAATTTCTGAAAAAACCCGAATTTGTATTCGAATACAACTCCCTTGTATTCGAATACAGAAGCATGAAACTGCAAAATTCATCATTCTGTATTCGAATACAGCATGCCTGTAGTCGAATACAGAAGACAAAACATTGTAAATTCAGCATTTTCTCCCAAGTCATTAAGGTTTCGAAAACATCATCATCTCCTCTTCAAAACTATTCAAAAACTCCATTTTAAATCGTTTCAAACCTTCCCCAACACTTTAAAGTTCACATGACAAAGTTTAAAACTTGATTTTCTGGAAAACACGAATCTGTATTCGAATACAGCTTCCTTGTATTCGAATACAAAAGCTAAAACTTGAGTTTCTGGAAAAACCCAAATCTGTATTCGAATACAGCTCTCTTGTATTCGAATACATAAGCAAAAATTGTGAAAATCAGCATCCTGTATTCGAATACGAGTCTGTCGTTGTCGAATACAGATGCGAATACAATGTTAAAACTTCACTTCTGTATTCGAATACAGCATGCCTGTAGACAAATACAGATGCTAAGTCAGAAGTAAAAATCCTTCCTCTGTATTCGAATACAGAGGCCCGTATTCGAATACAAGTTTGAAAACTTGAGTAAAACAGAAGCTTGGCAGGTTGTATTCAAATACACTCATGTTGTATTCGAATACACCTTCAAATTCAGTGAACTTTTCCTGAAAACTACAACACATTATCAAACTTTTTCCTTTGAAAAACCAGCACAACCCCAAAACTGATTCCAAACTCTCTTGAACCATAAAACTCAGGCATTTTCATCAATAACAATTTTTCCAGAAAAACACTTCCATCATTTAAAATTCCTTTTCTTTCGAAAACATCAGCAACACCAGAACTATCATCAACATGACAGAATACAGAATCACCAATACCAGATCATTCATCACAGTTTTGCTTTAACCACGCAAAACAAAATGTCATCCTCAAAAACAAAACATGCAAGGTATTTCCAGCATTCTTACACAACCAATCACAACTTGCAAAGCATTTTCAGCTTTCTCACACAAGCAGAACAACATTAATTCATTCAGCCAAACAGCAACTATCACATAGTAGCAAAACACCATCAAAATGCATTTTCACATTTTATAACAACCAGCACAACAGTTTTAAAAATATGCATTTTGATCATCTTCAAAATAGCATGCAAGACATTTTTCAACTTTCCCACATAAACAAAACAACATTAATGCATTCAACAACAACCATCACAGAATCATTACACATCAACAAAATGCATTTTCTTCATTTTTCAAAATGTCATTGCAAAAACAGTTTTTCTTCAAACAATGATGAAACATTATTAATGCCATCACAAGGATGCATTTACAGCCCTAATGCAAACTAGAAAGTGGAAGGTGCCCTTACCCTTGTTGCGTGTCTGCTACTGCTCACGTTTCTGTTTTCGTTCCCGTTTACGCATCAAAAATCGGCGAAACTCCTGCTTGCGTTTGCTGCTATGAAACTGGGTTCTCTAGCTCCGGAATGATAAGGGGAACAACTTTTGTACTGGGGGTTTTTTGGTTTGGTGCTTAGATTTCCAATTAATGTCACTTTTGAGGAACTCCCTCTTTTCCTTTTTTTTTTTGAAATCGTGAACAGAATTCAAAATGGGAAGGGAAGGGAGAAGGTGATATTGTTACATGCAGTATGGGCAGCAAGGGAGGATGAATGGTGTTCTGATTTCACCCATCCTTCTCACTCCTATTTATAGGCTTGTGTGGGTGCCACCACACCTGACACTTGTCTGATCCTCAACACTTAACAAGTCTCGTCGCAATTAGCCGATAATTCCTTAATTAATTGTTCGTTAATTTAATTACTCGTAATTAAATTAATTTATTCTTCATCCAATAATCTTAATTCATCTTCCAAAATAAATATTTATATATATATATTCACTCAAAACATACATATATTAAATATTTTACAAATATCCCCAAAATACACTTAATATTAATTCCATAATTTAATTCTTAAATTTAAGGGTCTTACACTTAGCAGGTGTGGAAACAACCAAATCAAAAGGTAATGAAGACATAGATAGCTTCAAACGATTCACACAGTCCATAGCAATGAAGGAATGAGTTGCCCCCGAATCAAAAAGTGCAGTTAGTGTGTTACCTGCAATCTCGCAATCTCGCTGGATTAAATTATGAGCTTGACTCCCGGCTTCAGCACCCATGTGATAGACGCATCCCCTAGCAATAGGACGAGTAGCCCTAGTTGCGTTCATAGTTGGTTCCACCTTCGGAACCTTGCAATCTCTTGCAAAATGTCCTAGCTTCTGGCAATTGTAGCATGAAGAACTCATAGTGGAACAAGCAGTAGCATAATGTCCCTCTTTCCCACATCGGAAACATCGAGCCCCTTGTCCCAATTGTCTTCCAAAATTTGGGTTTCCAGACAATTCTGGCCTCTGTTGTTGTTATGTGGTCAGCTATATGGCTTTGCACCCTGCTTCCCTTTATTATTCTGATAATTCATCTGCCTCGGCCCTTCTGAATTAAAGTTCCTTCCTCGGTTGACCCTCCTGTTCTTCATATCCTCCACCTCTCTACATTTCTCCACTAATGCTTGGAAACGTTGTATTCACAAGGGTAAAACTGAGTCTTGAATCTCGTACTTCAGACCATTTTGGAAACGATGACACATAAACTGTTCATTCACCTCTTCACGGAAAAATCTGAAATGTCTGGACAAAGACTCAAACTTACCGGCATACTCACCCACCGTCATATTTCCCTGGTGTAATTTCAGAAAATCATCACCCAACTTAGTTCTAGTGCTCATCGGGAAGTATTTGTCCAAAAATTTCCTTTTAAACAACTCCAAGTTCAACTCCTCGTGAGCTGATCCCATCAGAAGCCTTGTACTTCTCCACCAATATTCTGCATCCCCTAGTAGCAGATATGTAGCATAGTTGACCTTTACCGCCGCCTGGCAATTAATCATTTCAAAAATCTTTTCCATTTCCTGAATCCATTGGTCCGCTCTTTCTGGACCCTCATCACCCTTGAACCTTGGAGGATTATGACGACGAAAATCCTCTAGTCCTCTTGATTCAGCAGTACGAATCTATCTTTCTCTTTTCTCTAGATCTCGTTGAGTCTTTGCAGCCGTCTGTGCAGCAACAGACGCAACCATGTTATTCATCGCTTCAGCCATCCGATCATCCCGGCTGACGTTGGCTCTTGCAGTGTCGTCTCTTCTTGGAGGCATTGTTCCCTTCAAAACCATCATCCAATACAAATCTCACACCACTTAGAATAATTCCAAAATATAACTTAACAACATCATCACTTCAGCACACCACAACTATACAATACTTGACACTCTAACTACTTGCTCCTATGCATGATCAGATAACGACTCGCATCCAACAATCTAACCAGAACTCTACCCAAAAATTAACCAAAAGCTCTAACTAGAAGTCCAACCAAAAGCTCTGATACCACACTTTGTAACACCCCGAGTTTTAAACAGCGTGAGTGTATTTTTTTTAACCAACATAAATAAATAAAAGAATTTTTGAATTAATTCAAGATAATTAAAATAAAATTTACATTAAGTCATTTTCTTAAAATAAAACGTCGTAAATTCAAACGACAAAAGTAATTAATTAATTATACCATGATTATTGTAACACCCCGAGTTTAAAATACAGCGCGGGTGTATTTTTTTTTTCAATAACTAATTAAAATGAGTTTTCCAAAATTAATATCAAGGGAATAAAAATAAAATCAGTTCATTTCAAAGGTTATCACCCAATCAGTGTCAGAGTGCAGAATAATACAGCGGAAAAAGTAATACATTAATTCCCAAAATAAAATTACATTTCCCAAAACTCAAGACCCTATACAAAAGTCTAGACTGATCATGCACTAAGCTACAGTAGCACGGTCTCCACCATATCCTCTATAAGTCTCGTCTTCAGCCAACCGTCCGTCCCTCTGCGTTGTCCACGTAGACTCCGTACGTAAAGATCAGGGGAAACTAACGACGCTTCCATCGTAAGTGTATCCGTCGGTAGAACGGGTTTGGGTAACATCTGAGGGCAAAGCCCAAAGTCCACAATATAATAGCAAGGGTCACCGACCGAAATTAACAAATAAGCACATAGCATATATCTCACAACAACACATATATTCATGGCATAATATATGACAATGATGAGGAAAATAATAATGCTCATTTGAAATTTAACGACATACATGCCTTTTCAAAACAGCAGCCAATTATTATGAAATATGTGGTAAGTACAAACAACACCTCAGCAAATCACAATCATTAAATCAGAAATTCAGATTCTGAACAGTAGTCACACACATTCAATTTCCACTCATCATCATAATCCAATCCTGACCTACCAGTCAATCCCCCAATGCAATATGTATATGCTCATGTATACAATTTTCTTGGAATCACCAAGGTGCAGTCGCTCAACAGACCAGCACAATATGTTTGACTTTAACGACCCTCAAGACCAGGGTGCAATCGCTCAACAGATCAGCACCAGTGCAGACGCTCAACAGTCCAACACGTTTGACATATACCAAGGTACAATCGCTCAACAGATCAGTACCTAGTGCAGACGCTCAACAGTCCAGCACTCGTGCAATCGCTCAACAGATCAGCACGTGGTTGCGCATTTCAGGGTACAGACGCTCAACAGTCCAGTACCAGTGCAGTCGCTCAACAGACCAGCACTTATATACCAAGGTACAATCGCTCAACAGATCAGTACCTAGTGCAGACGCTCAACAGTCCAGCACTCGTGCAATCGCTCAACAGATCAGCACGTGGTTGCGCATATTTGAATGGACCACCACGAACACGCGGCCATTCCATAGCCTGGATAGAATGGACCACCACGAACACGCGGCCACTCTGAACCCAGATAGAGTGGACCACCACGAACACGTGGCCACTCTACAACCCATCACGGTTGCTACATTCACGTGTATTAGCCTCTCACAGGCCAAATACACAGAAGTTAAATCCTCGCACGGATAGAATGGACCACCACGAACACGCGACCATTCCGTAGCCCACTACTGTGGTTACTACTTAACTTCGCGGCCCATCACGGTCACCGCATCAACTCTGTGGCCCATCGCGGGTACCACCTGACTATGCAATGCATGAACATGCAATGTTTTCTCTTCACTGAAAATAGTATGCAAAATCATAAAAATTCATGTCTTTCCATCATATTTCAAAACATCTCAATATCATCATCAACACGTCAATGATTAAACATTCAAGTAATCATTAACACTTTACATTATCACACAATTCCATTCTTAATCATCATAAGTCTTTCCCCAACTTTTAAAATTCACAAAATAGTGTTTAAAACTGAGTTTTCTGGAAAATACGAATCTATATTCGAATACAGCCTCTCCGTATTCGAATACAGGAGTCAAAACAGTGCAGAATTAACACTCTGTATTCGACTACAGCCCCCTAGTAGTCGAATACAGAGGCAGTCTCAGTGCACAAATCAACATTTTTCACTACATCAGTAAAGGTTTTCAAAACATCATCCTTTCCTCTTCAAAACTATATCAAGGACTCCATTTTAAATCATTTTAATCCTTCTCAAAGTTTCCCAACACTTTAAAATTCACAAGGCAGAGTTTAAAACTTGATTTTCTGGAAAAACACGAATCTGTATTCGAATACAGATCCCTTGTATTCGAATACAGAAGCTGAAACTAGTGAAAATCTGCAATTTTAACATTTTGTATTCGAATAAGCATGCTTGTAGTCGAATACAGAAGACAAAACCAGAATGATCAACGTCAAAACATCAGAAACAGAACCAGAATCAGAATGATTAACATCAGAACATCAGGAACAGAACCAGAATCAGAATGATTAACATCAGAACATCAGGAACAGAACCAGAATCAGAATGATTAACATCAAAACATTAGAAACAGAACCAGAATCAGAATGATTAAAATCAGAACATCAAGAACAGAACCAGAATCAGAATCACCAACACCAGAACAACAGAAACAGAACCAGAATCAGAATGATTAAAATCAGAACATCAGGAACAGAACCAGAATCAGAATCATCAACACCAGAATATCAGAAAACAGAACCAGAATCAGAATCATCAACACCAGAACATCAGAAAACAGAACCAGAATAATCAACTTCAGAAACAGAACCAGAATGATCAACATCAGAAACAGAACCAGAATGATTAACATCAGAAACAGAACCAGAATGATCAACATCAGAAACAAAACCAGAAGGATCAACATTAGAAACAGTACCAGAATCAGAATCATCAGAAGCAAAACAGAATGATTCACACCAGAATCATCAGAAGCAAAACAGAATGACTCACACCAAAATCATCAGAAGCAAAACAGAATGACTCACGGCAGAATCATCAGAAGCAAAACAGAATGACTCACACCAGAATCATCAGAAGCAAAACAGAATGACTCACCAGAATCATCAGAACCAAAACAGAATGACTATCAGAATCATCAAAAGCAGAAACAAGATGATTATCAGAATAATCATAAGCAGAAACAGGATGATTAATATCAGAATCATTAGAAGCAAAACAGAATGATTATCAAAATCATCAGAAGCAGAAACAAGATGATTATCAGAATCATCATAAGCAACACAGAATGATTCATCCAGAATCATCAGAAACAACACAGTGATGTTGGAACCAAGTTGGTTCTAAATAATCTAGGTTTTGATGTGTACAAATACATTTGATGGAATATTATTTTGAACTTGAATTACTACGGTAAAAACCATCAGAAGATGAATGTATCAGAGGATACATTCTGAATTTACAGAAGATGCATTTCTGGAATTATCAGAAGATAAACCAGAATGTCCAAAACCGACCAGAAGATAACTTTGGAGGCTTATATCAAACAGAAACAAAATCAGGAGAACATTTGGAAAACACCAGAGGGAAGCCTGCCATAATATGAATTGTTCCAAACAAGAATGATTCAAATATCAGAAGCAATCAAGAAGTTATACTGATCAGAACATAGCCTGGCAGTGTAATTTCAACACAGTTTATACTTGTCCAGAAGATATATTTGATGGACTATATCAGAGGGAATAAATATCAGAAGATTCTTTGGACCATACTATTGTGAAGCCTGCCATGTGGAGAGTTGTTCCAGACCATAAGTTGTCAAAAGCAAGAAGTAATCCAAAAGATAATTTGATCAGAACATGGCATGACAATCGAATTTTGAATAACCCAGACTTCGCCCAGACTTTATCCATAATTGATCAGAAGAAGCACAGAATGGTTCATGCTAGAATCACCAGAAGCAGAAACAACATAATGATTATCAGAATCATCAGAAGCAGGAATCAGGATGATGATCAGAATCATCAGAAGTAGAAAACATGATGATTATCAGAATCCTCAGAAGCAAGAAACAGGATGATGATCAGAATCATCAGAAGCAGAAAACATGATGATTATCAGAATCATCAGAAGCAGGAAACAGGATGATGATCAGAATCATCAGAAGCAGGAAAACATGATGATTATCAGAATCATCAGAAGCAAGAATCAGGATGATGATTAGAATCATCAGAAGCAGGAAATAGGATGATGATCAGAATCATCAGAAGCAGAAAACATGATGATTATCAGAATCATCAGAAGCAGGAAAACATGATGATTATCAAAATCATCAGAAGCAGAAAACATGATGATTATCAGAATCATCAGAAGCAGGAAAACATGATGATTATCAGAATCATCAGAAGCAGGAAAACATGATGATTATCAGAATCATCAGAAGCAGGAAAACATGATGATTATCAGAATCATCAGAAGCAACATATTTCAAACAGTTTCTTTAAAGAAGACAACCAAACATCAAAACAGACTCTGCATTTTTCCAGAAAACACTTTCCTCATTTAAAATCCCTTTTCTTTTTAAATCGTCATCATCACCAGAATCACTTAAAACAGAACAGAATCAGGATCCAACCCCAATCATCCAGAACCAGAAACAGAATGTTCAATCACCAGAATCATTCAGATTTCTCAACCATCAGAACAAACATGCAAGCATCACAGCTTTCTCAAAACATCTGAATAACATGTATAGCATTTCAGCTTTTCAAACAATCAGAACAACATGCAAAGCATTTCAGCTTCCTCAAACATCAGAATAACATGCATAGCATTCAACTTTCACAAACATCAGAACATGACTAATGTTTTCAACCAAAACAGAAATCATCACACAGCAGCAAAACACCAACAGAATGCATTTTTTTGCATTTTTAAAACTATTTTCCAAAACAGTTTTATGAACATGTATTTTAACCATCTTTAAAATAACATGCAAAACATCTTCAGTTTTCTCACACAAGTAAAACAGCATTAATGCATTCAACCAGCAACAGCCATCACAGAATCATCACATATCAACAAAAATGGATTTTCTTCATTTTCAAGATGTCATTTCGAAAACAGTTTTTTCATTTCAAAACAGAACTGAAATATCATGCATTTACAGCCCTAATGCAACTAGAAAGTTGGAAGGTGCCCTTACCCTTGTTGCGTGTTCTGCTACTCCTCTCATTTCTGATTCTACTCCCGTTTGCGCGTCCAAAACCGGTGAAACTGCAGCTTGCGTTTGCTGCTACGAAACTGGGTTCTTTAGCTCCGTAATGGGGTGGGGATTAACTTTAATACTGGGGGTTTTCAGGTTTGAGGCTTGGATTCTCAGTTACTGGAGTCTTGAGGAATTCCCTCTCTTCAATTTGAATTCGGGAAACTGGGCAGAACAAAGACAGAATGAGAGGGGAAATGGGGTTGGTACATGCAATATGGGTAGTGAGGAGGAAGGAATGGTGTTCTGACTTCACCATCCTTCTCACTCCTATTTATAGGCTCTCATGGTGCCACCTCACTTGCCACTTGTCTGATTTCCAGCTTTTTAATTGTCTTGCAATTAGCCACTAATCCTTACTTAATGGTCTGATTAATTTAATTACTTGAAATTAAATTAATTTAATTCTACATCCAATAATTTTAATTCATACTTCAAAATAAATATTTGTGTATATATATATTTTCTCAAAACATACATATTTAAATATTTTACAAAAATTCCCAAAATGCCCTTGACATTAATTCCAAGATTAATATTAAATTTAAGGGTCTTACAATTATAACCAAGTAAGATAATTTTGGGAAATTGATCTTCAAAATATACCAAAATAATAATACATCGAAAATTGTATCCTGGACCCACCAAAATATTATCAGAGTGCGGAAAAATATACAATTATCCCAAAATAAATAATTACCTCCACCGAGCTCAAGACCTTATACAACAACTCTAAACTGATCATGCACTAAAGCTACAGTAGCAAGTGGTTTCCACCGCATCCTCTACAAGTCTCGTCTTCACCCCAGCTGTCTGTTCCTCTGCGTTGTCCACGAATACTTCGTATGTGAATATCAAGGAAAACTAACGACGTATTCGTCGTTAGTGTAACCGTCGGAGGTACGAGTTTAAGTATCATCTGAGAGCAAAACTCAATTTTCCACAATAATTGTAAAGGGTTACCGACCGAAGTTAACAATTACCACATAGCAATTATATCAAATGTAACAAATACACTCATGGCATATTTCAATGCTATAACAACGATGATAAATAAGGATGCTCACTATTTAAGATACATGACATCTGCATCTTTGCAAAACAACAAACAATTTAATATAAAAATCATGTTGCAATTACAAATACAATCAACCATCCCCACAACTCATTGGAAACTTAGAATTCATAAGATACTTGCACACATCAATTTCCACTAATCAACTCATATCCAATCATGACTCACAGGTCATCCATCCCAATGCAATATGTATATGCCAATGTACACAACTCTTGGAATTACCAAGGTACAGTCTCTCACAAACCAGCACACGTGCAGTCTCTCACAAACCAGCACGATTTACCCATGTTAGCCTCTCACAGGCCAAATATTACCAAAGTGCAGTCTCTCACGGACCAGCACCAGTGCAGTCTCTCACAGACCAGCATGTTCGACATATACCAAGGTGCAGTCTCTCACATACCAGCACCAGTACAGTCTCTCACAGACCAGCACACGTGCAGTCTCTCACAGATCAGCACGTTTTACGTATGTTATCCTCTCACAGGCCAAAACATACATAAGTTAAATCCTCGCACGGATATAATGGACCACCATGAACACGCGACCATTCCGTAGTCGATCACGGTTACTACTTAACTTTGCGGCCCATCACGGTCACTGCATCAACTCTGTGGCCCATCGCGGCCACCACCTGACTATGCAATGCATGGACATGTTATGTTTTCTCTTCACTGAAAACAGTATGCAAATGAAATCTGGAATCCAAACACTCCATCACCACCTCAAACCATCTCAAAAACTTCACATAAGTTTGTCATATACCTTCCAAATGTTTCCCAACTCATTAAGTGCATAAACCATTGTTTAAAATAAAGTTTTTGAAAAAAATCAATCTGTATTCGAATACAGTATCCTTGTAGTCGAATACATATGCGAAAACAGTGAAAAATCAGCATTTTTGTATTCGAATACGAGGTTGTCGTAGCCGAATACAGATGCGAAAACAGTGGCAAAATCAGCAATTTTGTATTCGAATACGACAGGGTCGTAGACAAATACAAATGCGAAGTCAGAAGCAAAACTTGCAATCTCGTATTCGAATACGACAAGGTCGTGGCCAAATACATATGCTAAAACAGTAGCAAAAATCATGTATTTGTATTCGAATACGGAGTGTCGTATTCGAATACGACATTCAAAATTGAAAAAAAAACTGGAAATTTACATGAATGTATTCGAATACACTAGTACCGTATTCGAATACACCTTTGAAAACAGTGAGATTTTTCAGAAAACTTCAACACGTTTTCAAACTCTTTTCTTTGAAAAACCAACACAAACATCAAAACGTAATCACAGCTTCTTTAACCAGAAAACCCAGAACATCCTCAACACATATAAAGGATTCTGCTCATCAACACAACAACAAAACATCATCAATGCATCAACCAAGGCAGCAACAACACATAACAACAACAACAACGACCCAACATCATGCATTTTCATCATGCATTTTCATCATCCATAACCACATGCAAGGCAGTTTCGTTTCCAAAACAGAACATCATATATATTCATCCATCACACGTGCATTTACAACCCTAAATGCAATTTAGAAAGTAGGAAGGTGCCCCTTACCTTAGTTCCATTTTCTTACTCTTTTACGATACCGCAACAAACGCTGGCGAACTCCCGCTGGCGTCGTCGCTACCAAAGTGGGTTCTCTAGCACGGTAATGATGAGAGGAACAATTTTCCTTCTTGACACTTTCTATTTCGACGCTTGGATTTCCATGTAATTTGAGTTTTGAGCAAGCTCTTTTTTTTTTCCTTTCTCACCCACACAAACAGAATGCAGAGAAAGAAGGAGAAGGGTACACGGCTGTTATGAGGGAAGCTGTTTCTGTTTTCTTTCTTTCCTTCTCACACACAACATATATATAGGCATATCAGCCACCTACTATGCATATACATATATATTATTATAAAATTACTTTACCCCCAAGTAATTAAATACTCCCGTCGCAACTCTATTGGCAAATAAAATCTTGATCAACTGCTGATAATTTAATTACTCGTAATTATATTAAATAATCCCTCTTCCAATAATTTTAGTAAATCTCAAAAATATTTATATATATATATAAAAATATACATATATCAAATATTTTACAAATATTCCAAAATACACTTGATATGAAATCCATAATTTAATTAAAATTTAAGGGTATTACACACCGCATCTCCTGCTACCACGGTAGGAGTCACCACACCTACGGTGGCCTCCGTCTCAACTCCAACTGTAGGATCCTCTGCGTCCGTAAATACCTCATTCGCCTCAAGTACCAATCCTGAAGGTACAGGAAAATCGATCCGCGCGTGAACGTGCTCTACATATGACATTGCCCTGACGATCCTACTGGTTCTCACCACCCTCCTCGTATAAGTAGCCCTGCTTGGGATGGGGTCGCATACCCAAGCAATCGGCATATGACGATCAGGAAAGTCTAACGACGTCTCTGTCGTCATGGAAATCATCGGTGGTATGAACTCGGGTATCATCTGATGGCAAAGCCCAATTTTCCACAATAATGTAAAGGGTCACCAACCGAAATTAACAATTAACAATTAGCAGTTATGTCAAAGATAACAAATACATACATGGAATGTTCCAGCACTATAACAACAGTGATAAAATAAGTATACTCACTTATTAAAAATGTACCATGTCTAAGTTTTTTATGACACAAAGGAGTAAAGAATATAGACCATATTGCAAGCCCAAACAAAATCAACAATCACACAACTCATTATTAACTTAGAATTTAAGGTACTTGCACATATCGTTTTCCACACATCAGCTCATATCTATCATGACACCCAAGTCAACCAACCTAATGCAATACGTGTATGCCAATGCACATGATTCTAGAATTTCCAGGATAAAAACCATCCACGAGTGGCATAAATCATAATGGTACCGCCTCTCACAGGCCAAAGTACTAATTACCAAGGTGCAGTCGCATCACAGACTAGCACGATTTACTCAAAGTGTAGCCTATCACAGGCACTACACATAAGTTAAATCCTCGTAAGGTAAGATGAACCACCTAATACACGTGGAACCACCCCGTAGCCCATCATGGTCACTACTTAACTTTGTGGCCCATCACGGTCACCACTTAACGACAAAACCCTCCTCGAAGGGGCGTAAATCGTAATTGTACCGCCTACCACAGGTCAAAGTACTAATTACCGAGGTGCAGTCTCTCACGGACTAGCACGATTTACTTAAAGTGTAGCCTATCACTGGCACTACACACAAGTTAAATCCTCGTACGAATAGGATAGACCATCTAATATACGTGGAACCACTCCATAGTCGATCACAGTCACTACTTAACTTCACGGCCCATCACGGTCACCGCTCAACTCTGTGGCCCATCGCGGTCACAACTTAACTATGCAATGCATGAGCGTACTATGTTTCTCTTCACTGAAATCAGTACGTAAATGCAAATATGAAACCCGGACATTTCACCACTGTTATATAAACTATCTCAAAAGAACCTCCTATAATTTATTATAAGCCTTAAAAAAATGTTTTCCAAATCATTAAGTGCATAAACAAATATTTAAAAATAGAATTTTTTGACAAAAATACAGGTTGTATTCGAATACAGCTTCTTGTAGCCGAATACAGATGCTAAGTCAGTAGCAAAATCTGCAGTCTTGTATTCGAATACGAAGAGTCGTAGCCGAATACAGATGTTAAGTCGAAAGCAAAATTTGCAGTTCTGTATTCGAATACAAAGAGTCGTAGCCGAATACAGATGTTAAGTCAGAAGCAAAATCTGCAATTTTGTATTCGAATACGAAGAGTCGTAGCCGAATACAGATGTTAAGTCATAAGCAAAATCTGCAGTTCTGTATTCGAATACGAAGAGTCGTAGCCGAATACAGATGTTAAGTCAGAAGCAAAATTGCGTATTTGTATTCAAATACGGGGTGTCGTATTCGAATACGAGGTTCAAAATTTGAATAAAAACTTAACTTTGTAGAAGTGTATTCGAATACGCTAGTGTCTTATTTGAATACATCTTCGAAGACAGTATAATTTTTCAAGTAAATTTCAACTTGAGCTCAAACTCTTTTCTTTGAAAATAACCACAAACACCACAACAATCAATCTCTCAAAAACAACAATAACATCATCATCACAACAACACAACAACTTAGCAGCAACATCATCAACAACAATATCACAACAACAATGACATTTTTTATCATCAACCACAACAATGGCATTTTTATCATCAACCTCAACAACTTCACGTTTTCAACAAGGATAACATATAATTCATCTATCAAACACACATATAGAGTTCCTACATGCAAACTAAAAAGTTGGAAGGAGCCACTTACCTTTGTTCACGCTTTCTCTACCGTTTTCGTTATCGCGCTCAAATACGGTGAAACTCCCGCTCGCGTCGTCGCTACCAAAGTTAGCTCACTAGCACCGTAGTGAGGAGAGGAGTAACTTTCCTTCTTCACACTCTTGGAATGGAAGCTTAGATTTTGAAGTAATCTAGGATTTGAGTTTGGTTTTCTTACTACCAACACAAATGTTTGAAAACAGAAGAGAAGAAGAAGAAGAAAAGAAAGTTGGTGCGGGCAGGTGAGGGAGAAAACGTTTTTCTCTTTCTGATCTTTTGTTTCTTGCCTTCCTTTCCTCTCACACACATACATATATATATGCATTTTACTTCATCAACTATATATATTATATTTAAACTAACCCACAATTAACTAAATACTCCCGTCGCAACTCTATTGACAGATAAAATTCGATAACAGTCCGGTATAAAATTCCTTGTAATATAATTAAATTATTCTTCGACAAATAATTTTAGTCGGTCTTAAAATATATAAATATATACATATTTGAAACATATTACAACACCTCAAAATATAATTTTGATACTTAATCCATAAATTAATTTAAAATTAAGGGTCTTACACATCATATGAGGCACCCGAATCAATAATCCAAGTTGAATCCTGACATGCAAGGTTTATGGAATTATCATCACAAACAATGTAGACATCACTAATAGATGCAACTGTTGTTGTATCTTTATTATTTTTCTTCTTTTTGTCAACATCTCTTTCCATTGATTGATCTTTCTTAAGGAACCTGCAATTTCTTTTTATGTGACCTGTTTTGCCATAATTATAGCATATAACTTCTTTTCTAGTCCTCAACTTGCTTCTTGACTTACTATGACTTTCAGAGTTGTCGCGTCTATGGAAGTGTCTAGATTGACTTCTCCCACGTGACTTTGTAACTAGTGCTTCTTCATTCAACATGTTCTCTTTAATTGTTGACGTTTTCAACTTTCCACTCGAAGCTAAATTGGTCATTGTCACAACAAGGACTTTCCACTTCCCAATTATCAGACAAGGAACTCAACAATAACAACGCTTGCAACTTATCATCTAATTTAACATCTAATGTTGTCAACTGATTCACTGTATTTTGAAAAATACTCATATGCTCTGCCATTGAATCCTTATCTTTGTATTTTATATTCACCAACTTCTAAATCAATAATGTTTTATTTTGCAAATTTTTTCGTTCATACAACTATTTTAATGTCTCCCACATCTTGTTAGCATCTATTTCAGTTTTAACATGTGGATATACATTCAGATCCAACCACTGTCTGATCAAGGTTAGATTTTTCTTCGGGTTTAGCAATGTCACCCTCAATAAAGTCATACAAATCTTTACTATATAACATGTCTTCTATGATATTCTTCCAAAGTGTGTAATCAGAATAGTTGAGCTTAATCATATCCGGATCTTTATTTTCCTTCTTCGTTTAAATGCACAAACCAAATCAACCGAGCTCTAGAAACTACTTTGTTGGGAAAAACAGAGATAATTATCTTAATAATGCAGAATATTTTTCTTCCACCTGTGTTGATAAATGGCCAAACAGAAAATATAATTCCACATAGCAACACAATTGACAGAAGATTAAATATGAGACAAACACAATTTTTAACGTGGAAAATTTCCTTCAAAATAAGATAATAAAAATCGTGGACCTAGTCCAGTAAAATCTTCCACTATTATAATTAATAGATAGACTAGAGTCTTTCTAGTAACAATAAGGAACATCAATCAACAATAATCATTACCAAAAGGTAGAAACCAAACAAATAACAAACAACTTTTCACTAAAGTGAATATTCCAATGTGATAAGGTAAAACTACTAATATTGTATATTAAAAGAACAAACTCATTAGTAGAAATAACATACTAAAATTGTAGATCAAGCGGGACAAGTTTTCTAAACTCATTACAACCGGAACCAAACTTTTTCTTCTAGCCATCACATCTTTTTCTTTTTTCTTATTCAAAAAAGCACAGTTGCTAACTCTCTTTTTTTCTCCACATGGGCCTAGCCTAATTAAAACATCTTATTCTTCTTTTTCTTCTTTAATAATAATAACAATAATAATAGTAAAATTGATGGGTTCCACTTGGGGAGTGAGTCAACCCAACAATTAAACACACCTTGACCATTGTGGCGCTCACACTTTCAACATCAACTTTTTGTTGTTTAGCCGATGTAATTACTATTTGTATGTTTTGGTGTACTCTTTTTAATTAGTTAGAATGTATTTCCCTTTTTACTTAGATTTTATTGTTCATTTCAATTTGAAAATGTCAAACCACACTTATAATACATGAGGGATAAATAATATATCTTAAGGATCAGAATCTCCTAACAAGGAAAATAAGAATAGTTATACATTTTCACCCTTTGACTTTTCTACATCTATTAAACACTTCATTTTTTATGTATCTATATTCTTCTATCATATCACTAATATATCATATCTATCACACTAGTCTCTCTATTGTTATTCTAACTCTTTAATATTAGATCTCTATTGAATTAATTTTTTAAAACTTTAATCTATTATTTTATTATTTTTTATGGGTTTAAGTGAGTTAGATTCATCGGTCGAATCTTTTGTGGGCAGGAGGTAGGCCAACCATGAGAGTTTTATAAACTTTATGGACACATTTATAATTAAAAAATTAAGTGTTGTGAAACACCTATTTTAATGGTGCACCGTAGAATTTCTTGTAGTTGGATATGTAATAAGAATTGTCAAGCACGAGTTGCTGACTTTTTTCTAATATAATTTAATGTGATTTTGACAAAAACAATAAAATATTTAGTTAATTAATTATCCAAAACTCATTGACTAAATAAATTGATAAGAAAATGCGTAGAATAATGTGGAAAAGTTTACACAATTTTATATCACACTAACTTTTAAATATTTTTAAAAAATTTCTAACTCTATTTTAATAAAAAAAAAATTAAATAGTGTTAACAAAACCTCACCAAAAAAACCATTCTTAACTGTTGTTTATAATTAGCCAACTGGACTTGAGAGCGTGACATGGTCCCAAGTCTAATGTCTCATATGTCCATCTTACTACGGCGCCAGACATCAACATGCACCGCATCATAGTCGAACATTACATGATCATTGGCGATTCTACAGAGAATCGTGCGACAACATAATGGACTTTGAATACACCTCATCAAGGAGTTTCTCTATAGAAACTTGTCAACTTTTGGTGCAAGGTACATAATTCAAGTTACCCAACCATGAGCTATGTCATTGTACTATGTTGTTGCAATCTAACTCTATATGTCACTGAAGTTCCGTCTAGATGATTAGTGTCGTTTGGAGGATCAATCCCAATAAGGCATTTGCCCCGCACCATAATCCTTAATTTGGGACTAATATTTTAATATATTAAAATAGTCTCACATTGTTGTTGGGTAATCAAAACAAATGATAGTTTGTAAACATTCACACTCTTTAATTCATTAAGATGTTTTTTACAAAGATCGTGAAGGCTAACACAAGACACAAAATAGACAATATTTTTCTTGTAATTGTGAACAAATGAAGTACCTAAAAACGGAAGTGACATATACTTGAAGTCAAAACAATTGTTATAACAACTTGCGCGTTGAAGGTTTATAACTGAGCAAACTACCAAATTCATTACCAACTTTGTAGGACACTTTCATATAGATCAATTATGAATATCTTAAAAATGTATAATTTTACTCATAGTAGTTCTTAAGAAAGTATGATACGAATTAAATTAATAATAAGTGATTAAATATAAAAATTAAATTGATAACAAATTGTCAAAATAAATGACATAATTGATAGTAAGTAGTTAGATAAGCACCAAGTTGACAATTTGATAGAGTCGGATAACTTTTTTAAAACTTCATAATCTCATATACCTATTTGATATCACACTAGAAAGTTATACTCTAATTTGGTAGATTTGACGTTTCTAACCCATGTTATTTTCCCACTTGTTCGCAATAAAATATGATCCAAACATACACTTATACACTTATGAAAAGTAAAAGAATCGTGGTACAGCTAGCTAGCAAATGATTGAACGGAGGAGTGAGCATTATGAATCTTCGTCATCGTCACGAAATTGTCCTATTTAGTAGTACTATACATGAACTGTACCACTAAAAAATGGAAAAAGAAGAGAAAATAAATAAAAGATTAGTTCCTCACTAAACATTCTTTACCGATTGCTTACCTTTAATATCCCTTTACCATGGTTTAAAATATAACGGAAATTTGGAAGCCAATCCAAATTAGTTAGTAGTAACAAATTTGCCACAACTTTTGAAACAACTATAAGAATTGAAATGCCGGCCAGTGTATTAAATAAGTTGGGTCCATTGATGCAGACCTATGTTTCGTAGTTATTGGTTCCATTATGAAATTTTATGCCAACAACAGCTACAGCTAAGAAAAATCAAACATAAATCCTTAAACTAAGGTAGTGGGGCACGTGTGTAACGGAAATGGTAGAAAAGAGTAATAATTAGAAAAAAGAAACTAACTCAGTCGCAACCAAAAAGAAAATGGGGATTATATGGGTTCAATTTCCAACTTATAATAACAACAATAATAAGCTAAGTTATAAAACAAGTCAATGTCAAATAATCTAAATATACTTTATGTCCACATCTTGTCGCGTATAGGATTTGCAAACATCTTTATCCTAAATCTAAACATATCTATCATCATAGCATAATTATAAACTTGCATCTAACACCAATTGGACCCCAAAATAAAAGGCCAAACTCATATCATGTCATCTAATTTTATTATTGCTGTAACCCCGACAACTATCTCGTGCAATTTTCATATGCAACAAAGACTTTAGAACTTACAAGATGCAAACAAAAAACACAAGCATCTTTCATTTTTGTGGTGTGGATTGGGTGCAACACAAGTGTTTCCATGTTCCAACTGTTTGATATGGGGCCTGAGCCAACTAATTGAATCCCCACACCACGCCGATTCAGTAACACTCTCCCCTTTTACATTAAATTGATAGTGTAAGCACAACATCATCACAATGATAATGACATTGGATAAGCTTAAATTAATCAATAATTAACCGTAAGTAACTCATGCATTTAACTTAAGTACAAAATCAAGGTAAGTTGAATAGTAATAATAATAATATATGAACTCTAGTTACTTCACAGCAATAGTGTAAATAATAAAATGCTGTGAGTACTAGTATAGTGTACATAGTTTTATCAGCATCATCATCAACTACAAGGATGATGTGGATGGAAGAAAGAAACTTCATATATTTTAATTTTCACCAACCCCATGGAAGATGAGGTGAGTGACCTTAAAGAAGCTTTCATACTAAACTAATTACCATTAATTTCAAAATAATCTAGGAAATAATAATAGTAATAATGATGATAATAGTGGTAATAATAATGATCTGTACAATTTGAAGAAAAACCTCAAATATGATGGGATTAAACTACCTTGATGAAACGGGGTTTAAGGCTCTAGCAAAGCCATTCATGGCCCCATAACCCTTAGAACTAAATCCCAAACACCCAAGCAAACCTTGTTTGTAGGGCAAAAAAGTCTTTTTCCTCAACTCTTCAGCTTGAGCTCTGTTAGCTTTATAGTGCAACTCATGTGGAGAAGGTGGAACTCTCCTCTTCCCAACACCATTCAAGGGCTTTCCCGTCATTTTCTTAGCCCAACCTTGAGAATGAGAAGAACTTCCTTTGCTAGAAGAAGATGATGACCCATTTCTCTGATTTTCACAAGATTTCTCCTTTGAAATCTGGGGTTGTAGATTTTGATTATTAGAGTTTGATTTCTTTTCTTTTGTTGGAGAAAACGAAATCGTTGACCAGAATTTGTTGTTGCTCCTTCCTTCACTTTTGCTTCTTAGAAAATCCTTCAAAAAAACCCATCTTTTAGAACTTCTTCCAGCTGAAGAAGATCTAGAAGATGAAGCAGAATCTGAAGGATTTGTTTCCAAACCCAAATCATCAACCTTATCTCTTTGACTCTCCATTTCCGATAAAACCCCATTACTATCATTGTTCTTCATTTCATTCTCATCAATCTCCAAAGTAACGTTATTCTCTGTCCACTCAAAATGCGTGTTGTTTCTCATAGGAGACATAGATCTGGTTCTTCTCCTAACAGATTTATCTCTCAGCCTCAGATCTCTACCACGAACAACAGCTTCACCTTCATCTTCCTCTTCTTCTTCTTCCAGATCCAGTAACGGAGCAAGAACCTGAGGACGTTCCAAGTGAGAGGAAAGTTTCATGGGTCGGATCTGGCCATTAAGAAACAACTCATCGGCCGAAGTCATTGAACCGGAAGCGGCTGAGCCGGTGGATCCGAACCGGGCAGAGAATTCAAACTCGTAACTTAAGGGAATGTTTGTAGAAGAGGTGTTAGTGGTTTGGTGGTGGTAAGAGGAAGTGATGGAGAAATGCATTGGGCTTGCAGGAGCGCTGTAGAAGTAACCGGATATAGGTTGTCCGGTACGTCCTGGACTTGAAGGAGCGCTGACGTAAGGGGTTGAACAGTTACTATCTATCATATCTTCGATGAAGGTTTCAATGAGATTGTTGGAGTTGGGAGGTTCTGGGTTTGTGGTTTTGGGTCTATTGGTGGAGTTTTGGAGCTCCATTGATATTTCTGTTTCGGTGTGTGAAGAATGAATAAGAGTTGAAGCGAGTGAAGGGAAGAAAGAAATAGTGTGAGTCCGTAAGAGTGAAACCTCACCTCACACACAAATATGCAAAAAATAAATATTTTTTGTTATTATGGAGTAATGGATTTTATTTTTTATTTTTAGTATGTACAGCCAAAGTAAATGTTTCTTATTTTGTAAATTAATAATTGGATGATTAAAAATATTCAATTTTAATTATATTCATTTTTAAAATTGTATATATTAATGATCTTTTGATAGTATAAGGTATTTTAAATTTATATTTTAAAAAATTATTTAAAGACTTTTATTGTTTTATACTATAAACACATCACAATCATTCATTAACATATTTTTAAAAAAAAATTATGGTAAAAAATTTAATATTTTATTTTTTGTATTGACGTTGTATAAATTTAATTTATATCTAAAACTAATAATGTTTAAAAATTTAATCTTGCACCGCGTGCTTAATCTAAATTTTTTTATTATTAAAGTGTTTATCTTTTTCCTTGTAAAATTAGTTGTTTCAAATGTCATGCTAATAATTATTTTAAAAGCACTTGTTAAGAAAATTAAAATTGAGAAATTTGCATAAAAAAATAAATTTTAGATTTTTAAATGTTTAAAAACACAAATTTTAATGTATTTTTAATATAAAATTTATATTTTTAATTTTTTAACAAATACTCTAACAGTACTAATTAGTATTTTCCTTGTTTTAAAACATAATGACTTTGAATCACACCTTGATTTTTCATCTACTATGCTTTTATCAAAAATCTTATTTGATTATTCAAAAAGTTAAAATACATTATCAATTTATAAAATTTAATGTTTAAATTATATCAAAATGGAATTAACAATTAATTAAATTATATTTGTAATAGAAGTTGATGGAGAATAAAGATTGATCTAACATTGTATGTATTTTTAATTATAAAAGAGTAACATGATACAAAAAAATATAAAGAATACTTCAATGCAACAAAAAAAAATGTAATGTACATGAACATTTTTACATTTATGTTCGATCGTATCATATTATAACGTTATTTTGATATATTTATCATAAATATATTTATAAATATTATAATTTTGTCGGTAAGTGTTATAAGATCACTTATTAAAAAATCAAAAATAAAAATTTTATCTTAAAAAGAATAAATTCAATACTTTCAAAAAATTATAACACAACTTTCAAAATATTTCTAATTAAAAATTTTATATTTAATTTCTTAACAAATACTCTTAAAAAAATTATTAATATTTTCGTAAATATTAATAAAGTGATATGTGATTAAACCGATGTCTAAGATTTTATAAATAATTTATTTTTATTTGTTGTGGATTGGGTTTAAGCTCAATACGCCTTAACAAATCATTTAGGCCCAACATGCGTCAACCTCTAAGCATTTAACACAATGTTCCTCCTGTTCAACAGTTAAAAGTGAACACATAATATCTTTCGTTTACTCAATATTATATTCGATTTAGGTACACACTTTATTTCAACCTCTATTTCTATTAATTTACATTTACTTCAACGTTAAAATACTTTCAGATACCACTCTATTTCAATAAACGAATAGTTTTGAGTGGTCATATTTTTCAGTTCAGTTTAGATGTCATTTTATCGCTAATACTACTTTTATTATTATCATAAGGGACGAACCTAGGCCGTATTAAGGGTGGGGTTTAACCCATCCCTTTTCTCAAAATTCTAATAACCCACATTACCAGTATTTATGTGATATTTGTCATTTTCCATTCAAGATATTTTTAAATTATATTTAATTACTTATATATTTTTATTATCAACGTATTAATGTCGTGATATTATTGATAAATTTTATCGGCCCTCTGTTTGATTGATTTCATACTTGATGATTATTATTATACTATGAAATTGTGAGTTTTTTTATGTCCTTCTATTTGTCCTTATATATGATAGATTGCCATTTATTATTCTTTCCTACTTTTTTCTCCCTTAACTTAAATATTAATTTCCATTCGCGGACAAACCAAGATTGTACGTTGGGAAAACCAAGTTAGAGTTTGAGTCGGTTGGATTGGATTGGATGTGCAACGCAACTACGTAAGGCTTTTGCTTTATGCTTACTTCTCTAATCTATATGTACGCCTCTCTCCCCTACTCTTTCTATACTGTGAATTAGCCTCTACGAGTTTACCCGTTTTATCCGGAAAATAAGTCAACAAAATTACTATTTTTACCTTTCAAACTGATTTTAATATATTTAAATACTATTAAATAGAATTTAATTTATTTTTAAAAATTCTGATTTATAATTTTTAAATTAAAATGTAATTTTTATAATAAAATTTATTTTTTTAATTCAATTTTATCTCATTTATTTAATATAAATTATTTTATATTCAATTTATTTTTATATATTTTTAATTCTTTCATAAAATTAATAAAATCACAACGAATTAATTAATTCAAAATTATTTTTCATCACTGCGAAATTAATAATGCTTTTAAATATCTAAATAGTCTGCATATAGTTCAACAGCTTTAATTATTATAAATTTTTTTTACCTTGAAAACACGATAGTTACCACTTACAACTTACCGGTGCCGTGAAAATAAATAAAAAATTTAAATTACTTTGAAAAGTAAATAAATCTAAAAAAATTGACATAAAAAATTTAAATTACTTTGAAAAGTAAATAAATCTAAAAAATTGGCTAAGTTTGATGGTTGATTGTTGGATGCGACATGTAGTACCATAGTCTTCACCTTTATTATTATTATTATTATAGTAATTGAAAGTAAGAAGCTAATTTTCAATACAATTGACGAAGCAAAGAAGCTTAAATTAATGACAAGGACCACTGCTCCTACCTATAAACTTAATCTCTAGATAAAGTTGCCTGATAATAATACTTCTAAATTCTATGTGATCATTTGGACATCAATTTTATCTCTTTTTAATATTTAAACACTTTTTTTTTTACAAAAATATAAGATATTTATTGATTTAAATCAATAGAGTACATCGAAAAAATACAAATTTAAATTCATTATAATAAAAAAAATTACAAATAAATTCACATCATTAAATCAATAACATAAAACAAAAGTATGCATATAAATGCAAATATGACAAAATTTAAATTATCATAATATTTATGTATCTGAATTTACAATATTGACGACGTTAAAATTATTAATTAAAATTTGTAATTAATCAAATCTACTATATCGACTTCCATAAATGTACACCACAATTAAATAAAAAATAATTAAAAAACAATGTACTAAAAATAAGATGACAAACAAAATGGCACATTCAAACAAGTGCATCACATAAAAAGAAAAACTAACTCACCCCTCTATTATAGAGAAAATAGAAGATAAAACTAGATTTTTTTTTACTACAACTGCCTTAAAACGCTTGGTTCCAAAAAAGTTTTAAAGCTTAAACCCTTATCTTCAATATTTAGAGAGATATGTATAATATATCATAAGAAATATTATTTAGCTAAAAACGTCTTACTATATATAATTGAAAATACCTTTTAAGTTTATTAAATTGGTCTATTTAATTTTAAATATAAATATTTTTTATTAATATTATAATAATTAAGATTTATTTTTTGTGTTGTCTTTAAATTATAGTTCAATTGACAAATGTTAATATTGTTAGATTTGACATCTTATTAGGGTTTAAATTCGAGACCTCACAGTTTCCTAAGTTAATTACAGGTGAATTTACCATATCTTATAAGAAAAAAAAATAATTTATCTCTTGTGTTAAATCATAAATTTATTATTATTATTTAATGAAAATTTAACACAATGATCTACATTAATATTAACATATTTAAAAGAAATATTATAAAATATAATTGAAATACGATATAATATAATGTTATATACTCTAAAAAGTTATGTTAGATATCAAGGTAGAACTTAAAAATTAACATTATATTAGATATTCTAAAAAATTATGTTGTATGTCAAAATAGAATTTAAAAATCAGCATTATGTTAGATACTCTAAAAAAATTATGTTAGATACTCTATTTACAAAAATCTACCGCACGAGCGATATAGAATTTTATAAAAAAACTTTCAAATTTTGTCCAACTTTAGAAATAAGTGTATTCATAAGTTCTAGTTTAACTGAAAAATATTGATATTATCATATTAGATATTATATATTAAATTTAAATATGAGACCATACAATTGTTTGAGTTTTTAATAATAATTATACAATCTTATCTATATAAAAAAATAATTTAAAATGAACAATATTTAACATAAAATGTACTATATTTAATATTTCACATCAAATTAAATAATAGTTTTTTTTTTCTTGAACATAGAAAAAAGTAGCGATGTTCAATATTAACAACATTTTATTTTATTTAAAATATAGTTTTAAAAATATCTCTTAATTAATATAAATTTATTTTTTAACGACTCTTTTATTCTCACAATATATATTTTATGATTTTCTTTTTATAAATTTTTATGAGATTTAAAAAATGAACAATTTTTAACTAACTTTTTAATAAATATTAATTTGTTAGTTTTGTTTATATTAACAAATCCTTAAGAGAATTTAAATTAAAATTAAAATAGTCGGTAATCAAATTTTATTTATGTCACGGATGATTAAAAATTTATTTGTTAGTGTCAGAAAATAAAAAATAAAAAAACAAAAACAAAAACGGAGATATCCTTATAAAACGGAGGGGGTTTTGTACAAAAATGAAGGAGTTATTGTTATACGGCTAAAAAATCAATAAAATTATCGTAAAAGCTTACTAATATGTACATATCATAGAAAGCAGAGTCTCTTTTCAGTTTTCTCCAAATTCAAGAAAAGAGAAGGAATATAGTAAGTAGGAAGGTGGATGGTAAATGCAATATTAATTATTTGATAAAGTTTTTTTTGTTTGTCATAACTTTAAAGTTTTTCTTTTTTGCATACGAAGGAAAGGCGATATCTAGCGAATCAAAGTCTGACAATTGATTTAGAGTGCGTATCAACCACGTGTACTTTTTTCTTACATTAAAATTTAATTAAAAGAAACTAAAATAATCCATCTTAACCTTATTTGTGTTTAATTTTATTGTGATTAAAATTAATTTTAGATGAATAAACTTTATAAAATTAATTTTAGTTAAAAATAAATTTAATATAAAATAATTTATATTTAAATATATTAAAGTAAAAGTGAAATTTTAAAAATAAATTTTAATATAGAAATTATTTTTAAACTCAAAGATTTTAAATCACAACTTTAAATTAAAATTAATTTTAAAAACATAATTAATTATATTTAATAGTATTAAAATATATCAAAATTAATTTAAATATTTAAAATTATTTTTACCTACTCTAAAATTCAACTTAAATACGTACTTAGAGGTGACATGGGGCAAGCTGTAGCTTGAAAAGCCACGCATACCTAATATCTTGTCCATTACTCGTGCCTTCGCACATGTCTTTTTCTTCCATACGTGTTTTGGAAATTCACCTATATATATATGTATATATATATATATATTATATACTATATTACTAATGTACAAAGTTCTAATGTATTCATGGTGAAGTTTACCTACACAACTTAAATTTTGTGTATTGGTAAGTGAAAATAATCAAAAAATTGAAGTTGTGGTGGTAGAACGAGGGACTAAGGCCATACATAATAGTGGATGCTTTATCCATTGAGCAAAAAGTTAAATAGACATTTTTATCGTAGATAAAATATTTTGGGTGCTTATGAAAAAAGGTGGCTATGCATTTATTCTCTTTGTCTTCACTTTATGTGGTTTATAAATAATAAATTGTATTAAAATTAATGAGTGTTGTTTAAATGTAATGATATAAAATTATTAATAAAATTTATTTAATAATTTTTTCATAGGTTGAGTTGGAGAGATTAAGTGCTTATTAAAAATTATCATTAAAAAATAAATGATATGTACAAATGTGATCACTTAAATACTCGAAAACGACGAATTATGGGTATTTATAAAAATTGGTGGTTATGAAAACACTGTATTTCTTTAGTTTTTGATGGGTCTCCTCAACATATTATATTAAATAAATGGATGTTGGTGAAATATAATATCTTTAATTTTTGATGGGTCTCCTCAACATATTATATTAAATAAATGGATGTTGGTGAAATATAATGATATAAAGTAATTGGTGGAATTTATATAATAATTTTTTCGAGGTGCTTAATTGAAGAGAATGATATTTATTAAACGCTATAATTAAAAGAAGTGTAAAATGAGTGATGTGTATATGTTAGGTGCTCAATTGTTGATGATCTAATAGGGTAGTCTTAATTAAGGAGTGCAACCGATGAAGCACCCTCGTTGGAGGAAGAAGAAAAAGAGTGGCTAATAGACACCATACCTTGTATGGCTATTCTTTTACTTGTGGGACATACTATTGAAATACCAATAAAATTACGTTTATGAACTAATTTTAATTTAAGAGATAAATTAGTGGTAACAAGTAATAAAATAAAGTTATTAGTGTAACCCATTTAATATTTTCCTTAAAAGTGTTGAGTTAGAGTAATAAAATATTTATTAGATATTAATATTAAAAAATTATAAATAAATAATATTTATACGTAAGACCCACATGAAACTCATTTAATCACTCATTTAAACAAGCGACCATTGTGAATGCTCTAAGCACTTCCCATTGTCCACTTTGATGTGTGGCATTTTATTGAATAGAGCATTTAAAATGAAGTTTCCCAAATTAGATACTTAAACCGTCTTTGTATGCATATAATTCGTTTTATAATTTTTTAGTTACAGTATTTAATAGATATCATTCTCTCTTACCTATTACCTCAAAAAAATTAGTAAATGAATTCCACCAATAAAAAAAAAGTTAAAGGAGAGAAGGTGCTCGTAAAAGCACAAATATCTATAAACACAATTTCTTTACCCCACAATGGGGTGGTTATAAAATATGGTATTTTTATGAGTATGTCTTCTCAACGTGGATGACATTAGTTGATGATTTGATCAAATCATGAAGTTGGATTGATTTTTATAAAAATAGAAAGGCTACGATCTATATAAATATAATTTCTTTCATATAATTTAATTAAGAGAATTAAATTGTTCAATTTTTAATACAAAATTACAATAAAAATTTAAAAGCTACAATTATATTCGCTTACAACAACAAATTAATTTATATGCACAAATAATAATATATAAAAAAATCATCAATTTTACTCACAATAAAAATAATTTAAAAAAAAATGCTCACAAGTATGATACGACTATCAATTCCAGATTACTACTTAATACGGATGCTTCGCGATTTTAAAAGTACATGTACTTCAAAGTAGAGAAGACATTATTTTATTTAAAATAACAAAGTAGTTTTAGAGCATAGTATTACATGGATGACGTATGACATAAAACAGTAGACAAGTATCGCATACACCAATACATCTCGATTCTCGAGAATGGTGGTAGCCGTAGACTAGTGACAATGACAAAAAAGTATTATAGCGACCATAATCAATCGATACACATTTTTTATGCTGTGTACAACCTGACCTATTTTGATATATGATGATGTAGTTTAAATTCATCAATGTAATTTATGTTAATATGCTTCCTCCAGTATTTTTTTTAATTATTAGCCTTTTAGAAGAAAAAATATTTTTATAAAAAGGAGTTAGTGAGTAAGCAAATAAATGTGACTTCTATGGTGAGTTAACGACATAAATGATTCCTTATTTTGATATATGATGATGTAATTTAAATTCATCAATGATATATTCTCATTTACTATATTATATTTTTACAGGAAATGAGTGAGTAAGCCAATAAATGTGGCTTCTAGGGTGAGGGTTCAAACAAGTCCCTCACATGTGGACCATTATCATGAATAATTTGCTTATTAATCAAAAATAATTTTTTAATTTGGACAAAACATTCTTAAAAAAGACGTGTATATAAAAATAAGAGTACTCAACATAGTGCATGCTGGTGAAAATGCTAAGGAGTTACGCCATCCATTTACTGATGGTTACACACAATCTGTGTCAAGAGTAAATTGAATTATTATCCCTAAAATTATTAATCTTGGAAACAAAAGATTTTGACATTCATTATTTTATGAAAAGACAAATCAACAATAAATTTAATATAACAAACCAGCAAGAAATCACGATTACATCAGAACAGTTCTATAAATAGTATTCTTAACCAAAAAATTGCGTGATATATAAATCTATTAATGCAGCAAAGCAAAGCACAAGTTACTAATTAAGCTATACGGGATCAAGTTTGTAGACCAATAATTTATGGAATACTTCACTTTATCACCTGTTGGTAGCATTGAAAATGCTGTGTAACCACCTTTCATAAATCATAACTATATTGTCTTCCAATGAATCAAAAAGACTATTGTTCTGGTTAGTTATTCTGGTTATTAGCAAAATGGACACCCCAATATAGTTAAAGGCAGTATAATATTATTGTTTTTGTACTACGCTTGGGGGAGATGAATAAGTGACTGTCATATGAAAAAAGGTTAAAAGAAAGACACGAAATAAGGATGAAAGCACATGGTATGTTGCAACAAATTGTTTTGACATGTGAGCCTCGTTGACAATGTAGATCATACAATTAATTAGTTTTACAGTTGACAAAAATACAATTTTTTCTGGATAGAATTCACATAGAGATTACAATAGTGTCAATGGGGGTTGTTTCAATTTTGCCACGCAATGGTGTTATAGTGCTACTATAGTTGCTATTTAACAACAATTTGTACTAAATAGTGTATCGTAGAACAATAACAACTTCTGGAAGTTATGCTACTCTAAAGTGCAGCTATAACCGCTATTTACAAGATTGAGAGATTAGTGATTAAACATAAGTTTTCTATCGTTAGTTAGGCAGAAAAACAGAAAGCTTAAGAGGCCAACACATAATGGTTGGTACCAAGGGATTAAACATGCCACAAATCAGGATCAAATAGGTTACTATGTCAAGCTCAAATTCTAAGCCATTTTCAAAGATATTGGTGCATCAAAATTAAATAAATTCTCCTCAACCACACTCAACTTTTCTGGCGCCTTTTACAATAGAAATAAATGCATGCATTTGTTCAAGAAAGTGAAAGGGACTTCAACAAGTACTCGATATTCAATCAATGTATCAGAATTGGACCCAGTAGATTGTATGGTGGATTTCTGTGGTACTACAGTTTTATGGAACTGACACTAATAGATGCATTAATAGGAATCATGCTCTTCGATGCATTGAGTTATTAAATTTAAAAATTAAAAGTATTAAACGTAAAATTCAACTGGCCTCTTCACTAAAAAATGTTTTAACTAAGAAAATATTTTAATTTCTGATAAATTAGTAGTTCCTGTAGTTGAAAGGACCTATATAGCAGGAACCAATGTTGACTCCAAAGAGGAAGATACCCAGATCAATGTGGCCAAGAAAGAATCTATAGGGTGCCATATTTGACTCTTTGGGCTTTCGTCAAAGTTTTGGTACAAAATCTTGGATGATCAATTTTGTTACTTTTGTATATACTTACTCCTAGTACCTCAAAATTAGATCTGAAAAATAACGATCTAGGGGAATATTTTAACTTTTCAACGTACACCACCATAAAAATAAAACAAAAAGGTCCACTGAACGGGATAGAATAGAGTATATCATACTTGAAACTGCAGCAACTCACGATGCAGTCTTGAGACAGTTATCACAAGGACTAGAGCCATACTTGCAGGTCTTTCTATCGAATGATTCTCCGAAATGTTTGAGTAAGGTTTGTCTTCGGCATTCAACCTGAATTTTCAAACCAGATAAAATGTACTAGTAATTTTTGGATAAAAAGGTCTTTCTGCACTGGGTGTCAATTTGTTAAACCATTAAAAATATGGATGAAAAATTCATGGAGAAATTTAATATGAATTCAAATGATCAACGCTATTTTTTTTTATCTTAATTTCAAAAGTACTGAACTAACTATAGATGTGTGCGTGCGCGCGTGTGTGAGAGAGAGGGAACAGATGTTTAAATATTAGGGAGCTTGCTTACCTTTAATTCACAATACTGTTGCATCATTTTGGCTTGAGCCATTGCTGTCTTAAAACTCTCCTTGTTATATACTTGGCCGTTTCTTATCATGCATACAACTCTACTAAAATCCTTCTTCTGGTATAGAGCAATGCAAATTGCAGGAAGATTGTCTCTTCCAGCCCTTCCCGATTCTTGATAATAATTTTCAATTGATTTTGACATTGTATTGTGGATGACAAATCGCTGAAAACATAGACAAGGAAAAGGATAATTTGAGTAACAACAAACTGTAAAACTCATATCACTAAGAATTTGTAAAGCAATTGAACACCTTGCTTGTGGTATATTTTCCTTAGCTAAGCCAAGCATTAAAATGCTGAACTAACTGCATATGCTATTATATATTCAATTTTATTAGGCAGATAGCAGAGTTGACTAAAGTGCTTATAGGCTTTGCATTTATACTTTCAACCTGTGCTTAATCAGGATAGACAAGATCCCCAAGAATTTGAGTAATTGTGCAAAATTGCAAATAACCATTCATATCTTAAATTTTGTTATGGCAATCATGAATAGAAGACTTGGAGATGACTTCCTAATTCCTATGTGTATACATGAAGATTTTTTTATCAATGCTGTGCTGGAAAAATGCTACACATGAGGGTTGGTCCCTCTGTCATTTTGTAGGTCATCAAACCAGTGGTCAGTGATTATGCAACAAATCACTAATAGACCATTCAGTAACTCACTTTGTTTATTAATTATCAGGCTATGGAATTATTTACAGAGAAGGGCATATTTCTTACATAAAGTGTGGAATTCCTGAACAAAGTCAATCATAAAATTGTGAATGATAACAACATCATCATAGTAATTTAAAAAAGTATCTCAACTTACAACATCAGGTTTGTCTATCCCCATTCCAAAAGCAATAGTTGCACATACAATATGGACTTCTCCATCGTGCCATTTCTTTTGAACAGCAACTCTCTGGCGGACAGCCAAGCCAGCATGGTAATATGCTGCCTTAATTTTACATTTCTCACTCAAAAACTTTGATACCTCGACACATTCACTTTTTGACAGGCAATATACAATGCCACACTGACTCTTGAAACGATCCACTAGTAGTTGTGCAAGTTGCTTCAGTGGTTCCTTTGTCTTAACAATCACTTCATACTTCAAATTCAGTCTGTCAAAGCTTTTTTCAAGAACAATTGCATGTGGAATTCTTAAAGCATTTAAGATGTCCTGAAACAAATCCAATTTAAGGCAAAGAAAAAGGGGGAGGGGCCTAATACTTAATATAGCTGTCCAAATATAATAGCAATTTACTATTCTAATTACCTCGCGAACTGGGTGAGTTGCAGTGGCAGTCAATGCCATGACAGGTACATCTGGAAAGTTTTGCTTGAGAGATCCTAATCCCCGATAATCAGGCCGGAAATCATGTCCCCATTGGCTGAAAACATAATTTTAAATTTAAATGTCGTGAATCTGTTATTGACAATAAAAATCACATAGCTTTAACAATTCCCATCCAAAACTGTCGAGGCATGCCTTTACTACCACCCTGGCACTTTAACATCTGTTAGCACACCTTTGTAGTAGCACTAAAATATTTTCAACAATCCAAATCACAGTTCTTGTAATTAAAGTTGGTGAAACATCCTAAATAAGAAAAATATTCAAGTCACAATATCCCAAAGTAGTCAAGAACTGTATCAACCACTAGCAGTACAAATACAAGGTATAATACAGACTTCTGGCTTATGTATAAAAATACCAACTACTTCAAAGTGGCCGTGTGTCATAACTCAGAGTGGTCCTTCTTGTTACCCATTCAAACCCCATTTTACAAGAAGTCCTTTATCTTTTTATTTTATTTTAACCATTCAGTTCAAAAAGTTATGACATTTAGGAAGCTTCTTGAAGACCTTCAACTGAATGTAACAAGGTCATACCCTTTGATTTTAAGATATTGCTTAATCCAAAGTTTATTACCATAACTAACCTGTCTGTTTTCACTTGATCTGCCTCCTTAATGGCCACCACGAGAGCTCAATTCAAAATGACATTTTAAACAATGGTACTTCAATAGTAATTAAAATTTTGGAACTTGTTCATATTGTGTGATCAGTCAGACAGACATATCAGACACACAAGGGAAGAGCTACTGGCAAAGTTATGTCTCCGAAATGTCATTCAATTGCACTCATTGATGAAAAATAATTTCAGGGGTTGTACAAGAAATTGCATTCAGTTGCACAATGCATACCTAACACAGTGTGCCTCGTCAACAACAAAACCTGCTAGTTGTCCCTGTGAGTTAAGAGGGAGCCCCAACAAAATACGCTCATGAGATCTTTAGTGCTCTGTGACACTGTTTCATAAAATGTATTCAAATCAATAAAGTCTTACCTTCCGATGCATGCATTTTAGAATCCCAAGAAATGATTGGTTTCCGGCAATTCTCTCAGGTGTCACATACAAGAGCTTGCACGAAGGCTTGTCTTTTCTGGATACAAGAAAATTAATGTGAGAAAATATTGAGCACTACAGCAATCAGTAACTGAAAGGATGTTTTTTAAATGATACTAATACACTAATTTCATGGGCAAATTATATGACAGATCATGTAGACAAGATAGACAAGGAAGTGAATCTCACCTCAGCTCTTGGAGAACAACTGCAGCTTGGGAAGTAGTTTGTTGAGAATTTAAAAAAGTAGCAGGTATTCCAAACTTGAGGTTAAGCGTTATTATCTGATCCTGAATGAGTGAAAGTAAGGGAGATACAACTACTGTAACCCCTTGTCGAAGGGTTGCTGGAAGCTGTAAGCACAAAATAAAATTAGCATGTTCAAAAGCATATAAACTAGATAACAATATTTCACTAATGCAGTCGGGGTACAAAGAACAGCTGGGAACTACCATTTTAAATAATGAAAAGGAGGGAAGGTCATGATACACAATCATTTGAACAGTGTACATCTTTAGAATTTTTAAGCAGGTAGTTGCTTCAAAACAATATAATCACCATTGGTATTAAGTGGTTAGAAGGATATATCTTAAAAAGACATCTTATAAAAAAAATCAGGGTTTAAGAGAAAGCAATGACCTGATAGCAAAGAGATTTACCACCCCCAGTAGGCATAAGAATAAAAGAGTCTTGTTTTGCCAAAGTTACTTTACATGCTTGATGCTGCAATGGTCGAAATGTCATATTACCAAAGATAACAATATTTGCCAATTCAATATCATCTAGCGCCTTCAATTCTTCATATGTGAGAATACCATCTCTACCATTTGAAGCAAAGGAGGATTGTATTTTTCTGGAAGTTGATGAAACCGAGCCTTGAGTGATGCCACTTCTACCATCCTACAACATATATTAACTATTTCAGTATAATCTAACTGTCTTATTACTTATTAGTCACATTATACTAGAAAATCTAGCCAGTGGAAATAGATTTAAGAAAATACGCTGAGAGTAGCCTCAATAATTTTCACCAATTATTATTGCCATCCAAAAGTTAATCATATATAGAACCATGTAATATTTTTAGTTGATCACAATCCCTCAAAGGAGGGGCAGGAAAAAATCCCTTCTGAAAGGTTTGGAACAGCTCAAGACCCCAATCATGACAGAAACTTCCCTTCCAAATTTATTAGTGTGATACTGATATGAACAGGTATAATTTATTAAAAAGGAATACGGAAAATCTCCCTTGATTGCAATTCTGCAGATCTTCAAGACTATATTTAGGGAAAAAAGTTTAAATAATGACATATATTTGAGATTTTAAAAAAATTAAAGAAATGACATAATAGATGATCATATAATATTCCAATCACCCTTTTAATCGATTTTAAGAACATTTTATTATTTCTTTAATTTAGAAAAGGAAAATAGTCCTTCCCTCCTCGTTTCCCTCCAAAACCCTACTCCCTAACATAAACCCAAGGGTCAGCAACCTCCGAGTCTTAAGGTTCCAACTTTTCCACAAATGAATAGCTGCTCTCTCCTTTTCTCTCTTCTATTATTTATATACATTGTGATCCAACCTACCCTCTCTAACTAACTGAGTAGTCTACTAACTATCTATTTGTTATTAACTAACTAATGATCTATAAAGCATTGACATAAACATGTATATTAGACACAACACTGACATTGATAATAATTTAAAAAATGGAAGTAACTAAATGTAACTACATGTGTCGGTGTCGTGTTGGTATTCATGTTCGGACACCGAAAACACCTTCAACCTGAAGTGTGGGTGCTACATAGCTAATGGCGACATGTAATCTTGCGCCAAGTTGGATTTAGGTTACATCCATTTTATATTCTTTCCTATTTTATTAAATTTCATTATCTCCCAGTTTGTTTCATCTTTGTGGATAGTTTTGAAAGAACCTAACATGTAAGCAATTAGAATACAACGCAGATCCATAACAATTTTCCAACCATGTATGTTTCTCACTTAAGGAAACACAATTATAGCTCTATTCATGTTCACAAATAATTGAAACTACAAATAAAACTGTTAATCATGATAAAATGAAATTGATTTACTACCACAGACTTTGGAGGATGAAAATTAGTATCCTCATCGTCACTTGAACCCAACTCCACAAATTTGGGTCGGCGTTCCTTAGGTTGAGGCGAATTGTCAACAATATCAATAAACGATTCGGAAGCATCAACGCACGTGGCAAGACCTTCATCAAGCACGTGATTCAAAGTTCCACAAGCTTGTGATTCCATTTCGTGAAGATCATCCCATTCCTCAGTGTCTGGAGCTGACTCCGCCAAAGCCGCGAGAAAATCATCGCCGCAATGCTCAACGGTGATAAAATCACGACCATCGTCACCTTGAATAAGCGGTTAATGAATTAGTTAATAGAGTGGAAATGAAAGTGAAGTGATTAATTAATGTATGTAGCGTACCGTAGAGAGCGAGAAGACGATCGAAAGATTGGTTAGCGGAGTGTTCGTCGAAGCCGAATTCAAGAGCTAAACTGATTAACCGAACTTTCTCTAATTCTAAATCGTGTTGCTGCTTCTTCTTCTTGCTACTGCTTCCAGTTTCCATTCCCGCGCTACCTGTTTCCATTCCCGCGCTACCTGTTATCTGCTTCCAATTCAATTTTGTACTTGCTTCCTCTCGTTTTCCTTTGAACCGTTATGTTATGTTAGGGCAGCAGTGGTTGCCTCAACGATGTCGTATTGTAAATAGTTACTATAGGGTTAATTGCACTTTCATCCATTATTTTATAACAATCATCAAAATAGTCTTTCATTTTAAAAATTCAACTTTTAGTTCTTAAATATTACATTTATTGCAGGTTTGGTTTTAACCCTAAAAAATAGTGATACGAGGAATTTTTAAATGAAATGATATTAAATATGTTATATTGTAAAATATAAGTAGATTTATATTTATCTACTGCATCAAATATTTATGGAAATACTTTAAGAATAAGGATTCTTAATTTCATTTTTTTGTATATTTTTTAAAATTTTGAAATTTTTTTTGTTATTCTTTTAAATGTATTATTATTTTAATGTTTCGTGAAGTATATACATAATATAATTCATCTAATTTTTTGTCACGCCAGTATAAATATGATATCATTTTAAAATTTACCACATTACTATTTTTAGAATAAAATATCTTATTTGCTATTAAAATTACAACAAATGTGATATTTGAGGGGTTAAAAAGTTCAATTTACAAAAAAAAAGAAACTATTTTCATGAATGTGATAAAATAAATAATCAAATGTGAAATTAAAACCTTTATTATACTTGCTTAAATAAATAATAATAATCTTATTTTCCAAACCATCTTAGATATGATATTTTGGCTCTAGTGGCACTTTAAGAATGTTTGCAAGTTCCAGATTTAGTCATAGTTAAATCTCATCATATTTCTCATGGATGTCTATTGTAAATGAGTTTAATTTTCATAATAGTAGTAAGATTTATATTATAATTATTTATATGTAAGATTTTATTAGTAGTTATGATTAAAATTAAATATTTTTAATAATCAGATGATTGTGGTTATGGTTAAAGTCTAACATGAACAATATTAAGAAAAGTGTTGTCCATAAAAATATGTATTTACGAGTATAAAATGATATAAACTAGAAAAGTTAACTCAAAGTGATTACATCAAGTTTTTATATAGGTTAATCGATTGGTAAGGAACTAACTCATCAATCTATACATGTAGTAATTAATATTAGATTGAAAATAAAAATAAAGATTGAATATGCAATTTTTTTTATCACTTAACTCTCTAACATCACAAAACCATAGTAATAAAAAGACTTGATGTAACCTTGAAACGGGGATTACAAATAGATCGAGAGGATTATTACATATTACTTTGTACGGATCCAAGAAATATCACTTTGTGTACCTCTTAGTTATATCTTCAGTTTCTCCATATTTCAAACCATAGGTTGATACTAGAAACCATTTCGTCATTAAACAAATAGAGTTTGTTTTAACCTCTAATGTTTCAAAAAACCCACATCTTCGTCCAAATGCATACATTCAAAGGGCAAAGAGATTTTGTGCAAAAGTTTACATCCGTAAGATAAAAAAATACTGCGTTTTTTATGGATGAGTACTTTCGAAATGTATGAAGATTCTTCCAAAAAATATGTTCATCGACCATGGCCATATATACACATCAATACGCCCAAATAGACAAACCTATACATATTACCTATTAGGTAATATGCAGGTAAGACTTCATCATTGAAGAAAGAGAATAGAAAAAGGATCATATCTTAGAAAACATGGAACTAATCTAAATACAGAAAATAAAAAAGAAATATGCAATCCTTATAGACATTTCATGCTAGAAAAAGAAGACATGCATAGTACGAATCTAATTTTCATGTGGACAAAATATATGAAGCTTGCAAGCATCATATATTAAAATGAAAATCAAACTCTCTCAAAAACGCATATGTATACGCTACTGATCGAAAACAATGATGAATTAAGGCATCCATAACCTATAATATGTGCAAGTTAAAGCTAACGCATACACATACGTTCCACACATTAAGCTAGGTGGCGATTTTTTGGCATGTGATCTTGAAAGTGCGTAATCCTTTCCAGAGAGAAGACTTGAATCTACCCTCAGCTGCATAAAGCTTATATTTGGCCACTCTGCGTTTTCTCTTCATATCATTGTCATTCCACCACGACGATTGGGGAGGTGGCTTGGTCACAACTACACGCGGATTATTATGTTCTTTCCATGGAGGAGAGGTCCTTTCCCTGCTTCTTGCTACGCACATTTCCTTTTCATGTATGGTTCTAACGTGCCCAACGTTCTGATTATACAAATCTGCAGCTCCATATAATGATCGAGGTTGCCCATGTGCGACCACTGCCATCTCTGTTTTTATTTAATCTGATTATCGATGCTCACTTTTACAAATTTTAAAACTCAATCCGATCAGTTTGATTTTATTGTTATATTCCCCTTATGTATGTATATGAATTTGATGTTTGATCAATATATATACCTCCCTTTTCTCTCCCTTTATCTTCCTTTAAGTTTTATGAGAAAGAGAGAATGTAAGAGAGGACATTGAAATATGAAACTCAAGGAAATTATGTAACGCTTGGAATTATATTTTATATGCAATCTTTATTATTTTTGGTAAAGAGGGAAGGAGAGGTTATAGGTGAATGAGGGAAAAATGTCTTCCATTGCTGCAAATAAGAGTGGGAGAAGATATGCAAGTCTGAATTTAGCAAAAGCTCATTGTTCTCAACTACGTTTTATTATACTGTTTATTTTGGGATTCAATCTAACAAACCTCAATAGCAACTTTATTGAATTGACTCAATATAGCAGCTAATAAATATAGCGTGTCCAAATTGTAAACAGGCATTTTGAAAAATATCACAGAAAATCAATGGACAGAAAATACTTAATTACATTTCATAACAAATATTTTATTTATTTTACTTGAAAGTTTCCATCTTACACTTTAATTAATTCAAATAATTACACATGTCAGTAGAGGATCAGTGCTTCTTGGTCTCTTCAATTTTTGGTACGTTTCTTGAATTTCATGGTGTCTTCCGCGTGGGACTCCTGGATGGCAGTTTAAACAGTAAAAATAATCAAGGGATTAAGCATACAAATGCAGGGTATTCTAATGCATGGTAAATGTAAATGTTCAATACGGATTTAATGTTATGCCAAGGCAAAAATAATGAAACTACTACAAACATAAAGAAAATGACATGATATAGAGCAAGAGAATTTGCAATAATAGAAACTTAAAGGTGGTGGCTAGCTGCGCCTATTTTCTGAGCAGATACGTCACTCACGATGCAAGACTTCCACTCGTCTCCTTGATCAGGAAGTTGACGAAATATGTGAACAAGTACAACAGCATCCAGTGCAGCATATTCTAGCTGTACATATACAACCGTGTTAGAATATTAAATGATTTGGTTCAAAAAGTTAAATGAATTTAGAGTGTAAACTTTTACGCTTTATATAGGTATTCAATCATATCTTATCATATAGATATTATTACATCGTGACATCATAGTGAGATATAGTAAGATGTCTATGGATATTTTTGTTACAGTATCTGTGCATAGTTATAAACTAAAAAAAAATTCTACTTAGTATCTCGCTTGGAATTTCAGGTGACTTGGTATGTGAAACTTCTATATATCTATCACTCTCTTCAAGATTCATTAATATCAGTGAATGTTACTCAACTATTTAATGCTTAAGAATGGAGGAACAAACACAAAAGTCTGACAATAAAATATTATGAGAAATTTTAATAACCCGAGAAGATCTATTCCTCACCCCACCCCAACATAAATATATCAATGAAACAATGAGTATGGATTGCAAGATGCAGCAAACTAGGAATTATACAGAAAGAAACCACAAGAGGTCCCGAAGCAAATGTTGAAATTGTATTGTCAGAGAAGTTTTATTAAGAAAAAGAACATTATGAATAACAGGAAAAAAGGGGATCAATTACTTGATTCGGAGTTAAAGGTCGTTGCTCCCAATTGCTGTTTCGTCTTGTCTTGTTTAAACCAGCACCGAGTATTTTCTGCTTTACCAATAAACACACAAATTTTGTCAAAATATGCTAACATGGAAAAACGAGGACTTTGATCGTCACCCATCCACAAATATCAGATCTACAAAAACTGAGACATGAAACATTTAGGGGATATTCATATATATAGTACCTCTGTAAGCTTAGCCAAACCGCCCCGAGGATCTTTAAAAATCTTCTGGATGTCTAGCAATCTTTTATAGTTCTTGAAACATTTCAGCTCTTCATATGAGTGAGCAAGTTGCTTTATATCACATTGGAAATTATACCCTGAAAATACATGTCATGGAGCAGCAATGGTTACTGATGATTTTTGTGATCCAAAGTATCATTCAACTGCATAGGCAAGAGACTAATCTCTCACGTCATGTCAAATGGTTACTAATACCCTAAATCAATAAAAACATATTCAAGGATTAACTCAATGTTTAAGGGACTCGAATCCCGTCTGCTCAGACCAATACACGCTTAAGGGATACGTTCTTGATACTTTCCTAAGTGCCCATTGGTTATTAATTTAGACTTAAAAAGTTACTACTACAAAAAACACCATCCCTCGCAAGTTATCAAATCCCATTGATAACCGGATTCTTATTCAAGTAAATATCGGCATCCCCCACAAGTTAGTTTGATGCACTGTTAACCAAAAGTATTTTCTGCTGGTATATTCATGAGAGTAAAGAATTTAAAGTTTTCGTACCAAGTTTTAGAATTCCAGACGACAGCAAAATTCGGGTTAGACAGTTGTCTAAACTTTCAGGCACCTCTCTATGTAACTTTATCAGATCAATGATGAAAACCTTCTTTTCAGAAGCAATTTGCATGATAGAAACCTGAAACACGGAATTTGAGGAAAAAAGGAATAGCAGGAGAATCGAGCTCAGTCTATTATTTGAAACATGTCATAGCTTGGAAGGCTAAAACTCAGACATAAACTCATATGTAAAATAAGCAAAGAAAAGATGCATGGAAACCCAAATACTCCAAAAATGAAAAAGTATTGGTGTCCGAGATGTATGCCGATAAGTGTTTGATATTTTCTGATACGTACCTAGGAAGTATCCTACTATTCTTTTTATTTTTAAAGTTTTTTTATCCCAATAATTCTTAAGTATGGATTCCTACATAAATAAGGATGGGACTATCACCTCTCTCGCATGTTGTCACAATTTTGTTGGTTTTGCTTGGTGGGGAGGACGAAAAAATGGATCTAGATGGGAAAAAAGGTTTGGTTAACATATCTAAACTGTGGTATCTTGATAAGATTTTGTTATTATCAAGATAATCGTGCATTTAAGTTTATACATGTTTGCACACATGTGAGTATGTATATGTTATGCATGTGCAAGTGTGTAGTGTGTGTTTGAGTGAGTGCATGTGTGTCTGTTAACGTATCTAGGCTATGTTGCGTCTTGGTTTTTTTTAAAAAATCTAGTATCACAGTATTTGTATTTGCATCATACTCGTATTAGACTATGTATCGTGGTTCTTGGATGGAGAAGCATTAATCTATTACAAAAATCGTTTAAATTTACCTTGTTTGGCTTGCTGCCTTTTACATAATTAGGCTTCCATTCACAATCAACACCTATGACTTTACTATCCACAATGTGGTTTGTTGCATCAAGCAAACCTTCAACTTCATCAACCCAAATAATGTCTTCAACCATCAGTTCCTCAAGATGTAAATAACGTCCTTGTGGGATGCTTGTTTCAAGCACTACAGAACATAAACAGTACGGTGTTCGTCATCTGAGAATGAAGTTACAGATAACAGACACTACATAACAAATAAGTAGACAAACCAAATGGTAACAACGTCAGTGCATGCAAGCTGGTAACAAACGCACTAATAAAGAGGAGTAAATCCAACAAGATACGGGAACAACAATCTAAATGACTGAAAGAAACATAACTTCTGAGGCAAAAGATGAATGAGCAACCAACAATCTAAATGAAACAAAATATGTGCTCATTAGACTACAATCTTTTATTCCTTTATGAATTTTTGTTGGTCACAAGAAACGGCCTTACCTTTAATGTCCAAAAATCTGTCTAGGGAGTACCGTTCACACAGTTCATCAACCTTTTCCATGTAACCCGCTTCCATTGCCAAATAAACCTTGAACGAACGAAAGTATAAGATCAAAGCACACATATTTTAAAATTTTACCATTGCTATCATAGGTAAGAATCTGACAAGAAAATATTAATAATTATTGCTATTTAACTTAATAAAAATCAACAAACCATTTAACTTAATTGTACTTTTGGTCCTGCTATGGCTATTGTACAATTTTGGTATATTGATAATTTTTTGCTCAAATGTATTCTAATTTTTAATTGTTATTGTTAAAATATATAAAATATCTTACAATTTTCAAATTTCTACGCATAAGATTAGTTTCTTATCTTAGATTATATCTCTACATTAGTTTTCATATTACTTGGTCATTATATTATTTCTTTGGCAAAATACATCTCGCAGTCTCGCAGCCCTTTAAGTTACACGAAAATAACAGATCAGTTTTTTACCTTTTTTTGTAACAAGTTAGTCCTTTAACTTTCTTTTGGTGTCAAGTTCATCTTTTATGTTTGTAAATATTTGCATTGATGATCCTAATTTCAAACCAATGAAATTGAAACCCCAAACTCTCCCAATTTTTTCAATAAACTTGTATAATTCTTAAGGGGTTTTAATTGCAGTAATCTTAAGAACATAAATCCTCAATCAATTTTTAGAAATATAATTAAACAAGAGAGAATTCAAGTGAGATACAAATTAGGGTTCTTGAAATTAAATGCAGAATTCTCTTAATTCAAATCATGAAATCACATGAAAATTTATTATGTTATTCTTTATATGATCGATAACAAAACTCATAGTAAAATTTTAAAAATCTCTAACTACAAATAATTGAAATGAGGTTATGACTAAAAATAGTTCAACATTGTAACGTTTACAAACATAAAGGACAAACTTGTTACAAAAAAAAGGTAAATGATCAATTTGATATTTTTGTGTAACTTAAAGGACTACAAGATGTATTTTGCCTGTTTGTTTTCATATTGAATTAGGTTTAGGAGTCTTGTATTATATCCCTATAAATAATCATTTATGTATTATCAAATCACCAATCGTAATGTATCTATCTATCTCACAAAAACACACAGCTTGAACATGGTATCAAAGTAATTCGTCAAGTGACCTGTCCAACACTATTATTGTGTTGCTTTTGTTGTCAAGTTCCCAATAGTTTGTATTCAGCTATTGTGTTGAAATTGGGATTCTACAACCTAATATTTGTATTCAGCTTTTTTTGTATATCCGCCCTAAGCAATTCAAATTGTACCAAGCGCATACATGTAAAGTTAGAGGTAAGATGTTGATAAGATATAACCCATGTGCTAGGATGCACTGGAATATGACACAGCCCATATTACCTATTGAATATGAAAAAATACTAACATGTGGATGAAATGTTTGTTCTGGTTCTGATATAGAATAAGTAAACAAACAAAAAGCTCAAAGTTTAACACAAATTACACTTTGGTTAAGGCATATTTGAAGGTTGTACAACAACGATGCTAAAAACACCATGCAACTAGAAGGGAATAAAAAACAAGTTGTCCAAGTGTCATTTAAAAACAACAAAATCAACATAACAAAGAAATCAAAATGCAAGATTGTATGGGCATTAATAAAATGGTAGTGGTATTCTGTACAAACTGTTAAGGACATAGTTCAAAAAATAAAGTTTTTCTACTTAACAGTCTCCAATGGATGCACCTATGCGACACAGAGGGTGCACATTATAATGCAATCATTACGCCCAAAAAAAAAAGTACCAACCAAATATTCCATAAGCTGTCTATCATTGTTTGTTCTAGCCTCAGCAACATCCCAGCATCCCTTTTCTGCTAAGCTCTTTAGTGAGCTGAAAAATCAATGAGGTAATATTGAAATAAGAATTATAATAAGGAAAAAGGGGAGGTGGAGTCGATTTAAGATATTACGAACAAAATCAAACAGCACTAGGAAAAAATGAGAGAGAAAATCCCCCATGTTAAAAGTACAAGTCCATCACCTTTCTTTACACCTCTTGTATACATCTGGAAAATCCTGTTTTAGATTATTTTTCTTTATAATCTCATAGGCATCCTTTAGCATGTTTCTCTTCACGAACTCCTCGACAAGGATGGACAACATAGGCTTCCCCATAAATGTTGCCCACTTCTCTGCTGCTTTGAATTGATTAATCTTTATCATATCAAGGAGAAAAGATTGCCCATATTGGCCAATAGAGAAATGCTCAATTAAAGTGACAGCTGTTGTGTACAACCGGGATTTCACCAATTCAAAAGTATACTGCTCAATTAATTCTTTTGCCATGCCACAACTTACACAATCGTTTTCCTTATTCTGACACAGGGCTTTCTCGACATTTGTTAGTTTTACATCAAAAGTCTCCAGTATTTTCATGACTATCGTTTCATCATGCTTGATGTGACCCCTAATAATATCAATGAGAAGATAGGCAGCTGAGTTTTTCACATCCAAGGAGTCTTCTGAAGTGGTTGATGTTGATCTTTTTAAGAAGCGGCGAAAAGAAGATATAATCAAATGAGTAAATCCTTGACTTTGATTTTCGTATAAGGGAGACACATACAGGCACTGAACAATAAAAGTAGCTGGTCCAGGTTTTGGATCATTTTGGAGAACAAGACATAGTTGCTCCTGAAGGGCTCTGAATTTCACTGTCGCTTTACATTTGCCTATGCAAGGACATTTAAATAGAAACAACATGGAAAAGGTAAGAAATAGGATGTATTTTGATGACATAGAAGTACCACTGAAATCTGATGAACAACCCTCAATTTCAATTGCAACAACAAATTTGCTACCTTATTATTGATTGCTTATAAAGAAGTTTGATGTCTTCATTGAAAAAATAGTTTACCAAACTTTATCAAGGACTCCATCATTAGAGCTGGAAATAAATTAAATTCTAAAGAATTTTCAGTTACAGGATTTTCAAATAATCATTTTCCTGCTGTTTTGCAGATCACTATCACTTTCAGCAAGTTTTTGGACCCTAAGAAGTGATAATTAATTCTAAAATCACTCTTCTAACCAAAATAAAACAGCAGAAAAGAGGGTAATGACAAATTAAAGAGTGATAATAACTGTTTTAATATTAAAGGGTAATAATAATAACTGTTTCAATCTTCCATCAACATAACTTTCACAGGGCAATAGTAAGAGTGAGATTTTGGAAAAATAGGTAATTTGAAAGACAATAATTTCTTGGGACGCAAGACTAACACTTCAACTATCTAAGCTTTCAAAGGAAGAAAAGTTGTAGCAATGATCAAACAATCATTGAATGTAAAGGTATTTAATCCAGAACTAGTATTGGGTGTTAGAGGTTCAACATGTCGACAGTGAAAATAGAGAAACACAACCTACAAGTTTCCAGACAATAAACACCAATATCAAGGGGATAACGTTGGCTTCAAGAAAAGTAAACTTTCATAATAATTTAGTTGAGACATTTCAGCAAACAATTAGTACTCAACATCTTATCTTATTGCAGACAACAAATATTAGCATTACAATGGAGGAAATCATACCATAAAAATAACATTCTTTCAGCAGGAACATAAATACGACAGGAGAGACATGCGATAAATTGTAAAAAGCATGCGTGCATAAGGTCCATCTTTTGCAACCATTGTCCTCTTTGTTGTCTACCTCTGCTATATTCTCCTCCAAACCCATCTCTAGAAGAAGGGGGAAAAAACTGTAATCAGAGTAGCAATGTTTTGAATATTACTTTGAAGTGATAAGTTACAACTCAGCACATCATGGTTCTTAATTCCATAAATTAATAATGATCAACCTAACTCTAAAGTTCAAAGTTTTCTAAACTAATGAATCATGATGAACCACGTAATACACAATCAGAACACTAAAACAATAGTGAACAACTGATTTTTGATGATTAACATGAATTAAAATTTTGATATTCAGTTGTTCTAGTAGCTATAGAGAACAGTTTCATTCACTTAAAAAATTAAAATTAACAATACCTCTTTTTAGTACAATATTCCTCATTTCCTACACTGTTTGATTGATGGTTGAATAAATAAACTCATAGTATATATATTTAAGTGGTTTTGACTTTTGAAATAGAGTGAGAGACATTATTTTTTGCCTTTTGGAAGATAGATTTAGAAAAAAGCTAAAAATCTAAACATAAATAAATAAAGAAAAGACGTACAATACTTCAGTTACTTTTCCCTTTTATCTTTTTTGAATATGACAAGCAAAATAGACCGTGAAAAGGAAACAGAGACTTGCGTTTGATCAGAATAAGAATGGGAGAAGAAGAAGAAGAAGAAAATAAACAGAAACTTACTTCTAAATCCTGATTTCGGAAGCAATTCGAAGTGAAAAATTTGTGAAGTGTAGGGTTTATGTATCTCTCTAGTGTAAATATAAATTTCTGCTGCAACTAGTTTGCGTGATTATTGCCAACAAGGTAGCACACGTAATAACGATAAAATAAAAATAATTTTAACATATATATGTCATTGTCTTGGTAAAAATATATATAGATATGTACATGTCATTGTCGGCGTGAAAAACTAATGATAAGAATTTGATTAATTTAAAAGAAAGAAAAAAAAAATATGCATAAAAGGTATGTGAAAAAAAAAACAAATCTTTATTTGTTTTCTAATGTTCATGTGAAAATCTCAAATCTCGTTGAAAATATTGATTCCGCATGACCCAAAGAGATCTTTTCTGCAAATGGCAAGGGTAGATTTGAGAGAGAGAAGAGGGGGAGGGGGCTTAGGACTTTGAAGTGGCGGCCATGTGATGAGGGGGTGACACGTGGGCAGGTATATACCGTTATCATGCGGGTCAACAATAATACCCTTTGGATCTATATTGCCAGTCTTATCCATCCAGACTGTTGTTTGGTTTTTCTTTTATCATTATTTCCCCTTTTGTTTTGAATCAGTTAACATTCCTAAAATTAGGTTAAATAAGATTTTTTATTTTTAACTCTAAAATGTCATTGCGGCCTTGCGCCACCATTTCGATTTTTGTTGACTACAATTCTGAATTATGATTCTTACGATGGTCAACTATCACTTTGGTGACTTAATTTCTGCTAGCGACTATTTTGGCTCCCACTAATTATATTGATCATCACTCCGACCACTACTTTCAACCACCATTAGGAGCATTGTTAGCTATCGCTCCAACCACTTGAATCTTTGGTGGTCCACCACTCTAACAACCACAACCACCATCAGTCTTTCATCATCATTTTGACTATCATTCAAACGATTGCTGCTCTGACCTCCATTAGTCTCCGTTCCAACTCTCTTTAACCATCGTTAACCACACTCGAACTACCATCGGTTGTTAATTACCGGTTCAATAGTTGTTTGATGTCACCTCCGAAAACTACCGTTTTCAACCACTTTTATTAAAATTATTATTAAATAAATAATTATAAATTTATAATATGTAAATAATTTTTAAAAAATAAAAACTTGATATTTTATTATTATTTTTATGTGATGATGTTGTCTTGTGAATTTTATGCCTTAGCTAACTAGTCATGTAACTGGTGTTTTAGTATTTTGTTTGGTTAATTTCTCATTTGTTCTGTTGAGAAGGTGATATGTAGGCTAACTTTGTTGTTGTAATAATGATTTTTTTTTTTTTTTATGATTCCTAGACTGCTCTAGAGTGTTGAAATGTTGAATTACTTTATTTGTTTCACAATTAGTGTCATTTTTGCTTATTTAATACATTTTAAGAAATGATCATAAATAAAATAAAGAGAATACTTATTTTACCAAATTCTTATTCTTTAACTATTTGTGTGTTTTTTACTCTCGTGGATGCAAAGTTGAATTAATTATTTGAATATAGTGTACATGGTAGTAGTTGAATGGTACAATTAAAAAAAATATTAAAGTCATATTAAAAATTGATAATGACATTCGTTTTAAGACAAATTTTTGTTGTTAAAATGACAATCATTGTGAGACAGATGGATTAGTATATAAGGTTTAATAAAAATAAAGGGAACAAAATAAAAGAAAACACCAAAGACAAGTAAAGACTTGTTTGATTGATTATGTGTTGAAAATAGTCTTTATACTTAATATTTATAGAGTTGGAATAAATAAGAAACCTACATCATCATATTTTGTCATGTTCTAAACTCATCATCTCACGTATTATATCATGTCCAATAACGCTAATTTAGATAAACACCTTAGTGACTGAGTCACAGCCCGAAACCGCCTTATCGACTAACTTTATAACTTATGTATCAGCTAATCACATCATCCACCGACAATTATCAATGGAATATACCTTTATGCACGTTTTGGATTTAATAGGCTAATGTATTACACATGCAATTGAGTCGGGGAAAATGTATTTTTGCGCCTAAATTCCCTTCAACTACAGACGTTCTCCACGTGTATAGAAAATGGTTATATGACCTTTTAACTTGTACAATTATTTGTGATAGTCTTTTGGGATGATATTCAACATTACCATGAACATAATAACGGTCTTCAAGTCCATTCAGACTTGGTAGCAACATTCAAACGATAACCAATTTGGTTGTCATCCGATTTTGCATTAGTTATTAGTCAATTTTACACCAATTGATAGAAATATACTAATGAAACTCTTTTAGTGAAATTTAATTGTCTCAATTTATCGGGATATTGCACAAAGAATATGAATTCCTTTTGGATTTCCATCTCTATCAACGAGAACTGCCACATTATCATCATTCTTAGACTTCAAGCCTATTTAGTTTTGGCAGTCACATTCGGTCGTCAATCGACAACTGATTCATCAATCAATCGATTTTCCATCAATTATCAACCAATTTTACAAGTGTTGATTTTGGGTAGCTGAATGTGATGTAGCTAATACCCAAATCTTTCTACATCAATCAAGAGACCAATACACATTCCAACCAATTATTTATTAGTGTAAACACTTGTCAATAATTATTTTTTTCAAACTAAAAAATACAAATTGAAAATTAACTCATAATTAAAACTTGTTTGATTTTTTAAAATTGCAAAATTAAGAAACCCTCAAACTGAGCCTTAGCTTAATTTTATTTGATCCAAATAATTTTATGTATGAATGAAATATATGAGCTGACTCGAGGGTCTTTAGTCCGCATTGAATTGATATTTATATGAATCTTATTTAGTTAATCTATAAAATTCACTGTGATGTTTTACGTATGTTGTTTGTTTATTTTGAAGAAATGAAATAGTAGTTGCATAATTGACACACAAAAAAACTATTAAAAGAATTACATTCATGATACAAAATAAAACAAGCGTAATAGAATATAATAGATCTCCAAAATAATACAAACTATGAACACAATCTACTAACAGTCTCCCTAGAACATGCATAGTAACTCACATAATATCTCGTGAACTTCACAATTTAGATTTATTATCTATATAGCCATCTGTAAAAACATTGATGCTTTACCATCTCATGTAGAAGATGGATGAACTTGTGTATAACATGATGGAACATTTGAATCAATAAGTGGAGCATCAAGGAGGATCTGAGGATGGGAAACACACAAGTACCATGCATAATAGCTATTTGACACCTCACCAAGAAACATCGCTAGAGGCGAGACACTCCGAAGAGTCGCTATACATGCTCTCAAGATATTCTGCCATTCCTAATCTACACTAGTTGGCATCGGAGGAACGTTACACATAATGCATTTAATGTGATCAAATTGTCAAAGACATTGCTCCAATAGTTATGGACTTATACTGTGTCCCAACGAAGGTAACTGCAGCAAATTGTTGTTGGATCAAAAGGATGATTGACTCAATCATCATCTTGTGGTGTAAACACGACATCCTCAAGCAAAATGACATCAAACCTCCGCCAATATGTCATCAATCCACATTCGACAACATGTGTTGGCGATCCACATATGGGCTTTGGGAGTATGTTCAAGAACTCTTCTATTGTCCCCCATTTACATATTTTAAGAAAGTGCTCGAAAATTCATTACTACAAAAAAAAAATAAAAGACAATTTAATAAATTAAAAACACAACTTAATACGAGTCATATACTTGTAACAAGGTCATACACTCTCCCAATTGCGTCGTGTCATGAATAGCTCCATCTCTCATGTTATCATATAGCATAACCAACCTAGTTATACTTCATATATAGTCCCCGACAACGCCCCAAATTTGCGAACAAACTAACATACTTCACCTGAACCCGAGTGTGAGTCTTGTGGGTGAAAAGAAGGCTTCCAACTAAGTGCAAAAGATATGTTATTGCAGCACACTCAAACTTATTAGTTCAAATTATATTTTTGTATAAATCGTGTTACCATTGCAGTCTATATTAAGCACATTTGTTAAAATTTATGTCAATAATGACATTTTCCACTATTGCCACCAAGAGTTCATGTGCAACAATTACAACATTATTTGTATTCATATTATTTATTGGTGCACTAAATAACCTACCACGCGGAGGAATGTGCAATCGATATAATATACTTATTCTTAATTAATTAAAAAATACCTTTCCTTTTCATATCCTACGAGCCACGTGGTATTCATATTGTGTCAACACCGATGTGACAAAGGACCCTTCAGGGAATCCACACTGCTGGACTTGCTCTCCGGCTGCCTATTCCTCAACTTCCTCATCCTTTCTCACTGCCTCATAGTCTATCTGCTCAGACTCCTGCGCATAATCATCAAGTTACTGAGACATGAGATTACGTCTATGACGATGTTAATGAGGTGAACGATTAGTCTTATACTTTCGTTGATTAGATGTTGTGGTGGAACTTTTTTGCCTCTATTGCCTACATTGCGAGCGAAAGTGAGAATAATTTATCCATTCATGCATCTCGTTCTAGTCATTGACATAAAATAAACATATCAATAATTTGTATGCAAAAAAAAAATATATATACAATTCGAAAATTTAGAAAGTTTCAAAATTTTCATCGAAATTTTTGAAATTCATTTTTCTTGAAGAAAAACATCTGAGAACTTTTGAAATGGATGAAAATTTCAAAAATTTCATAAATTTGTCTCGGAAGTTTCAAATTGCTTGAAACTTTTGAAAATTATTGAATGCTCTATTTTAGAAGTTTCAAAATGAATGAAACTTTCAAATACACTTAAAACTCGAAATATGCATTTCGAATGTTTGAAATTCATCAAAAAGTTTGAAAAATTCATTTACTTGTGTTTCAGAAGCTTCAAAATGTTGGAATTTTTTTTTTAAATTTTGAAAGTTTCAAATGTGAGTGTAAAAGTAAATATTCTTTTTTTCAACTTTATATATAAAATAGGGTAAAAATGTCTTTTTATTTGTATTGGGGGTGGAAAATATAGATAAAGGTGTGAGTTAAATTTTTACGTTTAATGCAAACTTTTAGTCTAGCCCGAGAAGGCCCACTGCCCAATTGGGCTAAAAATTAGACGGAGCAGTTCCTCTTAACACCTCTACTATTAACATCTCTACTACCTATAGTTAGAGCCGTCAAAAAAGTCCATAATCTCAAAGCCCCATTTAATAAATTTCTTATTAGGCCCCCAATTTTAAGCTCTTCTTAATAAAATTTTTTCTTGGGCCCCAGCCCCCTATTTTTTTATTTTTGTGGGCTTGGGCCGGGGGGCCTAGGGCCCATTTCATTTTTAAAAAATTATTGAATTTATTATTTTTATTCAGAACATAAAAAAAATCGACAATTTCTAAATCAAATAAAATTCGAAAAAAAATTCGAAATTGAAAAATTATTGAATTTGTTAATTTTATCCATAACATCAAAAAATAAATCGACAATTTCTAAATCGAACAAAATTCGAAAAAAAAATCGAAATTAAAAAATTATTGAATTTGTTAATTTTATTCATAACATAAAAAAAATGACAATTTCTAAATCAAATAAAATTCGAAAAAAAAAATCGAAATTGAAAAATTATTGAATTTGTTAATTTTATTCAGAACATAAAAAAATAAATCGACAATTTATAAATCGAACAAAATTTGGAAAAAAAATCGAAATTGAAAAATTATTGAATTTGTTAATTTTATTCAGAACATAAAAAAAAATCGAAAAAAAATTCAGAAAAAAATAGAAAAAAAATTGAAATATTTTTTATTTCAAAAAAATAATTGATTTTTTAATGGGCCTATGAGTCCTCTAAGCTCACATAATTTTGGAGACTTTTTTACATTAGGAGCTTTCTTTTAATGGGCTTTTATATTATAAGATTTTTTGAGCCCCTCCAATATGTGGGCTGGGGCTTGACAAATTGACAGTTGAACTTATAGTTAACACTATTTACCTATTATTCATCACAAATAGTTATTTATGGGGAGTAGGACAAACAATAGCACAAAAATCGAATTAGTGGATTTGGAGAAGAGAGAGACTTCACAAGAGGAAGGAGATAAAGTGATATGGGAGAGGAAAAATGATAGATAGAGCACAAGGAAGACCGAAAGAAGCAATGAGGGAGGAAGGGGAAAGTGTGCCCTTGTGATTGTCATTTGTCATAGTGAGAGAGGAAAAAGAAAGTGGGTGGGGTGAGAGAGGAAAATTTAACGGTAAGAGAGATAAGTATAAAATTGTGGGGGTAAGAATATTTTGGGCTAAGTTGGAGTGTTTGCTTACGCGGGCCAGCTACAGTGAGTCCAATGGTAGTGGTAGCAGTATCGTAAGAGTCACCAGTTTTCACCACCTGGAAAATTCAAACTAGTTGCATTTCCGTAATTACGATACGATCGAGGTCTATTTTTGTCTCAGAAAGTGGTTCCACCCTGATAGGCCAATATATAAATATTTCTCTTTCATCTTAAAAATTAAATTTAAAATAGAAAACATTAGAAAAAGAAATCCCAAATTCTCTCAGTGTGTCTATTTATATAAATAAATTCCGAAACTCAAACCCTACCGTTAGGTTCATTCATTCATTCCTCAATCAACAATCAATAGAGCAGTGAGTGAAGTGTCAAGTGCACCGCACTCAAAGTTCTCATCTCCGTCGATTTCCTCTTAAACGATGTCGTATCGTCCAAACGCCAACTCTAGGACCGATGTCCGTCGCAATCGATACAAGGTGGCTGTCGATGCCGAAGAAGGTCGCCGCCGGCGAGAGGACACCATGGTTGAGATCCGTAAGAATCGTCGTGAAGAGAGTTTGTTGAAAAAGAGGCGTGAGGGCCTTCAACCTCAGCAGATTCCTCCCTCTCTTCACTCTACCGTCGTAGAGAAAAAGGTTATTTTTCAATTTTATTAATTATTTTTTTTATGATTCCTAAATTAATTTTCTCTATACTTATTAATCGTATTCTGATTGTTTAATTTGAATTTCAATTGCGAAGTTGTACTTAATTTGTTGTTATTCTTTTAGATTGGTGAGAACCTAGGTCAGGTTGATTTTTATTTTCTTCTGAATTGTAGTTGCTTTTCTCTGTTGTTGTAGTTGGAACATTTACCATCCATGGTTGCTGGTGTTTGGAGTGATGATAATAGCTTGCAGCTTGAGGCAACAACTCAGTTTCGAAAGCTGCTTTCTATTGGTTAGTAATTGGTCTTTGTATATTATTTACTGTTTAGTATTTTTAATTTGTCAGCGAATCTTTTGTTGACTTGGATTTTCGTGTTTCAGAACGTACTCCACCGATTGAGGAGGTTATACAGACTGGTGTAGTGTCTCGTTTTGTGGAGTTTTTGATGAGGGAAGACTTTCCGCAGTTGCAGGTTTGTTGGATACCTGGTTTTTATTTGTGTTTTTTAATTAGTAATTGATGTTTTTGTTGTTAATCGTATATGGCCTTAACATCATGTATTGTGTTTGCAGTTTGAGGCAGCTTGGGCTTTGACAAATATTGCTTCTGGAACGTCTGAAAACACAAAGGTGGTAATTGAACATGGAGCTGTCCCAATTTTTGTAAAGCTCCTTGCTTCTCCTAGTGATGATGTCCGTGAACAGGTATATTTTACATATCTCAACATACCTTCATCTACCTGTTTGTAAAGTTTATGCATTTTAAATGTTTTGGTCCTAACATTTTCTGTGTTAACCAAATGAAATAAAAGGGATAGCTCTCGACTACAAAACTTGTTTTTGTTGATTTTTGGCTTTGGATGTTTTTTTTATTACTTTGGTAGGTGCATTATGTTTCTGCTGAGTGGTTTTATTTATTATTGTGTAGCAGATATCACAAGAACAAAAAAAAACCTTGTAGTTGCATTGTACCATGATATCTATTCTTCAAACTAAACATTTCTCCTTTGTGTATTTTGGTGTGCAGGCTGTGTGGGCATTAGGAAATGTTGCCGGGGATTCTCCCAGATGTCGTGATCTTGTTCTCGGTCATGGGGCTTTGGTTCCTCTTTTGGCACAATTGAATGAACATGCCAAGCTTTCTATGCTGAGAAATGCTACCTGGACACTTTCAAACTTCTGCAGGGGGAAGCCACAGCCTCCTTTTGATCAGGTATAAAATTATGCACTGCTTATTCTTTATTAATCCAATAACTAAGTCCTGGCAATTTTTTTATAAGTGTTACTTTTATTTACTATAATGCACTCCACTGTTGAGGTAAAATACTACTTGAGTGGTAGTCCTTGTTTAAATTTACTCGCTGTAACATCCAGATGAAATACTACTCTGTTTAAATTACTCAGTTTTTTTTTCCTTTCTTTTTTCGTATTGAATCAAGACCACATTTACCTACCCTAGAGATTAGAGTGCTATGATCTAGCATTAAACAGAATACTTTAGTAGAGTTGGTCTTTTGATCTGATGAACAATGTTGTTCAGCTATTTCCTCTTTATTTTCTTTTAAGTGAAATCTTTCATGCATTTCTATTGTACGTGTATGTGAGCCTGGGGGATTATCCATTGGCTCAATAGCTGATTTTTCCAGGAACTATTTTACTGTATGTGTTGTGTTTGTGGACCTTACATTTTACTATTTTTTATCAAGGTTAAACCTGCACTTCCTGCTCTTACTGGTCTTATTCATTCAAATGATGAAGAAGTCTTGACTGATGCCTGCTGGGCACTTTCATATCTCTCTGATGGTACAAATGATAAAATTCAAGCTGTAATTGAAGCTGGTGTTTGTCCTCGACTTGTTGAGCTTCTACTGTGAGTATTCCACATCTTATGCAAGAATACACGTGCCACTATTTTTCTGTTCAATTCTAAATGTTTTACTCATATTCAGGCACCCATCTCCTTCAGTGCTAATTCCTGCTCTTCGTACTGTTGGAAATATTGTTACCGGAGATGATATGCAAACTCAGGTATTTGACTCTAGGAGCACCTCTTGTGGTTGTTTTGTTATGCACAACTAGTTACTATGCTTCTCTATGTTAGGGATACACATTTTTTTTTTAATTATGCGCATGAAGTTACGTTGCCTTTCTATAATAGGGATAGTGAAAATACTGTTAGCAGGGGTTATAAGGTGGATGGGTTGGTTTGGGGGGAGGGACATAAGGGTTGGAGTGGTAAGGAGCTTATGGCCTTAACTCCCACCAACATAGTACACTAACTACTAATAACAGTTGCTGGTTAAAAACAATAAATATTGATATCGTGGCTTATTATCTGCAACGTTCTCTTGTAATTTCCTTTTGTTTTAAACATGAACAATCCTTCAGGTGTTATGAACTTATAACATATTCATTTTTCTTTTCACTATTAAAGTCATTTGCTTGTGGATCGAATCGTTACCCTCTGTTGTTATTTATCTGTCATTTTTTGTCCATCTTTTATGTTATAATATTGATTTTTTTGTTTTTACTTATTAGATTTCTATGGTTTTTTTTAGCATTGTTACACCTATCACTCTCTTGTACACACCCATATAAATGTTATTGCTTAGTATGCCAAACCTTTCTTTGGGATTGGATTAGAGCTACTGAATTACTGAGTTTTCACTGGATTATTATGAGATAATCAGCTTTTTTTTTTTAATATGTAAGACTCCTTTGTTAAGTGGTACCTCAAAAGTATCTGCTAAGACCTCCTTATCATTTATACAACAGAAATGGCGTGTTTCAGTGTTGAAGCATACTTTTCATGTTTTATATTTTTTGTTTGTTTTAACTTGGTGCTTTACCCCTTAGGTTATCATCAATCATCAGGCTCTTCCTTGCCTATTCAATCTGTTGACCAATAATTATAAAAAAAGCATCAAGAAGGAAGCTTGTTGGACCATATCAAACATCACAGCCGGGAATAAACAGCAGATTCAGGTACAGTTGAATTTGTATGATATCTGAATTTAATATTGTTCTCGGAATTCTGATTGCAGTGATGATTTCTTCAATTCCTAATTCCTAATAATTAACAGGCTGTGATTGAGGCCAATATATTTGGTCCTTTGGTGAACTTGCTCCAAAATGCTGAGTTTGATATTAAGAAAGAGGCTGCCTGGGCTATCTCAAATGCTACATCTGGTGGATCTCATGAACAAATCAAGTATGGGGAGAGACATTTTTAATATTTCCGTGGAGTGTTATTGTGGTGTTATAATTTATTTATGTTTCTTTCAAGATATGAATTATTATTCTCCATGGTTGACAGGTATCTAGTAAGTCAAGGGTGTATTAAGCCCTTGTGTGATCTTCTTATCTGCCCCGATCCTAGGATTGTGACAGTTTGTCTGGAAGGCCTTGAAAACATCTTAAAGGTTGGAGAAGCTGATAAAAATATGGGCAAGACTGGTGACGTGAATCTATATGCCCAAATGATTGATGATGCTGAGGGTTTGGAGAAAATTGAGAACCTCCAGAGTCACGACAACACTGAGATTTATGAAAAGGCTGTGAAGATTCTTGAGACATACTGGTTGGAGGAAGATGATGAGACTATGCCTCCAGGGGATGCTGCTCAATCAGGATTCAACTTTGGCAGCGCTGAGGTTCCCTCCGTGCCTTCCGGTGGATTCAACTTCACTCAGTAGATGCTCATGCTTTACTGGGGCCATGTCTTATATTTAAGCCTTTTCTGGTTCGTCTTCAAATTTCTAGATGGAATTATTATGTTATCTTAATAATTCACATGCTTGTCTTTTCTTCATTTGTATAAACTTCATTAAGCATCTTGTTAACCGCAGGAGTTTTGGCTGGTTTATCATTAAAGTCCTCCAGTGTGACGGGATGAAGCTGGGGTTGAGTCAATGTGTTTTTTTCTTTGGGTCCAACATTGGTAAATAGAGCGTTGCTGGACTGGCTTGGGCTTTTGCAATGCCTGGTTTTTCATATCTCATGGGGACAGATTTGTGGTGGTGGCTTGATTTTTTTGCCACCGTAGAGATACTAGACTTCTCTCTGTGAAGTGATAATTGCCTAAAATGAATGTTCAGTATCATGATTTTTTCTTTTATATTATATGCAGTAGTTTGGAGTCGTTAAGTTTTAGTTACAAATGTGGGTCTTTTTGGCAAAATGCCAGATGCTCGTTGGAGTTTTTACCCGTCCGTACCTTTTGATTTTTTTTGTCGATGAAGTTTACAGTAGAGTTCAGTTATTCATTATGTTATCCATATCTAGTGTCCTTATTTATGTTAAGTTTGTTTTGCAATTTGCAATGTCTTAAAACTGGAATTAGTGTGGTGCAATCGTATTGTATTATATATAGTTTCAAGGCTTTTGTTTCTATCCTTGGTTCTCGTAAAAATCCTTGTTTTATGGATGCATTGAGCATTTTATTATTCCTAACTTTGATCTTGCATGAATCATCGCAAATGTAGAAGAGAGCCCGAGATATCCAAATTTTAACTTGTACGAGTCATAGAGCCCGGATGGACTTCGTGAAGCTATCTGTTCTTGTGTTAAATGATCTTAACTTTATTCACTTATTCTACAACAAGGGACTTATATTAGTTAAAATTTGTTCAATTTATAATTCAATATTACATAATTTTACTGTACCTTATTAATTTAATTCCTTTAGTTTGCAATGAGTGATTCACTTTGTAGTTATGGTAAAGATGAATAAATCAATTATTTGTTCGTTTATTTACACATTTTTTTAGTATTCTAAATGATTAAGTGGGTCACTCATTATTGTTATCTGCAACCGGTCTTCTTTAAAAGAAAATTTATAAAACTAGTCACTATACAATTTAGTTGTTTAGGGATAGAATGGTAGTTCGTATAAGTTATAATTAACTTATATGAGGTTTCAGATTTGAATCTGAACACTTGAAATAAGTAATCAAGGATTCAAATTAGACAATTAAAAATTAATTTTTGTGAAGAAATAAAAAATGCTTTCATTGAGAGTTGAACTCAAGACCTCCCGCTTACTAAACGGGTGCTCTAACCAACTGAGCTATGAAAGCTATTTATGAAATATTTGATATTTTATATAGTAATTCGCTAATTGTAATTATTGTCTAATTAATTACTATTACTAGGTTTCATTAATTTTTTTACCTGCAAAAACACATGAAATGATATTGCATAAGGTAGTATGGTTTTATTTGTTTTAGGTTTTCTAAACGTAATTGGATATTATTATTGGGGAAATAAAAATTATTTGGTTTCATTTCTTTTACTCAATTATTTGGTTTCATTCAACGCCAAGAAATACGTCGGTAGTCCAAGTTTACTGAATCTCAAACAAACCACACCATATCGAATGAACCATTTCCTATAAGTAGTAAAATCAATTAGATGCATAGTTAAATTTACTTATACTAATTGGTACAGTAACATAAAACAATATACAATCTGTGTACTATCATATTAAACGAAGCTTGAGAAATGGTGTAACATACTACCATCCATGTATTTAGAAAAACAAAATCTTATTCTGCAAAAGAAAAAGAAACTATTTACTTTAAATTTTCATAGAATCAAATATTGTGATCGACATTAACAACATATTTCAGAACTCTAACAACATATTTCAACAGCACCCGTATGCGTAACCTGATGGATCTCTTAAGAGACAATAATACACCATTTTTTGTTGTTGATAAGAATGAAAATAAATCATTTGTTAAGGCTTTACAACCCACCCAAAACTGATTTTGATTAAATATGCTCCTCACAATCTTCGATCAAAGTTACACAGAAAATTACGGTTTGCATTATGTAAAAAATTAGCAATTAGGGGGGCTGTTAGGTTCTGATAAGAAGGATAGTACAGATTTGAACCTGTGTCCAACGGATAAAATGCTTCTGCAGTTATTCCGATATTTAAATGAAAACTTTATTTACTTTGTTTTTCTGATAATTAAATGACAATTTTATTTACTTTGTTTCTTTTATTAGTTGGCTATTTTATGGCTGAGCTAACAAAAACCACTTTATTGCCTGTGAAGTTATTTGAAAGTCTGTCGTCACTTGACTCACTTTGATACAAACAGATATGTAACTGATGATGATAATGTTGCCCCATAACCTCACAAAACCTCCATTTTTATTGCATGAATTCTTTTGATGCAAACAGAATTCTAATCCCCCCAAGTGCAATTGCACGGGGGAAAAGATATAAAAATGTAGCAAAAAATAGCATGAAAAGGACTTCACCACCAAGTTCCGCAGGCAAAGAATGTTTAAGTAGAGGTTCATACAACTGTCCTCTTTACATTTTCTGGCTTTATGTATCATTTCCTACTGTAATCACACCAACCTAGAAAAGCTCTTTTTCTTCTAACACACCTACTCCGCGGTACCTCCTCCGTGGCAAAACAAAAAATATTGTACGAGAATTAATATTGCCTCTTCAGCCACTGTAGCCTAGCCATGTGTAGTGGCTGCGGCTACTCCAAAACTCCATGGTCTTCTCTAAAGACAGGATGCAGCTGTACTATGTCAGAGCAGGCAAGAGACGGTATGTGAATGGAAAGGCCACCACTAATCAGAGGTGATCAATATTATAAACAATATGATTTGAAATATCGCCAAGGATCACAAAACAATTTCCTTAATGACTAAGAAAACCAACATAACAAAGCACATGATAAGAAGCACCGAAGCACACATTACCATGCCCCCCTTTTTCTGAGATCTCTCTGCCTGCATATTCAATAAACAAAATAATTACCATAGAGATAAACCGAATGTTAGAGAGTGCAAGAGGGAAACTTGGAAGCTAAATCTAACCAAAATAGTAGACAATGAAGAGAAGAAGGACCTTCTGTAGTTGTTTAAGGCCATCCTCAACTGTGGTTGCTACATTTTGAATGTTGTAGTCTATTCTATCAACAATGGTTCCCTGTGTATAGAGGATGTTAATTTTCATAAGGGCACGGAATTAATAAAGTTGTTATCTCCTCAAAGGGAGAGGATCAGCTGACCTGGTCTATGACTAGTACTGATAAATCCTTCATAATCTGAGCAAGCTCGTTAACGGATTCCACAACCTATAAAAGCAAACAACAAAAACTGTGAATCCATTGAGAATACAACATAACGTCAAAATGAGTCATTAATGACAGTGCATATGCAACTTTTGCTTACCTGTTGGATCTCTTTTTCTCTTTCAACTGTGAAAGCTTCGCTTTTTTTTAGCTTGGCCATCTGATGCTCGTTAAATATCTAGATATAAACAGTTTGGTAGTATCGGTGATCAACCTTTAACATGTATAATACAACTGACTACTCCGAATACAGGGTAAGGATATAAACATATTAGCCCACCTCCCCTTTCTCAAGAAACACAAAGGTAAACAAAAAAAAAACTGTAAAGGAAATAGAATTACCATATTATCCAAGTCATCATCTTCAAATCTAGATTTACTTCCATTCATGTTGATCTCTAGATCAACCCCATCTTGACCCTGCATCATCATAATATGAAAATTAATAATTTAAAACAAAATCTTTATACTGAGTGGAACATACAACATGATACGGGAGTAACGTAAGAAGTACAATTTGTCAGTATAATATTCCTTGAAAACAAAAGACAAGTATACTTCACCACTTGTTCACTGGTATCTGATGATAGGGAACATCAAGACACAAGAGATCTCTTTCCCATAACAGGAAAAAGAAAAAAAAGTGATAAGTTGTGAGAGAATCAGCTTTCTACACTACTCTAAATTAGAATTGAAGATAGAATTTGAAGAGCAAAAGTGAAGCAAATTGATTTGAAAACTTGGAACAGTTTTTAATTATTTTTGTTATAAATAAACTGTGCCTGTAAAAAACCCCCGAAAAACATTGCAAATATTCATTTTCATTCTTAACCACTGAAATCTAGTGTAGCACAAAAAAGCTTTTCCCTCACCTCTTTTTGCTGTCTGAGGCGCTTCAGATAAGTTGATTGTTTCTTGCGAAGCTCTACAGATAGGTTCTGAAGGTCAGTGGCAAGAGAACGCTGCACACAGTCCAGACAAAATAAAAAATGTTCAATAAGCTACAACTAATATCATTTTAGATTCCAGAAATCAAGGCATTTTGGAGATCATTTCACCATCCATCAATTAAAAGGTGTGGTAAAAGGAAGATAGATGCTCGTATGTTTAGCAAGTTAGAACCATTTTTATTTGAACTCAGATTCTCATATAAAGCAATCAACAAATGATCATGACTAGATATTTGAAGTAATTTAATGCAGCACAAAAACTCATGGGTGACTTGAATAGATGTATACATCCTATAAGTCACGGGAACAAGGGCAAGGGTGAAGACTGAAGAGAATACAGAGTGAGACAGAACATCAGTAAATAGTTATATTATATGTGCCATTTCCTAATCCTCTCTTTGCCAAGTGCTCTTTACAAGACCTTTAAATTCTAAAATGTAGCACACTTGAAGGCTAGAACAATGTCAACTAAACTTGGTAATGGTATAGTTCACTGAGCAGCACTAAAAATAGGATACACTACATTTGTTTCTGCAGATATGTGTTTTATGTGGTGTCCTTTGGAACAAATTGTTTAATGGTGCTATTAGAGAATATATGGGTCTGTCCTTCCACATTTGAGTGGTTTCCTCATGTTATTTTCAAAGGAATGATGAAGATAAGGAAACCAAAATTTTATAACGTGATTATTTAGATGAAGCAAAGTGCATGCATTTTAAGGGTGTTTGCATGCCTTTGGGTGTGTTTTGAGATGGAATTATCTCTATAGCTTCGCCCTGCACATCCTTGAGGACTTATATAAGCCCAATGGCCATGAATTTAAGGTACACTCATACCTCACACGTATTTAAATGAAGCTTCCATGTTGCAGGATCTTTTTAATGTTTTATTTTTTGATTTGGAGTATATACACCCACCTTAATCCTTACCCACCTCCCCCACACACTATAATTTCTCTCTTTTCTCTGATAAATACTATCTAGAGAATAAAAACGATACTATACCAGTGATGCCATGGAAGAGTCTCTTATTTAGTTTGTGATGATGAGCCCACAAAGATTTCAACTTGAATAAGTTACATACATTCATGGGCCAAAAAAAAAAAATGCATCTCCTATTATGAGTCTTATGTGAAAGTTCTGTAGTGATAACTACCTGCACATTTTTCCTGACATGGGAATCCTCAGAGGGCCCTGTAGCAGCAAGTCTCCGCAGCCTCTTCTCTGATCTCTTTATCAAGTCAGTTACCTCATGTGTTAGAGACTCAATAGCATGTTGGTCATCCTTACCATCTCCAAACGATGGCATTAAGGCCTTCGCATGAGCCTTGGACAACTCTGCCATTTTTTTGCGTGCACGTTGTACATTTGCTGATATTTCTTCAGATACATCCACCCATGCTGGAGGTAGCCCCACAGTAATTGCATTTGGACCCTTACTGCATCCACAAAAACAATTAATATCCTACAACTATCAAGTCTCATATAACCTGTAAGGCTGTAACATGCATGCATGTGAAAATCAAAAGACAAATGATTGAATGTGCACAATAATTTTATAAACAAGCCTCCAATTTTAGAAAGCAAAAAAAAAAAATCTTTTTAAGGTAATTCTAATTCTATAAAAAAACATCTTCACTGATAAATAACCATGAACTCCGCCTATTAGTGGATGATTGTGATTCCACTTAGTGTTAGAGTATGTTACATATCACTGTTAGTTGGGTCTGTAAATAGTAGATGGTCTCTGTAATTCAGTCATTCAATTTATTATTTGAATCATTCTTCTATTCTTTCTGCACTCTTATGGTATCAGAGCTCCATTTTAAGGCACTGCTACACAACTCTGCTTCCAAAAAATGCCAAGGAACATTGTGCGGAGCTGGACCAGCTGGTGAAACAAATGCCACATCTTTAATCGCAATGGACCCAACACATGTTCCAATTAGTCCTTCATCCTACTGAAAAACTAGCTCTATTCTTGGTGTCGATTGATGAAGAGACATATGGTTTTGAAGAATAAGCATTGATTTATTGATTATAGCATTCAAATTCCAATTGATTTGAACTGTGCATTGATGCTGGGAAAGGTGTTATAATTGTGTCCGTACTTGGATCTTAAGCTCAGTCACCCCTTCAATCACTCAAAATCTACATCGGAAGTGCGGCTAGAGAGTTGAAGAATCTGAAGGAAAAATTTTCCCAAGAAGATCTTGTCAGAATTGCTGAACTAAGGCAATAACTTGACTCTTGTGATGCAATTTGAAATTGTATTGATTTAAAGATTAAGATGAGGTGATTAAACTCTCAGTGGGATAAAATATTTGCAAGCGGCAGTGCAGAAGACAGAGGCATTCGACAGCATGCCAAGGGGAGTCTGCCTTCCTTCTCTTCAATCTCTTGCTGTTTCTCTATCTTTCCCTCTCTCAGTCTCTTTCTCTTATTTAATTTCTTCTCTAACTGCATTTTTCTAATTAATTCTTTTTGGATGAATCTGTATTTGATTTCATAATTTGACAGTAGCTCGAAGTGGTTGCAGAATGCAGAGGTCAGAGAGAGGATAGGGGTTCAAGGTATGGAAGCAAAAGCTGATTGCAGAAGCTGCACACTATGAAATGCCAACACAGATACAACTCACACTCAGCTCCTCCTGGATGGTTGCATACCTCTCATTTTGCTCAGGTGTACGCAGTTTTTCTTTTGATGGAGAGGGTACTTAGTTACTTACAATTGCAAAAGATGGATCAATCTAATGGTTACAAATGATAGTATGCGATGGACCACTTATGAAGCACCAACACATAATCACAATCTATGAAACACCGACCAAGAATCACAATCTACGAAGCACAAACACATGGAAATCACACACGACCCCAACAGATAGACACTAGTAATAATTTAAGAAAAAATGAAAGTGATTGAATGTAACATGTGTCTGTGTGTGCGAGGCTCCACATATCGAACATTGGACACACCTTTCACTTGAAGTGCCCGTGCTACATAGATCAAAATAAACTAGTAATAGACACATTATCAATTTGACGAATTCCATATATGCTTCACTAATATTCTAAGTTAAATCTCCTTCCATTGTGGCTTCATGTTTCAAATCACAAACTTCAAAAGTAAATGTGATCACTCTTAAATATATATAGTTCCTTTTCGTATTTGTGAATCATCGAAAATAAATAAATAAATTCAGAAATAAACTATGGATCTAAATTAAAAGACCACGTGTATAGTCATTTGGAGAATTGATCCGCAATAACATCAATAGAACTGTAAGATCTGTGAAAGCGTACCTTGAATTACCGGGATCTTCGGTACTAAGCGGAGCGTAAGAACGATTGGGATTGAGAAGCGATGTGCTGACCAATTCGATGACGGGACCGCCGGCGGAAGAGGTGGACGGTGGCGGAGAGGTTGACGGAGCACGAACAGTCTTCAATGCATCTCTATACTTTCGGAAAAGCAAAGTGCGATTCCTTGACGCCATTCAGATTCCGAAGGATCTGAAACAAACACACAATCGAATGGAATGTTAGTCGTTTCGTTACAGTTTAACCAACCGGAATGAAAGACAGAAAGAAAGACGAGAGAATTTTTGGACAGTCAGATCGCACCCTCACGTGATCTAAGTTGACGATAAAACAGACAGTCACGTGACGTTCTCTGTACAACCGTTTGTATGCTTTGAATGGAAGCACAGTTTTGGTTTACTTTTAACTTTAACCATGTGCTTCTGATATTTACTACTTATTCAAATCTCTTTTTATTTTAACACCCTTTTTTATGAATTACTAGTACTTTGACAATTTTAACACTCTAAAATTCATATTCCAATAATAATAACACCCTAAAATTGAGATTCCAATAAGCATACACTTATATTGGTAATTGGTCTAGTAGTCAGAAATTTGAGAAATATACAAGGTCTTGGTTTAAACTTTAAAATAATTTAAAAATGATTATTGTTAAACAGTTAACAAATTTTCATTGTTTGTCAATAGAAAAATAACCGAAAATAATATTTTTTTTTATTGTGAAACGAATTTTTTTAGTAGAAGTATTTTGTTTTTCTATAGTATTATGTCTTTTTTTTATAAAAATAAATACATATTTATAATTAATTAATTTTTAAGAATAAATGTAAATCAAAGTTTTTTTTAAATATGCCACGTATAAAAACATATTTTTCCTACAAAATATCAAGATAAAGAACAAAAAATCAGTTGAGATGGTAAAAATTTGATTCATATTTTCAAAGACGTCATAAAATCACTTTACTATAGTATTATATATATATATAAGCAACAAAAATAATATTTCATACCTTTTAAGAAAAAAAATTAAATTCATTTTTTTTAAAGTAATAAAAGAGTAATTATATTTCTAAATTATCATATTGTTCCGTAAAAATAAAATAAACTATTAAAAAATAAATTATACTTAAATTAAAAGATATTATAATAATTATAGCACCGTAAACATTTTAAAAAATTTATTTATATTTTGAGACCTTAAAACAAGAGTTATTTACATTCGAGGTAGAGGAAAGTATATTGTACGGAAATTGGCCAATACAATCCTCATTTATTTATGAGTTATACCTACTCGACTTTCCAGCTTGAACTCTTGGACGTTTCTTTCCGGTGACGTGTGAAGTCCTGGAAAAATGGGAAATTATTAAAATCAATAAATAAAAAAAGAAAAAAAGTTAAAAAAGAAAATGGAAAAATATAAATGAATGGAGGAAGAAAAATGCAATGGTTACTCTTTTACCCTTTGTCGTTGGGTGAAATTCGTGATCGCCTTCTTTGTTTCTTATCGTGGTTCTTCGTTGCTTCTCTCTCTCCTTCTCTCACTCTCTCACTTCCTCAACCTAAAACCAAAACCCTAATCCTCTCAGATCAGAATTACACAACACAAACCATGGACTCTGATTCCTCTTGGACTGCTCGTCTCTCTTCTGCCTCCAGACGGTATCAATCCGCTCTTCAATCTCGATCAGGTTCTTCTTCTCTCCTTCTTTTACGTTTCCCCTATTTCTCTCCACCTTAATTCAATTTTCTACAATTGTTTAGTTTCGTAGATACTAGCTCAGTTACAACGTGCGAGGAAGTTAGGGTGATTTCGGATTGCAGATATTATGATGTATGTACGACGAATTAATTATTAATTAATTAAAATTGAAGACATCATGTAAAAAAATTGTTACGTACTTCGGAACATAACACGATGGTTTATTATGCTTGAAAGCTGTTCAGCTTATAATTATTACTTTTGAAGTTTATTTGATGTGTTTAGATTGTTATTGCTGGGAAGAGAGATGAGAATTTATATGATAATTATTGTTTCATTTTCTTTACGGGATAATTAAAATAGAAATGACATTTTTGGGATTTGTGATATAAAGATATTGGTTAGATATACTTGATTCTGAGATCTATCAGTGTAATTTTAAATTGTATGAATTTAATGAAGAGAGAAGTTTTTTTCTGAATCATTATATTTTCTACCACTTGCTTCATTTCTTCTTGTGTTTGTTTATGTACAAGTATTTACTACTGATCTTATATCTCTTCTCGTGCTTATTGATGTGATTTTGTGCAAATGTAGATATGTTTATGGGTTTTGATGAAAACGACGGGGAGGAAGATATAAGGGAAGAGTTTCTGTGCCCATTTTGTTCCGAGTATTTTGATATTGTTGGATTGTGCTGCCACATTGACGAAGAGCACCCAATGGAGGCAAAAAATGGGGTATGGCTACTTTCATTTGCCTTCCTGTTATTTTTTCAAGCAGGTTACAAGGTTTTCGCATAATTAGTGCAGAGTCTTGAAGATTTTCTTCATTCCTACATGCCTTTCCCTCTTTATTTGGTATAGGTGAAATCAATATCAATATTATATTACGATGTTTACATTGGAAAAAAAAGTGATTTGTTTTTTCCTAGCTAGAGAAATCAATAGTTTTTTTTTTTGGATTACAACATTTCTGTGTGCAGGTATGTCCAGTTTGTGCATTGAGGGTGGGGGTTGATATGGTTGCACACATAACCTTACAACATGGAAGTATATTCAAGATATCCTTTTTTTCTCTCTAAGTTCTATTCAGTTCTGCCAATTCATAAGTAATTTTTAACATATAAATTGCAGGATTTTTGGGCATTTAGTAAGTCAAGATTTGCTAAATTATGGAATATGTTGCCATAAAGTTTACTTATTTTAAAGTCAATCAAAATTAAGACAAAATATTTTATGTTGAAACTCTACTCTATTACTTGGTTGAGTTCCTTAACAAGGGAATACATGCAGCGCAAGAGGAAAACTCGGAAAGGTGGATCTTATTCATCACTTTCTTTATTGAGGAAGGAGCTGAGAGAAGGAAGTTTGCAATCCCTTTTTGGTGGGTCTTCATGTACAGTGTCTTCATCTAATGCAGCACCAGATCCGCTGCTGTCATCATTTATATCGCCTTTAGGTAATGAATCTGTCAGTCCTCAGCCTCACAGACATACTGAGACAAGATCATCCAAGAAATTGACAGATGAGACTGTATCAAGAAGGTATTTCTTTTCAATTTTTGTTAAAAATTGACATTTCCTCTTCTCTGAATTCTGCTCAATATCGTACAAGTATTCCTGAGTGAGTTGATACGTGATACTGTGCCCATCTATTGTTTTTCATGAAAGAATACTATATAATGTTTATACTATGTAGTTTATACGTATATGAAATGTTTTTATTCTAATATTGTAACATTTTTGTACAAGATTGTATTCACTATCTTAGTTTTCTTTCTACTTATCCTTTATCTCACACACTAGAGTCTTGAAAAGCTTTAATTTTACTGTTTCTGGTACAAATGTTAGAAAAAAAGGTCAGAATATTTGACAGTTTTGCAATTAAAAGTGAAGACAGAAAACATTTTCTCTAACTAAACAGACTTTAAGCGGCTTGTTTCTCCCACTATTAGTACCAACCGTGTGATGTTGGCGTGATTAATTTGAGTAATGTTATTAGAATACATAAAATGGGATACAAATACAATAATACCCTATAAAATATAGTGGGGGTCATGTTTTATTTTTCATAAAATGTCAAAGTATTGTATTTGTGTTCCATTTTGTGTCAAGTTTTGTATTCCAATAACATTATTCGATTAATTTTTCCGAAATTTAGTTATAGCTTCCAGCTGTATTCAATTGAACATTTTATTTGCTTTGTATAATTTTTTATTTTTTCCTGATTATTTTGTCATTGATGTGTATGTGTTTGTAACCCTTCACCTGACCGATCAATTTAGGGCTGTGTAATGCAAACAATGTCTTGTGCCTTGTCAAGGGCATAATCTTCGAACAATATTAAACAGTGGCATGGGATCTATTGTCTCCCGGTATCTCCTGGTTTCTAACAAGTCTATTTTATCTGTTCAGCATCGTGGAGACCCCAACCTTGTCAGTTAAGGATAAGGAGGAGAAGGCGAGAAGATCTGAGTTTGTTCAAGGGCTGTTGATGTCCACCATATTTGATGACGATTTATGAAAGGAATTCATCAAGATGGTCTGCTTCAGTGGCGGGATAATTCACAGACATGCCATCTGCAATCTATGGTTTGTTTATTGAAGTTGTCTATGTATGTGATCCGAGTGGAATAATAAAGAGTAGAAAATTAATGTAATTTATGTTGTAACGTGAACTGTTGTTTTTAGCTCAAGAATTCCATCTATCCTTAATTTCATATATCATAAAGCTTAAAGAAATAGATAAAGTTCCTCTCCAGCTGCAACTTATTTTTGCCTTATACTTTGAACTTTTTTTTTTTTTTTGTGATTTCTCATTGTGATGAGAACATGACCGAGTACCTCAACTTCGCATATACCGTAGGTAAATGTGCCAGCACATGATGTGCTTTCTTTCTTGTACAAAATTAACAAACAAAAAAAATCTGAAGATGAAAATTTCATGCCCGTTGGTACGATTAGAAAAATTTACTCCATCTGTTGTCATTCAGTAAGTGTTATTTTAGTAAAAAATAAAAATTATTTAAATTTTAATTATTTTTTTTATATTACTCTTTCATAATTATTTTCTGTATAATTTATAAAATATTATTGTATTTTTTACATTAATAATAATAAAAAATATATTAATAGTTAAAATGAATAATTTAATAAAATGATTTTTTTAATTATTATATTTTTTAATATGTATTTAAAAATTCTAAATGATGTTGACTGTGTGTGAGACGACACACCGTATTTAAAAATATGTATTTTTTAATACATATTTTTTAAAAATATGTATTTTTTAATACATATTTTTTAATACTGAAATTATTTATCATGAGATAAATAATTTAGGTATGTTTCACGTGCTGCTGGTGGCATAGAAGGAGCAGCTTCTATATTTTGGAACAGTTTGATTGGAAATCATGATATGCCAGGCATTCAATTGAGGCAAAACATTCACCTACAAACCAATGCCTACTGGAAGAGTAAACTCAAGACTCAAGTGACCTTATATATTAACAGGCCACTACAATTTACTTATCGGGGATAAAGTATGGGGCAACAAATTTGACATAAAGATTAGAAATTTATTATTTCATGCTATTAATATTAATAAAATAAATAATAAAATAAATAAGACCAACTCATTGAATACTGAGTACAGTATCTTTTGTGCATTATTAAAAATCAGAGTATTGTTGATAGGTAGATAATAAATTAGTTATTCTGGTAGAGGTATATGATACATTTTACGATAGACTCAAGTTCAATTTTTCTTAGAAGTCTATTGATAAAAGTCTTGTAAACTTAATAGATTGATCTATTTTAACAAATATAAAAAAAACGTTTTTATTTTATTTTATATTATTGATATATGTATTTGATTTTATATATTATATCAAATTGTATACCTACAAACTTTTTCAATAATTGAAACATATTTAAAACTCAAAAGCTATGAATAAATTAAAATAAAACTTTACAAACCTTAGTTCGTTAAAAATGTTAATGCTAACGATCAATAAGATACTTTTTAAAAATAATATACCAAATTTTTTAAAATATATAATAAATGACAGATTAGACTTAATTTTTAAATTTTTTTAACAGAAGAAGAAGTCTATTTATATAAAATATAGTTCCGTGCATTCTATTCTCAACCACATTCGGAAGTGACTTTACTAATCAAGTAAAACTAAATAATTGATAAGATTAAATAACGAAATAATAATAGTTTCATCTTCATAGTATAAAAAAAAAAGTAGTTATAGATTTGAATTTTAATATATGATGATATTTACAATTTAAACTATGAAGTGTTGTTTTCCCACCACCCTTTTAAATGTAAACCAGCAAGTGAGTGGGCGAGAGGCTCGGAAGCAGGTTCGGTGCAGCTTTTTCACGTCAATATTAGAAACAACAAAACTAGAGGGAGGGACAAAAAACAAACAACCGAGAGAGAGAGAGAGAGAGAGAGAGAGAGAGAGAAAGAAAGTGAGAGAAAATATTTTCAATATCCATTTTCTTTCTCTTCACTTTCTTCAATTCCTTTCTTGCCTTTTCTCAACGCTTCATACACAAGCCTCTCTCAGAATCTCAACAGTTAATGCATGTTCATTATTTTTCCCATTCTTGCTAAGAATTACGTAAAGAAACGAAAGATTTATTGACTGAATATTTTTATCAAAAGGCTTTTAGTTATTTTCTCATGGTTAACATTGGATTTGAATTAATTTCTTGGTCAAAAAACGGTTTAGTTCATTATTTTTGAATTTGGTATTGGTTGAGGCCAAGTAATGGCGACAGAGCCAGCTTTGCCATTCTCAATTGTATCTGTTGTTGAAGATGTTATTCAAAAACACGGAAGCCGATTAAGCGACATCGATTTAGCGTCAAGAAAGGCCAAAGAAGCTTGTAAATATCTCATTTCTCCATTCTTCTTTTCTTTTCATTTTCTTTAGATTTTAAGAAACATGTTTGCATTGTTAATTCAAAAGTGATCAAAATGTGTTTATTGTTGTAGCATCAAGAAGGAATGAAGCAGCTAGGTGGCTGCGAAACACAGTTGGAAATGTTGGAGGAAAAGACATGTTGGCTGAACCTTCTGAAGAAGATTTTAGAATTGCATTGCGTAGTGGAATTATCCTTTGCAATGCTCTCAACAAAATTCAACCTGGTGCTGTGCCTCAAGTAGTTGAAGCCCCCAGTGACATTGATAATATTCCTGATGGAGCAGCTCTATCTGTTTATCAATACTTTGAAAATGTAAGAAATTTTCTTGTAACTGTGGAGGAGATGGGGCTTCCAACATTTGAAGCTTCTGATTTGGAACAGGTAAGTTCTTTGGTAATTGCTACTTTCAAATCATTATTGTAATGTAGTTTTATTGTGCTTTAAAAATTTTATTTATTTTTCAGGGAGGGAAATCTTCAAGGATAGTGAATTGTGTTTTAGCACTTAAATCATATAGTGAATGGAAACTGGGAGGCAAAAATGGTTTGTGGAAATATGGTGGGAATCCGAAAACACCTACCTTTGTGAAACCAATTATGAGAAAAAACTCAGGACCATTCATGAGGTCTTTGGCCAGAGCTGTGTCTTTAGGCGACAAATATAGTTTGCTGAGTGATCAATCCTCAAGCAATGATGCTGTGCTGCATGATCGCAGTGAAGGGGTAATTAGTTTGTGATCGTTATTGGTTTTGTCTAAGATGTTATTAGTAGTGTTATAAAAATTGAACCGAATCCAACTGTTCAATCAACTGAACCCTGAACTGACATTGTCTACAGGTTATTTGAACAGTTTGATTGATTTAGCAGTTTAATACAGTTAACAGTTGAATCATGACCTAGTGATCTCGCCAGTTCAATGTTCGGTTCAATTTTTAAAGCATTATTTTTGAATGAGTATACCATATATATCTATCTGAATAATTTTTTGGATTGGTATCTATAGGGTTCTATTCCTTCCTTGTATTCACTAGTTCGTGAAATTTTGCATGATAAGAAGCAAGAAGAAATTCCCATTGTAAGTGTTATTGCTTATCCTTAGCTCTAACAGATAATTCACTCTGTGTTGCATTGGACTTCTTGGATGAGATTTTTTTATTTCCTCTTCACTGAATAGCTAATGTCTTTTTGTCAGATAGTGGAATCTCTGCTTAGCAAAGTCATGGAGGAGTTTGAAAGTCGCGTGATCATAGTACAACAAGAAACGGTGTGTATCAACCTCGTATCAGTGAAATGAAACTGTTCAAAAATTTTCTGATGTGTGTGTGTTGTGCATGCATGCACATACAAAAGCACCCAAATTTTGATCTATAAGTCTTGCTGAATTTCACGACAATTTTTATGATGGCAGCCTAAAACACCTCGAGAAGATAAGGCATCATCTAAAGTAGGGAATTCAAATTTAGAAGCTATTAGTGATGACGAAGAGGTAAAAATTTAGGTTTCAAAAGATATTTTTCAAACTACTTGCTTCCCAATTTTTGCAAGCCATTCTGTTCATTAATTGCTTTATGGTGCAACAATTTGACTTAATTTTTAATTTGGTCTGATCAATTATTAATTTAAGATGGAAGAAAATGAAGAAGTAAATGTAGATGTAGATATCAAACAAAAGCAAAATCATGATGTGATGTACAATGGCGACGAGGAATCAAGGAGCCGGATTTTGAAGCAGCAAAACATAATTCAAAGGCAAAGTGAAAACATCCAGGTAACTTAATTTGCACATTGCATGAGTGTGGGATGATATGATTGTGTATAAGGACTTAACTAAAGCTAGATTAATTCAGGAATATAACTGATAAAGTAACAAATTTGATATTGATTATCTTCAGGAATTGAAAGTGATTGTTCATCAAACAAAAGAAGGAATGCACTGTCTACATAAGAAATACAGGGAGGATTTCATCAATCTAGGTAAGCATCTGCATAGCCTAGCTTCTTCTGCTTCAGGATATCAGAAAGTTCTAGAAGAAAACCGCAAGTTATACAATCAGATGCAAGACTTGAAAGGTAAAACACAATTGGCTATAATATTTTGATTATAAATTTCCTCCCTAGTTTTTCTAAATGAGACTAAATAGTCAAACTTTTTTATATGTTGGGTAGGAAATATTCGGGTGTACTGTAGAGTTCGCCCCTTAGCAGGGCAACCAAACAATCCGGGCATTGTCCGTAATGTAGAGGAAGATAGTATTTCACTCATAATGGCTTCTAAGAATGGGAAAGAAGTGAAGAAGACATTTACTTTTAACAAAGTGTTTGGTCCTTCTGCAACTCAAGGTTGGTTTTTTTGTTATCTACATACTATTAAGAAATTGAAGTTTCTGAAATTGTAAATTGTTGGTCATTTTATTTCATATGTTACTGTGTTATTTCTAAATTAAAGTGTTCGACTCTGTTACTCCTTGTGTTTACTTTATTGGTGATACTCTTTATGTTTACATGCAGGGGAGGTTTTCTCAGATACACAACCTCTGATTCGTTCGGTTTTGGATGGCTTCAATGTTTGTATATTTGCCTATGGCCAGACGGGATCAGGAAAAACACACACTATGGTAAGACTAAAGGAGAATCAGACAATAATTATGTCCCCTCTTTGTTTTCACTCTCTAAATTGTAAGAATTGTTATAACTGCTTTAGTGCATCTATGTGTTGATGTAGTCTGGACCAAACAATCTTACCGAGGAAACAGTCGGTGTCAACTACCGTGCACTGAGGGATCTTTTCTATCTCTCAGAACAAAGGAAAGAGACCATTCACTATGATATCTCTGTGCAGATGCTTGAGATATACAATGAGCAAGTTAGGGACCTACTAATGACAGAGACTTCTAACAAAAGATATCCTTTTCTAATTTATCTACAAACAAATTGTTGTTTTCTTTATACCATTTTGAGTTAATGATTCTGTTGCTCCTGTTTGTGATTCATTAACACTTGCATACATTAGAAATTCGCAACAGTTCCCATAATAACGGTATTAACGTGCCAGACGCAAACCTTGTTCCTGTTTCATCCACTGCTGATGTCTTAAATTTGATGAACTTGGGACAAAAGAATCGGGCAGTTAGTGCTACTGCCATGAATGATCGAAGTAGTCGTTCTCATTGGTGCGTGTACATTTCAAGTTCGTCTCTTAAATTCTTCAATTTACGTACTGATTTGTTTTTTAACAATACAATCAAGCTAATCAATGAGGTTTTTCTAGTTGTACCAAAAAATTAAAAGAAAAATAGTCTTGGTTAACGCTTCAAAATTTTAATATTTTAATGACTATGCCCATATAGATATTTTTTGTGATGTTTGGTGAAATGATTGAAAGTCTGTGCATAGTTATTAAACTCAAATTTTGAAAGATGTACTTTTTCAATTGTTATATCCTTTAATGGCAAAACTAGTATCCCATTGGGAAAGACTATGACATACTTCGGTTTCTTGTTGATCGTGTATATTTGCCATAATATTTATTAATCGGTACTAGTTTGTGATGCGTGCAGCTGCTTGACAGTTCATGTTCAAGGAAGAGAGCTTACATCAGGAAATAGTCTTCGTGGATGTATCCACCTAGTTGATTTGGCAGGAAGTGAGAGGGTTGATAAATCTGAGGTTATAGGAGATAGGCTAAAGGAGGCTCAACATATTAACAAGTCGCTTTCTGCTTTAGGAGATGTAATTGCTTCCCTGGCCCAAAAGCAATCACATGTTCCCTATAGAAACAGTAAACTTACTCAGTTGCTTCAGGACTCTCTTGGTATGTTCAATCCTTTCTCTTGATATTGTTTCCTATTTTAGCTATTATGTAGCTGCTGATTTCTGTCCATATGTATTTGCATATACTTATCAGGAGGACAAGCTAAGACACTCATGTTTGTTCATATTAGCCCGGAGCCTGAAGCTCTTGGAGAATCAATTAGTACACTGAAGTTTGCTGAAAGGGTCTCCACTATCGAACTTGGTGCTGCACGAGTTAATAAAGATAGCGGTGAAGTGAAAGAGTTGAAGGAACAGGTTCTCATTTCTTACCTTATTTTTGTAAAATTAGTTAACCATGAGTGCCTATATCTGCAAACCGTGAAAATATCGTTGTGTTTTGACCATCTTTGCTAGATTGCTAGTCTAAAGGCAACCTTAGCGAGGATGAAGGATGGAGAGTTGGAACACTTTAAACAGCCTGCAAATAGCATCACTGACTCGCCAAGGTCAAAATCTCAATTGTCGTCCATTGTACCAACTAACTGGACTTCTGGAAGTCGTAAGCTACCAAGAGATGATTCTAGTAGCATTGAGGTAACTTGATTAGCCATGAGTTCAAAAAATTATTTTAGTGAATAATGAATATTTGGTATAGCTTACTTTTTAGAGCAAATATGCCTTTCTTTTCTTTCAAAAACTTTGCCCCTAATTTTTTGTTCACAAGTTGATTTGAACATATCTAAATTTTGAAAGTCACTACTACTAATACTAGACAACATCTCAGAAGTATCATATACCAAAGAAAGAGGCTTATATTACATGGTTTTCAAAATCCATCAGCTTATTTGTCAATGGTAATACATATATTCATAAAGCAGATTTGGTTTTTGTAGGGTCCTAAAAAGGCTGCATCCAAGCTGAAAAGGCGAAGCCTTGATCCCGAAGAGATATATACGAATTTACCTACATGGCCACATCCACGTGCTGGAGTAAACGGAAATGATGATGATAAAGAATCAGTTTCTGGGGATTGGAATAGTAGAAGCATGAATAGGGATGAGAACTTAACAACTGATGATAGCGTCGCGGGACAGTCAGAAGTAGAAAGCAAACAATCGTATTCTCCATTGTTAAGTCCTACATATCTTTTAGACCCTTCAAAAATAAGTGTGGAGGTGGCCACCGCATTCACAAATGACTCTGATGAGCTTGAGTTAACAACTAGTGAATGTTCAGAACCAGACATGAATTGGCAATCCCATTTACCGAAAACAACCGCCATTTCCAATGTATTAGCGTCTAGACCAAAGAAATCAACTCATCATAAACAAGCAAAGAACTTAGAAACCAGGTATTGCTGCATTTCATGTTGCTTAGGTTCTTTTCAAGGATTATATTATTATCAACTAACTTACTTTATTCCATTTCCTATAACTTTTCGAATGTGAATTAGGAGTATGATCCCATCGTTGATTACATCGTCAACAAGGAAACAACCTAACTTAGTTAGTCAATCAAGAAAGCATTCAGGATCAATTGATGCTAAAAGAAGAAGTGGAAATGCCAAGTGAAAAAGCTGCTCCAAGGGACAAACATCCTATTTTATTGCCCCATTGCCTTAACAATTTTTGTGTATATATAATTTAGTTGTAAAGAGAAATGTGAGAGGTTTTAATTTTTTACTTTTCAACATTAGAGGGGTTGTGAAATAGTTGCATGTGTTTTCTGGTGTGATCATGAGATGCCATCCCAAATCAATCTGTTTATAGGGATCTGATTGTTGTACAAAAAAGAAAAAGAAAAGGAAACAATCCACCTATAATTTTTTGTGTAAGAATTATCTACGGTTGTTGATTGGTGCAGCTGCTTGTATATCTCACAGCACCATGCAACGGTAATACGTAGAAAAGGGTTTTTTTTTTTTTTTTGTTACACAGACAGAGAGTTTGATGATGATGTTTTTGTGCTTCACGTGTATTTTTTTGTTGTTCTCGGCAGCATTACCTTCAATTTGTAGGGAGTTATATGGAAAAGTGTGAATAGAAAGAGAGAAAAAAAAAAGTTATCGTGTATGTGGATCTATAGTTTTAGAAATTGCTTTGGTTTATGATTAAATTTTTTGGGTACGAAAAACTTGAAATAACAAGTAAGCTAGTTATGCAATGCAATCTACTCCCTCTGTTGCTTATTATAAACGAAAAAATCAAACTTCAAACACTCCCTTATATTTGATTTAATTAAGTGGATTGGAATCTGAACATAAAAAACAACGTCGACAGCAGGGTTCGAACCTGCGCGGGCGTAGCCCAACAGATTTCAAGTCTGTCTCCTTAACCACTCGGACATATCGACTTGTTGAACTTAATCTGATTTTGTTTTTAATCATTTTATTTTCTCATTCTATAAGTTTTAATTGAGAGTTAACTGTGACTTAAAAAAGTGTGCCTAAAGAGAATGTGATTTTCTTTGCGATCACCCTGAACATGAGAATAGACAATGTTGTTACAATGCAAATACGCTGGAGAATGGATTTCCTTATGTCTAATTTTGGTCGTGGTCAATTTCAACAATTGATCAAATATGTTGAATAAAGATAATATAATTTTAAAAAATGATGTAAAAGATCATATGGTAGGAAATGAAAACATGAAGCCCTCATATTTTGTTCAACGTGAGATAATCCTCTCATTTGTGCAATGGTAGTCAGGTTAAAGAAAGAGAGTTGTGCGTGATACATTCTTTTAATTGCAGATAACAAAATATCTTAGCATTTGCACTCAATAATAAAGTGGAACATCTAGTGAGTATAAAGCAAATTTAGTTATAAAAATGTATGCAAAAACATTTCTGCATCTTTTAACGTGAACAACTAAATAATTAGATAAAAATTAATGTTAATGTCATGATAATTATAAATAAATAAATCAACATATAAGCAATCAACAAAAAGTTATTCATTACTTAAAACACATTAAGAAAATCTTATTCAACCACCGTATTGCAAAAATTAATTTCAAGTACAAGTAGAAGCACATAAAACAACTTTATAACATCTATAATAATGACATTAATTCCCCAAAGATTCGGACCATGGACACCAACTTTCATTTTGTATCTATTATGAGGAGGAGACCAATTAGACAAATAAATATAAATTTAATTTGTATTCGTGACCACTTGAGTATTTAAAATTAGTTTGTGGTCATAAATGACTTTCCAAATTTTATAAATTATTTTTTATTTTTCAATAGTTTTTTCTTTAAAACAAAATTTATTCCAAACATATCAAATATCATAGCACAATAATAAAAGTCATTCAATAAATTCTAGAAAGAGGAAACAATTATATTTTTAAGTTAATCTATAGAACTTAGTATTATTTAATTATTATTTTGTTTTTAAATAATTTTTATCAAGCTTGCACGATAGATTGTAAATTTATATATTCCAAATTCTATTATTAAAACTCAGCATTCTCTTTTCTTCTTAATTGATAAAATTCCAAAATGTAGGTTTATTGAATTGAAGGTCAGCATGAGTTACTTGAAGCAAATGTTAGCATGGTCCATCCAATGATATAAAATCAAGATTAAGAATAGTTAATGGACAAAACATAGTTGTCTTCCCAGCTGTTACGTGGGTTACCACCTAACACGTGGCCACGTCAGCACGTCAATTCGAGATAGATACAAAAAAAAAATTTCTTTTGAGAAAAAACAATAGATAAATGTTTTATAATGATTTTAATTTTTAAGTATTTTTAGAAGTGTAGAGTTTCTACAATTCCATCCATGTTTCTTTTTAATCTACCTTTCTAACAGAGATATATTTTTCTATTTTTAGACAGAATATTTTAATTTTAAACTAATATTAATTTTGATATCATTAATTATGTTGATTTCATATAATTAATTAAAATGATTTAAAATACATATACAAAGAGAAAGAGAGATGACAAATTATGAAATACAAAAAAAAAATATACTCGAAAAATTGATTTTTTTTTTAAGTGTATATATTATTGTAGATAATATTACATCTATCTTTACCTTTGTGTATTAGAATTTCTTAAACATAAATCGTGACATGTTCTAAGGCTCCTTCCAAATCTTTTAATGCATTGATTATTTAAAATACCGTTAAGTAGAAAAAATAAGAAAATAAATGAGAAAGATAAACTTTTGAGGATTGAGATGGTGAACGAGGAAGATAAAATTTTGTAACTTTCATTTAAAGTTGGTTTAATTGGAGTTGGTTTAAATTATATTTATTTATTTATTTATTATTCAACTTTTAAGAGAAAACAAAGTTAACTATAAGCTATTTAACTCCTCTCTAAAAGTTAAAAGTTTTGGAGGAAAGAGAATAATCAATTTAATATTAAACTTTAATTTCTTCTCATTAAATGTAACCTTAAATATTATAAGAGTAAAATATGTAATTTTTCGATCTTTGGTTACATGATATTTTAAAATTATTTCTCTTTCCTCTCTTCCCTCCCCTAACCATGTTGAAACAATCAAACATTTAAGAAATAGGATCTGCTAATTTAATAGTGTTAGTCATATCATTGGATCTGCTAACTCATGTATATTAATCAGCAATATACTATATATAAAGACAGAGGTATTACTACTATAAAAAAGAAATAGGTTTAATGTAATTTATCAAATTAGTTTACACTAATTTTTTCTTCAAATTATGGTTTCTCTTGTTTGACAAACGAAAATTTATGTTCGCATGCACCATAGTCATGTCTTGTATGACGGGATGACGCCCACATGGATGCTATGCGAAAAAATTGAGTTGACCTATATTTTTATGTATCCGAGCAATAAAAGTAGTATAGAACAAACTTTAAAAAAAACAATTATTAAAAAATCTGAAAAAAAATATTTAACTCAAATAATTTATGTATTTGCTGCTTATCATTAAATTCATTTATAAAATTTACGGGTACTAAACAAATTAATTGTAGTAATGAAAATTTTATGTGTTACATTTTTATAAGTGCTCTTATAATAAAGAATTTACATTTCTCCGTTGTAAATTAAATATGAGTATTTTATAAATAAATTATTAATATATACCAAATTTGAAAAAGTTTTATAAATGACAAAAAAAAATTAAAAGTAAATCATATAACAAGATAATGCAGACACGATTTTGGTGTGGCTTTGCTAAAATCACATTAGGGCTATTTCTAGGTTTTTAGATGTCGAGTGTGAGTGATAAGTTTAATGTTCTTCTTTGAATTGTAGATAGTTTTTAATGTGAATTATAGCTAAATTGGTTATATATGTATCTATCCACCCAAATATGTAATAGTAATATCTAATACTAACAACAACATTCATCCACGTATTAGTCGTAATTTGAATATCATGTTCATTGTATTTTTTGTTGCAAATCATTAATGATTTATTTATTTATTTTACAACATCGTAGATTGTAAATAATATTTTAACAATTTCAATTTCAAAAAACTCCTCTAATAGATGCTATAGTAATAAAGATAGTTAATATCATTTTATAAGATATGCAAGCATTAGAAAAACAATAAAATATTTTAAGAGAATTTAATATCATTAAACTTGATTTTGATTCAATTGTTAAAAGGAAAATTTCACTCTCACAGTCATAAAAATAACTGTGTTTTCAATAAGTTTTAATATTTCTACAACATAATTTTAATATTGTAGATTGTAAATAATATTTTAATTTCGAAAAACTCATCTCAGCAAATGACACAATAATAAAGATATTTAATATTATTTAATGAGATATGCAAGTATTAGGAAACAATGAAATGTTTTAAGAGATTTTATGATCATACAACTTTATTTTGATTCGATTGTTGAAATAAAATTTCACTCTCGCGATCATAAGAATGACTGTGTTTTAAATAAGTTTCAAGATTTTTGTAACATAATTTCAAGTTTTCATATAAAATGATCTAAGTCTCTATATAAAAAACAAAAATCCAAAAATCTATGTGTATGTTCAATATGAAGTAGCTAGAATATCATTAGAAGAGGGGATTGAATAGAGGTATTTGCAGTTTTAATTTTTCTCTCATGTTTTAAAATAGTATCCTCTTCGAGATGACGAAAATCAGAGGTTGAAAATTTAAAACTTTAAGTATGAGCTGAATGATAAAAAGATAAATAATAAGAATAGAGAATGACACACCCAACTTTATACTGGTTCACCTAATGAATGCTACGTTCAGTCCTCATACACTTGTGAGATTTCACTATGAATCAAAACGATCAACCTATCACATAGGTCAGTTACACTTTGTGTGTTTTAGAGCCTCATCAAGCTTACAATATCTTCTTATAGATTTCAACTATTCCCAAGTGTAACTCACTTGGAAATTACAATATGATATGATGAGTTTTATGATTTTTTTCTTTTCTAACACTTTCTAAAAAGATATTTCAGATATATAGCGTAAGACTATATAAAATATAAAGAGAGGATGAGAATGCTCTTGATAGCTTTTAGAATTGTTATTTGTATGTTATGTAGCTGTGTGTTGAATGATGAAGAATTCCCTTCCTTTTATAGAGTTTTAAGATACTCTATCCATGTGTTAAGATATTTTAAGACTGTTGGGGACTTAACCAAAAGTCCAAGGTCAGTTATTTTAATTACATAAATGTCATCCAGCTGTCCTTTGTACTGTTTGACCGTAGGAGGATGAGAATTTAGTTCATCCTCGTATAGGAGGTTTAATCATCCTAGATGTTTAGACCTGAGCTGTCCTTTTCCTTTTTCATTCTCCAAGACATGTTAGATTCTATTCTGGTCTTGTTTAGTACAACTTTTTTGTACTTTGATAAGTTGAACCATTTTCAACATATGAAGATGAAATGAGCTAGAGGTCCATCCTCTTATAGTTCATCCTTCTTCGTTTATCCTTTGGCCTTTGACCTCTTTAATTAAATTTCTTTTTCTTTCAATCTCTAATATTGATTTAACTTCTCTTTGTGATACGAAATCATTGTTATAGTGATTTTGAATATTTGATAGTTCATCCTCTTGAGAGATCATCGTCTTTTCTGTCTATCCTCCAGTTTTGAAAAATTTGTTGGATTAACTTAGATTTTTCTCTTTTGCATCTTACTAAAGAGTAGCCTATTTTCTAATATAGATTCACTCAAAAACACATATTAGTCATTAACAAAAATCATAATCTTTTTAAACAATTTTGTTATTATTAAAACCATTTGAAACAGATTTTGTCTCAACACTATATTGCTCGAATCGTCTATTCAATGAGTCAATTGTTTTACCTACAATATATTAAAAATAATGATTCATAAAAGATTGTTTATATGACTCAAAATTTTATTATTTATCAAATTTGTCTCATGGCTATAAAGGATTGTGAGTTGATGCTTTTGTTTTTCTTTATTTAAGATTTCTTTTTTGGAATGTTTGAAATTTGAGTTGAAATTTTATAGTGGATAAAAAAAGTTAAATGTTTAATTTAGGTTTCAACATGAAAGAATAATATACTATAATATAATAAAATACTCTTTTCTATCCATTTTATAAGAGATAATTGAATTAATAAAAGTTAATGTACAATATAAAAAATATCGAATGAAATAATTTTTTAGAAAATACATTAGCTTAAAAAATGAGTCTATTAAGTATATATATTTTTAAAAAAATTAATGCTCTATCCGACCGCACATCTCAAGACTCCCTCTTAATCACAATGGAATTTGTTAATAAATTGTGTAATTCATTCATTGTAATTGTAAAAAGTGAGATTTTCTATTTCCAACTTATTTTTTATTTAGTTTCTTAATAAATGTCAGGCACTTATTAGCGCGACCATTGAAATAATTAAAAAACATTAAAATTAGATAAAATGAGTCAAAAGTCAAAGTTAAATGTTATTTAAATAGTATAATGGTAAAATTTACAAAATAAATATAAAGAAAAATAAATATATTTGATTTTGAATATACGCTCCAAATATACCAAATATAAGTATAATTAGCATTCATTTTGAACCGTAATTACATAACACAATTAGATATATTGTTTTACCAATAAGAATTAAAATCAAGGAAAAAGACAACAACTAGAGATTTTTTGACGAGGACAACAACTAGATATTGTGTCGTACCGCATAACTTATGAGGAACTATAGTATATTATTAAAGTCAAAACGATGGTGGCAGCATTATCATATCGTATTTCATTTATAGTTCCAAGTATGTTTCTGCTGAGATTGCGCTAATAGTTTAAGCATTAATTGATCACTAATTAACCAGTAGCATTATTTTATTTCCACCCATCCTACTGGCTTCGTAATTTTTTGTGAACATTTCATATTCATTTTTGTGTATGTTTGCAGTTTGGTTGGAAAAATTATGGCTGAAGGTAGCGTCACTAAACCAATCGTTTTAACTTTTACGAAAAATAAAATTTTTACTATATTAAAATGTCTCAAAAAAAATTTTACTTAATAAAAAGTCTTTAATTTTAGTATTTTTAAAATTAAAACATATAAATTGTTTTTTAAATTTAATATTATCTCAACAATATTAAATCAATTAAAAAAGAAATATTACATGACATCAGTTATATTAATTTAGTGATGTCATTTTAAATTTTAGAAAAATCCACTTTATACCTCGTATTAAAATTTGTTTTAGACCTCCAAATATGTTAGATGGCCCCTAAAAATTACAGTGAATTAATATGATGTTACAAAAATTATATATGTAGTATTTGACTTTTTGCAATATAATAAATATCATGCTAACAAGTGCTCTAAAGATAATTGTTAAAAATTTTAAAAAGGAAATAAAAAATAAGTTATTGGCATAAAATTTCACTTTTTACAATTTTAATATATGAATTATAAAACTTCTAATATTTTTTTCGACTGCTGTGCATGGTGAGGTTGAAAACATTGTTATTCATAGGTTTGAAAGTCAACGACCGTTTAGTATGGTCTTCTTCTATTTCTGGTAATTTGAATTTAAAAAATGCTTATAATTTCCAACGTCATTATGAAATTTGTACTCCTTTTACTAAGCTTATATGGAATCAATGCATTCCTCTGTCACATTCCTTTCTTCTTTGGAGAATATACCATGACATGATGCCCATTGACGAGAATCTTTGGACAAGAGGTTGTACCATAATTTCCATTTGCTCTCTTTGTGGCTATAATGCTAAATCTACTCAACATATTTTATTTGACTGCCTATTTGCCCAACAACTTTGGATGTGGCTTGGGGGAACCCTTACGACTAAATTGTTTTCTTCTAAGCTATTATCAGTTTTGCATGTGTGCATGTCTAATGGGAGCCCTAAAGGGCCAAATGTCGTCATATCTGTCGTGGTTAATACATTCTAGTGCATTTGGTTTTGTTGGAATCAGACTAGATTTTTCAACAAGGATATTCCTCTTCACTGGGAGATTTCTCTAATTACTTCTAACATGTATTTGTCTGGAAACTCTAGCTCTCAGCATATATATTCTTCCCTTTTTGAGTCATCAATGTTGCACAACTTCTCCATCACAGGTCACTTGCCAAGCCCCAAGATTTCTTCAGGTCATCTGGCAGCCCATCCTTGCTACACAATTAAGTGTGATACAAATAGAGGTACTAAAGGTAGACCTATGCCTTATGCTCACAGTGATATTTTCAGAGATCATAGTGTCCCTTCTCTTGGGTGTTTCACAATGCTTCTAGGTACTCACAATGCTTTATTTGCAGAGATTATGAGCGTCATTTTGACAACTGAGATAACTTATGAGAAATAGTGGCATAACCTTTGGTTAAAGTGCAGTTTGAGATTAATTGTTGCTGTTTTCCATAACCTTCAACTTGTTCGTTGGAGACTTCAAAATAGGTGAAAATTTTGTATTAATCTTATCTCCCAAACGACGTTTCATTGTTCACTTTTTTATTTTATTTATATTAATAATATTTGATACTGCAAAAAATTACTTTAACTAACGGTGTCAACCTAGTTAAAATATTTGGCGTTAGTAATACCATATGCACCATCTTTTTAGCTTAAAAAACAAAAGTGACGATTTGATTGTTCTAATTTGATAGATACAAAATATATATTTTTTTATAACAAAAACAATACATATATAAATAAAAATTACTCTCCATTTTTTTTAATCGTAGGTTTGAAGTTGTTTACATATACTAAAAGAAATAATCCAATTTCGTTATTTGTGATTAAACTATTTATAAAATAACAAAATTTTGATTAAAAAAACAACATATAAAAAGATTTCAAATAACAAAGTTTTTATTAAAAAAACAGCACATAAAAAGATTAAGAAAGAATGAGTTTTAAGGCCTTTATTCATTTCTCGTTTAAATGAATAAGATCACCGGCTTTTATTTTTGACCAATATCACAAATCATTGTTGAAGTTTCAAATACTTTTTATAAATTGGTTAAACCTATATTATTTGTAAAATAGTTGGTTTATGTATCAATGAGCATTGATATACCTAATCCTTTAGTTAAAAATATCATATTAGTACTCATCCATCAATTTAATGTTATAAACCTTATGCAGTAATTTTCGAATTAGAAGGAGTGGTTCGAGATATAAGTAAAGACTTCGAAATATAAATATATATATATAATTTACTATTAAACACATAATATTATTAAATGTAAGTCACATAGAATTAATTAATAAAAATTATAAATGAATATAGTATTGTTGGATTTAGTTGAAATGAATGATTTAAAAAAGTCACACATTGTAAGATCATAGTAAACTAAAAGTTATATATATGATTCTAAATTTTTATTACAATTTACACAAATAAAAAAGACTTTGAATACAAAATTTCCACACCTTGATCTCATTCCTTTGTGCCACCAAGTCAAACTACCACCTTGATACCATTTAACACATAAAATTTCCCTCCCCTCCCTTAAAAAAAAAAAATCAATTAGCACCTATAATCTAACCATTTCTTTTTCCTTTTCTAAGTTAACCAAGAAAAATAATTAAATTAGGACAAAAACGTCATTACGACGTGGTCTATTATTATTTTTTTAATTAAATTTGTGTTCTTGTTATTTTTCCGCGTTTCCTCCGTCTATACTAACATTTCTGTACCAATCGAATCAGAGAGCAAAAGATCTGTTTGTATGTGCTGTCAACACCCCACAGATAGAATCCACACCCATTAGGGTTTATGATCTTTTGCCTATTTCCTCTTCCCCCAAATGCCTTCACCTTTCTCATAATCAATCTTCCTCTTCCACTTTTCACCCGTGAGTCTTGTTTCTTCCAGATACCTTCTCCCCCTTTTCCATTTTCCGTTTCATATCAATCCATTTTTTAATAAATTTTTTTTTTTAGTTGAAAAAAATGCAGCATCCTAGTTTAGATAGTTGGACACACGCTACTCAATTATGAGATACTAATTGTAAAATTTTGATTTTTGCATTATATGTGGAAAATTTGATTCCTAATGAACTCACCTGCTCCTCATTTTATTTGATATAAATGTGAAGAAACTTTGGTTTATTTGGTTCTATGGAACTCAGGTTTTGCCTTGTTTTACTATAATGTTCATTATTCATGATCTGTTTTGTACTTATAGATTTTATAGGGAGAGTTTGAATTCAATGGATCTTATTTTGAAAAATGAATTAACTATGTCAAATGGTAGTGATTTTTTTTCTTCTTCTATGGTAAGTCTTTTTAGGGGTCTGTGCTGTTGTCTGCTGATAATATTGACCTATTTCCTTAACATGTGTAGATCCACTAGTGATAGCAAAGTGTCTTCTGGATTTCTATATTCTATTCAACATTTAACATAAATATTTTGATTTTGTTTTTTCCAAATTTTGTTTGGATGATTTGGATTTCTTCGCTGGTGTTGCAGAAATGTTGACTTATAAACTAGGATGATTAAGACTGAGTTATCAAGGATGAAACAACCACTTGTTCCATTGGCAACCCTGATCGGTCGTGAGCTACGTAATGAAAAAACTGAGCAGCCTTTTGTGAAGTACGGGCAGGCTGGCTTGGCAAAGAAAGGAGAAGATTACTTTCTAATCAAGACAGATTGCCAGAGGGTTCCCGGGGATTCTTCAACGCTGTTTTCTGTCTTTGCGGTAGGTATCGTATGTGTTCTTGATTTACATGTGTATTTAATTAACTTGCTTATTATCTTTTTGCTTTTAGTTAAATGCTAGCAGAAAGATATTTAATTAGTAAGAAATGAGAATGTTTCCTAAGATAAGATCATAAGAATCAATTGGTGATTGGTTTTGTTTATACACATCGAAGGGAATGTTTCTTTCTCAGGTTTAGTGAATAAAAATGAGAGTTGAAGTATGTGTTTTCTTTCTTCTCTTACATCTTCTCAGTGATCAAGTGGAGCGTCAATTTATTCCCACAATGGTTATGATATCCATAAGGAATTCTTGATTGGCAGATCTTTGATGGACATAATGGTATATCCGCTGCTATTTTTGCAAAGGAAAGCATACTAAACAATGTCATGAGTGCAATACCGCAAGGTATAAGCAGGGATGAATGGCTTCAAGCTCTGCCTCGGGCTCTAGTTGTTAGTTTTGTGAAAACTGACATGGAATTTCAGCAACAAGGTACATGCCGAGTTTTCTTTGTATCCTTATTGGAGTTATTCATGTACACTTGTCCTAATTTTTTTAATTTCACATGCAGGGGAAACTTCTGGAACGACAGCTACATTTGTTATTATTGATGGATGGACTGTTACAGTTGCATCTGTTGGGGATTCCCGATGCATATTAGATACCCAGGGAGGTGCTGTTACTCTCTTGACAGTTGATCACAGATTGGAAGAAAATGTAGAAGAGAGGGAACGCGTTACTGCCAGTGGTGGTGAAGTAGGAAGACTCAATGTATTTGGAGGCAATGAGGTATGAAGTGTAATCTTTTTCATATTCCTTTCAAATAATGGCTTGCTTATCTAACTTGTTTTGGCTCTTTAATATGTTTAGGTGGGGCCTCTTCGCTGCTGGCCTGGTGGATTGTGCCTTTCTAGATCGATCGGAGACACAGACGTGGGAGAGTATATTGTTCCAATACCACATGTTAAGCAAGTGAAGGTGAGTTGGTTTCATTCTCATAGTCTTTAGTTTACTGGCCCTTTTATGTGAAGGTGTTTAGTTCGAAATTTCAACAATGCTCACTATCTTCTCTTACTGGTTCCCCAGCTTTCAAATGCTGGTGGAAGGCTTATTATAGCTTCTGATGGTATTTGGGATGCTTTGTCTTCTAATATGGCTGCCAAGTCATGCCGGGGTGTACCTGCAGAACTTGCTGCAAAGCTGGTGGTTAAGGTGATGGCTTTTGGAGCAATGTTCCTATTTTTGGCAGAATGAAAGTCCAATTATTTTGTCTTCTCAATGCTTTTATTGTTTGTAATCTTAACAGGAAGCTCTAAGGTCAAGAGGGCTGAAGGATGATACAACCTGCCTTGTTGTAGATATTATTCCTTCGGATTATCCTTTGTCACCAATGACAAAAACTCCTAGAAAGAAACATAATATGCTAAGTTCACTTCTCTTTGGAAAGAAATCTCAAAACTCTACAAACAGAGGAACTAATAAGCTTTCTGCAATTGGTGTTGTAGAGGAGTTATTTGAAGAGGGTTCTGCAATGCTTACAGAGAGGTCAACTCTGAGACCATAACTATGAAATTTATGTTTGCATGTTGCCTTTTCAAGTTTAGTTAGTTGTTTTGCTTCATCACAAAACAAGTGATTGGAACAAAAATGTTCATTTTCCCATTTGCGTGAGTGATTTTAAAATTTTTTGTTTCCTTGAAATGCAGGCTAGGTAAGGATGTTCCTTCCAATATGAATTCTGGTATTTTCCGCTGTGCAGTTTGCCTAGCAGACCAGCCCTCTAGTGATGGTTTATCAGCGAACACCGATCATTTTATCACTCCAGTTTCTAAGCCATGGGAAGGTCCATTCCTCTGTACAAACTGTCAGAAGAAGAAAGATGCCATGGAAGGAAAAAGGTCGTGAAGTCCTAGTGACAAAAGTATAGTTATGTAATATTTCGTTTAAGTAGCATAATAAATATTAGTATAATTTTTCTCGGGCAGTGTGAGCAATGCTTGGTTCTACATTTGGGTGGTGATTCTCATAAGTGTGTAAGAAATGAGGTTGATATAGTAAGGTTAGGTCCATTGGAGGTTGTTGCAAATTATTTTTTGGCTTGTGCTCAGCTTTTGGACTGACTGACAAAACAAACGTTGTGTAATAGATAAATTCTATTACTTTGATTGCTAACAGCTTGTAAGTAACTCATTATTTCATGGTCAACAGTATACTATACATCCCAATTGCTTTTATATCTCTATATGTTGTTGTGTCTGTGTTAGACAACAGAATCTCAATTGCTTTTATTTCTTCTTTAGTTTTTATATGTTGCTTTTATAACTTCTTTTTAAATGAAAATGAAAACAAAGTCGTATAATAAGTAATCTGTCAAACCAGTGCTAGTAAATTGAACTTAACAGGAACTGCAAATGGGTAATTAGTAATTAGAAAACATGCTTAATAAACTCGTCATAGTAATTTCAACTAATATATTGTGAAAAGTTTTTCATTTTCCAAAGGAGAGCAATAAATGACCAAAATTATTTAATAGAAGTGTGCAGATCGACTATATCCGTAAGTCTGTAAATCTTAGTTCAATTGACAAATGTTAATAATGTTATAATGGAAGATATTATGTCCTGGTTCGAACTCGAAACCTTATAGTTGTGTGTGAATTTTGTAGTCAAAATAAATGAAGAAAATTACAAAACTACCTATTAATGGAACAAAAAACACAGTAGCCTAATTTGAAGTAGATGATGGCCTTAGAATCTTGTTTTGTTTTAAAAGAAAAATCAGGATTTGGTTTTCCAATTAAATAGAAAGAAAAGTGAGAAAATGATTGATATTTAAAAGCAGTTTAAGATTAGGTTCACAAGTGTGGTGAGGGATTTGACTCTCCTAACTAAGACTTCGTTTTGGAGTTTGGGGGAAATCACATGGGAGAACTTTGAGAAAAATGAAAGAGTAAATAAAATTGAAAAGGGTGTTTGGATTTTTGTGAGTGGACACAAGAACAGAAGCACTTTTCTATTTATTGAATGCAAGTTTGGCTGTCTTCACATTTATTGGCTTGGCCACCCTAAAGTAACATATTGGCTCTGTCTTTAAACATTCATATATAAATATTATCTATCAGTGATTTATGTATATCAATATTTCTCTTCCACACGAAAACATATAGCTTTTTCACAAAAGTTTGAAAATCAATTCAATTATTTTTTGACTCAAAAACCTTCAATCATAGGCGTCCTTACTCCCAACAAAATTTTGGGTTATATATTATATATTTTTGGATATTAATACATTATATTATTTTTGTTAATTTGAGTTTTGCTCTCTATTGTTAAAGCATAGATTCCTATATTTTTTTACTATTAAAATTTAGTCAATATAATTTCTTTACTTTGTTTTTTACCATTAAAACAAAGCATTGAAATTGTGAAGCCGAAGCCTTTTATATGGGCTGGGCCCATTTGCGTTGCTTAAACCCGCACACAGTGATTGATTGATTGACGATAAACGAAAAACGACAATCTCCCTGTGCGTTCCAGTTTGAAGTTAAACCCTTGCTGCAGTTGTTAGTTCGTCGTTGCTGGAAATGAATTCTGTGGCGGTAAGACTTGCCAAGCATCTCCGACTCTCATCTCACGGTCTCTCTCTCTCTCTCTCCCTCTCCATTTCTGCATGACCTCAAATAATCATATAATAACTTAAATGTGTCACTATTTCTGCTATGCATTGCTCACTATTATATATTTGACATTGCGTAAGAGAAAATGTTTGGTGTTCGAGTTATAAAGTGTGAGTTTGTTGGTGAATTAATCAGCTGGTGTACCGAGAACTGCGACGTTATGGTACTCAACATTGATAAATGGAAATGATGCTGATGATAAACCTTCACGCGATAACGATGGGGAAAACAAGGAAGGATTAGATGAAGAGTTTGATGATTTCCTTGGTGGCAGGCCTGAGCTACAACTGCAAGGTGTGGATCCTAGAAGAGGTTGGGGATTTCGCGGTGTGCATAAGGTACTTGCCGTTGTTAACTCGATTTCATTTTTTATTACTTTTGTAGACATCTTTAGGATTCAACTTTCATGTTGTAGCTGCTGTAAGAAAACCTGATCCATAAATTTTGAATCAGTTTAGATTAACTTATCCAAAAGCACTTTAAAAATATTCTAAGAATATTGCATTAGCTATGACTTTTAACAGCAATAGCTTCTACATCTTAGTTTTTAAACAAACCCTCTTATTTTAACTTCTTTATAAAATCTTTTTTTTGTAAGTGCATTACCATATACTTATTCATATTGAAGAGCTTCCAAAAACTAGAAGCTAATCCAAATTCGAAACTAGGCCTTATTTTAATGTGAGATTTTTTTTTTTAAATTGATGTGCTTGATTCATTGTATCATGTTTTGTCTGCGATGATAGTGTAGGGTTTTTTCAGTGCAAGCTTTAAGTAGATTTAATTTTTATTATCAGAACCAGTAATTTTAGGCGTTTGAATAAATAGAATTGTTCTGGACAATGGTCATGCTAAAGCTAAGTATAAGGAAATTCTCACTGAACAGTGCTCGAGACTTCAGAATAGAAGATGGTTTAATGAACAAGTTTTTATGTCTGATGTTCTTCATTAGCTTAAAATGATGAGTTGTGTTGTATTTACTTGTTGCACCCGACAAATAATTTGACCAATTTGGTAGTGATTCCAAGCAGGCAATTATTTGTGGAAAAGTTGGCCAAGCCCCTGTACAGAAGATATTAAGGAATGGGAAGAATGTAACCATCTTTACAGTTGGGACAGGGGGGATGTATGACCAGAGAATTGTAGGATCAAAGGATTTGCCAAAACCTGCTCAGTGGCATCGCATTGCCGTGCATAATGATGTACTAGGGGCTTACGCAGTTCAACAACTCTTTAAAAAGTAAGTGTTCATACAAGGGGATATTTGATTTGTCGTAAATATTAAATTGTTCTAGACTGATGCTTGAAGCTTTAATGCAGTTCTTCAGTGTATGTTGAGGGTGAAATTGAGACTAGAGTTTATAATGATAGTATTAATGGAGAAGTTAAAAGCATTCCAGAGATATGCGTTCGTCGCGATGGTACGGTGCTTTATATGCATTTTTGTTATTGACTCTTTATTATGTTTTACGTGAAAGGCCAACAAACATTAAGCTCTACTACTGTGTGGATATTGGACGTTTTATAGTAGTTATGTAATTTATATTAGTAATACCTTATATTAGAAACATTGAGCTCCCCATTTATTTGTGTCTGGGTTTTGGGGGAGTGGGGACATTGTAGTGGAGAAACATAGGGTGCACTAACATGTTTCTGCATTCAGAGGGTATGAAATATGTTTAATATAGAAACCAAAAGGTATGTTTTACTTGGGGAAAGAGTGACTATTATCCCAAACGTTACCTGATCACAATTTGGATCAACCCTTACCATCATGTATAACAATATTTCATGTATAGGAAGTGTGAACGAAACTGGCAGTTTGAGTAGAAATCAGTAACAAAGGGGAACTTATCAAACTGGTTCCCAATCTTTTTAACTTTTTTATTTAATCAAAAACCTTTTCTGGAGACATATGAAGGTATGCATCTAAGGTCAACATATGGATGGTTTGTTTAACCTTTTATTATTGAATTTTTATACTGCAGGACATAAATATGATTCTTTATTATTGATTTACTATGATTTTATGTTAGTTTATTATAATCATTATATGTTCTACCACAATTCAAACATAGTTTAATATTTGAACTGTGAATTAGTGCATAATCTGTCTAGATTTTTAAATATTGCTTGTTAAAAACATTACTTATTTTTATCTCTGGGTTTGTTGTGCTGCTTGAGGCATATGAGCTGATTTCTTAATTATAAGTAGCTGTGTTTATTCCAGCAATCACCACCACTATATGCAGTAAATTTCAATCATCATTTATTTAATTTGTAGACAAAATGCATTGTGGCATTTTTATTGCAATGAAACTTTCGTTTTGAGAGCCCAAAAACATGTATTCTTTCCACGGGAAGGCTGATTTTATCTTGGTTAAGAGGGAACAGAATTTAGTGTTAAGATGACATTTACAATTTGCTTGAGTATGGATCTCATTGGGATTATTTAAGGACTCCAAATTCACTTAAGTAGATAAAATTTCAATTTATCTTATGTTAATGGTTTTTGATTCTCTCAACTCATTTCAAACTGATAGTTTGTTGTTGACTCGTTCCTCATATTGGGATCATATTATGTAATTGCTCTCTGTTATCTCTTCAGGGAAAATTCACCTCATTAAGAGTGGAGAGAGCGTTGATAAAATTTCCTTGGATGAATTGCGTAAGTTCCTTTAACTATTGTTGCAAATAGCAACGCATTTCTACAGTCGTTACTCGTTTCCTTTACACGGCTCTAGATTGTGTGTAGTCACGACCTCTTAACTGCATGTAGTAACACATTGACACAATCCAAATCCCGTTTCCACACACTTTACTTTGTGACTATTATTGGAAGTTTTGTGGGACACATTGTTACTATTTTAAGATCAAAGTCTTTGTTTTTTATGGGAATTTCGACTGACTAATAAATTCATGCTTGCAGGAGAGGGGTTGTTTTAGATGAAATCTATCCATTTAATGGATAAATTTTAGCATCTACGTATGTAAGATTGGAGAAATAGAAGCATCTACATCTGTAAGAATAACATATTTGTCCTATGTAGCAGTGTTTGTAACGAACACCATAATGATCACTTTGTTTAATTATTTTTTAATATATATCCTTTAGCTTTCTGAATGTATGTCTCCCACATTTATTTTCTTATATGGGAGAGGTGTAGAAGAACACATTTTTGGTGTCGATTACAAGTTGTTACTCGAATATGAATGTCATACTAATCAATTGACAAGTAGAAGTATATAGTTCTAAATCATATCTTCTCAAAATTTATTTGAACAACTTTTTTTACAAAGTTTATTTGTAAAACTATAAACTTGTCTTTTATTTTATTTTTTATATAAGGGCTTAATGTGCTATTAATAGTACGGAGACTCAGAATTGAGAATTAATTGTTTTATTGTTTATCTGGGTAGCGGTCCTTATATATATTATGATTATAATTTTGACTCAATCAAAGATGTTCTTTGACTCAATCAAAAAGAAGTTAGTCTCTAACTCATCTAAACGTGTGTATTTGCCTATAAATTTGAAAGAAAAAATAATAATAAAAAAAAAATCACTAACTTTGTCTTCTTTATATTGTTCATCATCTTCCCTAAACATTAAATCACATACGGTTTTTTTTACAACATGATTAACATACATCAGCGCAGTAGAAAAGTAGACAGACACATAAGTTCCTGTTTAGACACTAGTTTAAAGATAAAGAGGAAAAATTAATTTTTAGCATAACGATTACAATAGAGGTGTACAAATGGTGTGTTGGGTCGGGTTTGATGTATCAATACAAATGGTGTATTGATTACATTAGGTCAATTTGATTTTTAGACTTGAATTTGTCTCTTAGCCTGCTAGAACTTAATTGGATATATGTCTAATAAGGATGAGACGAAACAAAGAAAGTATCACCTAATAGTTAATACATAAAAACATTTTTTTAAAAAAATTATTCAAGAAATAACTAAACTCGTATAATATGGCATGTCATTTTTCATAAGAAAAAAATGATGCAGCTTAAAAAACTATATTAAGGAATGATTCAAACACATCAAATGACAAGTGGAGTTATTGTTTTCACATATTTGTTAAATGCAAGAAATCGTATCCAAACATATCCCTAACCGCACAACTATATATTCACTCGTCCCTTCTTAATAAGAAGGTTTGCGGTTAAATAATATTTTACAATGCAATTTGTTTCTTATTTTGACTCAAGATTAGAAATGTTGATGTCAAATTTAATTATTTTTTAGATATAGTGAAATTATTATTAATAACAATAATAACAATAATAATAATAATAATAATAAAATAACATTTACAGTGTAAAATAATTTGGGATAAGACGGATAATCAGAATTCGGTCTCTCTTTCTACTATATCTCTTCTTTGAAAGTTTTATCCTATACCCCACAAAATTTTTAAAATGTCAAAATTTTTACTATTTTATCAAATTAATTTTTTTTTTACCTTATACAGGAAACTTGAAAAAAGTTTTCCGGAAAAGACGCGAACATTTAACACTATCAGAAAACTTGGGAGGAAGTTTTCTGGAAAAGGCGTACCATTTAACACTACCGGAAAACTTGCCATGGAGTTTTGCGGTAGTTACCGGAAAACTTGGGAGGAAGTTTTCCGGAAAAGGCGTACCATTTAACACTCCCGGAAAACTTGCCATGAAATTTTCCGGTAGTTACCGGAAAACTTGCCAAAAAGTTTTGCGGTAGTTTTGTTTTTTTAAAATTTGTTTTAAAAAAAAATT
>JBBPBO010000001.1:13083816-13172428 GCA_037974295.1 Cicer cuneatum
TTTTCCGGTAGTGTTAAATTTAGGCGTTTTCCGAAAAACTTCTTCCCAAGTTTTCCGGTAGTGTGAAATGTTCCCGTCTTTTCCGGAAAACTTTTTTCAAGTTTTTCAGTAGAAGGTAAAAAAAAAAGTAAATTTTAATTTGATAAAATAATTTAAAAAATGAAAAATAATTTTGACATTTTAAAAAATTTGTGGGAGTGTAGATATAATTGTAGGGGTATAGCGTAAAACTTTCCTCTTCTTTTCCTTACTTTTTGTCCAAAATTCGGGTCATACCTAACCCAAACTGTAGGGATCAAGACAGATTGATGGATCGAGTTGGGTTTTGTACACTCCTTAATTACAAGATCAAATTGAATATATATTTATAGTTCATTTTATTAACAATTTTTTTATTTATTTAATAAATTTAAGGTAACAAGATGATATTCCATTTCAAGGTAGAAAAAACTTTAAGGTTCATGGAGCACTTACAAAACATGTTTTTTCCTTACTAAATCCATTACCTTGACATTATCTATACTAATAATAAAAGCAATACCATTTTGGTGTAGTCTATTTATTTATTACGAAATGTCATTTGCAATATTTTTTTTTTTGTTAAATTTTAACTTCTCAATATTTAACTTCTAAAAATTATTCTTAAAAAAAAATCTCAAAATATATTATAACATAATAAAAAAATAATATATAAATAAATAAATCTAATAAATATACACATTTTAGCATAATAAAAAAAATGCACAGCGAGCACTCCCGTCTGAACGAGATGCAAGTTGATATTGTTTGATAATAACCACCTATGTTTTCCGCTATACATACACGTTCCTACTTGTCCACTCCTAGTAGAAGTTGAATTTTGTACCCCACTTACCCCTTATTCTACTTCATTCTAATTGTTACCATCCATCACATTCACAATAAAAGAATATGTAAATTAAAGCTTAGTGATTGAATAACTCTATTGATTTGAATGCCATAATTAGCATGAACGGTCATCCAAAGTTTAGGATTAAGGTCCCCAGGTTATATCTGGCAACAAAAATGCAGAGAAAGTTTTCCTTCCATGTCAAGGACAAAGCCATTGCTAGTGACAAAGACAAGGGAAGCACAAGGGCTAAGCCAAGGATTGCCTCAGTCTTCTCTAGTGTTATTAGAAACAAGAGATATTCACTTGCTAAATATCCATTCAAATTGAAGACAAATGAAAAAGAGAAGCACCATATAACTGCACTGACATTGTCAAACGAGTTTGAACAAAAACCAGTTGTAGCTGCATTGTCTCAGCTTTTTCTACTTGAGCAGGCATTGGAGAAAGATCAAAGAGGTGAAGGAAAGCATAGCATAATAGATAAACAACGTCTGAAAATTTTATTTGGCTTTCTAGACAAGAAGAAAGGATGGAATAATTTCATCACAGCCAAATGGAGGGCGAGTAAAAACGATTTGCACAGTGTTGTCACCAAGTTGGGACGAGTTAGGAGGAAGGTTGGTTCATGGCACTTGGTTAAGATTCCCTCCAAATTAGTGATCATTAGCCTCAAGTTGAAGATGATAAGGTCTCTAATGAAAAAGAAAGTGACAAAGCAATTTGCACAAGAAGCTGATGAAGATAATGACAGAGAACTGTGCAAAAAGAGGATTCTCATGGGACAGAGATGCAGGCCCTTGTGTTCTCCTAGCCCAATCAACCTAGAGTATTATACAGACCGCTTTTTCTTACCACAAATTGTTTCTTAACAAAGGCATGGTGCCTTCTTGTTTAAACATGATTATCTTTTAGTTTCTTCATAGGTTATATTTTGCGCTTCCTAATTAGGTATTGATTAATCATCATCCCAGTTTATTCTTTTTTTGTTGGTAGTGATTTTCTACTTCTTATCCTGAACAAAGATTTAACTACAATTTTCACCATCATATTGCAAGAGCAATGTCACAACGTTTTTTTTCTTTTCTGTTTTTTTTGAAGAAGAAATGATAAAGAAACTCACACAACTATAAAATCCCGAGTTCGAATCCGGAACATAATATTTAACCTAACAATATCGACATTTATATATTTTTTCTTCTTTATCATACTCGAGTCATTACATGAATTGAACACACTATAGTTGTCAGTACTGGATTTACGTATAGTGTAGATAAAGACAATCAAAATGAAGGCTATGGAATACCATACTCAAACCGGTACAGCAACTTAAGTATATACTTGTATGACAAGCTATTCATATTGAGTTGATAACTGACAAATGTTTTGGGATAGAAAGTAGTATTAAGTGCTACAAACCTTGAAGTAAACATGCTACCGACTAATGTTTTGAAACCCAGTCCAAATTCAAAACATGCAGTTCAGATCAGAACTTCAGTGGTTTCAAACCTAGTGATGCTCGTAGCCTGTTTGCTTCAGCAATCTCAGGATCTGGATGGTCAGTGCCGTCATCCTTCTTTTCTTTCTTCTTTTTCTTCTTTGGCTCACCATCCTCAGCTCCATCTCCATTCCTTCTAGGACTTACGCTACTCCGAGCATGTCTCTTTCTGTAGTCCCCACCATCATGTTCCTTGCGATCCCTGCTTCTACTTCGACTCCTTGAGTAGCTCCTCCTCCTACCACGGTCACGATCTCTGTCTCTCCTCTCGCGCTCCCTACCATCTCTCTCACGACCATAATCCTTTTCTTCCCTCAGACGATATCGGTCTCTGTCCCTGTCCCTGTCCCTTTCCTTTTCCCTATCTCTGTCCCTGTCTCTATCCCGTCCACGCCCACGCTCTCTGTCATAATCTTTATCATAATCTCTGTCATATTCACGATCCCTATGAAAAGGACATCAAAAAAGCAAATGATTAGTAAACTTCAGAAGGCAACAAACTTTATCGCTAATGACAACACATCCATTTTACACTTAAAAGAAAATAACTTAAACTATTGAATTGTTTAGTGTTTTAAAGTACATGACAGCATCAAGGATAAAAGGCCGTCTAAATATAAGTGTGTATAATGAGATTCTTAAAACAAGTAATAATTGTCACTTCACCATAATGCTTCCCCAACAAGAATCTCACAACTAACTCATTTTCAGATTAGCCCAGTCACATATTTGATGGAATCACTTACTAACATGCTGAAGAGATAGAGGGAAAACACTACAGCATTTTTTTCACTGCTCAAGGACTGCAGGGCTACAAAAGTTTCAGCCTATATTCTTCCCATTATTGTAAAAGTATGTGTACAATTTTTTAAGTTCTGGAAGGATTTCTGTCTCTTGAACTATACTCTTTGATCTTGACTAATAAATTTTCTTTCATTACAGAAAAGCTTAGCATAAAATTAAACTATCTCTCATGGAAGTTCAATAATCATAGCTAAATGGGGAATCATTCATATTAACCTCAGGTTAAAAAAAATAGGCATGAGATGATCCAATATTAATTTAAAAGGACAAATCTAAATCTTCAATATACATTAACATGATCATGGAGAACATTAACCAGTGCAACATAAATGTTTGACCCATCATACTTCTCAACTGCACACTGTCAGTGCAGAGAAACCTGGCAGGATCATTGAACTTTTACTGTAGGAAGCAGTTGCAATACCACATATGGCACTGAATGCTATAGTGGAAATAGAAGTATAACTTTTTAAAAATATATATTCATAGTGGGTGTGTGTGTGTGCAGGGCTCCGTGAAAGTTCAAAAACAGCTTCCAATATTAACAAACCCAAACCATACAATCCTACATAAGCAAAGTCAACTATAAACCAAAAAGCAAATAAAAGTACCAGAAAAGCCATCTAAATGGGGGCAAGACTCATATCTACATCAATTCATACAAACATTTGAAAGGAGAGAACTCTGACCTGTGTCTATGACTATCACGTCTTCTATCCCTATCTCTTTCCCTTGTAGGGCTTCGCCCACGATAATGATCCTGTAAACATTTCAACAATCAAACCAAAAACATCAGAACTGCTTCCATTTATATAAAAAAAATAACATAAAAGTAGATATCTTAAAAAAGGAAAGCACCTTCTCATAGGCCTTATCTTCAAGCTCATCAGCAGGTTGTTCATTATCCTCATTCTCCTCTTCCTCCTCAAAATCTTCTTCAAGAGCACTTTGTCTAGGTTCTAATGAACCAAGAGATTCAAGAGTCCACCTACAGAAAATAGATGACAAAAACTATAGTTCCTCACACCACAAAAATTGTAATCTGTATTTGAAATTGTCAACGTAACAGTCCACAAAATAGATAACAGAAAACATACTAATGGAAGTAACTTGTTTTTAGAGGCTCCCTATAGTCTTGCAAGAGATAGAATTAAGTTGGTCTAAAAACAGGAAACATATATATAACTTACAAATAACCTACCCTATAGAATTTTTATGACTCGAAATTCATCATATGTGAGAAGATAGAAAAGCAAGGTATAATCATCGGAGGCATATATTTTGCCCACTACTCAAAATATTACTATCTTATCATGCAAAGTACACATGGGATAGACCAAGCAAGCAGAATAAAAGGTTTAAAACCAAACATTCCAATGTAGAAAAAGAAAAAAACAACAAAACAGTACCTTTTCTTGATGCGCGGCAAAGCAATATCACAGGAATAATCTGTTGTGAGAAGTTCATCAATGACCTCATCAACGTGTGTCAAACTAAACTCTGCAAAATCAAGAGCAACAAGTAGCCTTAACATCGCAAGTAAGTAAAATACATGAGTTATGTTGAATGGATAATGTACAATAACACTAGAAGCCCGATTGTTCCAGCTTATTTTGTACAAAAATTATTTTCTTAAAAAATAATAGCCTTTGATAACAAACGAGCCCTTGATAACTTACGTCCATCAGCTAACTTTCTTCTCAATTTCCGATAATCATTGTACAATGGCTCCAAGTAATGGTACACATCAGTATCAGATCCAGTAAGTCGCAAGTAGAAAGCACCAAGTATCCTCACATACCTACATTTTTCATATTGAAAATAAAACATATTTACAAATTAGGTTACTCAAGAAAAATACAATCCATCATGACCAAGTGATTGATATGTGTATAAAAAATAAACCTAGGGTTAAAAACTGAATATTTTTGTGATTTATAGAGATATAGGGTTTGAGGAAATACTTGTAATCGTCGTTTTTTATGAACTCGATGACGATTTCTTTCTCCGGCTGAATCTGGAGCATTTTCATGACGAGACACATGAAAGGGGTGGGTTTGCGGTTGCCACCGTATGTACCGCCGAGGTGGTCGAGTTCCATGGCCTTGTCGACTAAGGTCTCTGCCGTTAAGCCGAAACATTGTTCCTTCCAATAGGTGTTCTGATAGATCTTTGAGCGGAGAATCTTCTCCACAAGGTTTTGAGGGTTCGTACCTCTTATGCTCTTCGCTGCTGGATCAGTACGATTCGCCATTTGTAGCGACGAATTGAAAGATGGAATTTGATTCGAAAAACCCTAATCCTCTCCACTCGGGGAGGGAGGAGCCAAGCTGCACCAAAACGGAGTACTTTATCGTTCTTTTAAATAATATATATTTTATTTTTCTTAAAATAGATAAGAGATGTGAGCAATTTTTTAGATTAATACATGCTCATTTATCGACTTGGTAAGGGCACGAATCACCGCCGGTAACAACCAAACTAATCAACAATCTATGTACCAATTGCTTTTAAATCCAACCAAATCAATTAAACTCATTTTTTATTTCATTAACATTTACATAATACTTAAATTAAATTATTATATTTTATTAATATCTTTTTATTTTACACTATATATATATATATATATATATATATTGGTTAAATAGCACTCTTCGTGGTCCTTTAACTTAATTTCATTTAACGTTTTAATTTTTTTATTTTTTTTCTTTTAATTTGATCATTTATTTTAATTTTAAGTAACAATTTGATCTTTTATGTTTTAAAATGTCAACAATATTATCTTTCTTTTTTACAAAAATTCAAAAAATTCATCAAAATTTTCAACCAAAACCTATAAAATTAATTATATTCTTTAATATAATACAAATTTTTTCAAATTTAAAACTCAAATCTTTAAATAAACTCATATTTCCATCTCTAACAATATCAAATAAAGAATATATATATATATATATATATATATATATATTCCAATCATTTTTTCTTAAAAAAAATACATATTTTAATTAATATATTATTTTTATTTATTATAAATTATATAGGTGGTTTAGTAATATAAAAAATTTAGTGTTTGAAAAACCCTAAATTTTTTAAAATTGTCAATCTGATCGAAGCAATCTAACTTAAATTTTTTTTTTTGTGTGAAATAGATAGGAAAAATCAACTCAAATCAAATTTAAATATTTCTCTCCAAAAAATCAAACTAAATCGAATATTTATATCTCTACAAATCTACATCTCTACAAAAATTACTAAATTAGGTTTTTGGTTGAACATAAAAATAAGTAAAATACCTTATCCGCTATGTGAATTAAGTTAAATTTGAATTTGTAAAAGTAGAGTGACGTAGAACATAAAATCCATTCCACCTCTTCTCCTATTTTTCACTCTCTCCAATTTAAAAGGTGTACAATGGAATTGAGTCACTTTAATTAAATAGTTGCTCCTTTATCCACATTCTATTTCATCACTGAACCGTTTTTTCTTTCCTTTTTCTTCTCCTGCGTGTTCGTCTACAAACTGCCATTTCTTTGTTCTACGTAAAAAGGGCAATGTTTTGGTTTAATATATCTTGTCGATGCTTACACATTTTAGGTATAATATTTGGTTGTGTAGAAAAATGGCCTATGATGTCCAACATTTGGAAGTTGCTACTACTAGCATTGTTGCGGTCGCATTGGTTATGCTTGAATTAACAAACTCAACGCATATAATTCCTTCGAAACAGTGGTCTAATCCAAGCCTGCTAAATGGCTTAAATGTATGGACTTTGTCTAAATTTGTGAACACCAGTAGAAAAAAAAATTATGTCTTATTAGATTTTATTCAAATTTTTTTATCTAAATTCTACTGCTTTCTATGAACAAAACTGTAACATAAAAATGTCAAATATCAATTACACCACTTCAAAAAATATTGATAAAAATGGTGTTTATTAATACGCACAAATAAGAGTAAAAATACAATGAAAAAGTTATAACTCATTTTATTCTGTCAATTTTTGAAATAATGAAATGAGAAATTTGGTTTTTTTCTAAAAAAAATATGAGAAATTTGCTCCGCTTTATCATAAAATTCCCCAACAATAGAATATAATTTCTGCTCCATTCCACTCGGCACGGCTCTGTTTTCAAATATCTAATTGAGCGGTGGTTCCAATTAAATAATGACAATTTGACAACAAATTTTATACATACATTCCATAATGAGGGTGGTAGGCAAACGCCCATTGTTAGCAAGAAAATAACAACATTACAATGAAATATATAATCATAATTTGGGTTAACTAGAATAAATTAAGGTATAAAGAAGAGCATATGTCCAATGACCTGATATGGATGAGAAACAAATTGGTGAATCAAAACCTAAAAACCTAGGCTGATTTTACAAATGGAAATAATTATGCTATATAACACTAGTACAATGAATCTTATCGTTGGGCCTGCTCGGCCGTGTGGCTGCTAGATGCAGATCCATTTAATATTCCGTTGTCCGTAGGCGGAGAAGATCCCCACTTACCCTCTGATTCACTGGGTTCTATCACTTTGACGGACCCATCACTCATTCCAACAGCAAACTGGTTAGGTTCTAGAGGATGTGTTGCAATCACAAGAGGATACACGGCTTGGCTTCTGCAATACACAACAACATGAGCAAGTGTCAAGCTCCAAAACACATATTTTGCTGTCTATCTTAAGAAAGGTTTCCCCTTAATAATGCAGAAATATAATTTCACACATTTGTTTTCTATTATTTTTATTTTAGAATCCGAGCACGTGTGCAGAATCTTAACTAGTTACAAAAAATAACAAATCACCACTCACCCTAATCCAAGGAGGGATGTTGGTTATTATTCATAAAAAAGGCATAGTACAGTCTAGTTGATCTTTAAATTGAAATTACTAATATCTTAATGATATCTAGAAACTGATACAGCAACCAATATCTATCTTGCATCAAATTACATAGATTGCTTTTCTGAACCTTGAACAAAATGTTCAACATTTATTACAAGACTAAAGAGTGCAATCCACTTAGCTGAAACTTACCTATTTAAAGCGGTGGCTGATGACAAGCATATTGATGGGGCAATACGACATCTTAGTTTCAAGCTATCAGCATCAAAAACCCCAATGTTTGCATCACAAAATGAAGCATAAATTAACTGACTGTTGCAGGAATATGCTGCATATGATATGGGAGCAGACAGAACATCTTGGGGAACCCACTGCAGCAAAAGAAATTATGAGCATATCTAATTCCAATTTAGTCAGCAACCAGCAGCTCTCTAGGAATGCGAGAAAAAACTTCATACCTGCCGAATGCGTTCCATCTTGGAGGCATCATATATTGCCAATTGAGTCTCATGACCTACCAATAAGCGAAGTTGGTCAGAATGGAACTGAACACGTGTATCACCAACATGTGACTTTCCCGCAGGTAGCTGAATTGGAATTGTTTTTCTTTTCTCCCATGTATCAATGCTCCACACACACAGCTGTACAACATGTAGAAATTCTTAAAACAAAAAAAAGGCAAAAACACTGAGTTCGGCAAAAAGGCTACATTTCCTAATGGGAGAACAATGCAATAGATAAAAGCAGTAGAGGCACAAACATTTGTGGAAGGAAGATACTTCAACTCTAGCACCCAATAGAAGAAAACAATAAAGCCAAATAAAAATCCACAAACTTAATAAGTGCAGAAATCTAGCTACTCATGGATGCATCCCTCATCGAAAATGAGAAAATTATTTTGAATAACAAAATAACTCCAATGAAGTGAACTTTTACTACTTTATTATCTGATACTCCAGAATCTACATGCAATAGTCTTTAAATTTAAAACTATATCTAATGAAAGAAGGACGATTACAAAAAATGAAAAGTAGAATAACCAACAAAATGATCTCCAAAACAAATTATCAGGCACTAAACTGATTTTCCATGCCACTCATAATCTTGTAAGAAAGAAGAATGGCTAAAAGACTTACTTGAGCATCAGCACCAGATGATACCAAGATGTTAAGATTGGTTGAAAAGGCTAAACCAGTAATTCGTCTCTGGTGACCCTTCAATTTTGATTTCACCTGGGAAATACCCCCAAAAGCAGGAAAACGTGTTTGTGTGAGATAAATTTAGGAATAATAATGTAACTCTTAAAAAAATTAAATTAGTAACAGTGTGTGATCACCTCATCCACTCTGACATTATAGATGTGAATGGTTGAATCCTCCATCCCAATGGATATAATGTTGTTATCCTGGGGGTGGAAAGCTAGGAAGGTAGAGGCAGGAGGTGGCGACATGAATGTTGTCATTACCTATAAAAAGGTAAATTGTAAGTAACCAATAAAATGTAGCTGCTGAATAGAATATCAGGGTTGTATATCCAGAAACACACCTTGAATGTCATCATGTTAAATAGTGAAACTTTTCCACCACAGGCAGACATAACATATGAGTCATTTTTTGAGAGTGCAATGCAAGGGACTGCTTCTTCAAGGTTGACACCTGCAATATCATTGGTCATAAGAAGACCACTGTTGGGTTGCCAGCGTTGTGGAACAACACTGGCAGTTGCCTGTAATCACATGAACTTCAGACTTCTGTTCTCTATTGAAAGGGAAAAGCTAACAAAAAGTATAATGAAAATAAAGGATTGAACGCAGAAGTGCATAAAGCAGTTTATTTGCTTAAGACTACCTTCCCAGTAGGATTCTGTTCATTGCGAGCCCATTTCCAAAGCTTCTGGACACCATTTGAACCAAGGGCCAAAATACCAACAGCAGAATTTGTATATAGAAGTCGTATAACCTATATATATGAATCAGAGCATTAAAGCAGAGAATAATACAAAGTATGCAATAGAATAATGGCAATCTCATAAATTCAACAGTCAACAAACCTTGCTGAAAGAGTCTGTGTTGTCAGGCATGGTAACTGACCGACATTGGACAGGATCCAGAATTTCAGACAATTGCCATGGTTTAGTTCTATCTGTTGCATCTTCCACAGTTCTTGATTTCTCTACACTTCGACTCGGATCAGCTCCATTCTTGATTGAAAAAGCCAAAACCATTCCATATGTTGCAAACAAGTATTATGATACAGTAAATAATCCTTAAGTACCTTAAAAGAGCTAAATTACAACTAACAAAGTTGATCTAAAAAGGAATACAAAGACAAAATTATAAAAGTAAAATAGATACATGTACAACTTTTGGATTTAATAGAAAGCCCACAATATGAAGGTTCCCCATAAAACGGTGGAAAACAGATGTATTCAATAGTTGGTCATTTATGGTATGCAAGGGTATTGCATGAAAGAATTAAGCAAAATATAGAAGAATAAACGGATCAAAATAGTCCACATGCTAGTATGCAAGTTGTGTACTGTGTACAAAAATGAATATGTCAATGTCATCATGTTAACATCATAATAAAGATGGTGAAGTTTACAGGGTTAGTTTCATACAAGAATTGGAGGCGGCCTGACAGGGGAGCTTCTTTCCACTTTACAGTTGACAGGACTAACATTAACAGAAGAAGAGCCAGATACCTGTGTACCATAAACAAAGTGGACTGTAAACATTTTGATCTACACATAAGGAACCACACAAAAGTTTAAAGAACTATATGACTACCTTGATCGCAGCAGATTCGATAGGTGACCTCAATGCTTCAAATGCTGGAGTTTCAATTGTTCTCAAGGATCTAATACCAGTAGCATTAGCCAGTATCTTGAATCCATTGTCCATGGTAGTAACAGCGAGAATATTTCCTTCCTTATTGAATTTCAGGCGTGGAAGGCCCTGAATAGATTCATACAGTCACATAAAGGATGTTTTATAAAGTGTAGTTATACTCCTAAAGACTTAAAAGTTAAAACAGTTAACCATAAAATATTGACCTGTAATCCACCATCTGCATCAGTGCTTGTTAGAAGATTAATATTGTCCATGTCCCAAAACTTCACTTGGCCATCTTCACCAGCAACCAAAAAGCGATTCTGGGTTGTGTCAAACTGCACGACACCAGCAGATTTCTTTCTGAATCCATTGTACGTTCTCTTAATGGCTCCTTCACTTTCGTTCCATTCAACAAGAAAAGACTCTCCATCTTTACTTGTTCCACAAGAAAACAATCTGGGGAAAGGTGGGGAAAATACATCGAAAGGCATGATAAGACACTTAACAAAATAAACATGCCACTTAACAATATTATTACCCTTAACAAAAATCTAACTTACCTACTTCCGTCAGCACTGTAAAGCATTGTCGTGCACCAATGACCAGGAGCATCATAGTCAACTCTAGAACCCATGTTATCGTATAACCAGGCCTTTATTTTCCCATCAATGGCTGTTGAAAATATGAACTGCAAAGTTACATTGACAACCTTTAGTACGTGTGTGCCTATGTACATATAGCTTGCAAGAAGTTGAACAGTACATATGCTTATGTAAAATGGCCAATATATGCATGTAATAGGATGGGAGCTTTAATTTTCTAAGACTACAATAAATGAAAGCCAGATTTATGAATATAATGCAAAAATAACTACGCATCTATTCATATACCATACATATTAGTTGATTAACTAGTAGTTGTTCTTGTTTTGTTAGTAGTTCCTATTCCTATACCTGTTATGTTCCTTGGATTATTTACAAGCAGTATTCAAGCTCTTACTTTTGCTACTTTAGCTGCTGCTTATATAGATCTATCAAATTATAGTAAGTGAAATCTACATTTAACCTTCCAAAGAAAAAATTGAAATTCATAGGTGCCTTAATATGGTATCTACTTTATTACCTGAATGTTCTCTTTGTGATGAGGACAAACTGAATATACAGGTGCGTCATGCCCCTCAAAGGTAAATAGTCTTCGTCCATTTGCATCCCACACCTATTAAGACATACGATTTTCTTTAGAAAAATAGACGATTTTTGTTTAATCTGAAATGGCAACAATTAGATTACTAGATTTTATGCACCTTTATCAACTTGTCATCCCCACAAGTTACAATGCACAACTGTTTATTTGGAAGAGCAAATGCCAAATCATTCACACCACCGACATGGGCATCAACCTGCATTAACAAAGTAATGTAAATCAAACTGCAATCAAAATTTTGGCTATTTATTATGAGAAGAAAGTCACCTCTATACGCTGGACTAGCTCATTTGACCCATTGTAGGCATATAAATGAATCAGATGTTTAGTAAATGCAACACCTAAAGAAAGAAACCAGTTAGATATACACCCGACAGCTTCAGAATGGTTTCAGAAACATGAAGTTACATACCCACAAAGTTTCCATCAGGGCTCCATGTGACACGACTGACAGAAATAGGTGCATCCTTGACTGCAGCTGCCTGCAAATTTCTGAACTATAAATTCCAAAGGTTTTGAATTTTCAAGCATCCAGACTAATGGCCAAACATAATAATATAGTGGCCATTATAGCTTACACTAGTTCAGATTGACAACAGAGGATGCGGTAGAACAAGAAATATTGCACTATATGAAACCTGAAATGGTAATGAGCATGCTGATAAATCCCATATCTTGAACGGCTTTGAGAGCAACCTTTCTCGCAAGCTGAGTTCCCAGAGGGTAATTTCACCATTATTAGAACCAACTGCTCATTTGAAATATATAATGTTAGAAGAGAAAGTTATATTTTTGTTTGTATTTTAGCAAGTGAGATATTACACATGAAGCAATCATGATAAACAATACCAAGAAGTAAGGTGTGGTGCGAAGGATGAAAATCCATGCTTGTCACGGAGGATCCTTGATGCAAAGTCATAGCCACTGTTCTAGGGAGATCATCCAGTGACCATGAGGTTTGTCGAACCACGGGATAGGAAACCTGAAATATATAAATGAACCATAGTTACTTGAGTCACCAACCATTACAAAGTCAGAAATCACAAAAATGATTACTAGGCGTCATGAATTATGTGACTCCAGATCTTAGTTGAATTGAAGAAATCAATCAAAACTACCTCCTCTACAGAATGACCAGGACGAAGCCTTTTCATTAACTGATCATGATCAGCATTCTGATAGTCAACGATCCCAGGAGTTACCGGAGGTGTTCTTGGACGTTTCAAGATAGCTACTGTTTAAAAAGTATTAGAAGAGTGTGTAAGCCATGACATCTTCTTATGAAATTATTGAATGAGTGAAATTCCACATCAAGAAAAATATTCACCAGACCACTTAACCATAACCATGTAAAATACATTTGCAACCGTGAAGACAAAAATAATACATTTAAGAGAAAATAGGGAGCATCGCATGTAAATTTCACAGGGAGGATAACCATTTTTCTTTCATTACAAAAAATGGATGACAGAGAAACTGCTATTTTAACCTTGATTCTGAGGGACTGGTATGGTTGATGCTGCGACAGCAGCTGCTTGAACAGATGATGAAGCTGAGGCATTGGCCATCCAACCGGCCAAAGCATTAGCATTAGCAGTTGCCACAGCAGGAGGGAAGGGCTATAAAAATAAATAATAGCAAATTATTAATTAATCATCATTGGTAACAATTAGATTATTAATCACATAAAAAAACAAGTAGCCAGTTGATTGAAATGCAAGGTATCATACACCATGAGCTCCAAGTGATGTATAAGCAGTGGGCTTTGCAACTGCAGAAATTGGAAGATTCACTGGGGCAGGTGCCAAAGGACCATTAGAAGATGCACAAGTGTGATCTGTAAATAAAGTCTTTATATCTGGGTTTGGCCTTGGGGTTTTACAAAGCTGGTGCTGCCAGTTCAGACTGCATTGACCAAGGGAAAAGGCAAGACATAACAAACTAATTATCTGAATTAACAATAAAATAGATGCAGGAAAACTTTTAAATTCTTCCAAATAAACTGATAACAAACAGGGAGTTAAGACCTCATGAAAAATACTGAATTTGCTAGTTATATGCATCCAGAAAGAAAGAGCCACGTGATTTATTTTTTTCATTTGCCTCAAAATAGCAGCAATGCCATGAAATGAAACATCTTATCCAAAACAAGAGAGAACCAGAGGAGGGCTTTAACTTGCTTAATCACATACCTTTGATTGATTAAAGTTCTCAGTCTTGATGACTTAAGGGTCGGGAAGGCAAGCTTATCACGGAAAAGAGGATTTGCTTCTATGAGTTTTTTTAGTTCTATCAACATAATACTTCGAGCAGTTTTGGTGTCACCATACTTGGACAGCTGCTCATTCTCCCTATCATATGAAACAAAATACAACTCAGTTGTCATGCTTACCACTTAATTAGTCTGAGCTGTGAGTCAAGATTATTGAGATATGAATCAGATGCACATTCTCATCCATTCAACAGTTGAAACAAGGCACCAACAAACATTAGATTACATATTATATATATTACCTGAAATTATTAAGAATTAACAGCTGGGTGATTTCTTTGTATAGTTCCTCATTGAAGGTTGAGAACACTTTTAAATCACCCACTAATATCTCCACAGCCTTTGGCTTGTCTTGCCTAAAATTTTAAAAAACACCAGAGACAAAACAAGATGTGAAGTTTTATAACGAGCACAGATTCATTTCAAAAAAGAAAAAGAACTCATAAGGATACAAAGTTCCATATACCGATCAAGTGCTTCTAGATATTTCTGCTTCCTAATTTCAAAGAATATTTTCATTGAATATCTATTATCGTCAACTTTGGTAAACCCTGATAAATACTTTTCAACTTCTTCCCATTCACCAGCCTGCACTTTTTCCTCAAAGTACTTCATGTTGAAAAAGAATCCTGATTCTTTCTCAAGCCTGCATGCATATAAGAGCCATTTAAAAGGGTGAAACTAAAACTCAAACAGATGCCTAACGACAGAGAAACAACTGCTAGAAGAAAAAATTAACCCTCATTTGGAGGTCAATTTATTTTATTATTAAGCTCCAATTTCCAAGTAAGGATATTATATAACTTAGGATGCATTTGATTTGCTGAAATATGAAGGACTGACTACCACAAATTTAATTGTTACGACTTTGATTTTAAATACAGTCATGGAACAGGACAATATAAACCGTGAAGCATAGAAAAAGGTCTTAAAATCTGTTATTCAATAAACCATATCATCAAAAATTAAAAAATTAACGACTTTTTCGTCCTCTTCTTAATGGTTCTCTTTTGCATCCTTTCTCAATACTATTTGTGTTGTGTATCAGAATATCGATTACCATCTAGCATAAAGACCAAAAGCTTCGCTCTAACTCAACCACTTTTACTGCATTATTCTGTTTGTGTTGTCCCTCAAAGTGCATCAATCGCACCCTAAGCCTTTATGGACGAAAAGTGTTCAGCATAGTCCAACTAAATCCCCTACTTTAGTACTGTGGCATGCCGAAGCCCCATGTGAAAGCCCCATAAAGCTAAGGCCTTCCAAATTAAGACCCACTGATTCAAACGTAAAGACGTCACTAAGATGGAGCCAATAGTGACCACCAACCCGGGAAAACTTTGGTGCATCGGTAGGAAAATGAACCCATGAGAAAGGAGGGACGAATAGAACCAAGACACGAGAAGAAGGGCCCCAAGATTGAGAGGAATCATTGTAGTCTGTATAATTAAGATAGGTCTAGGAGAAAGGGTATCCAAACTTTATGACCTTGAGAGAATAGTTGAGTGGAATTTGAAAGTTCATTTAGCTTTAGGAACTTTGTAATTCTTGTCCGTGACAAGAAGACTAACTGTGAGACTAATTTATGCCCGAGTGCTTAGAGTAGTAGCTTAAAGCTCTTCACTCCTCCCCAAGAGTATGTTTCTCAGGGATCAAACTGTGGTCCTCCCCCACAAGCTTCCTTAACCAACTGAGCCACACTCATTGACTCAAAGGAAACAGGTTATTAACCAACAAAAGACTTAGCTTTTGAATATTTATTTATGCAATTAATTTTTTTTCCCTTTCAACAAGCCAAATAATATATATTGTGGAAGTGGATATCCCTACCCAGTTAGCAAGGTAATTCAATTATGATGTGATTTCAACTGTCAATATATACAAGTCAAGTACATATACTATACTGCAAAACAACAGCATATTTCCACTATTATTCATATCCAAATTGAAAATTACAATTACAACTATGTTGAAACATAAAATTGAAAATGCACACATCCTTTCATTAAAGTATTTCTCTGTTTCAATGTTTCATTATCTTTTTTTTTTTTACTTTTAACTACAAATAATTACAAGTATTTAGTTGTTTTCAGCATGTTTACTAATTTTAAAAATAACAATTCAAGCAAAACTGAAACATGTCTACACTCTATCAATTCTTATAATTTTATTCGGTTCAATTAAAATCAGAGAAACATTGTTAGTAACCAGAACAAAAAACCGTTAATAAAAGTAAAAAAAAACAGATTAGCTTATTTATAATTTCTAAATTCTGATATATATACAAAACCCCAAGCACAGAAATTTGCAAAGAGAAAAAAGTGCGAAAAAAATAGGGCTCACTTGTGCACAGATTCCTTAAACTTCTCCTCCTCGAGAAACTGAAGTATGAGAAACACCAATTCTCTACTCAAAGAAGTCATATCAGCAATTCAAATCTGAACCCGCACCACTAATTTCGATCTCTCAACACCGATCTTCGAATAATCTAAAGAATTCAGAGAGGATTATTATTATTACATTACATAATTAAGCTTGTAATTCAAGAGTTTCTACTTTCTAGGGTTTGAAAGGTTTCGGATAAGAAGAAAAGAGGAAAGAGAATGGAGAGAGGAAACTTGATCTCGCTATCCTCGATGCGTTGTACAGAGTGGGGGGTCTTTCTTTTTCTACTACTGACTCATCAGATATAAGTACGTTGACTTATTTCATAAGTACATTAGCTTATCACTTTGTGCTATGCTATCTATCATTTCGTGAGTGATACGGGAAGTGTTTGCGGATTTGAAACTAGAAATTCAAATCTAGTGAATATTCAACACACACGTCCACTTGGATGGCCCCACTCTTCTTTTTTTTTTTTTTTGCTGCTGTCGCTTTCGCTTTGAATTGACGTACATACAGTACCTACTTAAGTATGCCTCTTGGTTAATGTTTCTCTTTATAGTTTCGCGATATGGTTTGAGGTTTTAGATTTTTTCGAGGATGGAATCCACGCGCGGGCAGTTTAACTCTGGGTCCCACACCTCATGGTCGGTTTTTATTTTCCGCCCTTGAAGTTTGTCTTATCTACGGTCTTTCATGGCCCACTTTTGCCGTATGGAGATGCACTCACATTCGATGATTTAGATTTTAGATTTAAAAGTAAATTTTGATTTTTTTTTTTTATAAATAAATATTATGAACATAAAATCTGTATGGTTCAGTTATAATTGAACGGTTGAGATGTGTATAACTACGTGCAATTATAGTACATCTAATAAAAATCTTCTTTTCATTCAATCGTCATTTTACTCTATATAGTGTATATTTTATTTTATTCAAATATACTTAATGCAAATAAGTTTTCTCACATGTGTAAGGACTTAAATGTAGTTTTGATATAAATTATGTTATATCTTTAATTTTAGTTTTTTCATTTTTTGTGTGTAACTTTGGTTTCCTTTTTAAAATTTATAGCATTTTGTCTACACTTAAATTTGAACCTCAATTTTTGTGATGTTACAAAATTTTAAGTCAGGAGGACAAAGATGCTATTAAAGGAGGAAATTGTGTTTTTTTAGTTTGTTTATTATTCCTTTGTAAAATATAATGGATATAAAAAAATAATGAGGAAAAATTAAAATTGAACAGTTAAAACTATGATTATAAAATTATAAGTGTTTGTTCATGAGAAACACAAAGGGCTTTGTTTGTAAGAAACTTAAGTCCCATTCTTCATTGTGCGAGCAGGGGAGAAAGATTTCCTTCAACTCAACTAAGGTGTTCCATTTTAGAGGTTTTAGTAATGGATTCAAGTGTAAAGGGGGAAAGGTTTCGCAATTCATACCGGTGGAGAAAACAACAGAAATTTATACTACTCATATACATCTTCAGAAATAAAAGAGGATGTAAAATACATTTCTATGTATGTTCGATACACTAGATTTGAATTTGTTTGTCTATTGTTGTTTTTTAGTTTGTGTTGTGAATTTGTTCATTGTAAAGTGAAAAAATTAAAAATTATTATTTGAACAAATCTATAATTTGTTATATTTGATTTATTAATCAATAGTTAATATATTTATTTTACTTTTTAAAGTAAATTATTCACTTTAAAAAAATTGAATTCAAATAAATGTGACATAAACAATAATATATTTTTTGTTTGGATAAAGAAATGTGATATAAGCAATAATGTATTTTAATTTAGAAGGATGCAAATGACAGTGAAGAAGAGGACCAATTGTTTATAAAAATGTAATAATAGATAGTTATTTTATTGATAATTAATGGATAATTTCATAAATATAATTTATACCGTAGTCACAAGAATATTTTATATGCTAAAATGTGTATTTAAATTTGAGTGAATAAGTTTCGCGTTAAGCTTTATAGAACCGTAAAAAAAAGTTAATAGATAAAGGTGATTTAAAAAATAAAATAAGGTATACCATGATGTAAAGTGGCAATAAATTACTTAATTTTTATAAATAGTTTATAATAATATTATTTTAAAAACAAAATCCACACTCAAATCGGTAATATATATATGGGTCGTGATTTAATTGGTTCAATTGTAGTTGAATCACGCGATTAATATTTCATCCGTATTTAAGTGTACTATTTTAAAACCATAAACTAGCTATCTCTATTTCTTCAACGATAATTTGATAAAATAATTTAAATTGTCAAAAAAATTAATATTTTATGAATCTCGTAATAATCGACTGATTTGTAAAAAATAATTTTGTCTCAAAATGAATAATTATTTCAATTTTCAATACATTTGTTTTTCTTTTTAATTTTACTATTTAATTAATAATACTTGCATAATTTTCAATGTCGTACTGTTCATAGTACATTTATGACATTAATAATGTATCGATATTTAACGATAATATATTAGTAAAAGTAATATTATCTTTCTTTCATATTTAAATTTTTCTTAATATCAATAGAATGATCGAATGATTCAATTATTATGAGAAAACTTACTGCAATTAATTTTCTTAATAATCATGATTTAGTCGATAGATTTATATATATAAAGACAATGATAGTAGATGAATAAAAAAAAATAGCATTAATTGCTTTTTTTGAAAAGAAAAAACCGAAAAAACAAATCGATTGAACAAGTTAGAGTTGAATCGTGGTTCAATTCAATCCTGCCAAACATAGATTATGTCCAGGTTGAACCAACTATGATTGATCCTTATTGATTCACCAATCAACCTGGTTTGGTTCTAAAAACACTGATTAATATATAAATATATAGTTAATAGAAATATTTGATATAAGCCCAAAGGTTGGATGTTAAAATAATACTAATCGGCAATATGCGACTTATTATAGATAGTTAATATTAAGAGTGATTATATTCAAACTAATTTAAAAAAAAAAAGTTGTAAATTGATAAATAAAAAATAAAATTTAATAAAATTGAATATTAATGGATATATTTAGATGCTATTTTGTGATTGCAAAATATATTAGATTTTGAATTTCTTTTTCAAAATTGAACTTAATCAAACCAAACTGCATACATATTTTAATACTTATTTTCTTTCTTTGTATGATATATTTATATATTATTTGTTGGTTTGATTTTTTTCTCTTAATACGTATTAGTTAATTTAATTTATTTTACTATTTTATATATTTCAAACATAACCGTTATTTCATAATTGTCTCTCTATCAGTTAATTTAATTTATTTTACTATTTTATATATTTCAAACATAACCGTTATTTCATAATTGTCTCTCTATCGTTAAATCAAATTTTAAAATATAAATATGAGACACTCTAGTTATTTCTAGTAGTCCTCGATTTAAGTATTGTCAAATACTTCAAATGTTGGTATTTTATTTTGGTGATTAGTTGTCTCTTTTAACAAATAAAAAAAGAAACATATAAAATATTTGACAAACTTAAATAAAATGTTAATAAATAAAACTAAAAGATTTAACTATGTAATTTAAGGAATTAAAATGAATCTAAAAAACAATTAAAAGATCAAAATTGATAGTTTAAATTCATATAAAGTTGGCTGTAGTTTAATTTAAGAGACTAAAATAAAATGTAAAAAAATAATTATAATTAAGGACAAATAAATGTGGCAAAAGAATCTTTTAATTTGACATGGAGTGAGGAGGTAGCTAATTACTGCAACTCATTGGCAGCCCTGAGCAAATTTTCAGGCACCCCTTTTTTTTATAATATAAAAAAACTATATAGTAAAAAAAATATAATATAAAAAATTATATACAGTAAAAAAGTATCAATATTTTCTCTCTTAAATTTGAGATTCAAAATTATAGATCTATAAATTATTAGATCAATATGTACAAAATATTTTGATTTCTTTTATGATTATACTAAAATTAAAAGCCTAAAAAACAAAAAGATTTTTGTGTTTCGCAATTCTTCTACTTTTGTTGCTTTTTGGTCTTTTAAATTTGAAAAAAGAAAAAAAAAACATATTATTTTTCTAAGAATATTTTTTTACCAATAATTCTCTATCCCTACTTTTACCTCAAAAGGTAAAGTTTTATATTTAATCTTCCATAATAATGATGATTTTTCGAGTATGCAAATAAAGAATTGGAATATATTGAGATGTTATCTGGTATTTTGTTCATGTAAAATGTATTATTCAAAATGTTTCAAATAGAGAATTAGCAATGCTTTGAGATGTAAAAATGTTTTAGTTAGGTTAAACAAATGAAACGATTAATGTAGGAAATAATGAAATTTTTTTCTCTTTTGTTGAAATTTTTGTTATGTTAATTGTATAATAATATTTAAGCTATATAGCATCCGTGGTCCCTTAACTTAATTTTAGTTAACGTTTTAGTTCTTTTTTTTTTCTTTTCGATTTGGTCATTTATTTTAATTTTAAGTGACAATTTGATCTTTTATGTTTTAAAATGTCAACAATATTATCCTTTTTTTTACAATAAATTAAAAAATTCATCAAAATTTTCAACCAAAACCCATAAAATTAATTATATTCTTTAATATAATACAAATTTTATCAAATTCGTAACTCAAATATTCAAATAAACTCATATTTTTATTTTTTATTTTATGTTATTAGAGATGGAATTTTAAAAATCAAATAAAGAATAAAAATATGAGTTTATTTGAATATTTGAGTTACGAATTTGATGAAATTTGTATTATATTAAAGAATATAATTAATTTTATGGGTTTTGGTTGAAAATTTTGATGAATTTTTTGAATTTTTATAAAAAAAAGGATAATATTGTTAACATTTTAAAAATAAAAGATTAAATTGTCATTTAAAATTAAAATAAAGGACCAAATCGGAAAAAAAAAGATAAAAGACTAAAACGATAACTGAAATTAAATTAAGGGACCACGGATGCTATTTAGCCTAAAATTTATTAATATTATCAGTTATAAGATCTTAAATAAAAAAAATAGAACACTAAATAAGTTTTATAAGCGACACCTAAATTCTCATAGTTGACATACTGCGACTTATATGAGACTATAATATATTGAGGATTGAATTAAAAACCAATGTCGTCGATCAATCCGTGCAATCAGATAGGATCCCTAATTAAGGAGTATCCTAATTTTTTTATTTTATAATATATTATAATTTTGAAAAATTATATTAATATCATTAATTTTATAAAAAAACTCTAAAATTTTATATTTACATTTTATACCTAAAATAAATAGTCAGCTTCTCACTATCGAGTGTAACAGCAGTCTACTAGATGCCTTATCAGAATTGTGTGATTTTAGAACTCAATTAGATGCCTTATCAGAATTGTGTGATTTTAGAACTCAATTTCAAATTTTAGAGTATGAACCGAAAGGTAGAAGTAGATTGTTCTTATCTAACCATAGAAAAATATAAGGTAGATTGTTGTTGGCAACAAGTGCTCAACAGAAGCAAGATGACACGCTTTTTTGGACCTAAACAAAGGACACCTGTCACTGCTTTCCTTCTGTCGACATGCAAATTATTTTTATAATAATAATTAGCATTTCGAAAAAAAATATCCAAACAAAGAAAGTATGCACGGTCACAATCATATTTAAGCGATACACTTAAAAAAAAAAAAAAAACTAAATGTGTCCATTATAATAGTTTCACATATTTTAAAATTAATGATATTAATTAAATATTTATTATAATGAACGTCTTAATTTTTTAAACCGTCCATAAAAAAAATTGAATATTCTAGAAATTCCCCTCTTTGACCATCATTCTGTTGATTACAACGTGGGACTCATTAATGGTGGAATTAGGCACCTTTTGTTGGGACACATTGTAGTAGGTTGGTAGGAGCAAGTAACAATTATAATAAAACACAAGTAAGCATCGTTGATTAGGTCAACAAAAAACAACAACACAGATTAGACACACCACCTTCTAATGAATCAACTTTAATTGGGCCTTTTTACATTACACATGTGTTTGGTGAATCTGTGATTTAGAACTCTCTCACAAACTTTCATGTATAGCTTCTGATCCATCATAATTTTCAGCTGTGAATTTGATTAATTTTTGAAACACACGGTACATTGATAAAATTGAACACCAAATGGCTTGACTAGCCAATTTTACATAATAATAAATAATGAATTTGAATGTGAAGACTAGGAATGAAAAAATAGACATATAGCTGAAATGTCATCCATAGCAATACCACGCCTCTTACATTTCCATGCATGCATTGCACACTCCACCAAACGTTTAGCTGAACTTGTTCTGTCTTTTGTTGAAGACACAATATCCACTGCTTCTTGATTGGATATTACATCCCACACCTATAATCAAACTTCACCAACTTAATAATCTTTTCATATTGTTAACTATTTCAATAAAAATAAATAAATTAATGTGACATTTTCATAGGACAACACTATTATACCCCATCAGTGGCTAGCACAACAAATTGGTCTCTGCTTGTTATATTTCTTTGTGTAACTTCAGGCACTGAAATAAGACCATACTCTTTAATACAATAATCACCAAAAGCCCTTGACATGGCTAGTCCCGGAGACTCCTCGTCCGGCAACCACACGCGGTGCACCCCTGGCTCGTCGTGTAGGCAGAACACTCGCCCTTGACACTCAAGTATTCGCTCGGATTCCTCTAAAAACATTTTGTATCAGTATTCAGAAAAATTATGAGATTCTAAGATGTTGCATTAGAAAAAAAATTATGAGATTCAAAAACATTGTACTAACGAGGTAAATTGGGCTTGAAATCTATTGTTAGCTGAACTGAAACCAAATTTCCATCATCTGATGTTGTAGCTAAAACTGCGCGAGAATCGCCAACATTTGCAATCACAATCAGTTCACCCTGTGCCATTACAGAATCATGATAAGTTTTCAACACAACTCTTGCATCATATTATCTCATCTAATATTTATGTATAGTTAAAATCACTTAATTGAACCTTTATCTTAATTTATAGTGTCAAGTTAAATTTTTATCGTTTTTGTTTCAACTTAGTCTCGTATGTTCAAACGTTAATTTCACATCCGAATCAAAAAGTTGATGTAAAAAACAAACCAATTAGGCCAACAATGTTAACATTTTAGAACATGTAAGACTAAATTGAACCAAAACAAAATAAAATAAAATAAAAACCAAAGAGTAATTTTTACCTGTCTAACAATTGATAATGCAGTTGTTCCGCTGAAAAACGAATCGATCTTGCGATTCTGCTCGAGTTCGCGATCAATGGCAGCACATGTCTTCAAGTAAGAATGTTTCCATATATTAAACTTTTGTTGTTTTTTCTGTGTCTCTAAATCAATTTCTGGATCAAGTGAAGTTTGTGAAAGTGTCTCCTGCCAATTGCACAGCAAAGATGATGGCATTGATTCTCTTACACTTCTTGACACATAGTGACCCCAAGGACCATGCCCATCAAAAATCCCACAGAATATCATGTCCTCCTGGCATCCAAATTCCTATATTCAACATCAACAAATCTAATCTCATCAATTATTAGTCATAACTCATAACAACAATCAATCTATCTGTCATTTATCATTCATAAAAGAATGACTCATTAAACATGTGTGATTTCCTTTTAATTTTGTTTTCGTCCACAATGGGTCATTAAACATGGTTTTCGTCCAAATTAATCTTTTATAATGATTTCCAAATTAACACATTTTTTGTCTTAATCCTCCAGTTTCTAGGGGAAATGGGTCTTGATTTTCCGAAGTTTGGTCATGAGGTAAGTTAAGTTGGGTCAAAAATTGTTTGAGTCAGGGTTCAAATTCAATACACCGGATCCATTCGATCTTAAGTGAAACACATTAACCACTTGAGCACAACCACTTAATTTAATTGAATAAGTGTATAAAATATTAAAAAGAAAATTAAAAAAATTCAACATTTAAACATACTTCCCACACTATGCAACAATCTTGATTAACTCCTTTCTTTCCTCTTTTGGAGAAAATTGAGGCAAAGTTGTTTGAACCATCAACATTAACAGTGCCAGAACTATGGAGTATAGAGTGATTTCTTTTTGCTTCCTTTGCCATTGCTTCAGCAGCTTCTCTCCCGCTACACTTACTCCTTCTTTTCTTCATTGCTAATGACTTTGCCAATCCATTGAACACAGATGAAAAATGACCCATCAACTCTTCAATATCTTGTAAACAAAATCTGAACATTGAAAATGTATAACAGTTAAACATGAATCACATGTAAGAAACTAAGAAATTCTTCCAACAATACAAAATATTTTAAAATGTATTTTACACTTTTCTCAGTAAAAAATATTGAAGAAATCACAGAAACTGCAAAGACTAATTTCTTGAAATAATTTAAACTCATTTAAAAAGTTAACCTCTCATAACGTATGTTTTTCCAAATGTACCGGATAGAAATTGAACCCCTGACACCGAATGGTTAAAGGATTCCAAGAATCTACTACTTGTGTCACGACATGTTGGTCGGTGAAATCACAAGTTTTGTTATCACATTACTTGCAACCACTGATTAAAAATCAATATGGTGGCCCAATGGGTTAGTCTTCAAGAAAACATATGAAGATGTGGAGTGTGACTTTTCAAGTGTTGAAAAGCCTGGATCAAAGGATTTAACAAATTCAAACTCATTACTTAATTGATAACTGAATTGGGACCCCCTCAAAGAAAAATATAACATTTCTTTTTGCCTTGCTTTTTCTTAGATTAGATCTTTCATCTCATTTTAAAAAAAATACTATTAGTATCTCTCAAACCCCATTTTAGCTACATAATAAAATAAGAAATTATGCATTTAAAAAAAAAATATCAAAACTTGCAGCAAAAATATCTCAAAAAACCCTAAGCTAACACATGTTAAAACACCATTTTCATATTAAAAAAAATAAAAAACACCATTTTCATACCTTTTTATAATGCTGCAAAATTGAATGAAATTCAACAGATAAAATTCAAAAAGTTGAGAACTTTGCAACTTCCAGCTCCACCCAAGTTCTTCAAAAGCCAGAATCTGAGACAGTAGCAGGTGGAGAAGTTATGGTTGGTTGAATAATAAGCAATTCAGACAAAGCAAGGTGAAAGTTCGAGAAAGAAGAGGTGTAGAAGAATGGATATACATCATTAATTCAATGTTGTTTGTTTGGTTCTGGTTTCTTCTTTTTTCAGTTCCCCTTTATCTACGGAGACATATATAAAAAGACAGTTTTTTTTCTTTCTTTTTCAGTGTACACATTTAGATTCAAACAGTTGTTAGTACTCAATTATGCATGTAGAAGTTTGTATTTGTAGGGTTCTAACTTTCTACTGTATATGACTCAATCTTTTAAAAGATCTTTATAAGGATAAAAGGGTATTTTTTTTTACAATGTTGTTAGGATATTATTAATTTTTATCGAGTGTTAGTATAAAATTATTTTATTTTATCTCCAAAAATATATGTTCATTAAACTCAAAAGAAAATAACAGTGACAATTATTTTCGCTCTCTAAACTACTTGTTTGGTAGAATCTGTGGAGGAACCTTTTTGTTTTACCCAATTTAGAAATCTATGAAAATGGTTCTGTTTGACGGTTATAAAGGGAGAAAATCTATAACATTATCTATTCTTTTTTTGGGTAAATTCTTTGGTATGATAAGGTTATAATTTATATAGCGATTATTTATACTTTTTTGCATCATGTGTTTCAGGAGTGTATCATGATAATAATATTAATAAATGATTTATTAATTATTTTTTCCTCACGAGTTTGGACAACATATTGTTGCTGTATACTTTAGTAGTTTATTCGTAGATATTTTAAAAAATTATGAATATGAAAACGAGGAGAAAATGTATAAGAAAAAGTCCAAATGTGCAAATTTATTTGTTTATTTGCAGACTATATTAAAAGCATCTAGGATTTTATTGAGTTGGCATGTGATATTCGCCCCACTTACATGAACTCAGGAAACAAGGTCTAACACCTGTTGTGTTTGGGAGTTTGGAGAAGAGAGTTTAAGGGGAGAGGAATAGAGGAAAATAGAGAAAATATTTTATTTTATTTAAGAAAATAATTTTATTGAAAATGTATATAATTAATATATTTTTAATTTGAATTTGAAAAAATTATCTAAATCTTCTAAAATATTCCTTCAATGCATTTTTGAATTCTCAAATAGGAGATTTTGTATTCTTTTTTATAAAGGGATTTTGTATTGTTAAACATAAATATAAAAGACCAACTTGAATGAAGACTTTCAAATGAAGGGATTTTGTATCTTTTTAGAGTATTATTTGTGAGTTTTCTCTAATAATGAAGTACTCCTAGTTTTTAAATACAAAATCAGTTTCTCTAATAATGAAGAATCGAAATGAATATAAGAAAATGACTTGTCCATAGAATTAGATAAACAAGGAGTACTTCATGCATGTAAGTATTTTTAAGAAAAAAAATATATAGCAATTTAAGTTTGGTTTACTTTCCGCTTATATTCTTAATTTTTCTTGTTCTTGATTTAGTTCTTTAAGCTAGATACAATTTGTATCATTAATCTTTTAAGTTATATTGAATCACACAAACAATTCTTTAAATTTGATTTTTTTTTTCTTGAATTATTGTTACGAAATATTAAGATCTAATCAAAACATTGCAATAAATTGATTGTCTAAGCTACTTTTCAAGTGAAATGAGTTAATGATATTGATTATGTGAATAGACTTTTATTACCATATTTTTTAAGGATATGCATGTATTTAAATAATTGTAGAGAAAATCAAAAAATGAATATCATTAATAAGGTTTGATGAATGTTTTGTTGAAAGATTAGTATGAGAAATATATTATTATAACATTTGTGTAGAATTTTTAATGATTAGAAACTCTCTAATGCACCAATCCGTGTAGAAAATGAAATAAAGGACTAACAATATAAACATAATATACCTTAAAAAAACAAATTGAAAAAAATAAAAAAAAATTAAAAGACTTAAGTGGAAACTGAATTAAACTTATAGAACTATATATATATATATTTCTTTTTTGTTTGCTTGTTTTTAATTATTGTAATGTAAGAAACTATTCCGCCAAAGCAAGATAGAAGGAAAGATATTTCAAAGTTATGAGTTAAATAAAATTTTCAATGTGATACATAAATCACCCAACTCTCCCACTTATCTTGAGCTCTATTCACGAGATTTAATCATAACAATTGATATTTTTCTTGATAATTGTGTCAAGACAAAATCTCAAATTAGTGTTTTGATGTAAACAAACAAAAGTTAATTAAGACTTCTAATTATGATTCTAAATGATATGATGATTTAACATGTATTTTTGAGTGTGATAATCAAAGATAGGAACTAAGCATTACAAACAAAATCACTTTAAAGAGAAAACAAAAATATACAAACAGAACGAAGAACGTTCTTGACAGAAGTTTGAAAAACGGAGAACGTACTCCACAGTCCTAAAACAACAAGAATGATAATATCCTTTGTTAAGGAAAATAAAACTTCTGGAATTTACAAATACCTTTTTAGTATTCCACAAGAAATATACAGCGTTCATCTCAGCAAAAAAAGAATCACTCCCAAAGGCAAAGGGTAAAAGCTACTCATGATGAATCAAACAAGATTATTCTCTAAGTACAAGAAAGATCATTCTCCAGATTTAAGCAAGAATCAAGAACGATCTTGAAGTGTATACTTCAGCCTATCTCTGAGATATATGCACACGTGATAAAAGGACCATGAATCACTGTCAAAGATGGCTAATAAAGAAGTTTACAGATCAACATTCTTCAAAAGCAGAAAACGAAGAATGTTCAGTCAAGAACATTCTTGGTTCAAATATGATCTTATCCATAAACTGACACATTATAGCTGGATCATTTCCAACGGTCAAATGAGCTTTCATAAGCCTCCTTGAAGCCTATAAAAGGAACCCCAAACTCTGAAGTAGCAAAATTGATTTACAAGGAAGGGGGGTTTGAATTGTAAATCTCCCTTTTAAAAATTTCCTGAAAAACTTCAGTTTTAAACTCAAGAAAGTTCTTGGTTAAGGAAGCAGAGAAATGGAGAACGTTCTTGGTTTGAATAGAAAACGGAGAACGTTCAGATTAGTGTGTAAAACAGAAAAATGGTTTTGTATTTTAATCTTAAAAACAATCAAACTTGATAAGGAGATTAAGGATAAGAAATACCACACACAGATGTATCCTGGTTCACCCAACTTGGGCTACGTTCAGTCCCCACAATCGTGAGATTTTCCACTAAGTGTTTAAAACAAGAACCTTCTGGTTTTACAACACCTAGCCTAGATCAACCTTGATCTTTGTTTACAGAACTTAATCTGATTCCACCTGGTATCAGATTAATCGAATCATCTATCTGTCTTGATAGGATTTCTTACAATCTACCCAAACTATCTTTTACTCTTATAGTTTGAGTTTACAATGATGATGAGATTGTTTTTTGTTAGAATCTATGAAGTCTCAACTCGTGTTTGAGATTCGATTCTTTACAGATAAATCATAATATATATCAGAGTAAAACGATTTAACTAAAAACTGATTCTGTAAGAGATTTTCAGAACTTCAAGTATGAATGTGAATGATTTTGATCGCTGTGTTAGGACTTGAACTTCTGATTTTTCCTTGAGCTATGGCCTTCCTTTTATAGGCTTGAGAGCACTTAATGAAGGCCAATATAGCCATTGTAAAGGACTTGTGTCAGACTGGACCAGAGACTTTATTTCTAATTAAAAATAATCCTTTTATTTTCCTGATCAGTCTTGAGCTGTATGCGTTTTGGATCAATCTTTCTTGAGTAGTTAATGATCTTTTAAAGCTTCTGATAATTGATAACATTGCTGGCTTGAACTGAAGCTTTGGATCAGTAAAAACAGATTGAGAACAATCACGAAAACTTGATGTAAGAAGCTTGTACTGAAGCTTCTAAAACTGACTGGAGATTGATGATAATTCTGGACTTTTGTACTTTAAGTATCCTGGAGACTGATGATCAATCTGGACGTTTTTTAGGCCATACTGGAAACTGTCTTGACTTCAAGATTGTTTTAACAGTCTTGATAGTCATTTCCAGAACTGTCTGGACAGGCATGTTTGAGAGCCTTTTTCTTTCTTAATTCGAACATCCTCTTGATTTGAATAGATCCTATGTGTTCTCTGCCATGTAGTGATTATATCCATGTAACTTCCAGAGCCAACAACTTCAATTAAGTGTTGGAGAAAGTTTGGTCTTTATGGTGTCATGGTCTGACGAACATTCTCCGTTTTCCAGAATGTGGAGAATGTTCTCTGCTGCTGTTTTCTTTAATTCTTTTGAAACCTGTCTATGATTTAAAACACTCAAAAGCACAAGTTAAATTAACAATACATTTAGAATCATAATTAAACAATCTTTAATTAACCTTTGTTTGTTTTCATCAAAACATTAAATTTGAGAGTTTGTCTTAACAATCTCCGTTTAAATTTAATTAATTTGGATTTTAATTTTGATTTTAATTTTGAAAGAGCTTGAAAACTCCCCCTCAATTTGTGCAGTGTTTTAAATTTAACAGAAGATAAATCATGTAAATTCAAAAGATAAAACAATTCAGCAAATGGATTCATAAAGACTTTTCATTAGATAGCAAAGATAATTACATAGTGAGATTAAGTCAGAAGATATACAGAAGTACCATATATAAAAGGACTTCTATCTAATAAAAACAAACTTAATCTAAAATCTTCAAATTAATTCTCCCCCTTTGTCACAACAAAAAGGTAGGAGAAAAAGATCCTAAGTAGCCAATGATGGTGAAGATCCTTTTGAAGAGGAGGACGAGGAGGCATAGTAGAAGCAGGATGAGAGGAAGGTGGAGGAGTGGAGGACGAAGAGGAGGGATTGGGGATGGTGTTCTGATTGATGGAGGGTCAGAAGGAGAATGTTGGGGGGCAGAAGGAGCAGTGTGGGGGGCAGAAGGAACGTTTTGGGGGACATAAGGTATCCTCTGATATCCTCTAGTTGAGGTATCCTCTGATATCCTCTGGTTGAGGTATCCTCTGGTTGAGGTATCCTCTGATAGCAGCTTGGTGAGGTATCCTCTGATGGCAGCTTCGTGAGGTATCCTCTGATGGCAGTTTCGTGAGGTATCCTCTTATGACAGTTTCGTGAGGTATCCTCTGATTTTATGTAGGCGTTTTTACGAGCACTGGTTTTTGTTCTTGCCATTTTTTCAGAGACGAAAAAGGGTTTTTGAGGAAGACGAAAGGAAGGATTTTGAATGTTGAGTGAGAAGCTTCAAAGGCAGAAATGTTTATTCAGAGGGAAAAGAGTAATGATGAGTGAAAAACCTAGGGAAGGATGATGAGTGAGAAACTTTGCAATGTCAGTGCATTTTTGGAGGCAGGGGACAAGAGCATTAAATGCCAAAACTCCCCTTTTCCTTTTGCCTGCGCAAAAAAAAAAAGACATGCAGAGGAGAAAGTTGATTTAAAAACGGAGAAAGTTGACTGAAAAACGGAGATTGATAAACGTTCTCCGTTTTCTGCACAAGCAGTATTAATGAGATTTCTCTGGATTTCTCATGATTTTCAGCCTTTCCTTAATTGAATTAAAACTATCCTCAGCAAGAGGCTTTGTAAATACATCAGCAAGCTGATTTTGGGTATCAACAAAGATTAATTCAATGCTTTTCTTGCTCACATGATCTCTATTGAAATGATGCTTAATTTCAATATGCTTAGATCTAGAATGCTGAATTGGATTTTTAGACAGATTAATAGCACTTGTATTATCACAGTAAATTGGGACATTAGAATAACTTACATAGAAGTCTTCAAGTTGATTCTTTATCCAAATTACTTGGGAGCAACAATTTGCAGCTGATACGTATTCAGCTTCAATTGTTGACAGTGCAATCGTGTTTTGTTTCCTGCATGACCAGCTGATTAAGGCTTCTCCCAGGAACTGGCATGAGCCACTTGTGCTCTTTCTTTCAGTTTTGTCCCCAGCATAATCAGCGTCGCAGTAAGCTACAAGATCAAAATGTGAACCTTTTCTATACCAAAGGCCAAGATTAGTAGTACCAACAAGATATCTAAAAATTCTTTTTACAGCAGTTAAATGAGATTCTTTGGGTGCAGATTGAAATCTAGCACATAATCTTACTGCAAATACAATATCAGGTCTACTTGCAGTTAGATATATCAAAGAACCAATCATTCCTCTGTACTCTTTTTCAGAAACAGATTTTCCATTTTCATCTTTGTCCAATGAAGAAGATGGATGCATGGGAGTAGTCATGATTTTGGCTTCATTCATTTTGTATTTTGATAAAAGATATTTTGTATATTTTTCTTGACAAATAAAAATGCCATCATCATGCTGCTTGATTTGTAAACCAAGAAAGTATCTCAACTCTCCCATCATGCTCATTTCAAATTCACTTTGCATGAGATTTGAAAAGGCAGCACACATTTTTTCATTTGTTGAACCAAAGATTATATCATCAACATACACTTGAATTATGAGTAAATCATTTTTATCATTTTTCTTAAACAGTGTAGTGTCAATGTTTCCTCTGGAAAATCCATTTTTGATTAAAAAAGAACGTAATCTTTCATACCAAGCTCTTGGTGCTTGTTTCAGACCATATAGAGCTTTGGTAAGTTTATAAACATGGTCTGGTTTTGATTGATTTTCAAAGCCAGGGGGTTTTCGTACATAAACTTGCTCATTTAAAAAACCATTTAAAAAAGCACTTTTAACATCCATTTGAAAAAGTTTTACGAGTTTATGAGATGCATATGCAAGAAGAATTCGTATAGCCTCTAACCTTGCAACTGGTGCGAAAGTTTCATCATAATCAATACCTTCTTGTTGATTGTAACCTTGGGCAACCAGTCTGGCTTTATTACGAATAACCTTACCTTCTTCATCCAGTTTGTTTCTAAACACCCATCTTGTTCCTATGATGGTCTGGTTTTGAGGATCTGGGACAAGATTCCAGACTTCATTCTTTTCAAACTGATGAAGTTCTTCTTTCATTGCATTAATCCAAGATTGATCAACAATGGCTTCTTTGATTGACTTTGGTTCGAGTTGGGAGATCATTGCCATGTTGTTGTTGTCAATCTCTTTGAAAGACATTCTGGTTCGAATTCCATCAACTGTATTCCCAATAATTTGATCATGAGGATGATCACTTATTGTTTTCTAGCTTTTTGGAAGAGAATGAAGTGGATACTGTTTATCAGTCTGGTTTTCCTGGAGAACATTCAGCTGCTGCTGTCCAGAATGTTCTTCTTCTTCATCATCTTTCTTGCTCGTTTCCAGATCATCAAATTCATCAAATAATACATGTATACTAATTTCAACAACCTTTGTTTTGAGATTAAACACACGAAATTCTTTAGATTCGGTTGAGTATCCCAAAAATATGGCTTTGTCTGATTTAGCATCAAACTTTCCAAGGTTTTCTTTGTTGTTCAAGATGTAACAATAACACCCAAAAATGTGAAAATATGAAATGTTTGGCTTTCTATTTTTCCAGATTTCATATGGTGTTTTGTTGATGATTTTTCTTATTGTCACACGGTTTAAGATGTAGCATGAAGTGTTTATGGCTTCAGCCCAAAAGTATTTTTCAACATTTGATTCTTCCAACATTGTTCTTGCCATTTCTTGCAATGTTCTATTATTTCTTTCAACAACTCCGTTTTGTTGAGGAGTTCTTGTACAAGATAGATTATGATAAATGCCAAGATCTTCAAAAAAGTTTTTAAAATAGGCATTTATGAATTCTCCTCCATGATCACTTCTTACAGAAATGATTTTGGAATCTTTTTCATTCTGAACCTTCTTACAAAAGTTTTTGAAAGCATCAAATGCATCATCTTTTTGTTTTAAAAATAAGACCCATGTGTATCGAGAGTAATCATCAACAATAACAAAACCATATCTCATTCCACCTAGACTTGTTGTTTTAATAGGACCAAAAAGATCTATGTGAAGCAGCTCAAGGACTCTATTTGAGGAAATAAACTCTTTTGGACGAAAGCTACTTTTAACTTGTTTTCCTTTAGCACACGCTTCACATATTTTATCTTTATCAAAATTGATTTTTGGCAATCCTCTAACAAGTTCTAGTTTTGAAATCTTTGAAATAGTTTTCATACTGATGTGTCCTGTCCTCTTGTGCCAAATCCATTTATCTTTGTTTATGGACATGAAGCAGGATTCATAAGGTAATTCTTCAAGGTATAAAACATAAAGATTTTTCTTTCTTATACTTGAAAAAATAAGTTCGCCATTTTTGTTTTTAACTTCACAGAAGTTTGGTTTAAAAATAACCTCGAAGCCATTGTCACATAGTTGACTTATGCTTAAGAGATTATGTTTCAGACCTTCTACATATTGAACATCAGAAATTTGAGCTGAGTTTTTCTTACCAATGGTTCCTTTACCTTTGATTTGAGCTTGGTTGTTGTTACCAAAGGTTACAGAACCTCCTTCTTTCTTTTCAAATGACATGAAAGAGCTTTTATCTCCTGTCATATGTCTTGAACAGCCACTGTCTAAGAACCATGGCTTTTTCTTGACAAGTTGAAATCCATTCTACATAAGATGTTACATTAACTTTAGGTACCCACTTGGTTTTGGGTCCTTGAGAGTTAGTTTCAGGATTGGATTTTCTTTTGAAATAGCATGCTGATTCATGATGACCAAATTTGAGACAATAGGAACATTTAACAGTTGGTCTTGGTGTTGTATTTGAAATCTGAGTTTTCGAAGGTTTGAATCTTGATTGTGTAAAGATTCTGGATCGTTCTCCCTTTTTCAAACTTTCTGGAGAATGTTCAGTTTTTCTTCTTGAACTTTCTCCGTTTTGAGAATAAGTTAGAGAACGTTCTGGTTTTTTCAAAATTGGCTTTTTCTTTTCAAACTTCTTTCTGCTCTTAATCTTTTCATCCCGTTTTTTGAAATAGCAAGCAAATTGCAAATGTCCAAGTTTTTTACAGTATGAACATATTGTTTTGCATTTTTTGATCTTGCTTTCTGGAATAAAAAAGTTTTCATACATTTTGGTTTTTTGAGTTTGATTAAAACCAAGACCAGCTTTATCAAATATTCCTATTTGTGATCCCATGATTTTCTGAAAGGTTTCAGTGGCTTTTATAAATTTAAGCAAATCAGTTTTCAATATTTCATTTTCAGATTTAAGGTCAACGTTCTCCGTTTTAGCTGCAGAACGTTCCTGACCTTTCTGAATTTCACAACCTTGCTGTTTTGATTCTCTCAGTTCTTGAATGGTATTCTTAAGAATATCAATCATGGCCTGAGCCTTTTCTTTCTCTTCTTTTTCTTTAAAAACTTGTTCTTTTAAAGAACTGCATTTTTGTATGAGAGTGTTCGAATCATTTAGCAAGTTGTCAAATTCCTTTCCCATTAATTCACACAGAGAGCAGGGTTCATAATCTATTACCTCGTTTTCTTCTGTGTCTGCCATCAAGCATATGTTGGCTTCTTCTTCTTCTTCTGTGTCTGATTCTTCAGAGTCATCCCATGTGGCCAGCATTGATTTCTTTTTGAAAGGAAATCGTTTTGGTTTATTCTTATTCAATGGACATTCAGATTTGTAATGTCCTAGTTTATTGCAACCAAAACATGTAATCTGGCTTTTATCAACTTCTGTTTTGGGATTTTTGTTGGGAAATCCCTTTTTGATTTGATCTCTCCTTCTCATCATTCTTTGTATTTTTCTGGTGAGAAGAGCAATTTCTTCATCAGCATCTTCTTGTCCAGTTTCTTCTGGTTCTTCATCACTTTGTAGTATGATGCTTTCTTGAGATGCCTTTAGAGCTACTGCTTTTCCTTTCTTGATAGGTTTATCTTCTTGTAGCAGTATTTCATGTGCTCTTAAAGTTCCTATCAATTCTTCCAGGGGAAGTGTTTCAAGATTCTTGGCTTGGCTTATAGCTGTTACCATTGGTCTCCATACAACTGGAAGACATCTCATGATCTTTCTTACCCTGTCTTGTATTGAATAGGCTTTGCCAAGAGAACGCATTTCATTCACTATTGTTGTGAATCTTGCGTACATCTCATCAATGGTTTCTCCTTCTTGCATCTCGAATAACTCAAATTTTCTTATACCAATGTCTATCCTTGTTTCTTTGACATGGCTCGTGCCTTCATGGTGAGTTTGTAATGTGTCCCATACTTCTTTGGCAGTTGCACATTCGTCTACTCTTTCACTTTCTTCCCTGCTCAAAGCACACGATAAGAATAAATGAGCTTTGGAGTTTAGGAGTACCTTAGCTTTATCATCAGAAGTCCAGTCTGCTTCTTTCTTTTCTGTTGAAGCTGGATCTTCTTGATTCATCCTTGGAACATGATTTCCATTTACTATGATGTTCCACATGCCTGTGTCCTGTGATTTAAGAAACAATTGCATTTTGTTTTTCCAAAAATAATAATCAGTACCATCAAAGAATGGTGGTCTGTTAGAGGATCCTCCCTCAACAATGTATTTTGCTTTAGACATTTTCTGGATCTTTTTCTCAAACACTGGTTAGGTGTTCTTTCTAGAGACCTTGCTCTGATACCAATTGAAGTAGCAAAATTGATTTACAAGGAAGGGGGTTTGAATTGTAAATCTCCCTTTTTAAAATTTCCTAAAAAACTTCAGTTTTAAACTCAAGAAAGTTCTTGGTTAAGGAAGCAGAGAAATGGAGAACGTTCTTGGTTTGAATAGAAAATCGAGAACGTTCAGATTAGTGTGTAAAACAAAAAAATGGTTTTGTATTTTAATCTTAAAAACAATCAAACTTGATAAGGAGATTAAGGATAAGAAATACCACACACAGATGTATCCTGGTTCACCCAACTTGGGCTACGTCCAGTCCCCACAATCGTGAGATTTTCCACTAAGTGTTTAACACAAGAACCTTCTGGTTTTACAACACCTAGCCTAGATCAACCTTGATCTTTGTTTACAGAACTTAATCTGATTCCACCTGGTATCAGATTAATCGAATCACCTATCTGTCTTGATAGGATTTCTTACAATCTACCCAAACTATCTTTTACTCTTATAGTTTGAGTTTACAATGATGATGAGATTGTTTTTTGTTAGAATCTGTGAAGTCTCAACTCGTGTTTGAGATTCGATTCTTTACAGATAAATTAGAATATATATATATCAGAGTAAAACGATTTAACTAAAAACTGATTCTGTAAGAGATTTTCAGAACTTCAAGAATGAATGTGAATGATTTTGATCGCTGTGTTAGGACTTGAACTTCTGATTTTTCCTTGAGCTATGGCCTTCCTTTTATAGGCTTGAGAGCACTTAATGAAGGCCAATATAGCCGTTGTAAAGGCATTGTGTCAGACTGGACCAGAGACTTTATTTCTAATTAAAAATAATCCTTTTATTTTCCTGATCAGTCTTGAGCTGTATGCGTTTTGGATCAATCTTTCTTGAGTAGTTAATGATCTTTTAAAGCTTCTGATAATTGATAACATTGCTGGCTTGAACTGAAGCTTTGGATAAGTAAAAACAGATTGAGAACAATCACGAAAACTTGATGTAAGAAGCTTGTACTGAAGCTTCTAAAACTGACTGGAGATTGATGATTATTATGGACTTTTGTACTTTAAGTATCCTGGAGACTGATGATCAATCTGGACGTTTTTTAGGCCATACTGGAAACTGTCTTGACTTCAAGATTGTTTTAACAGTCTTGACAGTCATTTCCAGAACTGTCTGCACAAGCATGTTTGAGAGCCTTTTTCTTTCTTAATTCGAACATCCTCTTGATTTGAATAGATCCTATGTGTTCTCTGCCATGTAGTGATTATATCCATGTAACTTCCAGAGCCAACAACTTCAATTAAGTGTTGGAGAAAGTTTGGTCTTTATGGTGTCATGGTCTGACGAACATTCTTCGTTTTCCAGAATGTGGAGAATGTTCTCTGCTGCTGTTTTCTTTGATTCTTTTGAAACTTGTCTATGATTTAAAACACTCAAAAGCACATGTTAAATTAACAATACATTTAGAATCATAATTAAACAATCTTTAATTAACCTTTGTTTGTTTTCATCAAAACATTAAATTTGAGAGTTTGTCTTAACAAACTCAAGGAAAATTCAGAGCTTCAAGTGAAAAGCAATACATCACTTACTTACAATTATACACTCGAAAGTCTCTCATTTACATACAAGAATCAGTTCTGCTTTCTCATTCGAATCTTAGAATCATTTTCACTGAATTGTTTTTGTTAAGAATCTAAACTCAAACAAGTGTTGAGCTTACTCAGATTCTTCCAAAACTCCTTAAATCATTATCGTATAAACTCAAGTCTATAGTATTGAATATAGCTTGAGTAGTTTGTAGAAAATCCTTTTATGGTTAAAAGGTAAAGTGTAAAAATCATCTCTAAAGATTGAAAGGTAACCTGTCGACATCCTTTCTGGGCTGAAAGGTAGTGTTGTGTAACAGATCAATGTTGATCTGAATTGGTGGTGTAAAAACCAAGAACGTTCTCTGTTTTGAACACTTAGTGAAAAATCTCACAACTGTGAGGACTAGACGTAACCCAATTTGGGTGAATCAGGATATATCTTTGTGTGATATCTCTTTCCTTACCTCTATTTATTTATAGTCTTTTGATTATCAAATTAAATAGATAAATTAAATTGTGTGTTTTTCACTAACCAAAAAGTTATCCGTTTTCTATTTTCATAACCAAGAATGTTCTCGGTTTTCTGTTTTCATAACCAAGATTAATCTTGAGTTAAATTCTTTAACTTTTAATAAGAAATTTTAAAAAGGTGAGTTTACAATTCAAACCCCCTCTTCTTGTAAATTCACATTGCTACTTCAAATTAAACTATGAAAATGATTACTTATATATTGAATTCAGGTAAACTAAATATCGATAGGTGAATACAATTTTCAAAGAAGAAATGGCTACCGCTTTGTCGTTGATAGAGTGAAAAAAGTGGTATATGTCGACTCTCAAAAAGATTGAGAATGTTATGAATCTCAAAATAGAATGAAAGAGATTTCAAATGATGATATGAGTTAAATAAATTTTTTAATGTGATACATAAATCGTCCAACTCTCCCACTTATTTTGAGCTCTCTTTGTGAGCTTTAGTCATAACAATTGATATTTTTATTTAGAGTTGAACTATGAAAATGATTACTTATCAATTGAAATTTAGGTAAACTGAATATTGATAGGTGAATAAAATCTTCAAAGAAGAAATGGTTACCGCTTTGTCGTTGATAGAGTGAAATCAGTGGTATATGTCGACTCTCAAAAGGAGTGAGAGTGTTATGAATCTCAAAATAGAATGAAAGAGATTTCAAATGATGTTGTTAGCTTTCAAGCTAATTACTTCAAGTGTAATATAATGGAAGAATAGAGTCAATATGAATGAAGGAACTTACTATTAATTGGATGTATTGTGCTATATATACATGATTTATTCGAACTAACTAACTGTCCTATAACTGTATAACTAACTAATTAAGAGATTAATTAGTTAGTTATAATATACACTTATTGTTAAAACTTGAATTACACAAAATTACAATATGGAGAACGTTCTCCGTTTTCTAACACTTAAATGGAGAACGTTCTCCGTTTTCTAACACTTAAATGGAGAACGTTCTCCGTTTCCAACATATGTTGTGAGTTAAATAAATTTTTTAATGGGATACATAAATCATCCAACTTTCCCACTTATTTTGAGCACTCTTCGCGAGCTTTAGTCATAACAATTGATATTTTTATTGAGAGTTGAACTATGAAAATGATTACTTATAGATTGAATTAAGGTAAACTAAATATTGATCGGTGAATAAAATCTTCAAAAAGAAATCCCTTTGTCGTCGATAGAGTGAAAGCAGCGGCATATGTCGACTCTCAAAAGGGAAGAGAATGTTATGAATCTCGAAAAAGTGTTTGATATGTAATCAAGTCTAAAGAAAAAGTTCTCATTTTGTGTAAGTTTGCTTAGAATGATATGATCATTACGACTACAATCATAGATAAATCTTATGCACGTGGGCTATACAAATTTTGGCAAAAATAAGAAGGGAAGATAAATTGAATCGGAGCTTATGCATGTCTTTCACATGGTAGTTTGTCTCAGTTAATTAATTATTAATTAAAAAAATAAAAACACATTTGTCTCATTCCATTTTGCTTGAAATTGATCGTATGAACCTTGATTGTTTGAATATATCTTTAAGATACTTTATACCAACAATTAGATTATTCCTTTGAAAATGAATTGAATTTCCATGCATTTTTTATTTTCTATTATTGAAATCTTCCTTCCAAACCTTTCTTTTGAAAGATGCTTCCTGCCTGTATGCATTAATATGTCATGTGGTTTACATATATATAAGCAAAAAAATAAGATGCATTCAATGAGAAACTCTATTTTACACAAAAATTTGGCGTTCATAGAAACTATAATTCAATCCTGATTATGTAATCTTATTTTAAAATTTCACGATTCTGTCTCACAATTAATGCATTCCACTCTGCGCTTTCATAATAGCACAAAATTGGAAGCTAGCTAGATGATTGATTTTGAGGATATTTGAAGTTAATTTTGATTGTTTAGTGCATCAATGTTGTAGCTTATCCTAATGAAATTATTTATGAAGCCAATCTCGTCTATATTTATTTTATGAAACTGAAATACAAAGGAAAATAAGAAAAAGATAAACTTCTAGTCTTACAATCCCAATAGCATTAGTAAAAGAAATTCCACATAGCATTCAAGAGAATGGATCGTTAAGATTTTTAGGTTAGGACAAAAAGCCAAATAAACCGAAGGAGAGTATTGAGAAGCTCCGATCGTTGCTAGTCAATTTACATATATATTGTCTTCTCTCAAAGTGTCGATGAACGAGAGATGTCATTGAATCTTCAAGTTGCATCAATTTTTTGAGCACAAAGATGCGTTGATGGAACACAATCCATTGACCCATATTTCACCTTACAAATTTTAGACCACGTCAAATATGACCCAACCCAATTAACTCCAATTGTGTTTGGATTGGTTTCTAGTTTGCATATTTTTTCAATTTGATTATTTTGGTTAGAGCATATTATCATGCTTCATATTTGTGCTTGGAATTTTTGGTATTAATTTGGTTATAATAAATACAGATATATTTATGTATCAATTTAGTGACTTATTTTATAAAATTTTACAATCATTTTTATATAATTCCTAATCAAATTCACATAATCTCAAAAGAAAATATGCAGCTCATGCATGACACAAATTCTTACACTTACAAGAATAATTTCAGGGTCAAAAGAAGAAAAATATATATACAATTTCCTTCGCAAATAACGAATTAGTACTGTACAAAGTGAAAGTTTGCATAGCATACCGCCATGAGTTATGCTGAAGGATTGCTACCTAGCTCCGAACTGCATTATTTACAACAATGGTTTTCACACACTTCCCTCAGTTACTGTAGTGAACTTAAATTTTTAAACAACTAGGATTCTGCGCTATCACCACTTCCCTTATTAAAACTGTTGTTAACAGTCATAATAACCAATTCATAACTATATAGTTTATCCTTTATCTTTCAGTTTTATATCTTGACAAGTTCTATCATCACTCCCAGTTTAGCATCCACGCCTCGTATAAAATAGTAGAGTACCCTCAAAGCACTTGTTAGTTCTCTTTGGAACTCCGAACTATATCATACTTAATGATATACTTGAGGAGATACATAAAACTCACTCTCAATAACAGCTGGTCTTAAATCTTCCTCTCGCATGAAATCCAAAGGAAAGGAAACAAGATGTCCCTCTATACACTTCAATCTATCTATTGGATCTATTACTTTTGTTTCTCCATTCTCATGAAAGACTAACTTATCAGGGGCTATTCCCAAATCTATGGTGGTTTGGCCAAGTTTTTCCTTCCATTGGACCATGTTTTGCCGAAGTGCAGCTCTGCATATTTTAAAGTATAATAATAATGCATTATAAGAAGTATTACACTAGTAGGCTAGAGTGTAAAGAGAGAAAGTGACAGAAGAAAACTGGGATAAATCCACACCTTGAGTGTATCTGATCATTGGGAATGCAAGCAAAGACTTCATGGTAGATTTTAGTATTTTCCTGTAATACACACAACAAGTCATTATACTATAGAAGCATTGAGTAAAAAAACGTGTATAAATTTAATGTAGGAAGGTTCGCGGAAGAAACGGCTTTGCAGACAAATGCAGCGGGAAATGCGGAAAACGATCGTCCGGTGTCAGATTGCTTATTATTATACCTTTCTGGAAAGGGAATTGCGCCACAAACGCAACTACATATGAGCTCCAGATCCGTTTTGGCCTCGTCTTGGGCCTCAAAACAGTATTTTAAGTTTTTCCTGTAATTTCGGACTTTTTCTGTTTTACCTAATTTTCGCACTAGGGTTTCCATTATGTATTTAAAGACCTTCTATGCTGTAACGGGAGGTACCTTTTAACTAAATAATTGATTTCGAGAGTTTTCTCTTTTCTGGTGGATTCCAGAGCTTATTTGTTCTTTCGGATTTAGCTCTTGCTAATCCTTTGCGATTCCGACTGCGTCAAAATTTCTCTGACTTTTCAAGAGGATATACCCCCTAATCTAAATTTTTATTTATAAAAAAAGAGAGAATACATAACATGTTTCCCCCAAAAGTAAAGTCAACTTGTTACTATATTTTGTTCATATAAGAAAAATATCTTTTGTTCTGCCTACTATTATATTTCAAAGATCCTATCAGCCACTATGTTGTCAGGAAAAATGGTGTGCTTGATTATTAAAATGTAAGGGGTGTTAGGACTTAGATGGATGAAATGTTTTCTTAACATCTTGATCAACTAGGAAGATGCTGTTAAATGATGCTCTACAAGTTTCATAAGTCACCCGATATAAGAGGAAATACACAAACCAGTAAGACACAATATAATAGATCTAGAAAAGTCTAACCTTTGCGGTTGCTGACCATAAATCCTTGTAGGTTGAATCAGCCACTGGATCAATGATTTTACTGATCTGTTATGAGAATAATAACATCGTCAGGAACTAAACAGATGAACATCATCATTGTTATAATATAATATAATATAATATACAAACAGGAACATAGTACTTATATTGTCAGCATGGTTACTCATAGAAATTATGGTTGAGCTAACTAGAAAAACAGTTAGAGAAACAAAGGCTTAAACATTGCCTATGTTTGCTGCAACAATGTAGTACATACATATGAAAACCCAAATCCGATCATTTTGACTAACCTCTCCATTATGAAGACCAAGATGCTCAGACCATAGGGAACAGCGGAGACTATGGGAAAATTTCCCAGCCTTCCACGGCTTTCCATTCATCAACGATGCAACATATTCTTTATCTTCTATAACAACTCCGATCTAGTTGACAGAAAGAAAGAATTAAAGTCATTTTCTTCTCAAACCCAAAAATAAACGGCTAATCAGCCATAGAAAGAAAAAATACTAGAAACTTTAGCTATAGTTAAATTACACTATTATGAAGTGTTTTGTGCTAATGATGTGTCAAACCATTATTCTTCCAAATGATCGACAACATCAAAGTTAATTGATTGGATTCTACCAGATATCAAGTTGAACAGAGGCATTCCATACTAAAAAGGGCAGTCAATGAATATGTGATAACACAACAATAATAGCCACATAGCACATATTTATGCTCTCTACTGAGTCTCTATTGAAATCAGTGAGAAAAAAGCATGTCCTCAAATTGCAGTAAATATATGATAATATTAGAAACATAAATGATGCTGCTATTCAATCCCCGATCAAAATTGCAATTCAATTTTGCTGCAATATACTTTTTATAAGCAAGCCACTATAACTACTTAAACTTGGGGAAACAAGTAAGCTGAACACCCTGATTAGATCAATTTTTAAGATAGTAAGTATAATAGAGATAGTGTAAACTAAAAAGAGTGCTGTGAAATCCTTGAACAGCAATGATCTCAAATGCAGAAATTACAAGTTACACTCCAACAAGCTGATGGATAGTGACAAAAAGCAGATATCAAGTGTACCTCAGAGTCTCTTGATCCAAGCAAACTCCGGTCATTTATATTAGATGATCCAATCAAAGCTACACGGTCATCAATTATCATCAACTTACTGTGCACATATACCTGTACAAGTTGGGAATATATACAAAACAAAGGAAAACATTTTGTGCTGTTAAAATCATTATAGAAGCTAAACAATGTGCATTGAAACTACACTTTTTATAATCATTTCAAGATCTGGTTGAAAGTTCTGAGTGGATATATTCGATTAAAAGAGACCTGATTTGATCGGCTATTTTACAAGCAAAAATGAGAGATGTTTCAATAAGATGGTAATATAATTACCTGACTTGTAGCCATAGGACCATCTGGATAAAGTCTACCATGAGATCTTAAACCATAGAAAGAAATATAATCATGTGTCTTTGAACCAAGTATAGCTTCAAGATTGTGTAATATGGAGTGCCTTTCTCTAGAAATTGTTCTATACTGCCAATGTGTTAAGGCTCTCACAGTTGCAGCACCACCATCATCCAGACCACCCTGTTAGTGAATGATAGTTCATAACCGTAAAAGATTTAAGCCTACAGAAAAGAGGACCGACATTAAAAACAAAAGGTGAGTGACATTTACCTGGAAGCCAGGCAAGAGGGGTATCACAATTATAACTCTAAAATCTTTCTGTTCTTTATGTGCTTGCAAAATACGCCTGTATATTGCTTCCAAAACACGGTTCTGTATTGTATCATCCATTTCTAGACCTGATATGAAAAATTGGTTCTAAATGGAAAACCAAAGGGAAAAGGAAAAGAAGGGAGAAATGAGTTTATTATTAGTCAAAGTATGAAATTCACCGATGCTTATACTATTATGCTTTGGATCCATGTGTAATTTAAGCAGACACTTAACACTTAATTCAATACTTACACAGAACTAATATTGTGATAACATAGGTATCTTTATATTAAGGCCTCAATGTACAACCTGAACATTAGAGGGTTTATAGGGCAAGCGGTAATAACCCGTGAAAAAGCCTTTAAGAGACCGAGTTCTAAGATTTAACAAAACCATATTTTGTTATCATGTTCTTGTATTTTATGAAAATCCATATTTTGACTAGATGGTTATTGACACTGTTCTAACCTTTAGGCGTCACATGTAGCTTGTATTAAAGTTAAAATATTTCATTCTTGCCTTTAATACTAGCAAAATTTGATATTTTTTTCTCATCACACTTTTTTCCTCCTCGCCAAATGATCATTACTAAAATGATGTTCAAATTCAATGCTTGGAGATGATGAGTTTGGCTCTTGATCTTGTTTATCTAGCGTCAACCAACCCGATGTAAAGATGGGAAGCACAATAAAAAAAGAACCTCTATGTTTTCTTAAGTATCAGATAATGCAGAATCAGAAACCATGTTGGACATACATCCCTTGAGCTCATATGAAAATATATGTTTCATCTTGTTACAATGCTAAGCAGGAGACTATTATCCATGTTGAGGAAAGATCAAGGGAAGTCTACTTCCACATAGTTGATTTACCTCAATGTAGATGAAATGATTTGCCTTTTCAATAAGAGAACAATGTGCAGTGTGAATGCTTTCTTCAGGTTGACTTGTTCCAACAGACCACTGGCTTACACTTCTGATTACCTGTAGATTTAACATCCATCCAAGATGGCAGCAGATAAATAAGTATGTAAAATTATATTGATAACTCGTCAAAAAAATAAAATAAATAACATTGATAAAAATTAGGACAGTCGGAAACTAAGAGCATTATTTTGTGTTTGACTCTTTGCATAAACATGGTTAATATTTAATGGGCTTTAGGTCGCATCTGTAACTATTTATTCTACAAGTAAATATAACAATAATGCCAACCTAAACTAAATCAGTAAAATGATTCTTTCAAAAATTGGTCTAGGAACATAATTTTGCAAATTTCTTCTTATAAACCCCCACTGTTTAAAGCATCTGTTTCTGATAAAAATTTATAGGCTTGCAAATTTTGATGTTAATTTCTTCTCTCTCAACTAGATTATGATGACATGTCATCCACACAATTCTTCACACCATTAAAAAAAATTTCCCCCAACTTCTTATGAAGAAATTAATATAGCTGTTAAATGTAAACATAGTATGAACATGTGATATTTGTGATCTTTATATCCTTGATACTTTTACAAATGACGAGAGTCATATTTTACGGGTTCCAGGAAAATGTGTTAAGAAAGGTTAATCCATTCAAGAATTGATGCAGATTTTAACAATTTCACACTAAACATACAAGACCCAGAAGGCTTAACTAACCTGACAGCGACAAATAGTACGTGGACCAACTTCTCCATATTCCAAAGTAGTGGCATCATCGGTACCTTCTGGTGTTTCCCACCAATCATCTACAGCATCAACAATGCATTGAGCCCCCAAATCAAAAGAATCGGCTTGATCTTGAAACCCTTTCTTCCGGTTATCTTGAACTAAAGTTTCACTTTCCAGATTTTGAGACAGTAAAGGAGAACTTTCGCTGGAATTTCTGTAATCTCCACTCGAAGTAACTGCTCCATCAGCTTCTTGAGGTAGAAGTAGCGGTATATCTTGCAATGGAGATTGTGAGGAGAATGAATCCTGCCTGTCAATTTCTTTCTCTTTGTCTTCCTCCTTCTTTCCATCAACATCAATCTCTTTGCTTTTTCCCATGTAATGTGGGATGACCATTTGATGGTGAGGCATAAGTAGAGGAATTTCATGTTCGTTTGGAGCTTTAGTTCTCTGTGATATAGTTTACCAAGTAAGAGAGGATGGCAATAAAAAGAACCATTTAAAATAAAAAACACATCATTTGATATATACCTTAGCATGATTCCAACGCTGAACAAAGTGTCGAGCAATGTCACGACAGGGAGGTCCCCAGATAGCACAATGGACATCATGCCATGGCATACGGGGATATTTTTGGCGATCCAATTCGTCTCTCATGGTGTCTTCCCATGAATTTGGTTCAGATTCTCTATACAGAAATAAAAATTCCAGATATCATGTATCTCCAAAAACATGAAGTAAAAGAAAGCACCCAGGCACCGGCCAAATCATGGATTTCGTCACTCAACAACAACAGTGATGACTTTTTCCATAGGTTCTAGACTTCTAGGATTAAATTCTACTTCTCATTCTTATGGATGTAACACATATAACACACAGCTAAATCATTAAAAGAGACCACACAGCATTAAGTGTTAAGGAGCCTAGACTTTTTCTTTTAGTAACAAATAGTTGTATGTAGTGGATTGTTTTGCAAAATTCTAATTTTTTCAACGATAAAAAATAGGAAAAAAGAATTACCTTGGATTGTAATAATCCTTTCCAGGCCATATTACAGAGGGGTCATCACCCACTTTATGGTCAGGTGTGTCATATCGTCCAAAGCATAAATCTAATCCTCCAAGAAAGCAAATCTTGTAATCAATAATTACAAGTTTTTCATGGTGCGACCTGTAAGAAACCAAGCCAGCATTAACCATCTACTCATACATAAGATCCACCTGAATTTATACTTAGTTAATTTTCATACTTCATTTATCAATAAATAAATAGTACATACCATAAATACACACGAGAAGCAAAATGGTCGGGATAGCGTAATACCCTCACGTTTTCATGAATTTTGAGCAGTCTTCTCATACTGTACAAGCTGTTGATTTTCAAAGCTATAGAAACCTCCTTGTAGAGAAGCACATAAATCTGTACAAATTTAATGGTATTAGCTGATAAGCATAATTCTCTTTTATGTAATGCATTCTTATAAAGCATATACACAGCTGCATATGAAAATCACAAACATAACTGACTATATCAATGAAAATAATGTGTACCTGAACCCCTTGTTTAGCTTTTTCTTCCAGTAACGAGTCTAACCGAAAGGTAGGAAAACTATGAAAAGGCCGCCTCATGTATAGCTCTGGACACAGCCACCAACCTGTTATGAAGATCTGCAGCCAGTTTCCATATTCTTATCATTGAAAATTGAATCGGGAAAACAAAATAACTTAAATATACAATTCTTTAACACTGGAAAACATGTACCTCTGATTTTGCATCTTGAATTGAAGAAGCTATTGCTTCAAATGCTGCTTGTCCATCTACGTACCATTGGGCTTGACTCCCATCTACAGTCAAACCTCTTACCGGAGAAAATGAACCAAAGCGATGAGGACAACACCAACCCTCCATAGGTCTTAGACCAGTTTCATTAATTGCAGTAACCCAAGTTTTAACTTTAGCACTGCTGGTAGCTCTCAAGCATATGCTCCTGTTTCCACTAGTAACCTATTAATAATTTCAAAAAATTATTTTTTTATCAGTAGTTTTCTCCAATATATATATTAACTAAACACTTCTCTGCAACCATTAGGCAAAACTTGATCACCTTAAATGTGTAGCGCAAAGGATTGCGTTCTTTTATAGGTTCAGCTAAATATATTTTGGTCCCTCCCTTTCCAATTGAGGACGGAAGGACATCAAACATAATTATATCCAGTGGCTTGTTGTTAAAGGGATCATCCAGCAAGGCCAAAAACCCAGGTTTCAGAACAGCCCATACCTGTGAAAAGACAATGTAATTTAGATAAAAGCTAAGATCAAATGAAGAAAAGAGTTGAAAGAGAAATTGTATGTTTTAAATTTGTTCCCTATTAGGATTGTTAGTCGATGACAAGTACTATCAATTAATGTTAACCAAAATTGATAGGCCATGCCTAATATTCCGTATATATTGACAGTGATTCTAATATTGAAACACCTTTATAATTTATTGAGCCCCGTACAACAACATCGCTTGAAACATAACAGGTAATAGACATTTATAGCCAATGAAATCTAGGAGATTACTATAAAATGTGTAACCACAATATGATTACAGAATTATTCAATATTTCTGTTGAATCACCACATCCCTTACTTTTCTCCATGTTAAACCAACAACGTATGTTTCTGGTATGGAAAATGATATGTTCACTTTTCTGTGTTTCCTATGCCACAGAGCGAGAATGCATATAATTGCGATAAAGTTGGGTTTTTTACCAACAGAATCCTAGAGATAAATTATGTAATGACAACTAATTATATTTCTGGAACTAAATACTATCTACCGTTGCATGCCTGGCATTGGAGCATTTCAGCCTTGAAACTTAGTTACATGGAAGATGTGACTGCAAATGTTCACAATAAAGGTATGAATTAAATGTCACAGGAAAATGTTGATTTATATTCCACTAAGATAATCAAATGAGTACTTTAAAGACTAAGTCGGCAAAAATTTATATCCAAAGGTCACTGAGAAAGTATTTGGCATGATAAAATTTTGAAGTTAATGTTAAAAAATAAAGCTGAATCCAAAGGCCCAGCTGGTTAGATTAATTCTGTTCAGAGTTACACCTGCATTTAACTTTGGAATAGTATGCGGCCAAACAAGCTAAGCTATTGATTATCACAAAAAAAAGCAGGAAAAGAAATAATAAAAAACTCCAGAACCAAACCTTTTTCCAATTGTTATCACAAAAGTGAAACCAATGACATGGAAAGCATGTTACATCTGAATCCTGTGAAATATTTGACAAATGCTTCACCATTACATATCCCTCTCTCAGTTTTGGACCATACTCTTGTAAAAAGGATAGCTTGGAGACCTCCAAAAACTTGCAGACCTATAATCCAAAACCTTATTTTAGCTCCGTAGAAGATACATTACTTACATACACAGAAATGGAGAATCATACAAACAAATCTCTGCATCTAAAAAAATAATAATACTATAATAGCATAAAGCGCTTTTAATTGCATATACAAGTATAAAACACATGGAAGGAAGCATAAAGCTCTTTTAACATCCCCTACACCGATTTGAAGGTCTGCTAAACATTATCTAAACAAATCATACAATTATCAACTGCAAAGCAAAGCATCACTTGTTACCTCTCGAGAATTCACAATCTCTAGGTTTCCTAAAAAAAGATCCAAATAACTCTGCATTGCAACTTTGGCTCTATCTGCAACTGACTGCTGACCACCTAGTGATGGACGGATTATTGATAGAGCAGCAACAGATGGGACATATCTGTACAAAAAAACAAATTTATAAGTACATTTCTAAAAAGCCCTTTTTGAGAAATAAGACTTAGAGAACTATAGCTACTAAATTTTGAAGGGTTTTATTTTGTATAACATACTGCTAAAAATATAAATGACTACACTTTTTATTAAAATAAATTACATAAACTATGTACTCTAAAACAATGTTTAGAAAGACTATTAATATTAAATGCAGTCTGAATCCAACCCCTCTTGCCCCTGCTTCACTTTCTCAAGAATCAACTATGAACTAGCCCATGCTTTGCCTAAATTTGGGCAAACAACTTAGATGTTCTTTTCATGTAAATAAATTATTAAGTTCCTGTCTAAATACCTGTTTTTAACACTGTCTTCATGATGTATAGGTATAGCTCCATCATCAGGTTCTTCGTCATCTTGCACCATTACTGTTTGATCTACTATTCCTAAGCTATGAAGCCACTCTTTTACCTTTAGGAGAAAGTTATAGTTAATAAAATTAGACGGAATCATATCAAACATGATGAAGATAACTAATACTACTAAAAACATGTATCTTCACTTAACAAGAACAAAGTAACATGAAAAAAGATCTAGTGGTTGAGCTAGGACACTTGAGAACTTGGATTCACAGTTTGGCTACTTGGCTACTTGGCTACTAACATAACAGACTAACCGTTAAGAATCACGGTAGAGTCCAACAAAGAAAAAATTAATTTTGAGAGAAATATTGATTATCTAAAAATGATAAAATGAGAAAAGTTGATTACGATGAACATAAGATATACTTTATTTATAGTGATACTAACTAACCTAAATCTTAACTGATTTGTAATTAATACAAACCAATTTGTAATTTTTTTTAAATGGTCAAAATTAGTTCTTATGTTAGTATTTATTTCTTGAGTGTAAAAGTAGTGTACCGACAATGTAAATGTCCAATCCTAACCATTCACTCTGTCACATTTATATAGTTTTTAAATCAACGGTAGTTATCTAATTTTTTAACTCCGAAAATCAGTCATAATTATTTATAACCAACTTCAACTATATCTAACACAAGTAAGAACCAACATTTGAATGTATTAAAAAAATATAGCCTTAGAACCTAGGTGGATTGTGGAATCCCAAAGAATTAAAAGAAACATTACAACAAAATGCAAATTGCAAACCTGCCCTTGCTTGTCATGAAATTCTTCAATGATTGCACGTTTCCGCAAAGCGAACTGTAAATAGAGAACTTGTGATGCTTTCTTCCTTAGAAGCCACTTGAACTGTGCAATACAAATGAAATTAGTTAGATAGGATCTCACATAATTCAAACATCAAAAGGCTATATACTCTAGCTAGCCAAACGGATATAAAATAATTAAACAGTTACTATTTGATATTCATAAGATAAAATGAACAATCGTAAAAATCCCCTGACGAATAATAGTTATATTATTAATCAATTAATATCATAAAAATTCTCCACCGATTAACCAATATTTAATATTACTAATAATAATTAGTATTCCATTTCCAGGGATAATAATAATTGGATTGGAATAAAGTGAAACAGAAAACGAAACAATAATTTCATGAAACTCAGATTTGAACAAAACTAGTTTGTTAAATTTTCCCGCTCAAAGTTAACAAGTAATAAATTTGTAGTAAGCAAAAGAAAAAGTAAACAAGTGTGGTTGCCTGTTTATACTGCAACTGAATGGTATAAGAAAGTAGGATTGGACTTATTTCTCCAGTCTCTGGTCGCGACACGGACACGATAATGGCTTTTGGCAATTCCTCAAAAATCCTCACCGGATCGCCGCATTGCCGGGACGCCGGTTCAATCAGCGGCTCAGACGACATCGGAATCGAAATCGGAGACAGGTAATTCTGCACTCGAATTGTTTAATCACCAAACAACACGGTGGAGTACTTTATATTTAAGAAATGAAAAATAACACGAGAGAAGCATATAGAGGCTTTTATAGCTTTTGTTACAGTTTCGGTATTTCAGTTTCTTCCGAAGATTTTAGGTGAAACAGTACATTTTAGTATATCTTGATGAGAAAATCAATAATTTATATTTACTGTTACTGTCAGTATAAAAATTGATATACACTCGGAGTGTACAATCATTTTTGTGGAATTTATTATTTTAGTGTCATTGAATGCAAGTGAAGTTTAAGGTTTAATGAACAAAAGGCCAAAAATTACGTAATCCCCAAGTGGGTGGAAATTGGAAGGAGAAGGACAATTTTGAATTACAAAAAAAAAATGATGCAGGTGCCGGTGGTGTTTTTGTATTTGTGCTGATGAATTGCTCCTGCCAAAATGCATTGTTTGCTTTCAATTTTTTTGGTGGAAAAAAAATTAAAATTGTAACGTTTGGTTTCTGTTGTTGAAGGGTAACATGGTAAAATAATGAGATGGGACGAAAATGAAGCACACTTGCTGTGGATGCACATGGCATATCCTTTAGATTAGATGAGAATATCCAACTTTTGATACTTGTCACTTGAGAATATGCCAAAATGTCATATGATTGATATTCCTTAGTATTAACAAATTCAAGCTAACACCATCTGAATCGGCATCTTGCCACAATTGATTGGTAACTTATTCTATTTTCCATCATAAGCAGCCAAATAAATAAAAAAGAAATTAAGGCAAATAAATAAATAGAAATGATGTTTTTTTTTTTACAAAAGAAAAAAAATGAAGCTTTTAAGGAGTGATTTGGGAGAGTTGAAGTAACAAGGAGATCAAAAGTTCAATTTAAAAAATTAACAATTAATTACTAATAAAATTAGATTGATGTATGTTTGACTTTGTTCGTTGATTTATTTGATTCTAAAGCTAATTTTAGACAAAATTGCAACAGACATTTCATTAGCTTAATTTAATGTTTTAAACACATTTTAGAAATTAAGTTAAAATCCCTCTAAAATCAATTAGAAATAGAGGTGAATTTTTTTGACATGTTACCAACAAAAATCATACCATATATAGCTTCTGAAAAATATAAGGTGGACCCACACAAATGCATTTTTAGCACTGCAACTTCTCTTGTTTTAGGTATTAGGTACGATGGTTTGTAAAAATTAGAAGTTCTACCAACTTGGCCGTCAAGTTGAAGATAAAAAAAACAAAAAAAGAACCTCTGCCAGGTCAGGGCACATGTTAAAAACATGATTAGGTGGAGAACTCAAATCTGTGGTAAAAAAAATAATTGTGTCCAAGTCCTGATGACATCACTTCATTGTAGTGTCTGATCTTTTCAATTATGCACACACCTAACTACTTGCAATATGGTTTGTATGAAAAATAATTCTAATAACACACTTTTTTTTTATATACACTTTTCAAACTCATCTGTTATTATTACTAATTTTAGATATCCAAATTTAATCCTTAATATTTTTATTTCTTCAATATTAGCCTTTGCCAGTCCTTCTTTATCTAAAATTATATTTTTTATGTAAATGTTTGGAGGTTTATGATAGATTTGAAATATATCTTTTTTAATGATTTGGAAGTCAGAAAATTATAAGAAAAATCATAAAACAATGAGATTAGAGTTTTAAGAGAGTCTCCAATTTTATCTTTTCTGATCAAATTTAATAATTTGACCAAGGGATGTAAGTATAAGACTTTTTTTTTTTTTTACAGGAAGTATAAGAAAGTTTAAACGAATAAGTTTAATTTGCATATACTAACTGGTGACATATTATAATTACTCATTTTAAATGTGATTATCATACAAGTTAAACATTTTTTAACTTCGAATGATTGTGATTCACAATCAGATTAAAAACTCTTCATACTAATAGTATATATAAATTAAATCCTAAACAAATACATTAATAATATAATTAAACACTTTTTTATAAGCACTAATTATATGAAAATTTATGTGAAGTTATTTTTACAATTGAAGAAAGGATGGGGTAACGAGCTATTGTAAGCCGTTTTTATAAATTATCTTACAAAAATAAGTTCAAAACAACTTATGAACACAAATTTTTATAAACTCTTGTGTCATAAGATAAACTAAAAAAAAGTAAGCTCTTCTAAATACGACCTTAGATCTCTCAATTTGATTAAAGTTAAGTCTGTTTGGATTGATTTATTTGAGTTTATCTACTGACATAAATTATTAACATCAAGAACACATATACTAAAATACATCATTTTTATTAATATGGAAGATTATGAAAAGGGTTACAACAAAGTATTCTCTTTTATAATATGAAGAAGACCAACAAAAAACTGAGAACAAAAAACAGAAATGGGCCAAGCCCAATAAACTAAAACAGAAAAAATAAACCTAAGGAATGGTACACCTCACTTATTACTAATACCATAAACTATTCTCAATATAAGTACTTGAGAATCTGTTATAAACAATTTATAACATGTATACAAGGTTTTTTCAGCTTATAAAAATATTTTAACTTTATTTTAATTTATATTATAAAAATGCTAACTTATACATAAGCGTTTATGCAATAAGTTGTTTATCCAAACACTTAGCTCTGATATGGGGTAGACCAGATGTAGAGGGTCAGCTGGAAGACTAATTGATGCAAAATCAACCTTTCAGAACCCTTTGGTAGTTTACTCATCTAAATGATAATAATTTCATTATTTCAATGAAGTACATGCTAGAAAAAAATTTCCAGTACAGTCAGCTAATATTCATTTTCTTTTACCACAAAATGAAGTGAAATGATGAAGGAATCATATAAATTCTATCAAGAACTATAGTGTATAGAACAACTTATGAATGAGCTTCATCTTGCAACATGGACAAGCTACAAAATATTTCAGCTGAAGATCCAATTTCGACAAAGACAGTGAACCTTGGATAGAGAAGCCATATAATCATCAGACCTACATTAAAGAGTTTATGTTTATCTTTCATGTTTCCAAGTTGCTTTTCTTGTCTAGCTAAGAATTATGTACATATTAAAAATCAAACCTTTGTCCATAAGAAGACTGGCAAGCAGCAGCTATATGAACTTTAGCAGCATCACTTTTATTCTAAGCATTGAAAAATCATTAACAAGCATTCATAAATTCACAAGTCACTTTCAAATCAAATGAGAACCATAAAAAGCAGAAGCCTTCTTACATAATAAAACATGTAAGACAATACACAACATTTCTTCAACTTTGCAACTATGCTTACCAATTCCAAAAACTAACAATATTGTATATAAATTATTAACTATCTTGTCTACGATGAATGTCGCCATTTGTGCATGCATGCATTTGGTTGGAAATGACTAACGAGTCCCCGTCTCAGTTTTAACAAACTTATTCATGCAGAAGAAGTCATATGTCATATATCTAACTAAGTTGGAAAGGCCACATATGAGCAAAAACTATTTCAGCATCATATATCTAATCTTCCCTTATTAAAAAAGAGTGGAAATTTTTGTTGTTGTCAAATTACCATCCTTATGAATACATTTGACTAGTTCCACCCAACAGAGTTTGTGCTAAGAACAGCTAATAGACTATAGAGATTGGAGAAGAAAGACATGAGGCTTGGAAGATGTATCTAGAGTTGTGTTGGGTTATCAATAATGATATCAACCAAAATGCTATATATCTAATCTCTTAAGATGTTTAAGATTGGAGTAACTGGTAACGTAGTGTGCAAAGAAACATCTTGAAAGTTGTAAGAATACCTGAGATTCGTAAAAAAGCCCAGCATAGAGTGAAGCATAAAAATATTCACCATCTCTGCTATTAGAGAATGCAGCTACAAGCTGCACAGGTAGATCAATAGATTGTGTCAGATTGCATTTCATAAAGGCATAAGGATAGGAATCTTAAGAGTACCAAATATATAGTACATATGGTATTTTAATCTAATTGTTGAACATAGTTCAAATGTTTTTTAAGAGCCAGCTCAGGGGAAGGCTTATTCATGGTTTTATATATAACAGAAATAACTGCATTTAAATTATCAAAGGCATTATTGATTACACCTTTTCAGGATCCCCACCATCTTTAAACATGTTATATGCTTCCCTCATGACTGGCCTTGGGTCAATGCCAACCTGAATTCATCCAGAAAGTGGAAAATTAATTGAGTTGTCATGTTCTTTTTCTTTTTCATGATAACTTAACTTGCTAGTATCAGAATCAATGACTTGCCTCGAGGTATCGCTTCCTAGCTTCATCTACTCCATATAGTTGAGCTTCACACAGAAAGCACCATATGGACTCTTCAGTATCATTTGGATTTTGAGCAACGTCTAACCGAAACTGCTCAGCTCCTTCTTCAAATCTATGGGGAAAAGGGTGTTAGATATAAAAATCATTCATTTGGAGAAAGTTAGTTCCAATTCAGTCTCCTTTTGGAAACCAGCATCATTATATTTCTTGAATGTATCATAATTACAAAAATATCTCTAAATGTGTCTTTTGCTAGTTTGATTAGTTCTCAAATGTGTCTTTTGTCAATTATTTTGGCTCTTAATTGTAGTTTTCTTTCAAATGTCGCATTTATCCATGAAATTACTAATAGAACATACTCACAAATGTTTTTGAACTTTCCATAAATTGAGGGACTTTAGACCCAACATAGAGTAATTCTTTTATTTTCTCATAAGCAGGGAGAAGAAACAAACTAAGTACATGTTAGGTTCTGGAGCGACAAAAATTGATTTTGAATGAATTAATTTTACTAAAAAGTGAGTTGAATGTAGAATGTTTATATTTGTATACATGTAAGTTAAAGTGAATTGAACGATAAATTTCAACATTTAGACTCAAGCTATAAATTTTAACTTCAAGTTAGAAAAACAATTTTGCAGCAAAATTAATTTTACTCGAGAGCAACCAAACATGTCAAAATCAATTTTACACATTCAGAATCAATTCTACTCTAAATGTAGAATCATAGGCTAAAATAAAAGAAAAGAAAATTAGCAGGTGTAGTGTGAGTACCTATCAAGGTAGTAAAGTGAGAGGCCCCTTTGCCAAAGATCTGGTAACAATCACAATGTCCATAACCAAAACTCAATTATCAATATTCCAAACTCAATTGATAGTTACAACAACAAGAGTTCCCAAAAGTGAATAAACCTACACGCCTTTTGACGAGGGTCTAACTCAATTGCTCTGTCGAACTCCGCAACAGACCCCAAAACATCACCCTGAACAACAATCAGTAGTTACAAAAAATTGGGAAAATTATAATTTTAAGCGGATTCAAATATTCTCTTAAAAATGAAAATTAAGCACACTCTAGGGATATTGAAAGGAGCTAATTTGATATGAGGTGAAGAAAAAAGAAGATATACCTGTCTGAAGAGAGACATTCCGCGTCGAATTGCAAGAACGGCTTCATGAGTATTGTTATTGCCGCCGCCGGTCAAGGCATCCCAGATGCCGGAAACCGACGGAAGGAAGATTCTACGAGAAAGGGCTGAAGAATTGGAGCAAAAGATGGGTACTTTGAAAGATAATTGAGTTGGGAATGTGGAAGTGTTGCGCAAAGAAGAGGAAGAGATGACATAGGTGATGGGTTTAAGGTTGTGGATAATGGACATAGTCGAAATGTAAGGTGTCGATTTTTTAATGTTTTTAGTTATAACAGATAACTAATATTGGCGCGGATTTAATATTTTACTAATGTTATTTATTTATTTTAAACTTCCAAACAAGATATAAACTTTTATTGTGACTTTCTTCTTCTAATTTTGTTTTTAATTTAAATTATTTTACTTTTAATTTTATTGAAATATATACATCTATATTGTATATAAAATTATACAATTTTTAAAAAAAAATTTCTCTCTCAATTTAACTCTTCGTGTCAACTAATATTGTATTTATAATTTTACTATTATTTACTAATTATATTTTTTAAATAATTTATGTAAAATTTTGTGACTTTTACTATTTTTACGAAAAAATAGTTCGGTTAGTGAACTATTTAGTAATAAATTCAGATTAGTTTAAGAGCTAGCTGTGAAATTTTGAATGTTTATAATAAGAACAATTTAGTTCATATATCAGTTAAGTGCACCTTTAATGAGATCATATACTAAGATGTCTATCCTTTTTAAGAATAATCATGTTAGCAATAGATTAAAAAGAATAAAATTTATTTTGTTGAAAGTGTTATTTTTGTAAGTGATGATCTGGATTACTTTGGTTATATATGAAGTTTTGGTATTGTAATTGACATATATTTAATTCGTTGGAGAGTTTAAAGAATTTACTGCAAATCTTCTTCTAGACTCAAGAGAAACTTGGGCCTATTTCATAGTGAAAAAATGGCTTCAAATTGAGGATGTGATTGAGACCGAGGGATTGTAGTTTTCTGTATATTATTTGTTTTAAATCAAGTTCTAATAAAATGTGTTGAAGCATAGGAGTAAGCTTAAGGATGTCAATTAGATACATATCTAGTAGTAGGTAATCGCAAAAAATTTATAATAGGCACGATAAAAATCTACACAATGAGTATGACTTTAAAAACTAATAATTATAGATGTCAGTATAATATTTACTCTATTCTGCATCTGCATTTATATAAATATATAATCAACAATAACAATTATTTATCGATTTATTTTAGTTAAAGTGCAGATATTAAATATATGTACGAGTACTTAAATACTCGAACCATAAATATACAAATATCAAAATTGAGTCCCATGAGATTAGGAACACAAATTCATGTATTTTTTTAAAACTACATATATGAGAGCGACTACTATAGAACTCTTGCCATCCCTAAATAGGGTTCAAACACTTAGATCAGTATTTATATATGAGCTGCTACACAAGATGGGGTGCACAAATCAAGACTAATATGGGTGCAAGAAGCATTTAAATATGGTGTGAGATGTTGCGTATGAATGAGGTGTGTTGGTTACCGCAAAAAGGAGGTGCTATTGCAGTTCATGGATTTATTTTTTTTTACTCAGTTTATGGATGTTAGAAGACTAACTTTTTGCTTGTTTGCTGTATGTGGGCTCTTTGTTGTCTTGTGATAGTTTTGTAACCACCACCTACTTGCAGCCAATATGATTTATGTTAGTTATGGTTAAATTTTTTATTTAATTGGAATTTTTTATTTTTATTAATTTACGAAATTGATTCATCTATTTTATAAATCGACAGTTTTGATTTATTTCAAATTTTTGAACTAAAAAATGACGATTTGATATATTTTAAATAACGTGAGAAATAATTTCATGATATAGAATTCATCTAGATGCATTAATTATTTATGTTATTAATTAAATTAAAAATATAAAAAGTTTATGAAGTTGAAAGTTAAGTTTTTACGATGTTTTATTCTAATTTTATGAGTATTAATCATTTTACATCATCGTATCATGTAACATGTTATTTAAAATATGTCGTGTTACAACTTTTTAGTTAAAAAATAAGAGGAGTGAACCGCAATTATTATTGACTTTTTAAATAAGAAGGTCAATTTCATCGATCAGTAAAAGTAGGAAATTAAAACTATAAATAAACTTAAATTTTTTAGAGTATGTTTCCGCTGAAAATGTGTCTCTCTTTAGTTTTACATGGAGCTATCCCTTTTGATTATATAAAAAATAAATAAGTTTATTTGCGGTGATAATTTATTATGCATAGTTGCATACTCTATTAAAGTGAGGGAGAAGAAGCTCTTAAGCCCTTTGTTTGTTTTTTGTTTTTAAATAGATAGATGTAATAATATATAAGTTTAATATTAAAATTAATTAATTATTAAAAGTCATTATTTAATCGTTTATAGATTATGGAAGTTGATTGATGAATGATCTCAAGTTTAATGGTCTTCAATAGTCGTTATATGATAGTAATATTTTCAAGTTTAATTATCTTCAATGACTATTATACGAGTGATAATAACTTTTAATTCATAGAATCAAGTTTATGAATAACATTTGGTCTCTAAGCTTGTTTTTATCCCTTCATTTTGAAAAATATACCATCTATATTGAATAAAGTAAGAACTAGGAAAAACCAAGATAACACACTCACAACACTATAATAATAGTTGGAGGTAAATTTTATTTCTAGTTTTTTGCATTTGGTTTATTAACTATTCTTTTATTTCAGAAAAATAGAATCATTTATAATTATCTTACAGTAAATAGACATTAAGCAAGAAAAAAAAATGGATAGACACAAATGACAAACAAAACTTTAAATTTTTTATGATAAAAGATTCACGCTTTTAAAATTAAAGGGAAAGTGAGTGTTTTAAAGGAATGTTATTGTCATTTTAACGTAATTCAACGGAGATAATTGTAATTTGCAATAAAATATTGCATCTAATCGGCTTCTTTCGTAATTGTATATGCCACCAAGATCAAGCGTATAGAATTAAAAAGAAAAAAACAAGTGTAGAATTTTTATGTACATATAATATATAAAAAGAATCAGTGCGGATTTCCTCATTAAAAAATCATTGCGGATAAGTTCAGATCTCAGATTCAAAAGATTTGAGATTGTTTTAATATAACGGAAACACTATCTTTGTTTTCATATGGATCAATTAGCATTGATGAAAAAATAAAAAACTTGAGCTCAATTATTTCACTACATCACTAAGCAGCAATTATTGGTTCAGATATTTGGCCGATGGAGTGAAAAATGAGAAATTAGGTTCAGTTTTTTATGCGACTTTTTCTTTGTAGAGATATCTCATTAAGAGTTTAATAATTATACAGACTAAATGATTAGAAGAAAATATAAAAAGACTTATATAGACACCAAATTATATTTTGAAATTTTTTATAACTTATGAAAAGTAATATTATAGTGTTTTAAAACAGTTAAGTATAAATTTTAGGCTTAATTGCAGTTTTGATCTTCTATTTTTATCAACGCACGAAATTGGTGTCGACAATTTTGATCTCTCTCAGATTTTTGAATTAAAAAAATGACGATTTGACGTATTTTAAATAATGTGAGATACAATGTATAGAACTATATATAAACATTAATTCTTTTTTTATTTTATCTATATAGATTAATTATTCATATGTCATTAATTAAAGAGAAATGTTATTTAAACATAATTTCAAACACAAATACAGATATGTACAAATACAAAATTATGCACATTTATACTCTCTCTCTTCATTAATACAGAACTTTTTTCATTAATTAATAATAAAATCAAATTAAACAAACAAACACTACACTCTATCTTCTCTCTTCTCTCTTTTCTTTTTCATCTTCATCGATCTTCTTCCTTTCCCATTCTCATTCTCTGTTGTGAGAATTGCAGAAGAAGAAGAAGTAGAAAAAGGTATCAGGTCCACACATTTCTTGTTTCTTTTAGAGTTTATTTGACATTTTTGTTGGTTAAGATTATTCATCCATTTTCGTTGCTTGTGATTTCAATTCATTCCTATTTATTTTCATACGTTTAGCATTGCTTATGATTTATAGTTTTTCTCCATTTTTTAAATTTCTAATTTTATTCTTGCAATGTTGTAGAAATTGATAGTGAGCTTTATAAATTGATTGTGAGTTTTCTTTGTTTCAAGGTTTAAAGTATGTTTTTTGCACACTAATAAAAAAAATTATACTGATCTTAAGGTTTTACAAATATTTATCAAAGTGGATAATAATGTACAAATCGTTGGGAATATTCACTACATGTAAAGTTTTTATGAGACTTTAAAAAGAAAACTTGTATTGATTTTGACCTGACAATTGATTAAGAATACACCCCTTTTAATGTTTTCTCCAGCAATTGAAGACTTGTTATAGGTGTATTGGTGATGAACAATGGCTTCTTACAATCATGTTAGCAAGTTCTAGTGTAGCTAATTTTTTAGTCAATCGTTTTGTGTGCTTATGACGACTTGGCGATTTTTGAGGCAATTGTGAGGATTTGTTGCAAGGATAATTGTTTGGATAGAATTTTTATTTTTTTGATAATTACTCATTAGATGAGCATTAAAACCAATATTATAATAGTTGCTGCATAATTGTTTTGATAGAATTTTTTTTGTTTTTCTGGATTTTTCTTCTTCTGGTTAATAGTGTAAATATTATTGGTTAATGAAGTACAATAGGTGGTTAATGAATTATTTCTATCTAAATGTGGTAGGTCTAACACATTTCATATTATGTGGTTAATGGTGTGCTGATTGTTAGTTACTAAAGTGCATACGGTGGTTAATGACTGAATTAAGTTATTTTTTTGTAGTTTTTGTGTAACACTTGCACCATCAATTGGAACTTCATGGATTGTGGTACTGTTGAGGATGAAGGTATCGAAGTTGACAACCTTCATGATGATGACAATGCATGTTGTTGGGAGCCTGCAACGGGGATGTGTTTTTCTTGCTTAGATGAAGTCAAATTATTTTATGAAGAGTATGCTTCGAAAAAGGATTTTGGGTTGAAGATTAGATCTTCAAGAAAAGGGCACGATGGGGAGCTCTGGTTAATGGCTTAAAAAACCATGATCAATTATGTGCACAACTTGGTTAATGAATTCGAATTGAAAACTTGGTTATTCTTATAGACAAGATATAAATCTGGTTAATGGCTTAAAACAACATGGTTAATTCTGTGCACAACTTAGTTAATGAATTCGAAATGAAAACTTGGTCATTCTTATAGATAAGATATAAAAGCAACAATTAATGCACACTAAAATCAACATATTTGTTCATAAAAATCAACAACTAATGCACACTAATTTTTAACCATACATATTTGTTTATAAAAAAAACAAAAAAGAGGCAAAAAGTGTGGTTCAAACGCCACTAATTACATCCTTATAGAGAACTTCCCACACACTCAAAATATGTCAATTACACACTTATTTTTTCTTTTTCTTCTTTTCATTCGGGTTCACAAACGGACTTTGATTGACTACACTTTTAATTTGCTTCCTTGGTTTATCTTTCATTCTCGTAATTATGTTTGACGCTGGTTTTGCTGTAGTGTTCACGTTAGGCTCACCTGTTGACAGATGCATTAAAATTATATCGTAGCAAAACTACAACAACACCACAACATATACAATTTATTACTTACCGACAACATTTTCTGCGACTTCATTCCCAACATTCTCATGGGGTTGCCATAATTTGAGTTTGGTGTGCATTTGACAAATGATGGTTGATTTCATGCAACATTTTTTGTAAACATGCATGTCTTGCACGTATCTGAAAAGTATGAATATATGGTTAATATTGATAAATAAATTGCAACAATATAAATACAACTAGTTTATAAATTCCTTACATTTTTTTCACTTGTTGGTGACATGTCTTAAAGCATAAGAACTGTAGAAAAAATATATCACATGAAAGTTGATATAAAAGAAAATAAGCCGCTAAATAAAGTAAAATGAAAACAATAAACAATAAATGACAACAGAAGTATACCAACAATCACCAAAATTATAAGCAACAATGATCAAAATTTAAAATAAAAAAAAAACCCTAAATTGTAGAAGAAAAAAAATCATAAATTGAATAGCCATAAACCCTAAATGAAGAAGCAAAAAAAAGAAACCCTAAATCAATAACGAAAAAATCCTAAATTGAATAACCATAAACCCTAGGAAACAATAATCACACAAAGAAGCAACAACAATGATAAAGAAAAGTAAACTTACAATGAAAACACTTAATAAATCTGAGGGGCTTGAGAAAGACGAAGAAGATGAAAGGGACGACGATGAGCGACGATGAGTGACGAAGAAGATGAGAAGGACGACGAGCTTGACGAATAAGAGAAGGAAGAAGATGAGAGGAACGACGGCTTTCTGAGAAGGAAAAAGATGAGAGCTAAACATGGGGTTTTCTGAGAGAGAAGGAAGAAAAAAGGTTTTCCGAAGAGTAAGAGTTTTCTTAAAAAAAAAAAAGCTAGTAAAATGACTAAATTGCCCCTTAAGTTAGTATGTATAAAATGTTTGTATTTATAGAGTAGTTGTGTCTGTATTTGTGTTTGAAATTGTGTTTAAATAACATTTCTCTTAATTAAATTACAAATATAAAAAAAATTGAAGTTGAAAGTTAAATTTTTACGGTGTTTAATTATGATTTTATTGGTGTTAATCATTATATATCATCGTATCATATGACATGTATTTAAAACATGTTACGTCACCATAGTTAAAATATAAAAGGGATGAACTAAAATTATCGACTTTTAAAATAAATAGATCAATTTCGTGAATCAATATAAATAGATTAAACTAAAATTGCAATTAAACTTTAAATTTTATAAATATCCTAATTACATTTCATAATCTCAATAGATTTTTATTTGGGTGCTCCTCCTGGTAATTCGTTTTGTACATATTCAAAGTATTGATGTTCATCCTTTCAAAGAAATTGTTTTTCACTATTGAATCTAGAAAGAGAAAGTAAATTGGTTTTTTTAGTAAAAAAGGACCAAATTAGTTTGTGATACTCGTCATGGGTCAAATAGAGAATCATAATATTTATTATAAACTAAATTGGATTTCATAATATTTGTCATAGATTCATGTGGGTTGATAGATTTATTAAGTGAACCCAATTGTCAGAAGCCTGGGTTAATAGCCAAAGAGGAATACAAATTTGACAAAGATATAATCAAATATGATAACAAAAAAGTTGTCTCTTAATAGAATTTTAATATAATTTTAATTAATACTACTACTTTATCTTCAAATATAAAAAATTATTATTGAATATATCAATACACAAATGATATTTTAATTATTTTTCATACAAAATAAACATTAATATACTATTAATTTTTTTTTAATAAAAATAAAATTTATAATAAAAACTTATATTTAACACGGAGACAGTATTAATTTATAAGAAATGAATTTTTTAGTTTGAGTTTGAAAAAAGAAATTGAAACCCAACAACATCCAAACTTTTTACACCAAAGTGTTAGGTTTCTATATATAGTCTCTCAACCGATGACCACAAAAAATAAAACTTGATTTTTTTTTAAAGGGGGAAATCGCATAACATAACCGATTGTTCCAAATTCCAACCCCAAATTATAAGGACCGTGTTCGTTTAAAGGAACGACTCATTTTAAAAAATAAAAATAATATTATTAACTATTAATAAAGAAATCACTTATAATTATTAATATTATATATATAAAACTAATTATAGACAACAACTTCTCGCCTAAGATTAAGATAAGTTAAATCGAAATTATAAATAGTAAGAAGATTTAAATCAATTTGGGCCATCGATTTGACCAAACCATTCCCAATTGGAAATAATTAATGAAAACATTACAAGATAATGCCACCTACCTTCCACATTGACAGCTACCATAAAATAAATTTTGCCTATAAATTATAAAGTAAACTAGCCATAGCCTTTCCATTAGCAGTTAACAAAAATTTTGTAACATGGCATCTTACTCCAACATAGTTACTATCCCATACGAAATTGTTTCAAAAATTTTATCCTACACATCACCAACAGACGCATGTAGATTCTCAATGGTTTCCTCAACTTTGCACTCAGTGGCTGACTCTGACATACTATGGCAAAGTTTCTTACCCTCTGACTATGATGACATCATCTCAAGAACCGTTATTCCTCTCATTCTTCAATCTTCTTCGTATAAACATCTCTTTTACTCTCTATGCCAACATCCCCTTCTCCTAGACAGGGGCCTAATGGTAAATAATATTTTTCAATTCATTTCAAAATAGTTCCTTCATATGTTTCCAACAATTAAATTTATCATTATTTTTTGTTTTCGTAATGTTATGCAGAGCTTTAAATTGGACAAGTCTTCGGGTAAAAAATCTTATATGTTATCTGCAAGAGAATTGTCAATTTCATGGAGCAATGATCCATTGTATTGGAGTTGGAGACCAACGCCTGAATCAAGGTAAATTCAACACGTTTTGTTTAAGCACTTAAACTCGTCAATTATAAAGAGGAAATGTTATCGAGCTATTTCATTTACCTTATTCATTTATTTGAATAGTGTACAATGTTTAAGAAAATAATTATTTGTGTCGGTGTGTTTTATTGATTTAAATATTTTTATTAATTATAGTTATAGAAAAAAATTTGATAGGTTGAAATACAATAAATAAAAATATATTACCAAAAAAATAATTAGAATTATGTTAATATTATAAAATGATAAATAATTTGAGATAATTAAAATACAAATGATTTATTTCAAATGAGACAAATGGAGTAAATAATTATCTAATAGATGATGATAATGAAACCTAATTAAATGTTGATTCAATAATATTCTGTACCAGCATTAATACGAGCTTCTTTTTTTTTTTTTTTTAATGTATTTTAAATTATTCATTGATCATGTCCAATAATAATTCTACTATATATTTAAGCAAAATTGGTTGCTTATCCTCAATGATGGAAATAAGTTAGAGGTGAAATTAGGCTTTGTAAATTTATGTTTGTAGAAAAATTAAAGCCTAAATTTGTTATGTTATTTGTCATAAACCTATTTTTAGATATGAGGTTGAGTTTTTTGAAAATTTGGTATAACTTAATAACTTTTTAATTTTTTTTTAATGAACTACTTCAAGTAAATAAAAAAAAATTAATTTTTTTTAAAGATCAATGTTAGTAATTATTATTATTGTTAATATTTTATTATAAATAGAGATTGAATTTATAACTTTATTATCACTTTGTAACTCTTTAACTTCATCCATCAAATCAACTTTATATTCTATAAACAAATAATTTAATTTATCTTTAACTATATTAACGAGTTAACATATCAAAGAGATTATATTATATTTTGATATCTAATATCATATTTATGAAAAATTAATTTCATATATAATCTATTTAAACTCTAGCGTATAAAAATTAATTTAAATTATCATATTTAAATTGTAGAAAACATTAAAAAATTATTTTTTTTAATACAAAATATATAATTTAATTTAATATAATAAAAATAACAATAGTAATTTATTTATATTTACTAAATAAACTAGTATGATAGGTTAAAAAACTGGTCTATGTCCTAACATTTTTAGTTAAATGGACTTTAAAAAATCTAGACCTTGTCAATTTCAAAGCCGAACCTAACATGTACTTGTCATAAGCTAGTCTTTCGATAATATCCGACTAATAAAGATTTAAAGAAAGTTTTAGACATAATTAACTACACTTAATTACTAGTCTTTGGGCATTTGCACCCCTCTACTCAAGGAGTCATTATGAATACTCATTTACTCCCTATGTCCTATAATAGTTGTCAAATTTTTGAAAAGTATTTGTCTAAAAAAATGTTACTTTTAATTTTTAAAGTAAATTTAATTGTTTTTTTTAATTGTACACTCTAATTAATATTATATATATTATTTTCAAATTATTAATCTACGTCTTATATTTATGATAATAAAAATATATCAATAGTTATTAAATAAAGTTACTATTCTCTTTTTTTATTTATAATTTTCTTTTATTTGATTGAAATAATCAAATATAACGATTATTTTGGAACAAATGAATATTATTGAAGACATGTGTTTCACGAGAAGATATATTTTCACATAATTGAGTCTCTCGTACATTTTTTAATTATTTTTGTTCTATCTATTTTTTTTTAATCTAGATCATCTCTCTTTTCGCTCTCCTTTTTTCCCTCGTGTGACAATAATTTTTTCTTAACTTTACACATACAAATAAAATTTAATAAACAATTATCTGGGTCTCTCTATTACATTTAACTTGAAGAAAAAAATGAAAAAGTCCAAATTCATTTTTTTATACAACAAAGTAAAATGAAAGTTAAGGATCAACCGACTCTTTCTATCCTTATCACATTTTTTAATTTCATTTAATATTTTAGTCTTTTATTTTTATTTTTTGATTTGGTCCTTTATTTTAATTTTAAATGACAATTTGATTTTTTATGTTTTAAAATGTCAACAATATTATCATTTTTTTTACAATAAATTAAAAAATTCATCAAAATTTTCAACCAAAATCCATAAAATTAATTATATTCTTTAATATAATACAAATTTTATCAAATTCGTAACTCAAATCTTCAAATAAACTCATATTTTTATTTGATGTTGTTAGAGATAGAATTTTAAAAATCAAATAAAGAATAAAAATATGAGTTTATTTGAATATTTGAGTTACGAATTTGATGAAATTTGTATTATATTAAAGAATATAATTAATTTTATGGGTTTTGATTGAAAATTTTGATGAATTTTTTGAATTTTTGTAAAAAAAAAGGATAATATTGTTAACATTTTAAAACATAAAAGATTAAATTGTCACTTAAAATTAAAATAAAGGACCAAATCAAAAAAAAAAAAGATAAAAAACTAAAACGTTAACTAAAATTAAGACCACAAGTGTTATTTAGCCTATATTTTTTTTTATTGTTTTTCCCTCTTCTTATTGAGTAATTTTTGTATGGTCAGAACTACAAATTAAAATGCTTTAAACATACACATAAAATATACTTTATTTAATTTTTTTAAATAATTATAAAAATAATAAATTATCCTCTCATCTATGTTCCACTTCTTGTACGCCTAAATAACTTAAATTTGTGTTTGTGACCATGCAAATGCTCTTTCTTAACATAGGGATTGCACTTTCTAAAAATGGTAGGTGATACCAAAGCCCATTTGATACCTTGAAGCTTTAGAAATATATAAATAGAGTGGAGAATTTGATAAATGTAATATATTGATAATATGATAAAAATTGACAGATATAAAGGAAACGAATTATTGAATCAATGTATCAAAATTATGAGTCTTTGAATATAAAAGTTGAAGAAAAAAATAGAGATTACACTTAAAAGTTAACCAAATGGTAACAAATTCCACAATGAATGATCTATTTAAATATTTCACATAAATTAAGACAAAAATATATAAATAAAAGAAAAAATAATATATTTATTAATTTATTTTTTATTAATTATTGGTGTATTCTCAATTACAATTAATATAAATTAAAAAATATTAAACAAAGAGTAGTACATGCAATACTAATCAGAGAGTATACTTGAGAAAATATAAATTTTAATTAATCTACAAACGCCCTGAATTATTTGAGAATTTTTTATTAGGTCCATAAACTTAAAAAACCCAAACTATTTTACTTTTTTTAATTAAACTTTTCTGTTAAAAGATTGTTATTCAACGATTAATCAACACTCACGTAGATTGTTACATGTCAACTAATATTTACATATATCACTGTCCAACATAATTTTTTATTTTTTTTTACAATATGCATCTCCACCAACAATTTTCTTTGCTCAAGTTCATTCTACATTCTTCCTTTTCTTTTTAAAAATTATTTATACATTCATAATCAACCAGAGAGCTCTTTCTAATGTGACCAAGTAACTAAAAAGAATTGAATTTCAGCAACAAAAAAGTTACACCATACCTTCACCTTCGTATATCTTCATCTTCACTAAAAAAGCATTGCATTTCAACAATTGCAATGAAGAAACCAGGAAGCAAATGAAACAGAGAAGTAACAACGTGAAAGCATTGCATTTTAACTTTTTAACCTTAATTTTCAACAAATATGATTCCAATTTGAAAACAAGCAAGGAAATTTATGTTTCTCAATTTTTTTTTATGGACCGCTTATCGTAAGACGAAAGCAGTATTTAAATTGCATTGAAATTAATTTAATTTTTTAAAAGTTTAAACTTTTATTTTTTAATATAAAATTTTCAACTTTTGATTTTTTAATAACAACTCTAAAACTATGATCAATAATTTAAGAGGAAAAGATAAGTAGACTAAGGGTTTGTTTGATTCTCTTCTCAAAAACTCTATTTTAGTTTTTTAAAATTTAAAAACTAAAAAATTTGTTTGGATAACTTGTTTTTAAAAACTGTTTTGTAAAATTATTTTTAATATTAAACTTTTTAAAACTAAAAAAGTAAAACAGATAAATGATGTTTTACTTCTCAATTTTCAGTTTTTTAAATTCTCTAGTCAAAACCTATTTTAAAAATTTAGATTATCAAAAATGTTTTCTCATTTTCTAATCTCTAAAACTGTTTTTAAAACAAATATCTCAAACAAGTTTTTTCTTTAATTCTATTTTTTAAAATAATTTTTAAAATCAAATTTATAAAACAATTTTTAAAAACTAAAATGTAAAAGTGTTTCAAACAAACCGTAACTCTAAAAAAAGAAACTCCCAAAAGTAGTCTCATTGTTAAGAAATAAAAATAAAAATTTAAAACTTTTAACACATTAAATACAAATTCCAATATAATAGTAGTACTTCTTTTGTCGCACAATAACTTACCCCTTTTTAATAAGGAAATTTAAACAAGTTGATAAAAAGTTGAATTGAAACAGTTGTTAATAAGGAATTTAATAATAATAATTTTGCAGATTCGAAGAGGTAGCTGAGTTAAGAACAGTGAGCTGGTTAGAAATTAATGGGAAAATAAGGAGCCGGATTCTAACACCAAACACAATATACGCTGTTTATCTCATAACAAATGTTTCTCATCGTTGCTACGGACTTGATTCTGCGCCAGCTGAGGTATCACTTGAAGTGTCCAACAAAGTACTAAATGGAAAGGCATATTTGTACAAAAAAACAGAGGATACCCTGTTTTATGAGAACCTTAGGGATAATAATAAGGAAATTCGAGTCCCTTCCAAAAGAGATGATGGGTGGATGGAAATTGAATTAGGTGAGTTTTTATGTGGTGAAGCTGATGAGGAGGTTAAGGTTAGTGTTATGGAGGTTGGTTATCAATTGAAGGGTGGCCTCATTGTTGAAGGAATTGAAGTTAGACCCAAAATTTGGGTTTGACTAAATCACAAAGGCCAATTTTTTTATTGCCAGCAAAGCATTCCTGTAAATAAACTTAGAAACAATAATGATTAAATCATATTGCAAATTCACCGTCATTAAACCATTTAAACTAAAAATTAAAAACGAATTTAATTCTTTTTAACAACTCAAAATATATAATTATCGCGTGACACATAAATTGATTTCAACTTCAGTTATATTTCAAGTGTTTCAACAATATCTATGATCTAAATATAGAAATTCATCATACATGAAACTTGTGTATTTAATTTTTCAAAAAATTTAAATTTTGCTTTTAAGTGCGCTTGTTAATAAGACAGTTAAATTAATAGTTGAGATTGATTAAATGATATGTAACTTGAGTAATCGATTATGATGGTTGAGATTTGAAATTCTATAGATTTTTTTTGGGGTAAACAACGGATTATAATTCTGTGGAATATTGCTATAGTCTATAGGTGATTTAGACCCTTCAAAACCCATGAGTCAATGATAGAATATGACCACAGGAATTGCTGCATTAACGAAGATTGACATTTCCATTGTGGATTTACAATGAGATTAAATGAAAAGATCGAATGCATAATTGATTTTTTTTTTCTTTTAGTTTATTAATTAATTGGATGTTTTACACCACAACAAATTTTCAAGTCACTATTATTTTATAAAATATTTATATAAATGTGTATTTAAAAAATTATAAAAATTCTTTATATATATATATATATGTATGTATGAACTTTTGTAAGGAAATTTATTGTAAAATTATTATTATAATTTAATTTATATAAACTGTCAGTATAAAAAGTTTTTATATTGTTAATCAATCATAATAGTTAAATTATTAGTAATATTTGACTTTTATCATAACTACTTATAAAATCAACTATATAAATGAACAAATTAATTGGGTAGAACATTTTAAAGTGACAATACATACAACTTAAACTCTTATTATTATTATTATTTATTAAAGTTAATGTATTAAATATTATAATAAGCTTTAGTAAATAATATTACAATAAAAAAATAGTTCCTTTTTTTAGAAGATAAAAAAATATTTCCTATAAGTTTAAACGTCAAATACTCCAAATTTATTAAATTAGTTTGCAATGCTATTCTGTATGTGAATGCCCACATTATAGGTCATTGGAATTAAATTTTTGGATCATTGATTTAAATTTTAAAATAATTTTGCTTACACTATTTGATATAAAAGTCCATGTATTATACTGGTCATTGGTAAACAATAAAAAATAAATAAAAATAAATTAAATATCATTTATCTTATTTAATTATAATAATATGTTACTTTTTTATATATAAATCTTTTATCTTATAAACGTTTACGATCTATATTTTTTTCTTCATATAAACTATTTATTTTTATTAATGTTTGCGACTTAAATCTGAACTCATCATCATTCTTTTTTAAGAAAAATTGGCAAAAAAATTGGCAAAAAGATTTGAGTTGTAAATTTTTATAAAAAAAAAATAACGATGTACATATTACAACGAACTTAAACTAATTTTACCTAAAAATATAATCGATTGCACCTAAATTTTATCCTATTAATTCTAAATGAATTATTCGATCTTGTACAATACAAATTTAAATTGAGTCTAATATTTACTATTTAAAAATGTTTTCCTAGTTTTAATCATAAAGCTATTAATAAAATACCAGATAATTATGGTTTAAACAAAAAATTGATTCATGTACCTTTTCAAGATAAATAAATAAATAATCAAGTACACGAATATAAATCTACACATTAATATTTGATCGCAACAATTATGATTGTTTGAAAAATTAAATTGCAGCAGATGAGCTGACAGCATAGGACATTGGCAATAGGCCAAATGCACCGAACCACCGGAAAATAGTTGTGTCCTGCGTGCGTCGAATTTGGAACTTCGTTCTTACTTCTTATAATCCATGTGCCGACAAGTGGATCGGAACATTATTAGATGACGAGACTCTTCACAATTCAAAGGTGCTCTCATCCACTTCAAATATTTATTTAAAATATATAAAAAATATTACTAAATTGAAATTTGAAATCTAAAAAATAATAGATTAAATAGTACATATGATCTCTTAATTTAATTTTAGTTAATGTTTTAGTTTTTATATTTTTTTCTTTTGATTTGGTCATTTATTTTAATTTTAAGTAACAATTTGATCTTTTATATTTTAAAATGTCAATAATATTATTTTTTTTTACAAAAATTCATCAAAATTTTCAATCAAAACCCATAAAATTAATTATATTATTTCATATAATACAAATTTCATCAGATTCGTAACTCAAATTTTCAAATAAACTCATATTTTCATTATTTATTTCACTTAAAATTAAACTAAAGGACAAATTGAGAAGAAAAAGAAATAAAAGACTAAAACGTTAACTGAAATTAAATTAAGAGACATAAATGCTATTTAGTCAAAATAATAATATAATTAAGTTAAATATTATCATAATTATATAAATTAAATATAATAATATTTATCATATCAAAATCAAATATCAAATAGATATCTTATTCTGTCAAATTCTAAAATTTTAAAAATATATTAATTTTTATGACTATGAAAGCGTCATCTCAATTAACGTGAGAAAAAAAGTAAAATCAATAAAAATTTATTTTTAAAATTATAAATGTCAATAAAAATTATCAAATGTCATTCAATTAAAATCTCGTTCAAAAATTAACCCATAGCATATAATCGAGGATGTGAAATTATTGTCTTAGTTCTAGATCAAATTTTATCTACAAAACATTATTAATTTATTATTATGGTCTTAATCACCGGTGTTTGCAATCTCTAATTTGTTTAAATGTGATGATGGTTGACGGTGTGTTTTTGTTTGATGCTTTGTTTGTTTGGGTTTTTTTGCGCTTGCTTGGATGAATAATTTGCATTTTTTTTCTTTTTTTGATAGCACATCTTGTGTTTTCAATTGTTTATATAGTTTTTGTGTTTTTTTTAATACCTCACACATTATCTTTTATTATTAAACACAATAATTTTTTTTAAAAATAAAACAATCAAAATATAAAAAAATAATGTGAAAACTTTGTTTAAGAAAAAAATTACAATTAAAGAATAACTATGCATAAAAATTCTTACAGTAGATAGATTTATTTTAAATATCTCACACTCTTAATATAATCGCACTCTCAAATAAAATATCTAATTAACTTATAAAATTTTAAAAAATAATGTTATTTGAATATAAAATTTGATACAAATACAATACTTTAACTGTTTATAAAAAATAATTCGTAAACTATATTTTATATGATATTATATGTTTCTTTTAAGTCACCTAAACTATAAAATAAAGAATCAAATATAAACTTAAAGTATTTAAAATATATGCAAACTATAATTGTTCAAGATTTTTTTTTTAAATTTCTGTACAAACCGATGCTTAATTTAGAAAACGGTATCAAATGCAAAAGCGGTGGTTTCTTTAAATTGTTATCCCACTCTTAAAAATTTATGTAATGCATACAAATTTAAATTTTATTTTATTTATATTAGTAATATCTTTTAACTTTAACTTAAAATAATTAAATTAATATTTTGAGTTATTATGAAATTACTACCTTAGAATGAAAATATAAACAATAAAAATATTTGAAAAATTGATTTATATAATATTAATTTTTAATTAGATATATCAAATTTTTAATACTATTTTTATTTATATTTGTTCTAGAATAGAGCAATATTTAATTAAAAGTGTACCAATTATACACTTTTAATTTTTCTCTGTCTATTGAACAGTTGATTTTATTTATATTTATGTTTCTATCATCTTGTTTACCTCTTTACTAGTATTTCTGAAGGTTTATAAAGACCAAACATTTTTGAAATTAAGGCACCTATAAATATAATTGATTGGAGGTGGTGCTATTAAATTAAAGTCTCATTCTTGTCCACTTTCTTTCCTTTATTATTTATTCTCTTTGTTCCAAGTTCCAACAAAACAACAACACGTTGATGAATGAATTAATGAATTAATTAATTTCAACACTTAAACTACCAAGTACTAAGATTTTGTGATTGATGAAAAAAACAACAAAGATGATTCTCTTTCTAGTCTCCGCTTCAACTCATACTCATCTTCATCTTACACACTGAACTCAACTACCACTATACCAAGATTAATAAATAAAACGATGTCGGAAAATTCCGAAATATCCGCGACCACGTCGTCGTCGAGAAGTCTCGGCGAGATACCGGAAATCTCCGCAATACAACTCGGAATCGATCTCGTTTCAGCAGCCAAGCGAAATATTACGTTCTTGAGAACCGTTGCAGATTGTCAATGGCTTCACGACACACTCATTACGGTGGAAGCAATACGAAGGTGATCGATCAATTTTTTTAAAATAAAATAAAATAAAATAATCTCATCTCACGGTGGCGCGTTATGACAGGTACCGTGATCTATGGATGCCGTTGATTTCTGATCTGACGGTGCTAGATTCTTCACTTCCTATGATTCTTCCTCCCATTGATGTTGAATGGGTTTGGTTCTGTCACACTTTGAATCCTGTAAGTTCATTTTATCATTAATTTCATTTTACTAAAATAAAAAATAGAAATGAAATTTCATATTCGATAACTGATTTTGGTTCATATAATTGGTTAAGGTAAGTTACAGGGAATACTGTGAGAGAAGATTCTCAAAACTCATTGGGAGAGTTACTATCTTTGACGAAGAGAATAGAGAATATGCGTTGATGCGATGCAGAGAAATTTGGAACAGTAAATACCCTTTAGAGTCGTTTGAGAACGAGGCAAGTTCTGATTCCATGGATTCTGAGGGAACTTTTAGTTTGAGTTTGAACGATGATGTTTTCAATGAAGTTCAAAAGCAAAGGTTGTTGTGTTCTAAGTTTATGGAGCCGTATAGGTGTGAGTTGGTTTATTTAATAGCTGCGAGACAGAGATATAAAGCTTTCTTGTTTATGATACAAAGGTTCAATTCTGAATCTTCTTCGCGTTTTGTACCTACTTCCGACATTTTGTTGATGTGGCTGACCCACCAGGTTTGTCTTTAATTTCATTCTGTTTTTGTTGTGTCTCAAATTTCAATATCTCTTAAATGCTGATGTTGTTCATAATTTTATACCCTATCTCTTTCTACACATTCTATCAGTTTCCCTTTTTGACTTATTGGCTGTTTGGTTGTGGGGCGAGTCAAATTGTTTTTGACTAAAATTGATTTTTTTTTGTTGTTGAAAATTAGTTGAACATACTGTGATTTATGTTTGAATGGTTTGGATAAGAATTGCTTTTGTGTGTGTGTGTATGTATGTCAAGAAATTTGAGAGATGATTCCCCGTTACTGCAAAAGCCAGAAATATTAGCTTTTAGGTAGAATTGATTTTGGGAGTGGAAGCCAAACATAACTATTTATGGTCAAATTAGATTTGACTAACACGAATGTGATTCTAGGAGGTCCAAATGTGGAACCAAACATATAGCTACTTTTGTTAACATCCTTTTTTTTTCCCCTTAATGGAGTAGAGCTATCCAACAGTGTATATGGAAGATTTGAAAGCACTGGCCTTAGAGGATGATAATATGCTGAAGGTTGCAACTATTTCTGAAACTGTGAAGGAAAAGGAGTTTGAAGAAACCACGAAATTATGGGACAGGGCATTCAATCAACCTTATGAGAAAGCTGGTGGAAATGTTCCTTTGACATTGGAAGGTGTTATCTCAATCCAATCCCCTATCTCTTGGGAAGAATCAGAGGTAGATGTCAATACAAAATATAGGTCCTTGCTCCCTAGATTTTTACTCGAGGTCAGTTTCATATACTCTCTTCCTCTCATCTCCTACTGTTGCATTATTTTCATATTAGTATGAGGAAGCTTCCCAAACATGTATTTGATATATAATGTATGAATGGTAGTGTTGCAACTTGCAACTATAAGTCAAAAAATCTATGCAAAGAACATTGTGGACATATATATGAGAGTATTGCAAAACAATGAACTTGATGTAGTAATTTTTATAATGCAGACTTGTGTGTTTGTGAGGCTAAAGACAAGAATAAAGGCATTGCAGAAGGATACAATCCATGATTTCCTACGCCTCCGAATGATCAGGTGTCATAATGATCTAAAACTAGATGAAGCCATCTCTAATTTCCCCTTTGATTCATGGAAAAAAGCCTGGCAACTTTATTGCGAGTTTGGAACCAAGGGAATTATGTTCGAATATCGTCGTCATGGTGGTAGCAACTGTCTAAAAAGAAGTAGCCTTCAAAATACTGTTTCATTCCGGTGGAATGATTTATTGAGAGCGGATTCTTTAACATTGGAAAAGGAAGTTAGTCAACAGGTGAATGTTGTTGTGTCAATTACTCCACCAGTTCAGGCACCTTACCTGTTGAAATGCGTGCCTGATCGAGTCACAGATGATTCAGGGGCGATGATATCCGATGTGTTTCTAAAGATGAATAGTTATCGCCCACAAGAAGGACGATGGTTGTGTCGCACAGTTCTTGACCATGCAGGGAGGGTGTGCTTTGTTATTAGAATGAGGTGAACTTCCAAAGCTTTATCTATACATTAAGAAACACTACATCCATTACAAAAATAAAAATCATTTAAGGTTTTTCCACATATTTAAAAAAACAATAAATGAATGTAGCATTTTTACAAAATTATCCTGATTAGTCATTGCGTGATAAACATTGTCATAAAAATGTATGGTGAAGTATAATGAGTTGTGATTAGTGTACACAATATTAATTTAGAGGTAAAATTGAAAAAACATTAGTTTATTAATTTTCTTGAACATACAAAGAGGGAGTCAAATTGTTTTTTTTTACATTTATAAAATGACACTCATGTTGAAATAGAGGAAGTAGTTGGTAGAGTTAATATCGTGAATCGTGATACTGTTATGTGCTTACACATAGACAAATCATAAAATTGTAGGGTAGGAGGAGGATTTTGGAGAAGAGGAGGTGAAACTCCTTCTGCTATAAAATGGGAAGATAGGATTATAGAGATACGCGAAGGATCTTGGTCTTATGTTGCTGGTTCCATTGGTAGAGCTCCTGGTATGTTTTATATAAATGTTACATAAATTTAGACATGATAACAAATGTGAGTAATTTTAAAAACTACTCTCTCCCCATTTACAATACTTGCTTGATAACAAAATCATAGTGCAAGATGGTGGTGACATTGCTTCTATCCTCTTGGAGCAAATTTGAAACATCTTGTTTTTTGTTTCTGTCTAGTACAGAGAAGGTTGTGGCCACTGCAACACCACAGGAATCTGCAGAACAATGTAAAGCCGTATGGTGCTTTTCAACAGGAGATGAACTGATTATACAGTGGGATTCATCACTATCAGTATCAAGTCTCACCTTTAGTTTAACAACAAATCAGACATCTCCAGAGTCATCGGTATTGTCGAGACTTCCCTTAATATATACGTATAAATATCCTATTTGGATAAACAGTTTAATTAAGTACTTATAGCATAACCGCCGGCTACATAAATGTTTATTTATAAGCTATTTCTATAACAAAATATAAGATAAAATCAAATTGTTTTCATATATGCTATAAGTTGTTTCCATAATAAACTCTTATGGAAACAAATTGAAAACAACTTATGGATATGTTGTTTCCAGAAGTTCTCCCAAACAGTTATAAGTGTTTATGTTAGTAGATAAATTCAAATAAGCCAATTTAGCTTATGTTTGGATTTATGCTGATACCACTTCCCAAGGAAGTAAATGGAGAAGCTACAACTACAAGCTTCCATTTTGACACGGGTTTATATGCTGCGATTGTGAATCCAAACATGCTATTAAACATGTCCAAATTATTATTTTTTATTCTTTCATAAGTTGGCCTAAATAGTAATCATGACTTGTAGGTGAAGTTATTGAAAGGGAGGCAAATGCAATATCAAGTGAAAAAAACAAAGTCAAAGAACAAAAGTGAAGAAACAAAAAGCGAGCAAGAGGAGGACGAGAACGATTTTCTATCGCTAGTACGTTTCACTGAAGACAAACCAGATGGAAAAGCAACAGCTCTTCTAAATTGGCGGCTATTAGTCATTGAAGTATTGCCAGAAGAAGATGTGGTACTGACGCTTCTCCTTTGCATTTCAATACTGAAAAGTATATCTGAAATGAAAAAACAAGATGTGGGAGGCTTGTTGGTGAGGAGAAGACTAAAGCAAGCAGAGTTTGGTACTAAGGATTTGGGTTCTGTGATACTTCATCCATCTTCATTTGGTGATTCACCTTATGATCTTCAACCTTGGTATTGGAATGCTGGGCTTGTTATGACAATTGATGCAGGAGATCAAATCAAAAGACAGCCAGCATTAAGTCGTTCAGCAGTGGAAGGCAGTGACAAGTTATATAAACATGGGATTATCAGTTAAGCCTTTTTTTTTGGCTTTCCAATTTTAGCTTGCTTGATTGTTGTTATTATTATTATTGAATATTTTTTCTTTCTTTGAGCTGTTCACATTTTTAGGGAATTCAAAATTCTGAGTCCTGAAGTGTTTCGAAACACACCATAGGTTATAAATTAAAATTTGTGTAAAAAAATTAAATTATGGATGGGTTTGATTGTGAGCATTTTTGTAACTGTGGTTGAGTATGTATGTACACAAAGTTTATTCAAATTCAATAGAGTCACTGAAATTTACTTTTAATTATATTTTTAATTATTATGTTTATCATGATAATATCTTATGTATATAATTGTGGAGATATTTTAAAAATCAACGAATCAAAATTGGACCATGGTTCTCAGCAGTTGAATTCAACTACAGGTTCTAGATTTAGTGCATAATTCTGTCAAGAGAGAGATTGGAGTCTAATATGTTACATATTATAAAGCCAAAAAAACCTTGATAATGATCTATTTGCAGAGAACTTGAGGGAGTTTAAATATAGAGAATCGAAATTCATCAAAATGACATAATAATTTGATGTGATTGAATGTATGTGTAAATTTTTTACACCTACAAAGCACATATTATTTGTTTTGTCATATATTATTTGTGTGGGGGATCTCCGAAATGTTTCTTGCATTGTTTGCCCCATTTGCATTTTACAAGGTTCTGAAAAATTAGTCTAGGTTTTTGCGCGGAATATCCAATTTATACTAAAAATAATATTTCTTGTGTTAGAGTTCTTCTAGTGTGATCTATATTTAGATTGATTTCAGTTTGAAACAGATTGGGCATATAAAAGGATTCTATCTTAAATAATGCTTCTTTAAGAAAGTGTCATCTATTGTATGTATAAATAATATTTTTCTAATAGTGCGCTATATAAAAGTAATTAAGAATTATTAATCCTTTCTTGACAATACATTAGCAAAGCGAACGCCAACAATGCATTATGTGTAGATTTTGTTATTGTTGAAAACAATAAGAAAACACTAATGAACAAGCTTGTAGGTACTGATACATCTTACATCACTAACTAGAAATAAATTAAGTAGAGAAAAAACAGAATCAATATGAACTTAAACAAGCGGAACATACAATAAATAAATATGACGAATAGAGATTCACCAAGTAAGGAGGTGGAGAAGATCAGAAGAGAAACAACCTCATTAAAAAAGAATATGAATTGACTATACACCACAACTTTTGACAATGCTGACATAAGGTCGTAACAATAGGATACTTCTTTGTTTTATTTTATAAGCAACAATTGAATACTTTGGAAATCTAGTTCACGTAATTGAAAAATAGTGACTAACATAACACAATTGCGGTGCATGAAGATGCTAAATTGCAATGAAGCCTTAGAACATAACTAAAGTGATAATGAGTTGTTGGCACGATGAAACTTGAACATGCCTTCCAATAGCTCAAGGTTTCTACAAAAATAGTAGGTTGCTTGTTCGTTTATTTATTTATTGAAATCAACTTATAAATTTATAATGGGAAACGCTTCTTAATATTTGACCGGAGGTCTCAAAAAATCAAAATTTACGCGTCATATCTATTCCTTATGAACAATGATTATAAAAACATAACGTGGGAGTTGCGACTTGCGAGCATGGTTTAAGAATACTTGCTATCATTTTCTTCATACGCCAAACCAAACTGGGGTTATGGAAATATTTTACTAAATGATTTTGTTGGACTTTTCTTTCTTTCACATAATATATGAAGCTTTATCAAGATTATCATCCGAGTTATCTATCGTAATATTATTTCCATCATCTGATCAAAGATTAAATAATTTAAATTTAAAAAATCAAAATTTTTATTTAAATAAAATCAAAATTTGATATAAAATTTAGATTGTTAAATCTTGATCAAATAACTAAAATACATCACATTGCATTCTAAGTTTTCTTTCACTCTAAATACAAATGTAACACTTCGTTAAAAAAAAATTAATTTCACGAAAGATATATCATTTTATAACTCTATGAAGACAATTTTATTATTGACATGTACATTTGATAAACATTAATGATGATTTTATATTTAAATAGTTTTAATTTTAAACTAATTGAATAACAATGGACAAAACATTCGGTATTTCTAAGAGATATTGACATCACATTTCGATCAAAAGCCTTAAGAAAATAGATATATAGGTAATCTCTTTTATATATATATATCGTTTCATCTATTTTTAGTCGATGTGGAACTAACCACTCACATTTGAATTTTCCAACGTATATTAATAATTTTTTATGAGTATTATATATATAAATTTTAAATAAATTTTTTGTTAACATATCTATGTATTCGTATCTTGTTGCACTGGCACTACACGTAGAGATGACAACATAACCCGTACCCGCGGGTACACCCACTCGAAACCGTCTTGATTTGGGCGGGGAAAACCTCATCTATATAAAAATTAAAATCTCATCTTTATAAAAAATATTTTTTAATTTTATTACTGTCTAACAATAATTATTTTATTATACTAGTTATAATAGATATGATTTTAAAATTTATAATTTTATATATATGAATGAGTGCGGTGCGGGCGGAGAAATCTAAAACTCGGAATGGAAGTCTAAATTTCACACCCGTTAAAAACGTAAACAAATGCGAGTTTTTCTCGATTAATCAGATGCGGAAGTGAAGAAAGCAAAATCCGCCCTCCCGTTGTCATGTCTAACGATGTTACGAAGTAATTAAATTAAAGTTTATAAACCACTAAGATTTAGTGAAAACGGAAGAAGATATTGTCGTTTATTTAATTTAATGTGAGGCGTAGCTATGTGAGTACAATGCCCAAAAGTACACATTTCATTACTGCAATAACAATTAATTACACCGTTTGTCCCTCTCGACCAGATTTTGAACCCTGCATAAATAGTTAATTTAATACAACCAAGCTAACTATAAATATGCAATAGCCTATGTTTAAATCCTCACACATCCATCCACCAATTTGCCATGGTCACTAATAACAACATGAAGACATCAACAACCTTATACTTGTACACTCATGTTTCCCTCTTTATTATTCTCTCCCTCTCTCCCTCCTCTCTAGCATCTCTCCCTTCCTCCCCAAATACCACATGTGAAATTACACCTTACCCATCATTTTGCACAACCACTTTGCCTTCTAGTTATTTATCCATACATGACCGATGCAATTTCTTCCTTCAACAATCCTTATCAATAACTAACACAATTTTTGAATTAATCTCTTCTTATCTTAAAAACCACTTCACCACCATTCCATATTCCACATTACTTGTACTTGAAGATTGTCTTAATCTTGCTGAATTAAACATTGATTTCTTATCCAATGTAATCCAAGCCATAGAAACCAGTATAAGTAATAATCAAGTTTATGATTTGCAAACCTTGCTTAGTGCTGTTTTAACCAATCATCAAACATGTTTAGATGGTTTTCATGATGTAAATCCTTATCCAAAAATTACAACTACTTTATTAAACCCTTTTTCAAATGGAATCAAACTTTATAGCACATCTCTTGCTCTTTTCACACATGGATGGTTTATCAATGACATTGGAGGAAAAGGAAGTAGTAATTCAACTACAAGGAATAGAAAGTTGGTAGAGACAAATTATGTTGACAATGTAACGGTGACAAAAAAAGTGATTGTTAATCCTGATGGATCTGGAGATTTCATTAATATAAATGATGCTGTGAATGCTGCACCTAACAAAACAGGTACCAACAATGGGTACTATGTGATTAATGTTGTTGCTGGGATTTATAATGAGTATGTGTTTATTGGTAAGAACAAAGAGAATCTGATGATCGTTGGAGATGGAATCAACCGGACTGTCATCACTGGTAGTCGTAGTGTGCTTGATGGTTGGACCACTTTTCAGTCTGCAGCTTTTGGTAAGTTAATTAATACTTCAAACTCATTCACTTCAATAATCTTTAAAATTTAAACTTCTATGTTTAAAAGCATTATAACATACACTTATAAGCATTAGGGTCCTCTCATGCACGTCTTAATTTAGTAGTTTATAAAATAGAATGATAAAAAGATTGCATATTTAATTCTCACCTTTAGCAAAATATACAATATTAATATTCATATCCGTTGTTGTAAAAAAAACCAATAACGTAACTTTAGATGGTATAATGACCGGGAAAGAAATTAATGCAGTAAAAGAGAATCTACTCTACGGCTAAAGTACAAGTTGGATCGCTCTTTAACTATTTTTTTTTTTTATATAATTTTATTTTAAAATTTTATATGATAAAGATAATGTACCTAAAATTTTAAGATTTAATTGCAGTTTTAATTCTTTTATTTTTAGTAATTTACGAAATTGATCCTCTTATTTTAAAAGTCGACAATTTTGTTCACTATCTCTGATTTTTTAACTAAAAAATGATAACGTTGAATGTTTTAAATAACGTGACATGTAATATGATGATGCAAAGTGATTAATACCCATAAAATTTGAATAAAACGTCGTAAAACTTAGTTTTCAACTTCGGAAATTTTTCATATTTTTTAGGCTAAATAGCACCCGTGATCCTTTAACTTAATTTTTGGTAATGATTTGGTCCTTTATGTTTTTTTTCCCATTTTGGTCCTTTATGTTTTTAAATAATTTCAGCCTCAACCTTTAAGTGGGATTCCGTTACAAAAAATTTAAAAAGTTACCCCTCCGTTTCCTTTTCCCTGAGTTTTCACTCACGTTTATGTTTCTTTTGTTTGGTTTAGGGTTACCTTTCTTCTCTCATTCACTTTCTCCCTTCATCTCCTTTCTTCTCTTCTCCCCTGTCATCTCTTTCCTTCATCGTCTTCTCCCTTCTCATCTCCCTTCCATGGAAAATCATATTCATAGTTCACAAAACTCTAAATCTATGGCTGCCTCTTTCACAAATGGGTCAAAGTCAACCTCGTACAACTCAACATCCTACAACTATGGTTCTTTTGATTCCAATGGAACTCGTGAGCTGCCAAATTGTGCTTGTGGTCTGAAATCTGTAATTCGCACAGTGACAAAATGGGGTCCGAACAGAGGAAGAAAATTTTGGAGTTGTAGGAATTTTGTGGTAAGCATAAATACCTTTGGGATTTAGGGTTTTAAGATTTAGGGTTTTTAGATAATCAAATAATTTTTTTTTTATCTGAACCAAATCTAAATAATTTTTAATCTTAGATAATGATAGCACAGGATTCTCTATATGGAATTGTTGCATTGTAGCAGCTACTGAATTAGATAATGATATAAAGACATATTTGGGTAGGCCTTGGAAGGAGTATTCAAGGACAATTTATATGAAATCTTTTATGGATGCTTTAATTGATCCAAAGGGTTGGATGGAATGGTCAGGGGAATTTGCATTAAGGACTTTGTATTATTCAGAGTATGCTAATTGGGGAAAAGGTTCAAACACTAGTAATAGGGTCACATGGGAAGGGTACCATTTAATTGATGAAAAAGTTGCTGATCAATTCACGGTTTATAATTTTATACAAGGTCACGTTTGGTTGCCTGTCACAGGGGTGCCTTTCACAGCTGGGTTACACTGATTTTATTGCTCATTCACTTCAAATTCATCATTGATAATTGTTGGAATTTAAGTGTGGAAGTAATCAATATCAAATAAAAGTTATTTAATTGATGTTTTCCTTTTTCTTTCCCTTTTATATAAAGAAATGAAGTAATTTTAATGTGTATGAAAGATATAAAAATACATATTTCTAAAATTAGTAACATAAATTGAACTTTTTTACATTAAAATTGAGAAGATTTGTGCTTACAAACTGATGGCAAAAAGAGACACTAGATCTACCCACTAATTATGACCATAAAATAAAATAAGCCTAATTTCTAATTAAAACACAAACCAGAAAGGGTTCTATACATTATGTGGCTTCCCCAATTCCATTTTTGTATGGTTTTGACTCTAAACCTCATATTTACCATAACCAACAATTCTAAACCATTCTTTAATTAATGTAGAAACAAAGAAATAATTTCTATTTTGGAGATCAATCAGAAAAATGCACACTACTCCGGCATAGTTAGACGGAGGATTGCCGATCGCCTCATCAAAAAAACTCTTCACACAAATTCGCATGTGAATTGTTGTTGTTTACACAAAATGATAGAGGAAAAATCAGAAAAGAGGACGAGAATCGTTATAATTGGAATGTCAACATTTTTACTAGTGGCTATGGTGGTTGCCGTTACGGTTAGTGTAGATATTAGTACTAGCAACGATGATTCAAATAATAACAACGATAAGACTCGCATGGCTTCAACAATAAAATCGGTGAAAAGCTTTTGTCAACCTACCGATTACAAAAAAGAATGCGAGGAAAACCTAATAGAAATAGCCGGCAACACAACGGAATCAAGAGAACTCATTAAATTAGCCTTCAATGTCACCATTCAAAAATTAGGTCATGTAATCAACAAAACCAATCTCTTGCATCAAGTGGAGAAAGAGCCAAGGGCAAAATTGGCACTTGACACATGCAAACAACTTATGGATCTTTCAATTTCTGAATTTGAAAGGTCACTTGATGGAATAAAATATTTTGATCGCAACAATTTAGAAAATATCCTTGTGAGTTTAAAGGTTTGGCTAAGTGGTGCAATTACATATCAAGAAACTTGTTTAGATGGTTTTGAAAATACAACTACCGATGCTAGTAAGAAAATGCAAAATATTTTAACAACATCAATGCATATGAGTAGTAATACACTTGCCATAATTTCGGATTTGGCAAAAAGTGTGTTGGATATGAATTTGAGTACAAACGTGGAACGTCGTCTTATTGATGATGATGATGATGATGATGATGATGATGATGATGATGATAATAATAATAATAATAATAATAATAATAATAATAATAATAATAATAATAATAATGTGGGCGAACAAGTTTTTGGTCATGATGATGTTGAGGTTCCATCTTGGGTTGGTGATGGTTCAAGTGTTGGTGTTCGTAGACTCCTTCATGCAAATCATTATAAACTTAAGGCTAATGTAATTGTGGCTAAAGATGGTAGTGGAAAGTTTAACAAAATTAACGATGCTTTGAAGCATGTGCCAAAGAAGAACAAAAAAATATTTGTTATTTATATTAAGGAAGGTGTTTATCATGAATATGTTGAGGTTACCAAGAAAATGACTCATGTTGTGTTTGTTGGTGATGGTGGCAACAAGACACGAATTACTGGTAATAAAAATTTCATAGATGGTGTTAACACTTACAAAACCCCCACTGTTGGTACGTATCTATTAATTACTTTGTAATAAAATATGCATAAAAATTTATTGATGTATACTAATGTTAATTTGTTTATATATGCATGAATGTATATTACAGCTATTGCAGGAGATTACTTTGTAGCCATGAATATAGGATTTGAGAATACAGCTGGACCCCACAAACATCAAGCAGTAGCAATAAGAGTTCAAGCTGATAAATCAATCTTTTACAAATGTTCAATAGATGGATATCAAGATACATTATATGCACACACTATCCGTCAATTTTACCGTGATTGTACAATTTCAGGGACCATTGACTTTGTCTTTGGTGACGCACTAGCCGTTTTTCAAAACTGCACTTTCGTAGTAAGAAAACCTTTAGAAAACCAACAATGCATCGTAACCGCACAAGGTAGAAAGGAAAAACACCAACCATCAGGAATAGTAATTGAAGGTTGTTCCATTGTGTCGGATACTCACAATGTGAAGTTCGACAACAAGGCCTATCTGGCTCGTCCGTGGAAGAATTATTCAAGAACTATTTTCATGAAAACTTACATTGGAGATTTGATTGTGCCTGATGGGTATATGCCATGGCAATTACCAAATGGTACTCTTACTGGAATAGATACTTGTTTTTATGTTGAGTATAAGAATAGTGGTCCTGGTTCAAATAAATCAAAGCGTGTAAAATGGCGTGGAATAAAGAATCTTACATCACATAGTGTTAGTGTTTTCTTACCATACAACTTCTTTCGTGGTGATGATTGGATTAAAGTAACTAGAGTTCCTTACTCTTCTGGAGATACATCTCCCAAACACTAAATTAAATATTCTTTTTTGGTCTTTTTTTATCTTTCATAGGAACTATATTTTAGGATCAAAGGCCATATTTTCTACAGCTAATTAATTTGTTGTATATAATTATTTTGTCTTTCATATTTACTAGATTATTAGTTTCAAAGTTAGTTTATTTTATTTTTTTGTTGCATTTCTCATTATAAATGATTATGTTTTCTTATCGGATTCATAGATTCACGATTCCTCTTTTGACGATTTTATTTTCAAGTGATTTCATATTAAGACTATTTTTTTGTATGTTATAATTTATTATTTTTCTTTTTAAAATTTCAATATTGAATTTTATACCTAGACAAATATATGCGTGTGCGTGTTATATATACATATTTGTCTTGGTATAAAATTCAATATTGAAATACTAAAGACGCTGCTGGATCTCAGGGTACAGATCTGTGATAAAGTTTCACAGATCGGAGATTTTATGAATCTATGAATGTTTGGATGCAAGATGCATGTTTGGATGCAAGATGAACATGTTTGTTATTCTGATGCACAAGATCAGCCTAAGCCGCATGTGCAGAGCATACTTATAATTTTGTAAACAAAAAATTAAACATAAAGGTAACACTTAGAGAAATACTTACAATATTTTTGAATATGAAATAAAATTACAAGCTTTGAAAAATCTCGGAGATAAGAGCTCAAGATTTCTAAGAGAAGAAATGAGAGAATTCTATGTGTGGAAGAATTGTGCAATAAATGTGTTTTACATGACATGTGTCATATTTGAATTTGTAATTTTTCACACCTTTAAATATTTTCTCATATATTTTGCATCTTTCACATGCACGAGTATTTGAAGTTCATAGTTGGTATGTTAAATGTAGAGCTTAATTTACATGTTGTCAGTCTGTAAAATATTTTATACTTTTTTACTTCGGATGGTTGCAATTCAACTGAAAATATATATAAAAATTAAATTATTTTATTTTATTTTGTATATTTGAATATTAGGGTTTGTATGGGCGGATGATTTAATTTAGAAGAGAATTAGTAACACACTTTTAACAACATCTCAATCAACTATCAATAAAAAAAATAACTATCAAAAAACCAATATTGCTCTCTTTATTTTTAACCATTATCAAATTTTAAGGGTGCAAATGATAATAAACTATCAATATAAAAAAGAAAACAATAACTACAACAACAAAAAAAACAAATAACTACCTTATCAAAATTAAAATAACTA
>JBBPBO010000001.1:13172438-13250010 GCA_037974295.1 Cicer cuneatum
AAAAAAACTAACATTGTACTCATCATTTTAATCGCGGTCAAATTTTAAGAATTAAAAATGACAATTTATTTGATTGAAGTTTTTTTAACAATTTTATATACTATTCTCTAATTATTATTATATATACAAATCGATATCACTCAACTATTTTATTTTTCATAAATTTTTTCTTCTTTCTTCTCTCTTATTATTATACATTTTTAGAAACACATATTTATACTTATTTACTCTATTTTCATTATTTATTTGTATATCTATTTATTCTTTTTCCAACTATATATTTTCTATGGTCTTAAACTATCAATATAAGAAATGAGAACACTAACGGTAAACAAACATTAAAAAAATTGAAAATGTTATCTTCAATTTCAACCATGACTGAATATTAAAATGCAGAATAAATATTTATAACTAATGTATAAAAATACGATGGACAAATATTTATCAGTGATAAATATTAAAATAAAACGGGACAAATATTTGTCATTGAAATTTTTTCAAATAACATAGAATAAATATTTATAACTGATGCATAAAAAACATGAGACAAATATTGTCAGTGATAAATATAAAAAATCATGCAATAAATATTTATTATTGATGTATAAAAACAACAGGAGAAATATTTGTTATCGATAAATATTAAAAAAAACACATAATAAATATTTGTCTTTGATAAATATTAAAAAAATATTAATATATATATATACATATATATATATATATAACTCATAAAAAATGCAGGACAAATATTTGTAACGGATAGATACAAAAAAAACTCGGGACAAATATTTGTTACCGATAAATATTAAAAGCAATGGGATAATATTTTCTACTCACACATACAAAAACACAAGACAATATTTATCACTTATAAATATAAAATATATGAGACAAATATTTATTGCTATTAGAGATTTTTTTAAAGTCCGAATAAAATACTTATAAAATAACACAGATTTCTTGCATGTTTTATTTTTACAAAAGCACTTTGCAAAACATACACGAGACATTTTACGGCGCTTAATTGTGAAATCGTAGCCACGTGTATTTGTTTCGCTCTCTAATTTGAAAGCTTAAGCTAAATCGATTTACAGAGAAATCTACTTCCCACCCCCTCACCTTTACCTCCCACCCCTCTAAAGTACATGAAAATATTATTTTATTCTTGTTTACTTTCTACTACTTGATAGTCAAATTTTTTGAAAAATTTAAAAGAATTTTGAAACTTTGGATAAATATGAAACTCTGAAATGCTATTTTTCCAATAATTTAAATTTTTTTCGAAACTTTGGATGAATGTGAAACTTCCGAAATACAATTTTTCCAAAAATTTAAAAAAAAATACAAAACTTTGGATGAAAGTAAAACTTCCGAAATGCAATTTTTTCAAAATTTGAAACTTTAGATGAATGTAAAATTTATGAAATACAATTTTTTCAAAAGTTTAAAAAAAATTCGAAACTTTGGATGAATGTGAAACTTCTGAAATGCAATTTTTTTCAAAAATTTTAAAAAAAATTGAAACTTTGGATGAATGTGAAACTTACGAAATGCAATTTTTTCAAAAGTTTTAAATTTTTTGAAATTTTGGATGAATGTGAAACTTCTGAAATGTAATTTTTCATAAATTTTTAAAAATGAAGAAAATTTGGGTGAACGAAAACTTCTGAAATGTAAATTTTTCAGATTTTTTTAAATAAAATTGAAATTATTGAAATGTTAATAATTTAGAAAAATTTGACTATCAAATAGTATAGAATAAAATAGGATTTTTATGTGTTTTGGAGGTGGGAGATAAAGGTTACGGAGTAATTGGTAAATTTCTCCAATTTACAATCCTAAACTGCGCATCATAGGCTCATGTCGTTTGTAGCACTTACATACATAATGCCTTCATCTTATCTAATGAAACTATAATACTTTTTGGGTCTAATTCACTTTTTGTTCCTTAACTTAGGTTGAATTTGGCGCTTAACTCTAAAAAGTGCCCCTATGATTATATTTATGATTCATATTTATCTTTACTATAAAAGTAATCTTTATAGTTGTTCCTAAAAATCATCTTTATGATATTGCATTCTTTAGAGAACTTGTGTACAGTTAAAGTCATCTTGGTGATGATATTATTGATGAATAAGATTTGAAGATTGAAAGACTGAAGAGGAAAAATGCGAAGCTGAAAAATGATTTATGTAGTAGTACAAGAAGATGACTTAAGATTTCAATGAAATGGTGTTTGAGTTTGTAATATGTTTTGGGATCAACTTGATATTAGTGACAATGCTTTTATCTAGTGACAAAACATATTGGAGTCCAATGTAGTTGAAATAGTCAAAATGTTATTTTATAATCAAAGTATTTATGTTATTTTTGTTGAATCAATATAATGTTATTTATAAATCAGTGAATGTTTTGCTGTTTATTTGTTGACTTATGATTATGTTAAAGAATTTTGCTGTTGTTGTTATTAATAATTTATGTTGGTTTATGAGTAAAATAGACATAAATTTTGTTGTTGTTATTGAACTCCTCTAGAAACAAGTCTATGACTGTTGTTACTCTCCACTGTTTTATACGATTAGGTATGTCTTTATGAGGTAGTTGTAATTGTAAACCGGCCAATTCTATTTGTTATTTGATTTGATAACTTTGATTATGATAATATAAACAACTTGGAAGAATTAATTACCTTGGTAGTATGGGTCCTATGATGGAGACGCGTTTCTTTTTATACTTAAAATCAAATTTTGAATTTCATTTTACAATCCAAATAGCATGGTTGAAATTGAAATGTGTAATTATAATTTTACGGTCAATTCTAACTCAATTGCAAAATGGCACATGATATAACTTGTAAAATAGAATTTGAATAATTTTTTTATTTGTACAAAACAGACCAGCGACCACTCCTAAACAATTAAACCACAAAAAAGAGGCATTAACTTACATCAAATGCAAAGCTATGCATCTCTTTAGAAAATGTGAACATCTCATTTATATAATTAAAGAATGGTATCAAAATGACACAATGGATCAATAAAAGAATTAATTAGTGATTAATTATAGGTACTCTTCAGAAGAACACACAATCAAGGTCACCATTTAAGCATTGTCTTTTTGTGCCTCTGGTGATCAGGAATGGTAGAAAAGAAAGGAATTCCAGTTGCTTCAATCCAATCACCACCATGGAAGAACTTGGATGGTGCAAACCAATGTGCAGCCTTTGCATTGAGGTTCCAAATACCGGCCCAATTAACACGCTTTGTTTTGTCTGAACCAGGGCCAAAGTTATGGTACTCAGCATAGAAGCAAGTGTCCATGCCGGAAGGCCCCTCAATTGTTTGCCATGGCATATAACCATCAGGATGAATCAAATCATCAATGAAAGCGTCCATGATGATAGTCCTAGAAAAGTTCTTCCATGGGCGGGCAAGGTAGGCCTTGTTGTCAAATCTCACTGGGTAGTACTCAGGATCAGATACAATAGAACCTCCTTGGATGACTATTGCTGATGGTTGAAATCTTTCCTTCCTTCCTTGTGCAGTCACAATGCATTGTTGGTTTTCCATTGGCTTTCTAACAACAAATTTGCAGTTTTGGAAAACGGCTAATGCATTACCAAAGACAAAGTCAATGGTACCTGAAATGGTGCAATCACGGTAGAATTGACGCATGGTGTGCACATAAAGTGTGTCTTGGTAACCATCCATTGAGCAATTGAAGAAGATGGTCTTATCTCCTTGAACTCTTAGTGCCACTGCTTGATGTTTATGTGGTCCAGCTGAGTTCTCAAAACCCATGTTAATGGCTGTAAAGTGATCTCCTTGAATAGCTGTAATCATATACATAATATACTCATTAATTTATAATTCATATATCAAAATCTCTATTAAGTCATCACCGATAAAAATTGGAAGAAAATTAAAAGATAATAAAGGTAGTAGCATATGCATGAAAGAGACATACCAACAGTGGCGGTTCTGTAGGTGTTAATACCATCGATAAAGTTTTTGTTGCCACTGATTACTGACTTCTTGCCACCATCACCAACAAACACAACGTGTGTCATATGTTTGGTAACCTCAACATACTCTAGGTAAACACCCTCCTTAATGTAGATCACAAATGGTTTTTTGCTCTTCTCAGGAACCTTCGTCAATGCCTCATTGATGGTCTTAAAGTTACCGCTACCATCTAAAGCTACGGTAACATTAGGCTTGTGTCTGAATGTATTTGTCTTAGTATCAATGAGTCTGCGATGATCAACCCAAGAAGGAGTCTCAGAATCTTGAAGGAGACGACGTCCGAAAACCTTTGTGGCGTTCCAATCGGTGATAGTGTCAGCAAAATCTGAAATAATGGCAAGAGCATTGCTACCCATGTGCATGCTTGATGTCAACAACTCTTTCATCTTTGCACCAGCTTCGGTAGTAGTGTTATCAAATCCATCCACACATGTATCCATGTATGTGACAGCACCATTAAGCCAAACCTTCAAATTCATGAGGATTTTGTCAATATCGTGAAGATCAAAGTCGCCAACTCCATCAAGTGACCTTGTGAATTCTCCGATTGAAAGATCCATAAGTTGCTTGCATGTATCAAGTGCATCCTTGGATCTAGGATCTTTCTCAACCTCGTGCATGAGATCAGTTTCCTTAATTTTTTCACTAATTTTTCTCATGGTAACATTGAATGCTATTTTAATAAGCTCTTTTGGATCCGTGACATTGTCAGCCTGTGCTTCGGCCACAAGGGTTTCCTCACATTCCTTCTTGTAATCAGTGGGATGGCAGATTGTTTGAACTGCTTTCATTGTTGAAGCAATATGGTTCCTTTTGTTGTCTTCTATATCATCATCATAACCATTTTGATAGCGATTTGAACCAACGGTAACAGCAACAACCATAGCCACCAATAGCAAGGTAGAAACACCAATTATGGCGATTCTCCTTCCTTTATTTGCATCTCCTCCAGACATAATTTGGAGCCACTGACTAACAAAAATGAAGATGAGAGATTATTAATTTGGCTGTGAGGACAAAATGATTATCCTCAGCCAATGTTATTCAGAGAATGTGCCTGATATTTGTCATGCAATGTTGTGAGTTATTTATACCCAAAGAGACCACAAAAATTACTGGTAGTTATTCATTCCTGTAAATGCTCAAACACGGAAACCACACAATATATATTTTACCAAAAATGGCTTCATTTCTAATTTGTTTATTCATTCAAACTCGTACCATAATTTGCGTTCCTTAAAATAATGGTTCTATAGGAGTTAAACTCGGTAACTAATTCAATCAGTAAATTTTTTGCATCCTTTTTTTTCATGAACAACATAAAAATCTAATGACATTGTTTAGATAGGATTGAGTTTATCATTTAATTGGACCAATAAATAAATACTCTTATATAATGAAAATGTAAAAGTTATAGTTAATACTTTTTAGTTTTTGACTTTCAGCTATCGACAGTAGATGTGGAATATATATATGTAAGTTTTCTAAAAAATTAACAAGTATACAATCTCATTATTTCACCAAGCCAAAATTTGAACAAAAACTCGCATGAGTTACTCTTTGGATTTGAATTTCTTCCTTATTTTGGACAGCATATTATTTTCTAATTTGTTTTCATAATTTTTTGTGTGTGCATGAATTACAATATTATGATTTCAATAATAACAAGAGTAGTCCCATAAAAAAAATATTAATTAACAAGAGTAGTCATATATATCATTTATCTATTATATATATATATATATATTATAAAGCAAGGATATTCTAATTTAGAAAATTTATAAGTGGCACCGCCATATACTTTTAAATTTCCGCCCATTTCAACTTTTAATTTTTAGTTCACATAAGTAATAATAATAAATATATTTTAACAAATTTATATTTGGTAATTTTTTGTCACCAAAATTCCAAATTTATATGGTTAAATTAAATATAACATATTTTAAGATAGTATGAAATTTAATAATTAATATAGGATACAATAATTTCTATAAAAAAATTGATAATTACACCAATTATATTAAATATTAAATACTATACAAATTAATATATACCAATATATATGATTTCTAGTAGTATATATAATACTTTTAATATATATACATATATATATATATATATATATATATTATTAACATTAATTTATATATAACATTATTTTATATATTACGTTTATCCTTTTTAAGAAATACATTATCCCCTATTAAATATAGTAATATTATAATATTGTATTATATTTTTAAATAAAGAGATATATAAAAATTGATAATAATGCAAAATATATTATATTTAAAAAATGTGCTCATATCTGAATTGAGACAAAAAATATATATATTTATATTCGTTGTATCCTAAATTAAGAAGTTTTGTTTTGAAATATTTAGTTATATAGTAAGTTTTAAAATATTCTTATATTTTATTACAAAATATTATGATAAATAAATATAAGATATATTTTTTACAAGAATAACTATTTTTTCATACTATTGCTATTACCAAATTCAAAATATTCTAATATTTTGTTACAAAATATTTTGAAACAAAACCAACTTTTGAGTGGGTAGATCATTCCAATTAATAACACACTAATTTTTTTGCACACTTTCAACTTTTTTTTTCTACTACCATAGTCTCTCAAGTTCAAGGACGGTTTTGGGGAGGGCAACCACGCGATGAGGTCTAGGGATGGCAACATAACTTGCACTTCCGGGTACCCATTCGAAACCGTTTTAATTTAGACAGGAAAAACATGTTTTGATTAGGTGTGAATGCGGATTTTTCCTGCACTTAAAATCTAGGTGCGAGTGTGTTGATATCCACCCTGCATCCGCACTCAAACCGTACCGCTAGTAATATTTTTGTAACTTTTAAATTTTATATACATGCACATATTGAATATACTTAATATTTTTTTAAAATATTAAAAATTAAAATCTAATCTCTAAAAAAAAAAATTTTTAATTTTATTATTTCCTAACAATAATTATTTTATTATACTAATTATAATATATATGATTTTTAAATTTATAATTTTACATATATGAATGGGTGTGACGGGGAAACCCGAAAACCGTTGCGGGCGGGGATGGGGGTTCGAATTTTACACCCGCTAAAAACCGGGGCGGGTGTGGATGTGGGGAAGGCAAAATATGTCCCCGTCCCATTGCCATGTCTGAAGTAACAATTTACAAGAAAGAGAGTTTGAATTGTAAATTAACCTTTTAAAAATTCCTGAAAAAATATTAACTCAAGATTAATCTTGGTTGTAAATCAGAAAAACGGAGAACGTTCTTGGTTTAGATCCAGAAACGGAGAACGTTCTTGATTAGTTGAAAATGACAGTTTTAGTTAATCTATTAAACTTGATATTTAAAGACTTGAAAGTAAATAGATAAGGGAAGGAATATAACACACAGATATATCCTGGTTCACCCAACTTGGGCTACGTCCAGTCCTCACAACTGTGAGATTTTCAACTAAGTGCTCCAAGGCAAGAACTCTCTTGACTTTTACACTAACTTTTTGCAAATCTATCTCGATCTGTTACAACCAATACCTTTCAATCCTGAAAGGAGTTTTTTTCACTGATTAATCCTTCAATCTTTACAAGGATTACTCACACTACCTTCTCTATAACATAGAAGGATTTTCACAACTTCTCAAGACTAGTTTTTACTCACTTTGTCTTGAGATTACAATAAAATGATAAAGTGTTGTGATAGAATCTAAATATCCTCAACTCATGTTTGAGTATTTGATTCTGATCTTTGGAACTGAGAGTGGTTTTAGAACACAATCGTGATTTCATGTTGCAGTTTCTAAGAGCTAGGCAGAACATAGCGAAATGTATGAAAATTGTAGAAACTCTTGAATCTGATTTGTAAATAATGGAATGATTGCTTTGTTCAGTTCTTCATGTTGCCTATATCTTGAGTTCTCTTTTATAGACTCAAAAAGTGCTTTTAACAGCTCATTTGCCCGTTGGGAAAGCTGGTTTGTCCTTTGTCAGTGATTAGGTGATAGCAGGTCAAAAAGCAAGAACGTTTTTCATTCTGCTTCTAATGTTCAAGAGCAAACTTGGTTCTTCCTTTGTGGTGCAAATGAGTCTTGATCATAGTGATGCGTATTTTTTACTTTTAAATTATAGGGATCCTCTGGTGATATCCTCTGGAGGTATTTTCTGGTATCCTCTACAGGTATCCTCTGATGACGTCATCTGGAGGTATCCTCTGGTGACGACTTCTGGAGGTATCCTCTGGTGACATCCTCTGATGACATCATCCTCTGGTGACATCAGAATGTTGTCCAGAATGTTCTTGGATTTTCAGATTCGATCTTGCTTCTCTCAACTGATTTTGTTTAAGTTTCTTGGTACCTATCTTGATTAATACACTCAAGCACACATATTAGGTACAAAAACATGCTTTAGAATCATAATTATAATTCTTAATTAATCTTTGTTTATCATCAAAATTAATTAAGTTGGGGTTTTGTCTCAACAATGTCTACTGTGAAGGTGCAAACACGAGAAGGAGGTTGAATTGTGTTTGCCAAAGTTGAAAACTTTTTGCTGATTTGATGAAGGCTGATATGAATTACATGGATAAGAAGCAATCAGATTTAGAGGCAGTGAATAATGAAAGCATAAATATTTGGACACATAGATGTATCCTGGTTCACCACTAACTTGGCTACATCCAGTAGGCTTTCATCAACTAATTTAAATACCTTGAATTACAAAACACCTTACCCTTCAAGTTAGTCTTCCCAAACAGCCTGACAACCCAGATTGAAGAAGAAACTGAACCACTATTGGGTTGGAAAAAAAAGATTGAAACTTGAGTAGTTGCTTCTAACAAAGTTGATAATAATAATAATAATAATAATAACTCTCACACTCTAAAAAAAGAACACTCGGAAAATATTTCTCCTTCGAACAAGTGTTTCTCTCTTTGAACTCTAAAATGAATTTGGAATTTGAGCTTGAGTTCTTCTACTCTATTTTGATTTTCGATACTCTCTTCTTCTTCAGCCCTGAGTATCTATTTATAGTTAAATTTTGGGCTTCAATGTAGTCCTTGTTTAATTCTGAATTGTATCTTGTTTAGATTGAGTTTGTAAATTTTTCAGATTGATTTTTTGTTTGTATTTTGTTCAGATTGAGTTTGTAAATTCTTTATATTGATTCTGTTCATATTTTGTTGTAGATAAATCTTAATCAAATCTTCAACAAATCTTTTTAAAATTTTGATCAAATCTAAATCAAATCTTCTTCAAATTTTGATCAAATCTTCTTCAAATCTTAATTAAATCTTTTTCAAATCTTAATTAAATCTTTTTCAAATCTTAATTAAATCTTCTTCAAATCTTGATTAAATCTTCTTCAAATCATAATTAAATCTTTCTTAAATCTTTATCAAATCTTCTTCAATTCTTAATTAAATCTTCAAATATTGACCATATTTTCTTTTGAACTTGGTCAAAGATTTTCTTCAATTATAAATTTGAATCAAATCTCATTTTAGATTTTCATCATTTTTAATTTTGAATCAAATCTTATTTTAGATTTTCTTCAATTATAAATTTGAATCAAATCTTATTTTAGATTTTGTTCAAAAACATGAATCTTCTTTCATACTCTTTGAAGTCAAATATATTGTTCTCATAAAATATTTTTGTTAACATCAAAACTCTAAATGTAAAACCAACTTGGTTCCAACATACTGAGGCTACTCCCTCAGCTCCACATCAATTAATATGCCACGTAATTCAATAATTATGCATATGTTACGATCTAAAATTTTGAGTATTTCTTGAATTTAATGGAGTCAACACCAAAATTTATTTTAAATTAGGGAAAATATTGAAAACCCCTTAAAAATAAAATAAAAAATGGTATTTGAAACCAAATTTTGAGTTCAGGACTTGATTATGCGTAGGGAAGGTATTAGCACCCTACGACATCAGTTACAATATGATTATCTATAATTAATTGTGTAAAATTTATATTAACTTATATATATTTATTTCTCCTTATTATATGAATATCAATTGTTTTTTGAATGTGATTTTGAAATAAAAGTGTGGTTAAGAAAGAGAAGGAAAGAAGAAAAAAAAGAAATTTTTATTAACGTAATTTGACTAGAGTGTGATTTTGCTCCTACGTATCTCCCGGTGCGACGTAGAAATCAAAGTCACGTAATTCTTGGGTAAAAAATGTAGATGTGTTGATTGCTTCTAAAGAAAAACGTTTTGTCATGGAAATTTTGATATAGTTATTTGTTAATTTGATAAAAGAAAAAGACCTCGAACATGAAAAATTTATTATAATGAGTATGTTTGATTGTTTGAAATTAACTGAAAATGTTTAAGATAACAGAATTGTCACAACTCATGTGTTTTAAACTAAGACTGACAAGATGTCATATCTTGATCAATCTAATTTTAATTAAAAGATTATTAATTTGAAGCTTCAGATCATTAAATTGTCACAACTAAGGTGTTATAAATATTTAAGATTAATAAGATGTCTTATCTCAATCAATTTCAATATTTATTATTAATATTTTTGTTTTGTTTTTTTCGGAGAAATTAAAAAGGTAAACTTCAAAAAAAAACTAAGAAAAAAAATGTAAAATAGAATTCAACTTTCTTAAACAAAATTTACATAAATGAATAAATAAATAAAAAGAATGGACCTATAAAAGATATATATATATATATATATATATATATATATAGAGAGAGAGAGAGAAAAGAAGAAGAAATTAAACTACGTAGTTAAATAAAAAAAATTGGGTTTGGAGCCCAAATTTCCTTTTAGTATAAAAAAAAGAATATATATAAAATCATAAACCTAATTTTTAGACAAAAAACAAAACAGAAAAAAGAAAGAGGGAAGTGAGGCGTTGATTATTGAAATTCTTATAGAAAATTCTAGATGAATCTTGATTTATTTTTTCAACCACTCTTAATTGGTAGAAGAAACTCATCAGATACAAGAATAGGCTTACTATCATATATAATGGTGCAACAAATTCGCTCTATGAATGTAATACTCGAAATCGCTAGAAATGCGTATTCTTTTATTGAAGTCACAAAATAGACATGCAAGTATTGGTATTGTCCACAATACAACAATCCTAACTAATTGAGTTTAACCTCAACAATCCTAATTAATTTAGATTTCAACAATACTATATTATAGTTACATTTTAATTTTAAAAATGTATAATAAAAATGAATCTAAATCTAATACACCTTTTAAAAGACAATTGTTAAAGGACCACCATGTACGTGCCCGTACAGAATATGGCTTTTTTTGTGCAAAACATATGGCTATTGCAAGGGTAATTGACAAATGCAACTTTTTTTATTGATTCTTGATAATCATACTAATAAGAAAAATTAAAACAAGTTTCCACAATCGGAGGTATTCATATTTTAGCTATGATTCAAACTGTGTTTCATCATGTTGTAGGGAATTAACTTCTTATGTTGGATGAATTGTTGGACCAAGAAAACTTTCACGTTGCATTTCAAAAAATTAGTCAAGCAGCATACTAATGTTTGAATTCACTACAAACAGGCATGTATCATGTAAATAACAATTACCATTCTCTAAAATCAAAACTGAATCGTAACATACACAACAATTCCACAGAAAATAAGGAAGCGGGGAGTAAAAACTCCATATTGAAAATCATTAACAAACATAAATTAGCAACACTGTCTAGATATATGAAAAATCTGATTTCAGAAGTAACAATACCAGCAAATAAAAATGATCACATCAAACCCTGAATCCTCTGCTGTTCCTCTTTCCTCTGGCCTTCTCGAACTTCCTTCCCTTTGCTCTAACATAAGGCTTCGAGTGGCTGTGTGGCACTCCGGGAGCAGGACCAAAGTGCTTCACAGCTTCACGAGCATTCTTTGGGCCTCTAAGAAGAACCTACATCCAATCAGAAAAGGACAGAACTAATGAAATCATTTGACAAAATATGTAGCAACAGATATAGTTAATCAATCAGAAAAGGACAAACGCCTAGAGAGAAATGGGCACATACAGTATTCTGTCCAAGAGGGGCCCTGAGAGCCAACTGATCAAAAGTCAAGCATTCCCCGCCAGCCTTTTCAATTCTTGCCCTAGCTGTCTCAGTAAACCTGAGTGCTGTAACCTTTATGGCTGGAACTTCATAAACACGGATATCGTCCGTTATAGCTCCCACCACCACAGCAATCTTACCTTCCTACACAAGTAAATTTCAAAATTGGAATTAATTATAACTATATAAAACCATCTACTAAAAATAACGATGAAAATGAAATTGCAGGGATGGACAAACCTTTCCCTTTGTGTACTTGATCAACCTTGACAAAGATAGTGGAGGCTTGTTAACCTTGCTCATGAACAACCTCTTGAGAATAACAACATTGAAATTGCTGCCAGTTCTCCGAACAAGGAACCGATAAAGCTGATCACGTAAAAACAATCAGTATGATTCAATGCACATACAGAGAATAATCCACACAAAAAAAACCCACATCCCAAATGAATATGCATGTAGACAACTGAGATACGAGATAGAAGAAAAGGAAATTTCGAAAACAAAAATTGATTTCACAAAACTAGATCCATCAGTATGATTAACTGAATATTTTAATCATCAATTATCAGCATTAGCATGGTAAAAAATGTATTAAACAATCATTGAGAACCTTCTCTCTTGTAGATTAACAGATAATAACGTAGAGTTAAGGCAAACTTCAGGGTTAACATAAAAAAGTTAAAATTCAGTAAACAGTTCATAGTTCCACACATGTATTAAACTTAATGGTTGCAGCGGATCTAACCAAACATAATATGAACAAGGCATAGAAAAGCGAATTAATTGCAGTTCAATCAACAATTTCGCTGAAGATTGTACAATCAAACTACGATTACAAAATAATTCTACTTCGAGTAAAATAAAATGAAAATAAAGAAGAATTTGATGTGTGTTCTGACCTTGACCAAGAGCTTGAGATAGATATCATTGGACTTAGGTGCTGTTCTTTTCGACTTTTTGCTCTTACCTCCTGCCTTAAGATCGATCCCCTGCACATTCAATTAAAATGAAAAATTGTAAGAAAATGACGAACGGAGTTTCACATTGAAACACGGTATTAAGATTCATAGAGAGGACGAACCATGGCTGCTTCGGGTATCGATTATTCTGCGACTGGTAGTTTAAGATGGCACTCGTAGAAGAAAACTAGGGTTTTGAATATGGGCCTTTATAATTGGTGCCGACCAATATGGGCTCTCAATATGGGCCTTCTGTTTTTAGGAAACCTGCGCCAGTCTACTTTCAATTTATGGGTTCGATAATGTATTAAAGAATTTATCAAACAAATAGTGTTTAAGAAATAATTATATGTTTTTTATAATATAACAATACACTCGTTCCATTAAAATAGAACATACAACACAAACTTTTAATAAATTTAATTTATAGTATTTTTAATTTTTTAAGTTATTTTAATAAGAGAAATTTTATAACAATCACATTAATTATATGAAATTTTATGCAAATACTACCATAACACTTCATCAAGTTAGAGTACTATCTTATTGTATCTTATTGTAAGAGATGAGAGCATCCATGAATAGCCTTAGGGTTAAAATCAACGTCTCATATTTTATTTTCTATTAAAATTGCACGTGACTATCGATGCGAATTGCCGGTTGCTCACACAAATTCTCTTTTTTTTATATATATATAAATAGTTATCTCTTGTTTCTCTGTTTCGTTTTTTTCCACCATTAGTGTTTGTTAAAAAGTAAAAGACTATTGGTGCATGTTCTTCCCTTTCCTCGGAGATTCTTCTATATCTATATATATGATTTTGATTTAATTATTTTCTTTCCATTTTCCTCCTAGATAAAGAAGAATGACAACGAATTTCAATATGAAAAAGACTGAAATTGAATTGTGAAAGAACCTAGATTGAGAGAAGACATACGATTTTTCTTTTTACAAAGGAAGATGGAGAGGTTAGCATTTTGGGATAGCAAGTGTATTTTTAATAGAAATTCTAATCATAGTGGTTCCCCTACTGCTTATTTATTATATTTATTGGTATATTTGTTTTAAGGGTTACCTATGATACTACCCACAACAATTGCTAGAGCTATAAAACCTTTCTCTAGTATGAATATCATCAAATTGAATATGAAAACATATGGGAGAACTAGAAGTTGGATGATTATTTAATTGCTTATATAGGAGGTGGAACATGATATTTTTAAAAACAAATGTTAGTTGCCTTGGCCAATTTTTTGGTGTTGGTATGTTATGTTAGGCAATCCCTAACAATAGTTTTCACTTTCAAAATGCACATTCTATATTTTAGAAGAAAAAAAAAAGTTTTGAACTTCAATTTCAAATTCGAAATTGCATTTTTATTTATCTATCCATCTATTATATTCACTAACTGTAAAATTTAAGTCCTTGCTACTTTACATCTATCTTAACATTTCCATTCCACTATTTTTACTTATTCAATTTCAATTTCATCTTTAAAACTCAAAATTTCTTGCCCATCAAGAAAAAAACTCAAATATTCTTTTTAATAAAGCACGAAAATTTGAAAACTATCATAAGTCGTTTTTTCATTCTCTATTATTCATATTAGTGATTTTTACACATTTAGTTTGACGTTGATTTAGTTTCTCATTATGTTTCGATGTTTTAGTTTATCACCTTCGATTGCATTGGCGTCTTCATCGTTAAAAAATAGCACCAAAAATATGTCATCTATCCATCCATTGAGTGCTGCTTGTGAGCCCCAAACTTTCAGTATAATTGCAAAAGAAAATTTACAAAACAAATGCAATTTATCTTGTACCCAAGCTCGGCTTGGATTAGATATACACTAGTTTGGCACAATTTCCGGGGACAAGGGTTAAAGAGAGACTAGGAAGCACCAAAGCCTCTAAGTATAGACTTATATTGTGGCAATGGTTGTTTCATTGCTCAGTTTGAATTAAAAGGAAAGAAAATACACACCATTTTAAAAGGAAAAATATCATTCAAAAAACTATATGAAAAATGAATGGAAAAAAACAGAGAAAGCAACGGTACAAAATAAAACAATACTCTACTTCATTTAGATTATTATTAATTAAAACAAGAAACATGAGATCGACCTATAAATTACCACAATTAATTATGTATTTTAACAACTACACATACAAGGGAACTCTCATCAGGAAATTTTTTTCCTATTTTCTGGAGCATCTGAAGGCTGCTGATCCACCATTCTGCTTCCCAGCTTCCTTGCGGTGCGCTTTATAGCTGCTAATTTCTGGCGTTGGCTGTTGCTTTTCCTTTTGCTGTATAAGTGTACGATAGGTAGTTAGGTACCACTTCAACAATAAAGATAAAGATGTATCATTTCTCCTTGAATGTAACAGCAATTCTTGAACGATGTCTATTGGAAACCCCCAATGAAAAATTGAAGATGCATTTAATATTACCATAAGTTTTAAATTAGTTGTGTCCAACAGACACATGTTCATGTAAGAATTATTATGAATGTAAAACAAGATATATGACAAATTCCAAGTGTACCATGTCAAGGAAAAATTGATAATTACATCACACAGTTCATAAATACAACCAGCATAATAAGATGTGTGAAGTAAAAGAAAAACTGGATGAAAACAATGCTTAGAAAAATGATAAAGAAAGATAAACTTCAAATGGTCAACATTTCTAACAAGTTGTCTTTCTAAATTGCCTAAGATTGACCTGATAAAAGCATACAAAAATGTACAGCCACTTGATAATAGAAAGGAAAAAGAAATGCATTCTAACCTTATAAACACCAATCCTGCAGTTAGAACCATCCCTCCTATAGCCCAAGAAACTCTTTCATTGAACGGCATTTCCCTCGCCCATTGATGGAAATCGTCAAATACCATCGAACTCTCCCCTTTCGTGGTCGATTCAAACTGTGAAGCCTTCCATGAATCAGCAACTGAACCAAGACTTGCTTTATCACCATAGCAAAAAGTTTCTTCTGAGGCAATATGGACAATATCAGATTGCTTCACCCGAAAACCTGCAGCCAGACAGAGATCTGTACCATTGGAGACCCATTCAGCAGCCCTACCACATACAAAGTCATTTCCTCCACATGGTGCAAGCATCTGGCATTTCAAAACAACCAAAAAATGGATGTAAGGAGACAAATTAAAATTTTCATCTTCATGTATTAAAAGGAAAATACATATGTAATGAGCTCTCTACCTACCAAAAAATACTTAAGACAGGTGATCAAAACACAAACAACATTCTGCTACAAATTATTAACAATAAACTAATCCTGTCTTATCACGCATAGGAACAAGCACAGTATCACACCTCTCCTACGGATGCTTAAAAGAAGTAAATTGAATGACTAATTTATTGAAACTCCAAATACACTTCTGTTGCTTTACCATCACAAATATAAAGAACTCCAAACTTCTTTCCATGATCTTATATCAAAAATTTGCAGAAGACAGTTATCCAAATACCTGTGTTTTCACATCCATAGAGAAGTAAGCATTTGCGCATGCATCATAAATTCTCTCACATAAAGATTCACAAATTAGTGGAGGTCCAGGCCGAGTACCAACGTGTGGATCACATATGGCACATTCCAATAGTTCCCATAAGTGCAAACACTCTTGGCTAGCTTCCCCGGCAGAAGCAAGCTTCCTTACAGACAGCAATGCAGGATGTGTATGTGAAACATCACAGCAAGTCTTTTTGCGAAAAACACGACAAAGGGTCAAATCTTTAGGACCGCTTTTGGGTGGGAGACTCTCTGATTTGAAGGGAGGAAAACGACCACCTTGAGAAACACACACTCCATTGGGTTTACCTGCATTCGGGAAAGAGGAGAGTCATGCTTACAACAACATTTATATGCCCTAATGACTATCATGCCCATTTTATTGTGAGTTGAAATGAGAATAACGTGAAGACTAGGACCCCAACAAGCTAAACTGAATAGCATACACATAGCCAGTAAACTGTACCGTAAATGCATGCATCAGAGAGAAAGAAGGAAGAAACAAAAGACAATGCAGGCAATTATGTATCTTAACATAAATAGTATAATAAAGTAGAGGTGAGTAAGGGACGGGCTGAATCTGTCCCAAATCCAATCCTAAATTTGGACAGGGTCAATTCTTTAAAGCCAAACCTGTCCTAGGTCCGAATAAACCTTGCGCTCTGAGAGTCAAATTAAGACTGAATCTAGCAAAGACGCGATCAGGTTTGCCCGAAGGACGATTTAAATAAAATTATAAAGTGATCATTCAATTATAACAAGATGCTAAAAGTTAAAAAATTAAATATTTTTAGTATTTTACCATATATTCAAACATGACTCTTACTATAGTACTTCGCTACAAGATAACTAACTAAACTACCACAGATTTTAACTTGAATATTTTGTTTATAAAAGCCTCATCATGCAGCATAAAACTAACAATTACAGGTGAGTAAGGGAAATATTTGTGACGGGTTATATTTGACTATGATCCGTCCCTAAATTTTAACCGTGTCAATTCTTTAGGCCATAACCCTGTCTATTGACCCGAACAAACTTGATGCTCTACAAGTCAAATGAGACAGAGATTGGGTTGGGTCCTGTTCACCCTATAATCAAGGACACATCAGTTACCTCAACAAAATTAGGGTTGGGTCCTTATTCTACACAAAACTTAAAACCTCCCCAATCCCATATTTCCTTTACAAAACCAGCACCCATCTATTGATTCTTCTTAGTTAACTTGACTAAGATAATGATTCGCCATAACACTGCCGGCAACTATAACATAACCCCTGAGAAACAATCCTTGCAACACCAATTCAAAAGACAAAACTTTTTCTTTCTAATCGCCCAAAACAGTTTCAGTGTTTCAAACGCATATCCATAAACCCAAGCTAGGTTATCATTAAGGAACAAAATTGAAGAATTTCCGGATCATCAAACCTATCACACTGCTAACTATAATAATTACAGTGTTTCAAAAAATAACAAATAAAATTCCATCTCATAATTATGATTTTCTCTGCGTACCTTACTTAAGCTTAACACAGCATCTTATAATCACAATAAAATAACGAATGGAAGGACGATCGTATATAATTAATGGATAAAATAACAAAATAAAAAGAAGATTTTGAAATTAAATAGAATAGTAAAAAAGGGGTTAAAAGAGAGGAAGGTAAACCACAAACCAGAGGAGTGAGGGAGGAAGATATGGAAGAAGAGAAGCAAAAGCAGGAAAGCGTATTCCATGTTATAGGGTCGTCCAAGCTGAGAGTGTCTCCATACCCGAAAAACTACCATTGGATTATGACCTTGATTCATTTCATAAAATCACTTTCAACACCTTACCACTGCACCCAAACACGGTGCAATTCATTCATACAATCGCGGTTAATCTATACTATTATTTTGTAGGGGTAATTTTTTAGTTATAAAAACTAAAAAGCCTATTTTGTTGTTGTTAAAATATTTTTTCTTATGTTTTAATTCTTTTGTTAAAAAAACTGTTTTTTTTAAAATTACTTTATCGTCTAATTTAAACGCATACCTTTTCTTTTCTTAACGCTATACTAGTTTTTTTTTTTGACTCGGTTTATAATAGTAATTTTTTTTTTCTTTCTTAGGTCTATGATAGTAATCTATAACTATAATAAAGGTGATAATTTTTTTAACTTGATTACCCTTTTTATTTTAACGCGAGTGCCGTTTATGGAATTGTTTTTCTTTTTTTGGTCAACATGCTTGAGCAAATTTTAATATTGATTATTGTCTGCCGTGGTTCAGTTTAAAAAAAATGTTTAAAACTTTAATAATTATAGATAGCATCTATTATAAGCTGATGTTAATTGTTATTTTTATTTTTATTATTGGAATACTGATTTAAATAATATTAATTTGATTAAAATAAAATAAAAACAAATATATATTGCATATTAAACAAACATAAATTATGTTACAATTTTATTCATAAAAAAGAGGCAAACTGTTATTTTTGAAGAGTATTAACGACTATCGTTAAAACTTTCAATGATTTTAAATTACTAATCCACATTGGGGTATCAAAAAACTGGCTCACGCTCAATATTGTATTTTATTTTTTTACGTTTCTAATTCATAGTTTATGCACAATTATGACATGTACAAGCCTAAAGCCCAGTCCAAATGAAAAATATTTTTTTATAAAAATATTTATATCCATTCATTCAAATTAATAGAATACATCAAAAATAAATATAAATTTAATATCGCAAAAAACGAAAAGCATAAATCTACTAACAAACTCAAAATTTACAAGTTAATAGTATAAAATAGCAAAATGCCTACAAATAATGTGACAAAATCAAAGTGATTGAAATACTCATGCATCTGGATGTACAACGGTGATGACCTAGTCATTGGTTGAATCAGTAATTGATCGAAGTTGATATATCAATTTGAATCAAACGAGCACCGCAGTAAAACGAGAAATTAAACGAACACCGCACTAAAGCGAGAGATCAAATAATGTTGATCTGATATGATGAAATCACGAAGAAAATAAAAACACGAAATAAAACCACGTATTTAGATTAAAACATAAAAAAGAAGCATAAGAGTGATCTCATGTCAAAAATTGATTCAAAACCACTCTTTTTTCCAATAATGAAAAAGATGAGAAAACACAGAGAAAATGAAGTTTATCACTCTAAATAAAACTCTAAAAAAAGAATACTACCTAGCGGTAATAATGAAAAAAATTATTTTTGGTAGTTACCCCATAAATTTTTTATTACATATTGAATAAATACATCTAATATCATTTTAGATTGTCAACCATCTCATTTCATAAAAGATTGTAAAATTATGTAGTTTTTGTAAAATCAAGATGGTCAATTATAATTTTATCAATTTCACTAAATCAAACACACATTCAAGAAACCTAATTATGTTCCTCATGTTTGACGTATCACAAATGCATTTTACTAAATTATTTATATTGAGAAAAAACATTATAGGGAAATTAAATAATACAATTACTACGCAAGAATATAACGTGGAAAAAACATTATGATGAAAAAACATTATGATAGCTAAAGAATATTTTGTTGTCAAATGATAGCTAAAGAATAACATTGTGCGGAAGTTTTTCCTACACACGAACTACTTTCAACACTCCACAATCGTAGTACATCTTGTTGGGGAGTCAAGGGAGCACGAGAACAACATAAGATCAAATGTTTCACGACCACAAAAGGTTTTTACACTACATGTTCATCAAAAACTTTAAGGCAATGATTATATGGATTTTACTCTTGTATATCCAACATTTAGTTCATTTATAATCGATGTATGATTAATCACTCACATTTGGATTCAATACATCTACATTCTCCAACATAAATATGAAACTACATCTCACAATACAATAAAACAAGAGTATAAGAGTAAAGACGAAAGACAAATACAAACTTAAGGTATTTTCAATTGGTGCATCTTGTAACAAAGACAAGACTAATTCAACACTTATTGAGGTCTAAAGCACATTTTAAAAATATTGATTAAAAAATAATAGAGACCTTTTTAATGTTAATAATAGTATTTTTTTAATTTTATTTCAATTTTAGCTTTTAAAATTATGAGATGCAATTTTTTTAATTAAATATGTCAATTTCGCATATCTTTTTACATTTTCTTGACACATTTTCTTTTTATACTTTAATATTTTTATTTTTAAAGGCCTAAACATTGGTGGCTTCAAGGGTGAGGGCTTTGTCAAGTCCCTCACTCGTGGACCATAATTTTAAACCCTTAGATCAAAATAAGTTTCATGTATTCATTAGATAATATCACACCAAATCAAACATTCATTCATGTTATCTTCCCTTGCAATTCTGGTACTGCCGAACCATCTTCTTGTATAAAGAAAAATAATCTCAATAATGGAAAAAAGGTGTAACTGAAAAATGGATCATGAAACATAAAAACAAAATAAAGGATCATCATCCTTGTCTTCAAAATTCCTATATGTCTATGACAATTTGCAAAACATAAATACTATTAAAAATGGTGCAGCACCCATTCTCTACGTCTCCACTTGCATTTTTCCTTCTTCAATAACAACCTTAAATTTCTATACAAATGAATGTAGAGAATGGTTTTTTTAAGAACTAAAAATTCCATTACGTGAAAAAAGGAGAAAATAATCAAAGAAGAAAATATAGAAATTCAAATAAATTTATTCAGATAAATTTATTTCATTTACTGGTGTTTAATATCTTAGAGGTTGTAGAGTGGAAGAAAAACTACGATATCACCCTCTTTTTATACAAAGATAAGGGTTGAGAGAAGAGGAATGAAGGGAAAAATATTATTTAATATGAAAAGATTTATCATAAGTTATAATAAAATATCAGGATCCAACAGTTTTCAATCATAGTCCATAATAAACCGCTTCACTTGTATAATAACTCACCCTAAATATTAATAAATATTAACGAAAAAATACAGCATTTTTGGGAGACCCAAAACATTTGCTAGTCCGGGCCCTGAACAAAGAACTAGAGTCGATTATTATATAGTCTTAGGATCTCTATTTAATTATTATCTTGGGCAATGCAATGCTTTTTCCATGTCTTAATCTTACATATTAAAGAAACTTTGATACTATTGAAATTATCTAAATGTCTATACTTTTATATGATGTCAAGTGTATTTTTTTTTTTATATTGTTCTATACATTTTCTTATTACTGTAATAACATAAATTGTGTATAATTAACACAAGAAAATTTTAATCTAAACCCTCATATTTATACTCATATCTTCACATTTATACTTCTATATTATATTTTATTAAAAATCTAATTTTATTTTTTTTTATATTAAAAAATTCAAACTTTATATTTTATGATACATATTTATATTCCGGAAAAGTTAAAAAAAAGTTTTCTGATATACAAATGTGTTTGAAAAACTTAAATACAGTTTTCCATAATCACTACAAGAAAAAGGTTGATTACCCACGGCAAGTCTGTAGGTAAACTTAAATTACCCACGATTACCCACGGACATAGGTATTTCGCTCGTAAATATTTACCCACGGACAATCAGTAGGCTATGGGTACCTAAGAATGTCCGTGGGTAATTTACTCACAGATTTCCGTGGGTAAATTACTCAGATTGTCCGTGGGTAAATTACCCACAGATTTTCCGTGGGTAATATGATTAACTGATTTACTGTTGATACAATTACCTACAGATTTTCCGTAGGTTTTTAGTATTGAAACTTTTGAAAAAAAAATAATCAAACATGTAGCGTCATTTTTTTTTATAGACTAAAAATTTTATTCCAAAAAGCTAATAATTAGCACAAGAGGTGCCAAAGTTTATACCAAAAGAGAAACAATACATAAACAAACCAACACCAGAAAAATGAAAAGCCTTCCACTGTCCCACAACATGGCCAAACTGATTAAACAGCAAAATCAACACAGAAAAAACTTGACAAAATAGCACATTCTATTAAGACCCGCCAATAAATAAAACACCCGACTATATTCCTTCGACACCAGCTAACCCCAAACACCCGGGGGGATTAGTGAACCAAGATGTTATACAACCTACTTTTAATCAAACTTATGTTTGTAAAATGAAGTTGATTCAAACGTACGTTTGCAAACTAATCCAAACAAACATGCACTTGAGCTTTTCAACTTGAATTGATCCGCAACTTAGGTATTATCAAGTTTGGTTTCAAATAATAATGTTGACATACTTCTATTACTAAAGCGACTTTTACGAGGAAGAGGGAATTGGTTTGGATTATGGCAATCTGCAGATTGCCATACTCATTTTATTTTCAGCAACATTCTCAGTTGAGTGTTTCTGTTATGTTTTCTTGAACAGAGCACTACTTTTGATTGTGAAGGAGCTACGGATCTTTTAGTTTTTTAAAGTCATTTTCAAGTTCCTATCAATGTAGCAAACAAATTGCTTTATTTGTTGTTGGGTAATACAACCAGACCTGATTTCTTTGGTAGGCACAACACAGAATAAAACATTTGTTCTTTCAAAACCTTAGTCGCACAAACTTTAATTTTCTGTATCAAAACCAAAAACCTATGGCAGCTGGTAATGGTTACACTGCACAGCACCCAAGGCCAAAACCAACTAAACACTCAAACCACATTATATTGTTTAAAGACTCCTCCAGCATCAAAAGAACATAGGGAATAATTGTTGCTCAAAAAATTTAATTTTGACTTCAAAAAATTGAAAATCAAATTCCATAATGCAGTCACTCAATTGACTACACCAGTTCACAATCTTACTCCAAAAAAATACCTGAACCAGCTGAGTTACTTCAGTCTTCACAAATGTATTGGTTGGGAACCTCGAGGCCACCGATAAAGCAATCCTAAGGTCTACTGAGAAGGCAGTCCTAGTATGTTCTATCCACTTATCTGAGCTAATCTTGGGTCTAGAACTACTTTCCCTGAAAATACATACATATATACCAGGTATAAGAAAGATCAGGACTGGAAGAAGACAAAAGATATAATGAAATTCAAGTGGTCAAAAAATGATATATACTTTGTGTTAGTCAGCTGTGCCCAGACCTCAAGCCTATCAGCCTCATGTTGGCATAGCATTAAAAGTAGCTGCCTCCTTTTTTCTCTGCCAACAGCATAGTTCTCCATTTGACCCCAAACAGGATGATAGAGATCATTCTGAACACTTGTAGATATTAGGATAATTGCATAAAGTATTTGCAAGTCCCTAAAAAAAAGGACGTGATTTTAAAATTCAAACAAAACAATTAATGATACAAAGCCCACAGTGTAAGCAGAAGTCAATGCTAGATATAGAAATATTACCCCATCAGTCAAAGGGTTCCCATTTTCTTGTCCATTTGCTTTTGAACCAAATTGAACAGCATCTCCTTTCACATTGGAAAGGTAGTGAACAAATAGAGAAACAGATTGAGCCTCACATTGAGTAAAATTTGTATAGTTTGTGTCATACCACTCAGGCTCATAAGCAAACCAACCCAAAGCGGCCCTGCAAATGCACCAAGCAATTTCAATTACTCCAAAGAAAGGTGAACATGATGAATCTAGCTCAGTTGTTATCTTTGAAAGAAAAAAATTGCTCTAGCAGAACTACGAATGTGAAAGTAAAGATGCATGCTGTGAATATTTTTAAAAGGACTACGAAATCTAGTTTAGTGAAGAGCTAACATGACACACCGGAAAAGGCCTTTGCAAAGCATATGAAGATTTAAAAGGCAGCCGTGAATTAATAAAAGAAAGAAAATTGATGCAATAGGAATATCAAAACAATTTGACCACTTAAGATCAGTGTCTACATGAAAAAAAACAGCAATCATTACAATGTTTAAAAAAAACAGGTGTCTAGACAAGAAAAAGTAAATTAACAAATACAGTGAGAAGATTCCAACCTCAAAACGATCGATGAGAAATCCAAGCCATAGCCGATGAGCAATTATCTGTTCAACAAGATCAATTGCAGGTTGTGATTCAGGCTCCCCGAGGGCCAAGTGAGGCCTCAGTTTGGCCGCAGGCCCACAGTACCTTGCTTCAGATGCAAAAAGACCCCGCTTGGTGTCAATTGTCCATAACCATGCATCAACAAGCTCAGAAAGGACAAGAGCTCCAAGCTGAGGTGCAGCAGAAACCAACCATGTCCATATGAAAACACCAGTTTCCATTGCATCATGTGTGGAAATATATGTAGGACACCAACAAAGAAGACGAAGAAGTTGTGAAAAGCCCTCCACGTTTGATTTGGATCCAGAACTCTTGTCCATAAGAAAAGCATAACTCAGATAAAGGTACAAACATGGATTCCTAAATAGTTATAACTACTACCATCTAGATACAAGGAAGAAATGTGTTTACCAAATTCGACAAAAGCAGCACGGTAGCCTGAGAACAGGTTCACGAAATTCAGACCTGATCACTTCCCCACCTTTCTCTGCTATGTTGACAAACTGTTGAAGTAAACGCACAAACTTATTAAGCAACATTCTATTGAATAAGTCATCCTCGGCTTGTGGCTGTTGAGGAAAAGCTCCAGATATAATTCTTTGAAGCCCAGCTCCGAGCCCAAAACCTGAGGGTGTAGTACTGGACTGAAACCCACCAATGGTGTTATACAATCTCCTCATACCGGCAATTTCTCCAGCGTGATTGCACTTAACTGTTGCTGCAGCTTGGTTGCACTTACCAGAACTGATAACCTCTAAATTCTCATTTTTGACAATATTCAAATGCATTAAGAGCCAAGCAAAGCTGTTCTACAAGATGAAGTACCTGTAACATTGAACACAGAAAAAACAAATAATAATCTAAAACCACAAAAACAGATCTCTTGGTTATTCAACCAAAATTAGAGAAGCTGCAACACTAACTGGATAGCCAAGGGCAGGACGAGCTGGTGCTGGAAGAGAGAATGCTGACCAAAATTCTGAAACTAAAGAAAGCAAATCTGGCAAATATTTTTAAATGTGCTGGACAGTAACATCATAATTAGACCAATAGGGAGAAAAAAATAATGATCATACAAAACTATCTTCATATGTTATAAACTCTACCTGGCGCACAATTGACACCAGAGTTCCAAGCTTCCATGTTATAAAATCCTTCAAACTATCTTCACATGTACAAACTATCCTTCAAACTCTACCTGGCAGTGCTTTCTGATTCCGTTTATGCAAATGAGGATCCAAAGCACCCATAATACCCAGACCTGAAAACAAAATTAAATAATTAACATCATAATAACCTTTTTAGTGCCTGAAGCAAAGGGAAAATCATTGGAAGAGATGAGTGGGGAGAATGAAGAAGATGGTGATGAGGCTATAGAAATGGCAGGGTCTGCTAGGACAGTACCAGTTTAATCAAATTCTCTGTTCAAACTTCCAGGCTATTATTATTGTTCCTATGTGAATTTTAATTTGTTCGGTTTTTCCTTCTGCTAGATCAGAATAAGCACAATAATCACAACACAAAAACCCTAAATCAGAACAAAGCTCACAAAGCTTCAAACCCGGAAGATGAAGCAGAAGCTGAACAAAGCAATGTCTTCTTAGATCATAACAATCACAATAATCACAACACAAAAACCCTAAATCAGAACAAACCTCACAGTAGATCACATTCTAACAATTATAAAATCAAACCAATGGAAACTAACCTAATCGAACGGCGCTGAAGAGAAGGTCGAAAACGGCGCTCTGAACACGTTGCGACAACGGCGCTCTGAACCCGTTGCGACAACGGCGCGGAAGACGAAGGTGAACGGCGCTGAAGACGAAGGTGAACTTGAGGTTGTGGTTAGGCAGGCGTGTTTGTGTGTTTGCGTTTTCACTTCTGAAGTACAAACTCATTTTTTTTCTATTTTATTACTTTTAAATAAATAAACAATTTTAAACAAAATAACATATTAATTTTACCCACGGATAATCCGTCGAAACATAAATACGACAATATTTTGAAAAATTAAGTGCATTTTTTAATTACCCACGGAATATTTTAAACATTACACACGGGTAGTTCGTGGGTAATTATTTAAACAAAAAATTTCAAAATATTGACTTTCCGTAAAACTTTTTAAAAAAATTCAATACACAAATTCAAATTTTTTAAAATACATTTATGTTATGGAATTTTTTTATAAAGTTTTCCATAGTATAAATGTGTCCTTAAAAATTTGAAAAAGTTCTCTAAAATACAAAATTCAAAATTTTAGAAACATATTTGTGTTTTGAAAAACTTTTTTTAAGTTTTTCGAAACTCAAATTTAATTTAGTGGAGTACAAAAAAGAATTATTATTATTTAAAAAAAAAAAGTAAAATAAGTAATTTGTATAAAATGTGCGGGTAAGAGTATAAATTTGGAGGTATAGAATATAATTTTCTTAACATAACTCTGAAAATTTTGATTTGAAATTATAATATATTTAATTAATTAACTAATTTTAATTGATTAAAATTTTAAATTAATCAACAATTTTAATAAATAAAGATGTAATTAGTCAGCTCGATTCGATTTTTCAAAGATCTAATTAAAATAAGCAATTTGATTTGATTTTGTTTAGGATTATTTTTTGTCATGAAATACGAACAAGTCTAATAGTTCGGTTTGATTCAATGTAATTTATAGAAATAAAAAACCTATAAAGCGAAGTTTAGTTTAATGTGAATAACAGTTGTGATTTAGAACCATTGGATTTTATTATTCTTTATCTATTTTTGTATAGACAAAAGTTCATGAGATAATTTGCAATATTTGAGTGCTTCCATGCACCAATTATAATGACAAAATAAATTTAATAAATTTCATATGACACTGATAAAAATTTAAAATAATTATTACATATGAGATAAGTTGTTATTAATAAAATCAAACAATCATACATGTGACATGTAGGGATGACAATTAAATCCATACCTAGTGGGTATGGGTATGGGTATGGGGACGGACAATTACCCACAAAATTAAACTAGTATGGGTGCGAGTATAGGTATTATTATTATTATTATTATTGGATGTGTTTATTTGAGCTAAAATAAAAATGATTTTTGTTTTAAATAATTTAGAGATTATTTTTTTGAGATTTTTGTAAAATGATTTTTAACCTATTTTTATATAATTTTATAAAAATGATTTTTTTAATAAATAAATTTTAGTCCCTATACACATATCAAATTACATGATGCTCTGACCATTCCAATTTACATATACTTTACTCATACCAATTTTTTAAATTTAATCACAACAATAGCGATTATTTATCGATATTTTTTTTTTTAAAATGCGGATAATGGGTATGTGTACGGGCACTTAAGTACTCATATGATAAGGGTACAAGTATTAAAGTTGATATCCACGAGGGTACGGGCACAGGCACATGAGTATTTTTTTAAACTGCTATAATATACGAGAGGGTACGGAGATAGGTATTATACTACCTTACCCAAACTCTATCCATTACCATTTTTAATGACATGTAACCACCGATTAAAATTTCAAAATATCGATCGTATTTAAATAAATTTTTACTTATGAGATTAAATATTTAATAAATCGTGTCTATGCAATTATGTACATATTATCACACACATATATATATATATATATATATATAGAGAGAGAGAGAGAGAGAGGATCTTTGACATAAAAATTAAAAATTACATTCGGGGAAAAAATGTGTACGAAACCAAAATAGAATTATAGTACGACTAGTTAGCCATGTATTTATCAATTGAACATAGATGCACTAGTATCATACAACACTAACAACAACATACATGTATTTTTTTTCGACAAAACGTAGATCACATATTGATTAATTTGTTTAAAAATCATTATTAGTTTGTTTACGATTAAAATTCTTTAAAAATATAATTTCAATTAAAATTAATGTAAAATTATTTAATTTATTTTGCGACATTGTAGATCGCGACCAATGTAATAATAATTGGAATTGTTAATATTAATCTATAAATTATGCATACATTAAGAAATCAATGAAATATTTTAAGAAAGTTTAATACCATAAAACATGATTTTAATTCAACTGTTTAATTTCAATTAAAACATAAAAAATACTATACTATAATATAATAAAATAATTGTAATACGACGACATAATTTTTTTTTATATCTTAGCCTAAACAATGAGTCTGTTAAAATATGAAAACAAATATGAGAACAAAAATTAGATGAATCAGTCAAATTGCTAAAAAAGAAGAAAAAACAAGAGGTATAAACTGTTGTCGTGTTTGGCAGAATGTTTTTATCTCCCAAGGGTTGGGATTAAAAGACATGATTATTTATTTATTGAAGGACATGATAGTATATTATTGGATGAACTATATTTAAGAATTTGAGTTTTTGCAAGGATTTGAACATCATAATATCGATTAAAGCAGAACAAAAATTAGAAGTTGGTTGAAATAGCAAAAGACAACGTTGGAGAGGATTTGATATGTTTTATTCTTTGGTCATCACAATGGGTTAGGTGGGTTGGGTTGGGTTAAGATGAAAAGTATGGATGTAGTAAACAAGAAGATTAACTGAGGAAGAGAGGCAAATATGGAAGATTGGATTTTGTGTTAATTGAAGACGAAAGTTTTACTAGAGACAAGTCTCAGATTTTCGGTAAGTCACTTAGAGTATATTTTAATGTAGACCGTTTATTTTAATCAAATAGTTGTAAATACATTGGTGGTAGTCACTAATTAAGTTTCACTTAACTTAGCAATGTCATGTTTTCATGTATTTCAATATATATGTTGGACAATTTTGCATTTGTTGTTGTTTATTTTAAATAATGCATTTATTGTGATTGATTTTAAAATAAGCTTAATTGTATTTTTAGTTTTCTTATTTCTATCGATTCACGAAATCGATCATTTTATTTTAAAATATAACAGTTTTGATCATTCATTATAATCTTTTAACTAAAAAATAGCAAAGTGACATGATTTAAATAATGTAATATATGATATAATGATGTATAATGATTAACATTCATAAAATCGCAATTAAATATTCTAAAAACTTAACTTTCAACTTTAAATTTTTTTCATATTTGTAATTTAGTTAATGACATATGAATAATCAATGCATTTAGATGGTGCTATATCATAAAATTGTATGTCATATCATTTAAAATATGTTAAATCATATTTTTTTAGTTCAAAAATTTAAATTAATAATAAAAAATGTCAGACTTTTAAAAATATAGAGACTAATTTTTTTAAATTAGTGAAAATTGATAGACTAAAAATTCACTTAAATATTTAAAATACAAGAAATAAATTTATAATTTTATAATACATATTATATAAATTAACCACACAAATATTTTCGAAATTAACTCCAACAAAATTCACATACTCGTGTTATTCTTCTTCACAAATTCACTTACTCGTACCTAACACGAAATCATTAAAATATGAGTTTATGCAACCCCTGCCTAACATTGTTAGATCCTAAACCAAATAAACATAGACTATCCCCTCAAAATACATTGCAATTGTCACGTCTCAATGCTTGGGTTATGATCAGATTGTTCATATTCTAACTTAATCAAATGAAATTTCAAATACATAATTATAATACATGTGAGGCATATTTTGGTCCAACCACTTTTATTTAACGAAACAATATTTTTATTCCTCACTCCTATTCTGGTCCAACCACTATACCGCATCTAAATTCAAACTTAACACACCGTAAAATTAAAGGTTAAGATAATATAAATTTTATTAATGTTTTTGTTTACAAACAATACACTCTTTTTAATTAAATGAAATTTAAATGAATCTCTCTACTTTATGCAAGTACTGCAAATATGATTTAAAGAAGGGATTGGATTGTTTGCATCTATCCTGCAACATCACACACTATAACATGCGAGAGAAAGAGGGAAAAAAATTGAAAGAGAAAATGTAAAAGTAATAAACACATAAACAGTGGCAGAGCTTATATAAAATATTAGGGTGATTAAATTTTTAAAATTTTAATAGATAAATAAAAAAAATATAATATTGTATTGTATGTAAGAATTTTAAATTGTAAATTTACAAAAATATATTGACGATCAAACTATTAACGCTTATTAGATAGAGGTAGTAGATCAAATTTTGGTTGACAATTTTAATAATTAAAAATTAATTTTTAAAAATCTATTTTTTTTTCAAAAACTAAATTTTTTAGAGTTTAATTGTTATTTTTTGTCAATGTAAAAAGTTTTACACTGTTAGCACATCGCAATCATTCATAAGCGGAACTTTTAACGTAGTTACGATCAAGTTGACGGTTATGATTAATTAACGGTGTAAAATATTTTTACATTGTGGACATATAGGTTAAATCTAAACTTTTACACTATTAATACAATTTTCTTAACTACAAGGACAAAAACAAGATATATATAATTATTAAAATACATTTAAACACAACACATTGTTTAATATATCAATATTGATATAATGTTGATAAAAGATAATGGTTTGATTTGAGTATTATGCGATCTATTTTAAAATTACGTGAAGCTATATATCAAATTAATAAAGATCAGATTGATTAGTTTAGTTCAACTTGAACTCAAACTCATAAAAAAATATCATACTAATTTTATTAGTTTTGGTTAAATTTTTGGAATCATAGGATCATTTGTTTTGATTTTTATATTTCAAGATAAAATTCACAACTCACATAGTTGGAATTTAGATTGAAAATTTTATTTTATTTTATAATTATAGTAGTTGTTTTTGTAATTTATTTTATAAATAATTTCATCCGATTTTTTTTATAATAGACATATGAGTTATAATTTGATCAACAAAAATTGATGTATTTCGTCCATAATATGGATAAAATAAATCAATTTTTGTTCATCAAATTATAAATCAAATGTATATTATAAAAAATAGAATAATGTTATTGTAACACAAAACTTGACACAAACATACATTTTTCAATACACAATATTATATTTATGTCAAATTGTGTTTTGAGATAACTGTGGTCACCTATGCCCCAACAAATTCCGCCCTTAAAAGATTAGAAACTAATTTGTTATTAAGATTAAAAATTGAAAGAAAAAAATAAAAGCTTATTCATTTATTTTTTATTGCTAGTAGTAGCAATTAAGTGGACACAATTTCTTTATACTCTTTGAGATTGTTGTATAAGACTTTGTATTCCTATTAAATATTAGCAAGACAATGTTTTTGTTATTATTAAATAAATATTTTAATAGAGGTGAAAATAGTTTGAACTAAACTTTGCAAGGTTTGATTTGCATAAAAAAATATGAGATTCAAATTTGAATTATTACTTTTCAAAAGTCCGTTTGACCTTTATGAAAATCAACACTATACTCACTCTTAGTTTTTTTTAAAAATAAACTAACAAATTATCATGTCAATAATATTAAAGTCTACTTTGATATTTAATTCAATCTTATAGAATATGTAACGTTATATTACATAACTTTCCAATTATATTTCATAATAATAATTTTAAATATCTCAAACGTTAATATAAATGTATATTTAAATTTAAAAAAATGTTAGCAAATTTATAATATAAAAAACAAAAATATAACTTAATATACATATATACATAATAAGATCACTATTTACAAGTTGTTATTTAAACTGACGAACCATTAACATCTGGACTACCCTTAATTACTGCAACAAGAAACAAAAATAAACAACACATGCTAACTCGCATAACACGACCTCTATACACAAACAAAACAAAAATGGATATTATATGTATATCTATATATATATAGAGAGAGAGAGAGAACCAGAGCCAAAGGAAAACAAATATATGTTAGTCATCCATGCATCCATCGATGGAGGGAGAAAGTGAGGACGCACGTAAAGTACATTCATTCATGTATCACACATCGAAAGGAGAAGAAGGGCTTGGTCTGTTTTGGCCTGCCTTCTCGTTCTCATAAGCAGTTGATGTTGACCTTCTTCGAAAACGGAAGGCCTCTCTACCTCCTATATATAAATAAATAAATATTTACACATTAGACATTTTTGCATATAAATGTTCTTCCGGAAGATTCAGTTCAACTAAACTAGAGAAAAGTTTAGTGAATAAAATCTACATATAAATCAATACAACTGTGTTCGGGGATGTAGTATATATAAGCTTTTTTGTGCATTCTACAACCTTAATTTTCTCAACTAGCTATCTGTGTTTGTTGTCATGAGGAAATAATAATAAGTCATCTTTCAACACTCATACACTCAATCTAATAAGAAGAAAAAATAATGTGTTAAATGTGTACGGCAGAATTAGATGTGTCCAAATATCTAATTCAATTTCCCGTGCATTTTGACTCAAATCTGTTTAAATTTGGGTATAACTTCAACCAACCAATTAAAACTTGATTATATTCGGTTCAGATATCAAATTTAATTTTTTGAACTCGCAAATCTAACCCGTTGACGTGAGATATATTTTTATTTATTTATTTATTTGATATATAGTTAAAATTTAGTTATTAGACTATGATTGAAAATTTATTGCTGATTTAATTAATTTAAGTGTTTTGTTGTGTGTGAATGTATTTAAAATATGAAAAGATATGTTGCGATATAATTTTATCATTTTTTAAACGTTTAAGTATTTAAATTTAATTATATTTTTTAAAAAATAAAAAACAAATATTTTTTTAATTGTCCATGAACTCAACTCAAATAAAATTTATACCCAATTTGGCCAAAACCAACTCATCTCACCCGTATACATCCCTAACTCCATTTGTCCAGAAGTAAAAATAAAAGCAAGTGCCAACATACCCAAAAAAATAAATAAATAAATAAAAGCAAGTGCAGGTATTTTGTTGAAAAAATGAAAGTAGTTTCGTCTCTGACTCAGACTCACAACTCCCGCCTCCCAGAAACAAAATAAGTACCTTACCGGAAAACGGAGACACAGGAGGAGTAGAGCCCGCGGGTGAAGCGGGAGCTGATCCACTCTGACTCTGGTACCCAGGTGGCTTCACGATCATAATACTACGTGTCACTCTCATTCCTTCCTCCGCCGTATCCCCACCGTAGGATCTCACATTTCCAGCTTCATGCGTATCCTTGGCAGAGTTAGATGGGGAATTAGGGAAGGTAGGATGCTTTCGGAGCTTGATGAGAGCGTTCTCCGGCCTAGGACCAGCAACGGTGTCATCCCACAAATGATCAAGAAGGTCCATCAGAATCAGTGTGCGCGGATTTTCTTCCGGATATGAGATAGATATTTAATAACAAAAATCCACCAAGTGTCATGGGTTTCAAAGGCGTATCTGGACCATTGATTCGAATCCAAGTGACACTATATGACGTGGGTGGTGGATCTAGATTCTCCAAGAGATAAGGTTTGGTGGACACGTGGGCCCCATTCATTCGGGATTTTATTATAGTGGCGGCGTGACACGTGACTTTGCTTCTGTACAAAACAAAGGACTGTCACGTGAGATGTCCTTTTCTGTCCGAGCGTTAACTTCCAAAATTACCCCCCACTGTTAATCAAAATCGGAAGATAATGTCCCCTTATGAAAAATAATTGTCTTCAAATAAAGTTTTATATGTAACAATTAATTGTCAATAAAAAATACATTTATTTCACCTATTTAGAATTATATTATAGATTATTTCATAAATGTTTTCATCGCATTTCAAATTAAAGTTTCTATAACGAGGATTCTAAGTATATCGATAAAGCAATCAATGAAAAGAAAAGTTTTAGAAAAAAAAATTGTTTTGAAAAGACAAATTACATATTTTTCAATGTGATAAATATATCATTTTTTTCGTACACTTGTTCCTCTTGGTTCCTTAAATAATATAATATCGTAAGGGCAATCTCAGTATAATTTAGGTAATATCACTCATTTTTCTTTAAATTATTTTTAAAAAGATTTTGAGTAAAAAAAAAAAGCATCCGCTTTTTTTGGTTATGTAATATTTACGTAATATGATTTTAGTTTCTACAATTTTTTTATTCTATCTTATAATATAAGATTCTTTCAATTTTAAGTAAATAAAGTCATTATCTGTGAAAAATAAAATAATTGCAATAAACTTAAAAGGTTAAAATTTGTTGTATGAATTAAAAACAAAAGATTAAAATATTATAGAATTAAAAATTTATTTAATAAAAAATACACACACAAATTACTAATAATTGGAGGCACAACTAATTCAACCGCTTGTTAAGAGTATGTTCCTATATTTATTTTCTTTGTTGTCTAAACTATACTCGTTAGAAATTAGAGATTAATCACTCGAAGTACGAAGGTCAATCTAAAAAACTAACATCTTTCAATAGATATTTTTCCATTTGCACCAATTAGGATCAAACTTGTGATCATTTACTTAACGTTAGATAGTAGTTTATTGGGGAAAAGGGAAGCTAGAGTTTTAATCCAAAGACCATGGTTGTCAAATACAATTCAAGAGTAAGGTATAAATATCAATGTCTTAAAATATTAAACTCCCCTTAATATCATATAAAAGTCCAATAACAAATAAACTCAATAAATTATTATCTAACATCTCCCTATTGTAAATTCTACGTTAATACATTGTGAATTTGAAGATAGATATTAGATAATAGTTTATTGAATTATTAGACTTTTATATGATATTAAGGGTATTTAGTCTTTTAAGATATTTGTATTTATATCTTACTCTTGGATTGTATTTAGTATTTTAAGATATTTGTATTTATATCTTTCTCTTGGATTGTATTTGACAACTTTGGTCATTGAAATAAAACTCTAGCCTCCCTTATGTTCTTACTCTTGTTTTTGTATTCTCTGTTGATTTATATTGTTAACATTTAAGAGATTTAATTATTAGTAAACTGTGTAATATCATATGTTAGTTTCCTGTCATATTTTTCCATTATTGTTATTTGAAAATTAATCTTGTGCCACTAAACTCTTTAACTGGCATTCGTTGAGGATTCTTGGATTAAGTGAGTAATGACGGGAAGTGTCTCAACCTAATGGTAGAGCTATTTTGTGGAAGTGTTTTGAGGAACAATCATGGAGCTTTTGTTGCAACTTTTTTTCCCGTAATTAAGTAAGATGTTCTACATATTTATGGTATCTAGTTGTGGTTCATTGTAGAAAGTGACTCTCATGATTATATATATGCGTGTTTGAAAGTGATACTCTTCGAGTCATCTTTGTCATATTGTGTCGTTTTATGTCATCTCAAATCCGTTAGAGGTGTGGATTTGGAGATTAGATTGAACCATATTTTCAGTGAGGTCAATCAAGTGATTTAATGTTTTAGCTAAGTTTGCTTTTACCATTCTTGCCCCGCTTTAGTTTTTAAATTTTGCTCTTAATTTTTTGCTTGTACCCTACTTGAGAGATTCCTCTCGAGGTTGATTCTTTAGAGACTTTTAGTTTTGTTGTTGGACCTTTGGTCTTATTTATTCATTAATTTTTTTTTAAATATCAACTAATAAAGAATGTAAAAAATAGATGTCTTATAAAATAAATAGATTTTACACTAGGCCTTATTCTCAAAAAAAATTTATAACCAACATTAACAACCAACTGAACTTTACATATATGCTCCGGCAAGCTTAACTGTTTGTCCATGCGGTGGTAGTTGGTTTCTATTTGTTTTGTCCATTAATTGGAAAGATCATGGAAAAACTGATAGCTGATCAATTGTCCAAATATAAGGAAACGGAATTTCTACGAGATATAGTAGCCATTAGATCTCACATGTAGTGGACATCAGGGCACTAAACTATGCTTTTCTGAAGAAGATTTCGATAGGGTGGATTAATTTTTTAGTTTCCAAATGATTGCAGCTGCTTCAGATATGTGGTTGTCTATTCATGAGAAGCAGCTTTATAATGTGTCGTTTAAGGGTTGAGGAACATTACGGCTTGGCTTTTGAACGGCATAGCAAGCGTATAGTCTTGTGCTTGTTACATAAAAAACCTTCCTAGCAACCTACCATATCGAAAGTAGAATCTGTATATGGGCTTCCAAACGCTTTTATGTGGTTGCCAATTCAGGAAAAAATGGGGATGGTGAAGGTTAAGTAGTAACTAAGTAAGCTTAAATCGGTTGAATTCCATCGCGTATGTATGCAATAATAATGTCTTTTAATATGCAACGTTATAGCAGAAAGATTGAATTTTCTTATCCACAGAACATTGAGATTCATCTTATAACATCTTCCATATAATCTGGTATTATCGACAAGCCACAACCCAGCAAGTTCTTTTACATGGTAGGAGTGAAGGCCCACAATGAAATTAACAGAGTATCTAGAAATTTTATATGTATTGTGTACATGAGATAACATAAACCCTCCCCTTGCTTTCTGTAAACAATACCAAACATAATGCAAATTGACCAAAAAAAACATAACGCAAAAATGGAAGTTTAATAAGCAAGCTACTGTCCCCTCAGAACAACGAACTAATCACTTAATAAATCTCCTTCAAGTTCCAAACAATGTGGGAACAAATAATTGGTTTCCGGGGGCAGGAACTGAAATAGTAATAAAGTTTGGGCACATGAACCCATAGAATCATAGATTCAAATCTCATCATTACCATTGAACCCATAATAAGAGATATCCAGGGGGAAAGTTACCACAATAGAATTGTATCAAGGCAGTACTTGACAGTATAACAAGTGAACTCTATTTCCATTCCAACAAAAGTGGTGGCGCAACTCTTAAATGAACAAAATTGTAAAATTGCTATTAATGCAAACAAAACACGTCTCAAGCAATACTTGGGCAAAAAAGAATCTAACATGAGAAAAGGGTTTTAACAAGGTTCTAAAATGAATAAGCTGAACAACGCACAATTAATCTTCTTCCTCTCCTTCATTCTCGGCAATGTTGAAGTACCTTAGTTCATAAACACTTCTATCTTTGTTAGAAGAAATCACTCTAAGCCAGTCCCGTACATTGTGTTTCTTCAAGTACTTTTTGGTCAAATACTTGAGATACCTGGAACAATATGAGATGTTAGAAAAAGCATGTAACCTCCTTCAAATCACAAAAATAAATCATACACAAAGCACTAATTCTGCAAGCTGAAGATAGAGAGGAGCAAATTCGCAATCAATTTTCATGGAGACACCACCTCTGAATACAAACAATTACAATCAACCAAAGCCATTTAAAGCAGGGGATAAACAACTGGGAATATACAGAAATCTTTCATTTTCAAGAGAAACAACAATTACTACAATTCAGAACAAAAATGCCAATAACATTTGAAAGTTTGTGCGAACTCTCAAAAACAAAAACCAAGAGATTATATATTCAATGAATCAAAAGTTTACATAAATACCTGTCTAATAAAAAGCAACAATCAAAGCAGACTCATATTGTGATTACAATTACTAATAGCCTGTTTAGAATACCACCCAAATGGGATTTTAAAATCAACTCTTGTGCATTTTGGATTGGAGGTGAGTTTAACAAAACCGCAGTTTCACACCGTGATTTGAACAAAAGCTACCGTTTAAAGCTTCAACAAAATCAGGATTCAACCCATGATTCCATCAAATTTGCCGGGATTAGAAACATGCATTTAACTCATTTTAAAAATATAACCTCAGATTTTTTTAACATGAAGTCACTCAAAATAAATTCTACCAAAACCTAATAATAAACTTATAAGTAAAAAGATATGTCACAAATATAAGTAAGAAGATAAATAAAATTATAAAAACCTAGCAAATGAAACAACAAACTCACAAATCACAACACAATCAACGTAAGTAAGAAGACAAATAAAATTATAAAATAGAGAATAACCGTTTGGAAAAGTTGCTGTGAGAAGTAACAGTGATTTTGCTCTTTTCACGTGAAACAGTGACAGCGTCGCCAAGAGCACCAGGTTTACCACCAACCTTAATCCTCTCTTGAAGAAACTTTTCAAGAGAAGCAATGTCCATGATCTTGTCCTCGACAGGCTTGGCGCAGTCAATGGTGAATGTGGTCAAACCCTTCTTCTTCCCCTTGGAACCAGCTGCATCTACTCGACCCATTTTTTATCTTCAGTCTCTACTATGAAACTCTGAAAAGAGATTATTTTAATCGAAATTGAAAATATTGCATGTATAATGTGTTTCATCAAGTAAGCGGAGAAGTGATAGGGATTACCTTGAGACGCAGCAAAAGAGAGCACGGCACAATGTGAAGGAAAAAATGGACGGCAGTGGCAAAAATTAGGGTATTCATTTGCCTTTCTTTTTATACGCTAACATAAAACGCGCGTTTCATCCCGTATCATCTTTTTATTTTTTTAAAAAAATAACAAAGAAGAAATTTATGTCTAATTGGATTTTTGGAGAATCAAAATCAATTTTGGAGGGTTAAAATTGATTTTCGAAATGTTTGGATATTATTGAGTATAATTGATTTTATGTTTATAGTTGGTTCTACTTTGAACTTATAATTGATTGTATAATTAAATTTTTACATTGAAATTTATCATTAAACTCCCTTTTACATAAATATATTCAAATATAAATTATTTTACATTTAACTTACTTTTAATTAAAATTAAATTTACAGAATCAATTCATTTAATATTTATTTTAGTCATTGTTGATCCAAACACACCTTAAGTATTTTAGATATTTTAATGTATTAATTAAAATATAATATTTCACAGATAATTTAATTTATATACACGGTTAGTATAAAGAGTTTTTACGATGTTAATCAATTAAAATCGTTAAATCATTAATAATATTTGACGTTTGACTTCTTATCTTGTTGCGATGTTTGTTTGATTCAAATTTATAGATTAACTTCGATAAATTGCAGATTCAATCAATGACTTTGGCATCTTCAATGTTACAGTTCTGAAAGTATGTCTGTCTCGAACACTTCAATTATGTCATGTTTGTAGGTTTTGTCATAATTGTAGACATTATATCGTTTTATACTACTAAATTGAATGTTGTGAGTTTGTTCATAGATTTATTATTTTAATTTTAACAATTTTAAATTATATTGTTCTCGATAAATATAACTTTTAACAATTTGAACGAAGAAATGTCGTTCAATTAGTAAAAAGAAGATAATTGCTAACTATACAAAGAACCAATAAAAACAAATCATAAAGAGAGTTGATAGTTATCGCAAGCATTACAAGTTGTCGTGTGTATATATATATATATTTGTGTGCGTTTTGTCTAACTTCTCCGATAACCACAAGCATTTTCCTTACTCTTATGAATGATCTTGGCGTGTCTTTTCTCCTTGGGATTGAGGTGTAATTAGGGATTTTTTTATTTTTTTTATTTTTTTAATATATATGATCATAACAAGTGAGGATATTTTCGTTATGTATAAAGAATATACTTTGGACTCTTGTTGTTCAAGCTATTATCCCTCATTACATGTTCATATATCCTGTTTTTGACTCTTTAGACAATGAGAGTGAGAGATGTTAAATTCCTTTTGGTAGAAATCGGTCCGTGGAAATTTGAATGAGATAAAGTGGACAAATCGGAATAAATTAATGGTGCAAATGAAATACTATTACAAAGGATTGGGTTTTCATAATTTATCTGCTTTCAATTTTGCTAAGTTGAGTAATCAAACTTGAAAATTTTATGATCAACCTAATGCCTTGATTACCAAAATCAATTGTGCTAAGTGCTAAATATTTTCTTTAATGTGAATATAGGCCATAACCCTAATATCCCTTCTTATGCTTGTCACAATTTAACACATACTCTTAACATCTGAAAATGATAGTTTCTTCTTTCACCTCTTATATTTTTAAAATTCTTCAAAATACACTTCTAAATTGATTAATTCAAAATTATTTTTGTCAAAATACATCTCTAAATAGCCTCCATTTCCCCCATCTTGTACCCCCAACTGTATTCGGTTTTCATCATTCTGACCATTTAAGTACTTGACAACTCCCAATCCTAACACTCCTTTCGCCTTCTCAACCCTTTCAATTTTTCTTCCTGCCAAATGCTCATTTTGATTTTTCAGTATGCTTGTCTTGGATACTTTCAAGTAGATGAAATAAGAGAAGAGTTCACACCATGCCCAAGTATTACAAGTCAAGTGGTTATTAACATGCAAGTCCTAATAATAAGGAAGAGTTCACACCGTCTATGGATATAAAGAACTGGTGTGGTTAACAAACATTACTTCACAAGATCAAAATTATACATATCAATTAATGCAGACATACAAAATTAATCATACATTTATCAACAGTTGATTTTCTCATCAACAATTGATAATTGATAAAGTATTATTCCTCCCTTTAAAATGAACATGAATGATATTGTACTAAAATTAATCCAATGCAATTATCAGCAAGAAATATATTCGCCCTGGCAGGTAAACATTTGAATGTAGTATTTTATTTTACAAATTGATAGACCACAACAAAATTATATTGCAAAATTTGCAATCACCATAACTCTACAATGCCAAGCTGTGATACGTCAGATCAGATACAAAGATCAACTAGTACAAAGAATTGGAACTCTAACTGCGTTTAATTTAATGCCTAGAATTATTTGCAGCCCTTTCTTCAGACTTATGATCATAATATTCTACCACAGCAGCTCCTGCTAATGCTGCTAGTGTAAGAGCCTGAGCATGCAACCTGAGACAAAATAGCTCAAAACGATTAGCACGAAGAGTAAACTTGAAATCGTGTAGGGTATTCCAGAGCAATTTCAAAGAAAAAATTCACAACAAGAGTTCACCATGAAAGCATCTGTCTAATGTCTACTACTACTTGTACTAGCTAAAGTGACAAACCCATATCCTTGGGGGTTTCAAAAATGATGGCCTTGTTTTCCTCTCCATTTACATGTCCATCTAATTAATAATGATAACTTAGGGGAAAAAATTGTCTCTTTAAATGATAATTTTCTCTCTCAGGTGTTACTTATCACTTTTATATGTTGGATTATTAGTATTCAATTGACGAGACAGAGAAGAGTTAAAAAAAAGGACAGAATAAATGCCAAACACTTGATCAGTATTTTCATATAACAGGAAGTCAAGGATCATAGAAAAATAGAACAGAAATCAAATTCTGTGAAAAAGAACATTAGTCGCCAATCACTTAAGCATTGTTTCAAAGCAATAAAAATTCCAATAAATCCATACCCTAGAACCAAGCAATGATCAACTTTTCCAATTGCCATTGGAGAACTAGAAATAAAAGGGATCATATTTGATACTACAGTTCTCCTAGCCAATTTTTATTATTTTTAAAGGAAAAATTGAATTGGCATCACACAAAATGAAAACAAGGGAGATGAAATATATATGACATAGCACAAATAAATCAAAGGAAGCACAGTGTTTACTCACAAATGACAGAAAAAGTGTAACCTGATGTGAAACACAAATTTTCTATGATTTTGGTGACTTCTAGGGTGAGGGCTCTAATAAGTCCCACGCCCATGGACCATCTTGAACAACAATTAAAAGCCATTAGATTAAATAAGCTCATATGACTATAATAGGTACTGCACACTAGATCTCACTTTCACCCACTCTCTTACTCACCAAAATTTACGTTTCTCTCTTCTCTCAAGTCTCTATTCTCTTCCTAAAATAACCATGGCAGCCAACTGTGTTCCCCTCATTAACCACTGCCATAAACCCAAGAAAATTTTAAGATAAAAGAAACTTCAAAAAAACCTAATTTTTACGGTCTATGATGTTTGTGTTGTGGTTCGATATAAAAATAAAACGAACTCATTTTTGAGCAAGTGGTGGTTCTTACTCAAATTTCTTCTTCCATTTATAGGGTTTATGGTAAAAATTGTCATTTTTCTTTCATTACCCGTTCTTGCCTTTTTCATTTTTTTTCTGTATTTTTATTTTTTAGAGATAAAAACGACTCCCTCCAATTGAGTGGTTATAGAGAAGAATCAATATAGCAAGAAAATATTGTATGACATAAAATCCGTTCCTGTAGATGATGGTGGTGGTGCCAAAAAAAACTTAAACCCAGGAAGATAGTTTTCTTTAATATGGAGAGGAAAAAATTCAGTATAAATGTTATTTCATAAGATCTAGTGGAACTCCTCATTCTAATGGTTCTTACTTATGAACCACTTAATAGATGGTTCACCTTAGACATCACCAGTTTATTTCAGATTTGTTAAAAAAGCTACACAAACACATTGTTCACTGAAAAGAATATTTTCTTGCCCTTCCACTATAATCCCAATTGAGAAATTTGAAAAAGGAGGTAAAATGTTTGGATTTTCTTTTATGAGAGATAAAAGTGATTTAGAATCATCAAATTGATTTTGACACATATGAGTGTTTGAGTTCCATGAAGAGAGTGCGATTCTAACCCCAAAATAGATTCTAATTTGAGCTGAGATTTATAATTCCTATGAGAAGAAATCAACTCTAAACTCAAATTAATTGTTCAATTGACATTTATTTAAATCTACACAAACATTAATTAAATTGCATTCAACTCACTTTTAATCAAAATAAAAATACATTCAAAAGCCAATTTTTCATTCACAAAAACCAAACAGGCAAAAGTGAAAACTACAGCAAAAGGGACAAACACAGCAAGTCGCCGTGGAACAAAACATCAACCCAATCTTAACATTCACTTAACATGTGACAAATATGGATTACACAATTTTGATAAGCAAAAAAAAGAGGGCTAATTGTACACATAAGAAATCCAGAAAAGTTGTAATCAATAAAAAACATTAATTAAAAAAAAGGGGGGGAATGGTAACAAACCTGGCGTGAATGATCTTAACACTGGTTTTCATGTTAGGTCTAGACCAGTTGTATGCAATTGAACCCGTAATACCACTAAGCCACAAACACCCTAATCCCAATATCAATCACAGAGATCTAAATTAGACCATCTTCAACAACAAAATAATAATAATAATAATAATAATAATAATAATAATAATAATAATAATGACCTAATATCATTTATTTGAAAAATGACAAATACAAAGAAAATAAAATTAATTTGAATAAGATGAAATGATTGAGAAATTTACCAACAGTACGGAGCTTGTGTTCGACGACCCATTTTCTGAGAGACTCGATTTGGGTTTTAGCATCCGCCATAATAGCTGGAAGAAGAAGGAGGTTCGAGGGTGAAGAAAAAAATAGATTTAAGAAGGAAGAGAAAAGGAAGAAAAAAGAATAGAAGTATACGCGGTTATAGATGCTGAAGGTTTTTCCGTTTTTATATGGTGTTGGAAAATGGAACTTGTGTGAGAAGAAAAATAAATTAGAACCAAATGAGAAGTTGTCATTGTAAACCGGGTTCATTAGGCGGCGGAACTATGTTGTTGCCCATGTTAACGCACGTGATTTTAATACTTTTTCGATTCCACAACTAACGATATTTTACTTATATTAAAAAAAAATAATAGAGAAAATAATATATTTATTAAATTAGTATTCATATATTCACATTTATTATTAATATAATAATTTATGTTGTGGAATTATAATAATTCATACTTGAATTTCCACAATTTCTCTTTCAAATGAGAGTTTTCTTTCGACTTGATGGAGAAGCATAGGTGAAAAATCTTAGTGTGGATCAAGTCTAGTGTTGTGGGTGACTCACACTTGAGTGGAAAATTATTAGAATTCAAATGTGAGTGATAATAGTCTCACATTGACTATAAACGAAGAAAATGTTAGATATATTAGAAAGGTGATTCATATACCAATTTTGAATTAAAATGTGGTGTCTAACTTTCTTGTGGTCTAAGAACATTTGGCTCATTGTTGCTGTTGTACTCCTCGAACTCTCCAATATATATATATATTTTGTAATTTCTAAAAATATATAATATTTATCTTTTAAAAGATAAACTTATAAAAATTAATATTAATTAGACAAATGTTAACTATTGACTTAAATATTATTTTATTATTTGCATCTATTTTTCGGTGGTGGAATATCTCAAAACTCAATGGAAATGATGTTTTTGTGGGTTGGGTGAAGTGTATTTTGTTGCCCACGGTTTATTATGCGAAACCGCTTTTTGGTTGTACCAAAAAGAAAACGAACCATCAAAGAAAGAACATTAAACATATTTTAGCCTTGTAAGACGACGCATTTGAATGGTTAGAGGAGAAAAAACAAATAAATGGCTTGACAGTTGGGCACTATGAGTCAACTAACTTTCTTAAAAATCAAAATTAGTTACGAAATAATCAAAACACTAGTTAATTTAATAATTGATTTTATTTGACAATAAGCTATATTTCTTAAAAAAATTATGAGAATAAAATATATCTTTTAAAAATTATTTTAATAATTCAAAAATTAATTAAAAATTTTAATTGAATTATAAATTAAAACAATAGCGTTCGACACTTCCATATACTAATTAAATTTTTTGTTATCGTAAGGTTCTTTTTAGAGTTTGCTATGTCGCCCCATTATATGATTGTATTGAGATACCTTACCTTGCAATAACAAGGTTGTTTTGCAACCTTCACCTTTTCCCTAAAAGATTCATCGAATATATTTTTGTATTGATGTATATAATAGTTTAGAATTTAATTATAATACAATCACAATATAAAAAGTTTTTTATAATTATAATAAAGTCAAAAAAATTTAATATCAGATAGTTGACATTAACCAAGAGTTAAATCATAAAATTTAATATATTTACATATAAGTTGTACTGTTGAAATAAATGTGTTAATTTAAAAATTATTGAAGTTCCACATTGTTAAACTCTCATTTTGAATAGTTTTAATAACTATATAAATATTCTCAAAATTTTGTTGAAATCCCACATTGGTTAGAAAACATATGTGGGTTTGCTTCTATCATTATATAAAGAGTGTTAATTTATTGTGAAAAGTACACTAAAGTTGGATGCAGTTTCCAACTTTTTCTTTTCTCCCTCTTATATTCTGCTCGGCTAATTTACGAGTCACTTCTCCCATTTCTTTCTGTCCCTTCGATATTTTAGAGCGGTATTGTACCGTAGTCCCTTCGATATTTTAAAGCGGTTGTTATACCGTAGTCCCTTCGATATTTTAAAGCGGTTGTTATACCGTAGTCCCTTCGATATCTTAGAGCGGTTGTTATGCCGTAGTTTCGTCAAGTTTTGAGTGGTCCTAATACCACTATCCTTTTAGGGCGGTTTTATGTTGTAGTTTCGTCGATTTATGAGTGGTCATAGTACCATATTGCTAGGCTTTAACCGCCTTATTGAGAGTGACTTTAATCGTCATATTGAGAGTGGCTTTAACAGCCATATTGAGGGTGTAATTCTAAAACGGTTTTCCACGGTGCAGTGGAACTCCGATACAGTGAATCTGGGCTGTTTTATCCTGGGGATATCGTGGTTGATAGTTTGCCTTGCACAATTTGGGCAGTGCCGCGAAACGTCTTAAAGAGAGCGACCTAGTCCGCGACTCAACCTAGTAATATCTCCGGTGACACAAATTGTGATTTTTAAACAGTTTTTTCAAACTCAAAATACAACAACAATTTTAAGACGTTTTTTCTGCCATGTCAACTGAAGATATTACTGGAGAATTAACCCATGGGAGGGTAATGATTACCTATATAAGAATAATTATATTCTTAATAGACTTGCTGGTGATCTGTATGAATAACTACAGTTTCAGCAATAGTGCTAGACAGGTATGAGATGCTATTAAAAAGGGGAAGTTGTAGCTAAAAAGTCTGTTGTAGCCTGATATGCTATAAAGAAGAAATATGATACCGAGGAACTTCGAGCTAAAAAGTGTGTTGTAGCCGCTACCTCAAGTATCAGATTATCGATGACAAATACGTGGAGAAATTCAGAAGATAGCTTAGGAGATCATCTTAAGGTATGACTTTAGATGAATTTTAAATTGATTGTTATTATCGACAAACTGCCTCTGTTTGGAAGGATTTCAAAAAAAATTTAAAACAAAATAATTTTCTCAAAAGAGTATGATAACTTGTCTCTAGAAAACAAAATGTTGTTTATTATTTTTCTAAATTAGGCAAAGTTTACTTATATCCAAGGCATATTTAAAATTAATTGTTGAAATTAAGAATATCTCCTTCTGTTTACATGTTGTGTGATTTTAATATTTGATATGCTAAACTTTGTCATGTGAACACATGTTATTTCAAACTTAAGTAACTCAGGTTTAATACCAATGTTATCTTTAAATGATTTTGGAAAAAAATGTGATTTTTGTAGTCAAGTTAAAATAACAAAGAGTTCACATAAATCTGTAGTTAGAGAATCTAAGTCTTTAGATTTATTACACTCTGATATATGTGAACTTGATGAGACATTAATAAGAAATGAAAATTGTTATTTTATCACTTTTATTGATGATTGTTCTGACTATACTTTTGTAAATCTATGAAAAATAAAAGTGAAACGCTTAACATGTTTAGAATCTCTGTAATTGAAATTGAAAATCAATTTAGTAGAAAGATTAAGAGATTTCATAGTATAGAGGAATAGAGTATGATTCTAGTTTATTTAATGAGTATGATAAAACTCAAGGAATTATACATGAAACCACAGCACCTTATTCACCTAAAATGAATGGTAAAGTTGAAAGAAAGAATAAGACTCTGAATGAACTAGTTGTTGCTATTATGCTTAACTCTGGTGCTGCATCTCATTAGTGGGGGAAATTATTTTGACTGTTTGCTATGTTTTAAATAGACTTCCAAAATCTATAAGCAAAATATCTCCTTATGAGATAATAAAGAAAAGACAACCAAACATGTCTTATCTTCGAACATGGGGTTGTCTGGCGTATGTCAGAATCCCCGATCCCAAGCGAATTAAACTCGCCAGTAGAGCCTATGAATGTGTATTCATTGGGTATGCAGTAAACAGTAAAGCGTATAGGTTTTATGACCTAAATGCGAAAGTAATCATAGAGTCAAATGATGTTGACTTCTATGAAAATAAATTTCCTTTCAAATCGAAAAATAGTGGGGGCAGCGAACCAAGTCATACTCCCGTGATAGGAAGTGCTGAAAGCAACAAACAAGGTGAATTGGAAACTCAAAGGAATAAGAGAGTCAGAGTTGCTAAAGATTATGGACCAGAATATATGGCCTATAATTTAGAGGAGGATCTTGCAAATCTCAAAGAAGTCTTATCATCTTTGGATGCAGATCTTTGGCAAGAGGCTATAAACGATAAAATGGATTCCCTAGAATCTAACAAGACCTGGCATATAGCAGACTTGCCTCCTGGTTGCAAACTGATAGGTTGTAAATGGATTTTAAAAAAAGAAACTAAAACCCGATGGAACTATTGATAAATACAAGGCACGCCTTGTAGCCAAAGGTTTTAGGCAAAGAGAAAATATAGATTTCTTCGACACTTTTTTTTTCAGTCATGAGAATAACATCCATTAGGGTACTCATTTCACTAGCAGCAATTCACAATTTGGTGATACACCAAATGGATGTTAAAACAACCTTTTAAATGGTGATCTGGAAGAAGAAATCTATATGGAACAACCTGAAGGTTTTGTAATTCATGGACAAGAAAACAAGGTCTGTAAGTTAGATAAATCTCTGTATGGTCTTAAACAAGCTCCTAAGCAATGGCATGAAAAGTTTGATAATTTGATTCTATCGAATGAGTTTAAAGTGAATGAAAGTGACAAATGTATTTATTACAAATTTGAAAATGGCATTTGCACTATCATATGTCTCTATGTAGACGACTTACTCATATTTGGTTCAAACATCCATGCTGTAAATAATGTGAAATCATTGTTGAGTAACAACTTTGATATGAAAGAACTCGGAGAAGTGGATGTAATCTTAGGAATCAAGATTACTAGGTCAGAAAAGGGAATTTCTTTAGATCAGTCTCATTATGTTGAAAAGATCCTAAAGAAATATAAATACTTTGACTGTAAACCTGCTTGCACACTATATGATCCAAGTATGAAACTTTTTAAGAACACTGGTGAAGGTGTTAGACAAACTGAATATGCGAGCATCATTGGCAGCCTCAGCTATGCCACTGAGTGTACTAGACCCGACATTGCCTACGTCGTGGGACTATTGTGCAGGTTTACCAGTAGACCTAGTATGGAGCATTGGCATGCTATCGAAAGAGTCATGAGATACCTAAAAAGGACCATGAATCTAGGATTACATTATCAAAGATTTCCTGCCGTACTTGAAGGATACAGTGATGTTGATTGGAACACCTTGTTAGATGTCTCAAAAGCAACCAGTGGCTATAATTTTAGTATAGCCGATGGTGATGTATCTTGGAAATCAAAGAACAGACGATATTGGCTGAGTCCACTATGGAGTCTGAAATGATAGCACTAGCTACCGCTAGTGATGAAGCGAGCTGGTTGAGATGCTTGCTAGCTGAGATCCCTATATGGGAAAAACTTATGCCAGTTGTGTTGGTCCATTGCGATAGTACCGCGGCTATTGCAAAAATTGAGAATCGTTATTACAATGGTAAGAGACGACAAATACGTCGTAAGCACAACACAGTTAGTGAATTACTTACTAAAGGAGCTGTAATAGTGGATCATGTACGCACTGATGATAATTTAGCAGATCCTTTGACGAAAGGATTAGCTAGAGAGAAAGTCATAAATACATCCAAAAGGATGAGACTATTGCCTATAGATAAATAGAGTCACTCATGATGGGAATCCGACCTAAAAGACTGGAGATCCCAAGAATTAGGTTCAATGGGTAATAACAAGTCATAGTGATATGAGATGAACATGTTATTATATTTAACAGAAGCATGATTCCTGAAGCGATGGAAGGCTGAGATAATAGAAACTCTTAATGAGATCTATACTCTATGTGGAGGGAGTAACTAGCTACAGGAGTACTCTTGATAGACTCACCTATGTGAATGTGAAAATGAGGCCGTTTCCTATGGAATTTCGAGGCAAAAATTCCTAGAGCGTTCACTATACTGGGATAGACGTGCAGGACCATAAATGCACGGGCTTTTTAGAATACACCTAATGAAAAGGTTGTGTGTGGGTTTGATATCCGAGATAGAGTTCAAGACTACGAGTCACTCTTGTTAAATCAGAATCTTACTCACTATGCAAAGGTTCAAGTCATAGACACCTTTGTTTATGCACAATCTTATGAAAGCGTTTGATGCTATTTCAGAACATACTTTTTAAATTCAAGTGGGAGATTGTTGGAACAAATGTGTGAATTTAAAAATTATTGAAGTCCCACATTGTTAAACTCTCATTTTGAATAGTTTTAATAACTATATAAATATTCTCAAAATTTTGTTGAAGTCCCACATTGGTTAGAAAACATATGTGGGTTTGCTTCCATCATTATATAAAGAGTGTTAATTTATTGTGAAAAGTACACCAAAGTTGGATGCAGTTCCAACTTTTTCTTTTCTCCCTCTTATATTCTGCTCGGCTAATTTACGAGCCACTTCTCCCATTTCTTTCTGTCCCTTCGATATTTTAGAGCGGTATTGTACCGTAGTCCCTTCGATATTTTAAAGCGGCTGTTATACCGTAGTCCTTTCGATATTTTAAAGCGGTTGTTATACCGTAGTCCCTTGGATATCTTAGAGCGGTTGTTATGCCGTAGTTTCGTCAAGTTTTGAGTGGTCCTAATACCACTATCCTTTTAGAGCGGTTTTATACTGTAGTTTCGTCGATTTATGAGTGGTCATAGTACCATATTGCTAGGCTTTAACCGCCTTATTGAGAGTGACTTTAACCGTCATATTGAGAGTGACTTTAACAATCATATTGAGGGTGTAATTCTAGAACGGTTTTCCACGGTGCAGTGGAACTCCGATACAGTGAATCTGGGCTGTTTTATCCTGGGGACATCGTGGTTGATAGTTTGCCTTGCACAATTTGGGCAGTGCCGCGAAACGTCTTAAAGAGAGCGACCTAGTCCACGACTCAACCCAGTAATATCTTCGGTAACACAAATTGTAATTTTTAAACAGTTTTTTCAAACTCAAAATACAACATATACAGACTACAAAATATTCTAATCATATCTCATCAATTTATTATGTCATTCAAAAACACCTAAGACTGACACGACTTAAACAATTTTTTTAAATCTTAAAAAATAATGTTATTTATTTAATAAAAAAATCTCATTATTGTTTTAAATTAAAATTAATAAAATTATATTAAAATTAGAGATGTTTAATGTTACGAACTTATCTTTTCAAGAAACGCAAGAATGTGACAATTTTACACGAAAAAGCTTTTCATTAACTCTTCTTTTTCTTTGTTACTACTTAGTTCTTTCCAACTTGAAAACATATAGAAGAAACAGGAAACTGAAAAAAAAAATAAGGATTCACATATTATTTTAAGTAGTGATATTGCTCTCCATATAAGTTATAATCGTTGTACTTTCTTGCAATGCAAAAGTTTGCAGCGTAATTACAACTGCAACTTCGATATAAAATTACAGTTCAAACCATGGGCAATCAACAATAGCAGTTGTGGCCACAAAATTACATATTTTAAAGCTTCCGCAACGACATCGCAATTACGAGTTAATTGGTCGGTCTACATTTTTCAACAATGTAAATATTTTCTGCATAACCACACCTACAATTTCCGTGACCACAATTTTAAAAAAAGTGAAAACTACTTCCTTGAGCTTCTTTTGCTCTTATGCACACGATCTTTAATTAACGGTTTCACAGCTCCACATGGTGATAGTCAATTCAAGGTTTATGTTCAGTTTCAATCTTTTCCGTTTTATTTTTGCAAGATCCATATGAAACCAATGTATTTTTGCTTTGCTGGTTAGGTACTTATTGGCATAACTACCTCTACGTGACAAAATTTACCCATAATAATAAATTAGAAACAAAATTTACAGCCAATCGAGATTTAGTGATAACGAGTACAATGGTTCATCATCGGCTTTGAGTTTAATCACGAAGATGGTGAGGTTGGTCGTGAACGTGTACTTGTTAAATAAAAACAAAATAGTAGGCTTCCGCATACAAAAATAGAAAATAGTATTATAATAGTTTCGTGTGTTTCGCTAAAATACTGTTCCTACTATACAGAGGTGTTCATAAAATTAATTTGGTTTCGACAAATATTAAATATAAAATCAATTTGAAAAAAAATTAAGAAAAATTATACACGTTAACTTAATAGATAATTTGTATTCTAAAATGTTTAAAAGTTAATTTTTGAAATTTTTTTAATAATTTTCTAAAATATTATTATGCACTTTGAGAATACCTCGTGTTTAAACCCGCCCTAAACTTCAATTTGTATTGGTTGAATTCTGACGTCATAATATTTCTTCTTACAATTTAGGCAAGCATGCTACAAATTTGATTGGATGTTTATATAGTGCCATTCGTGTATATTCTCATGTATATAGTTATAAAACTCGTGTATCACCAAATGTTGATTTAAAGCACTAGTTAGGTAGGTATTTTTTATTTATTTTTTATGAAACGTTAGTTAGGTATTTTAAGTTCAATATTTCAAAAAAAAAAAAGAAACTATAATTTGTTTTCAATTAATTTTTATTTATATTTAAGATCAAATAAAATTAAAAGATATCAAGAGTGAATAATTATTTATATTTTTAATAAATAAGAATATCAAAAACTGTTTTCTATTATTTTTTAAAATATATTTCCATAAACTAACATTTCATATTCTTTTTATGACAAGTTAAAAAATTTCTATTATCAAGTTAAAACAACCATATTTTAAAAAGAATTTAAGTTATATATCATAAATGTAAAACGTTTTTATATTATCAATTAATTATAATCATTAAATCATTAATAATATTTAATATTTAATTTTTTGTTTTTTGTTTTTAAAACTATTTATAAAGACATTAACATTATTTGATATTCATAATTTATCATATATATATATAAAACTCTTTTTCAAAAAAAAATTTCCAATATACGACTGATTTTGTGAGAGGACAATGTGGGACGTATTTGGGTCTCAAAATAAAAGGCAGGCACGAACGGCTAAGATGCGATCGTTCTTCTGGCCGTGCACGTGTCACCACAAGACACTGCATTTTTTTCTTTTTCTTTTGCTTTGAGTGTTCAAACAGATTCTCCCTCATAATCTCGAGATTTAGAACATCGTCTTCCAGTCTTCGCATCTCTCTCTATTGCTCCTCTCAGGTATCTATTCTATGATCTTCACTTTTCTTGTTGCAAGTTTTTTTGAGATCACACGTTTGTATTTTGATTTTTTCATTTCTCGTAATTTGTATCACCATAGATTGATCAAGATCAATCTACTCCAAATATTTTAATTCGAACTTCATAATTCCGATTATGTAATATGAATTGATATATTAACTACTCGAGAATATACAAGGGATAGAGAATTGTGTCTTGTGTGTGTTACAGAGGTAGTAACCAAAACAGAAAATGCTTCCCTAAGAGGAAAAATAAAATCATAAGCAGAATTGCCAACACAATAGAAGCTAGAAGGTTCCCTAAACAACTGCAACAGTTTTGTTTTGTTTTTCTCGCTTCATTTCATTTCAATGGCCCTGTTTGAGACATTTTAACCGTATATGTGTGTGTATAAAGTTATATGATTGTTAGAATATAAGACTTTGATATTATAATATTACTATATTAGAGTATGTTAGTTTATTTTATAGGATCAATTTATAATCTTGGTATATTAGATTATTTCTTAGGATTGCTTTTTATATTAATATTAATACTTATTAGGTTTAATTACTCTGAATGTTTCCGAACTATTTGAGAATATTTAATTAAGTTCATGAACTAAAAATTTTGTAATTTGGTCATTAAACTTGTCGATAATTTGTAATGAAGACTCTGAACTAAAGTTTAATTGTGTGCCAAAACTTTTAAATTTAAATAATCTGATCTCTCCTAAACTTTTAAATAATTGGAATGAAGTCCTCAAATTTTTAAATCATTTCAAATTGGTTCCCTAAATTTAGGGACCTAATTTCATATTATTTAAATGTTGAAGGAAGGATATGATTACAAATTATTTAGGTCAGGGATATGATTACAAATTATTGACAAGTTCAAAGACTCAATTACAAACTATTTTAGTTTCGGGACCTAATTAAAAATCTCCAAATAGTTTAAGACCTCCAAACTAGTTAAACATACTCAGTATTATTATTTGTTACTGGACTTTTCTATTTATTTAGGATTGAGTCTATATATCCTAATAAATAGGGATTAGAGTTTAATCTTTTGTTTCAAGTTACTATCAAGCTATCTTCAAATTATTATCAATAATATTCAAACTCTTTTGTTACGAAACTTGATAGAGGTCATGAAAGAGTGAAAGATACACAAATTCCAAAATAAAATTGTATTGCAATGAGTAAAGTAGTTACAAGGCAACTACATCTAATCTTTATATAGGCCAACAAACTAACTACTAACCTCTAGTAGCCCCCACAAGTCTGAAGGTGTTCACAACACTTGCATCTAATAATTTCTCTCCTCCTTTTATCTAAAAGCCATAACTTCCACAATGATTATTTCTGTAAATTTTGATTCGCAATACTGTCAAATCATGTATATTTCAGTTATATTTTAGCCGACTTAATTCATTAAGTTGCACAGAGTATGGGGATTTTTTTTTGAACGACGGGTATGGGAATTTATAACTGGACAATACATAACTGCGTAATTTTAACTGTGCTTTAGGGAAAAAAAATGAGTGGCCGATCAAGTCGCACGTTATATGTTGGCAATCTTCCTGGCGATATTCGCATGAGAGAAGTGGAGGATCTTTTCTACAAGGTACTTATATCTAAGACCATTGTATGCACCGTAGTGCTTTTGACTTCTATGCTGAAAGATACACACTTAAGTCGTCATCATCACCCTGTTTATGTTCTCTATCAAATATCATGTACCATTTACTCCCATTATTTGCTTTCACGAAATTACCTGCATACACGATACACACACACAATTTATGAATTATAATTGAAGATCAATATGTCTGGATTTCTATTTTACCAATTGCTTTCTTCATTGTCTAATTACAGTATGGCCCTATCGTTGACATTGATTTGAAAATCCCTCCAAAACCACCAGGTTATGCTTTTGTCGAGGTATGCCTGAATTTCATTTTGTAAGGAAGTGAAGGGGTATTTATCACACCTTTTTAGTTCCCTTGTTCTGCCTTATATATATTAAACATTATATTGCAGTTTGAGGATGCCCGTGATGCGCAAGATGCCATTTACTATAGAGATGGTTATGATTTTGATGGTTATCGATTACGAGTTAGAATATTTTCCCTTTCTTCTCTTTTTTCTTTTTTGCCTCTATGGGGCACTATCAAATTTTGTTATGTATGAACTTTTGGTCACTATTTGTTACTGTAGGTTGAACTTGCACATGGTGGACGCAGAAATTCATCATCTGTGGACCGATATAGTAGGCATAGCGGTAGTAGTGGTAGCCGTGGAGTTTCTAGGAGATCTGACTATCGTGGTATGTATTGTTTCCTAGTATAATATTAATAATTTTTTAAACTTTGTATTATTGTACAATAGTTTATTCTCACTTTGTTTGTCTTATGCCTATTTGCACTTAAAAAGAGAATGTTTTGGTTGACCCATTTATTGTCTTTGCAGTTCTGGTGACTGGATTACCTCCTTCTGCTTCATGGCAAGACCTGAAAGTATGAATTGGTTAATTATTCCTATGACCATTTGATACTTGCAACTTTTCTTGCTTGCAGGGGATTAATTACATTTTACATTGTATTGGTTGAAAGTTAATGAATAATATTTGCTAATTCTGGGTTCTAAATGATTAGGATCACATGCGTAAAGCTGGTGATGTGTGTTTTTCTCAAGTGTTCCGTGAGCGTGGAGGTAAGTGGATTTGGATGCATTTTGGAGCGAGTTTTTATTTTTTATATAATGGTTGGTTAATGCAGGGGGGTCCTTGAGTACACAGGCACTTTTGTTCATCAGCCTTTAGATTAGAAGAGAATGCAAAAATGATATTGCATGCAAAGTGAGGGAGTAAATATGCAGTAGTTTGATGCATTGCTGTCAAATAGCAGCTATAGCGGCACAGTAGCGCTATAGCATAGCGGAATTTGAACAAATCATTATTGCTCTGCGATACACTATTTAGTACAAAGTGTTGTTAAATAGCCGCTATTGCGACACTAGAGTATATTGGAATTTGAACAAACCGCTATTTTCCGTGATCCACACTTGACAACATTTTGATGATTAGCTTTTCTTTGAGCACAAAATAAGCTAATAAAAAATGTTGAGTTGTTTATTTTGGTAGTCATTTTTTACCTTGTAATCTCAAGTGGTGATAATGTGATATTTATGTAGGGGGCATGACTAATTTTGGGATACAATAAGTCCTTGAAACAATGCTATTAAGTCTAGCCTTTTTGAGCTGATTTATTTTAATATTTATTTATTTTTTATAATAATTTCAATAAATTTTCACCACATAATCTTAAACATGGGTATAATTTGTATGCAGGCTTGACTGGGATAGTGGATTATACCAATTATGATGATGTGAAATATGCTGTAAGTATTCTTAACTTGTATCATCAAATATATATGTTAGGTTCTGTATCTTGCCTGTTCTTGAGCTGGATTTTTGTGGCTACCATTTTGACCAGCACTGTTATTATGCTTCAATAACTTTGTTTTGTCATACAGGTCAGGAAGCTTGATGATTCTGAATTTCGAAATGCATTTTCTCGGGCATACATACGAGTAAGTGGATATTACATTTGGCTACATTCTTCATTCTCTTCATGTATTTGCTCTCCTTGACATATGTCCTTGGTTGGTCCAGGTGAGGGAATATGATCAAAGTTATTCTAGAAGTCCCAGTCGTGATTCAAGGAGGAGCTATTCTCGAAGTCATAGCCCATATATATCACGAAGTCGAAGCCGCAGTTTAAGTCATAGCTACAGTGGGAGGAGCAGAAGGTTCATTTTGGTTGCATCGGTCAAGTATGATTTTTATGTATTATTATAGTAAATTTGAATAACTGATCAAGTGTTAAATTTTGCAGTTTGTCTCCAAAAGCAAAACACTCTCGGCGCTCATTATCTCTTTCAAGGTCAGCTTCTGCCCAATCTTGATATGTGTGCAATTTTGTAAGTATTTATGCTTCCATGTAATTGGTACAATTGAATTTGATTAAAATTTAGTCGTTTAACAAGAGTATTACATCATTATACTAGGTGTATAAATCTCACAGATTTTAAGTTTGGTGGTATCATATATTGAAATTGAAAATATATAACATGATTTACACCAATGGCCTATCTAAATTAAATGCTTAGTAATTTGTATAAAATTCATTGGTCAAAACTTTTTGCCTTTCACATCTGGCTTTGTTTGTATTCAATTTGATGATTAGACCCATGATGGGACATATCCAAATAATTAGATGGTATGAGATTATATTATGCAGACTCTGGTTGTCATGCACCGGCCGAAATAATAGAATGGGTTCTGGAAAATTCTGTAATATTTATTACTGCTTTTCCCTCAGTTTTTATTCATGTATAAATGTGTTTTGGAGTGAGAGCTTGCTTTTCACTCAGTTTTTATTCACATTTATAGTTGTGCAAGTGTATCATTGATGCATGTTTGATTACATTTTTACAAATAAAAATAAATCAACTTATGCCCACCTTTTGCGTAGCTACTATTGTCTGCTTGCTTTGGTTCTTATGTATTTGAGTGGTAGTATTCAGTCATGTTTCTATTGGTATATTTGGTATATTTTTAAACTACATTGGACCAGAAGAACTCTGTTCGAAAACTTAGTTTGTTAATTATACAAGTAAAATTAGTTCATTTCATATGGTCTTCAAGTTGTCACTTAGATATTTGTTTCTGGAATAGCATAGATTCATTGTGTCATAAGTATTAGGTAATCAGTTTACCCTAGAATACCTTGTGGTTGATTTCCTTCCTACCTTAAAGGATTGTGGAATAATTACAGAGATGAGCTGGCAATTTTGATAGCTGTTAGGTGATTTCATATTTAGGTATTTGATCATTTTTAGAATCAATCGTGTATTTGTAATTTTAAAAAAATTCTTTTCGTTTTCCAAACTTGCAGTAGGATTGCAAAATTTCTCTTGATTCAGTTGGATTTCTGCTAGTTGAGTTTTCAATGGTATTTATTATTTCAGAATTGGAAAGAAAATTCTTTGAAACGTCTTCTGTTGTCATAAAGATATAACATCTTACCTTTATTTCACATTTAATTAGAAAATGCATTAAATTTTATTGCCTATCAGATTGTCTGTATCCATTTGGTATTGCATTCAGTTTCTTTTGAGGATGGTTTGTGCTTTTTTGTTTTGCTTTTCTAGAATGTTATTGTATTCTTAAAGCTCTTCTCATTTATTCTTTTTGTGCAAAGTTGGAGGGAATATATCATTTCCTTATAATTCCAAATCATTTATCTGAACATAAACATTTTATTATATATTCCATCCACTTTGTTCTTATGATAAAGCCTAATGCTATATTCCATAGACTTATCAGCATAGTTCTTCATATGTGGAAACATGGAGGGGGTGATGATAAAGTGGTCTTCAGCTTGGCCGCTAGTTATATTATGTTCATTAGGGTTGACTCTCTTGTTTTCTAGACATGGCCTTTTGCGGCGACCTGGGAACTGCATGTTAGGATCTTGATGGCATGTGGTGCTCAAACGCCTGCAACTTTGTGGTATGAGGTAATGATGTTTTGTTGATGAGCACCTCTGGAACACCTTAACGCTGTGACTATAATGCTAATGTTATATTGATTAAAAACATGGTCTGCGATTGTTGTAGACTGGATGACAGTAGATGGATGAATTGCAATCTAAAAGCTGGATCACTGTGAACATAATGCTATTGGTAGCAGCAATTGCAAATCAGCTTTGTTTCAATTTAAAAACCACAAATAACCTATGCTCTAAGTTCTAGGTTGAGTTTATCCTTCTCTTTAGGAGTTCTTTTATTGTCTATCGAGTTGGTTATATCTTCCATACAATTCGTTCAAGGTATCATGCACGGGTCACAATACAATTGTAACGCTTGTGCATGATGTTGAGTTCAATTACTCCCCCCCCTCCTCTCAAGATTTGTGGTAGATTGATTTCTTCCGTTTGGTTATAGTAACTTCGATGTGGAATTTGGACTTGTGCTGCAAGTCATCAAACTTTTCACGGCTCATTCTGGATATTGAATTGAGTTTTGTTCAATTTTTTTGCAGATCCCAGTCGAGATCTAGATCTCTGAGTTCATCTGTAAGTTTTATTTACGTTTGCATGATGTTGCTATTGCCCTAAGATTCTCAGTTTTGCTAAGCTATAGTAGAATTAACTTGTAATGGTTTAAACTGTAAACTTCGAATCTAAACGGAAGTTTATGCTAACCTAAAACCAAATTTTAATTTTTTTACCGTTATTTTGTGCGCAATGCAGCCTCGACGTCATCAGAGTCGCAGTCCTAGCCAAAGTCCAAGGAGCCTGTAAAAATCTCATTTGGCTTAAGTATGTTAATTGTCCTCTAACTCCTAATTATTCTTGTAGTTGATTATAGATTTCCTATCTCTGTTTTATTTTAATGTTTCTTGATGTTCTGATGATAGATCTAATTGACAGGTGAGATCTGCATGCATGAAGTCAATGCGTTTAATCTGGGGAGACCACTACTGAACATGCATTTTCATTCCGTGCTACATCTAAGCTCTATTATAGCTCAATCTAGTTTTGTATTTGAACTTTAAATTTTATAGGTGAAACTATGAAACAAACCTTTAGTTAGCTTAAAAAAAAACAAACCTTTTAGTTAGCATTTAAATTTGAATGGATGATTAGAACGAATTGAAATGATATTGTATTATCAACTATGACTGGGCTATGTTACATACCTTTGGCGTTTAATAATTTAAATAAACCTGCCATATTGGATTGGCATAGATATTGGCTTAGCTTATGCATTTCAAGTAATTTAAATAAGTCACGTGATTGTATACTTCTTTAAAGAAACGTTAGGATTTTTCATTTTGTTAAAGTTCATCAGAAAACTCAACCGAAAGAAAATCTTTGGTGGTAACACACAATCCGATTAGTCATTTGTCAGTCTCGAGCTCCAAACGAGTTTCATGTTGGATTCCACTTTTACTTTTAAGACAATAATTGAATGAAATTCTCGAAATTGTCTATATTATTATGGTGTAACTATTTCCTAGCATCATGATTTTTCCAGATGAGAATATGATAACATCCTTGAAAATTGAAAAAACTAAAAATGAACAAGATAGAGGTATTTTTATTGCTCTAATATCAAATATAAAACTACATTAATTTGAATTTCAGCAATAAAAACTGAACCCTTATTAATTAATAACAAAAAAGTGATAAACTAAATGCAAAATATCAACCACCGAATAATTTGCAAGATATTTTTTTGGGCACCAAATAATTTGCAAGTTATTTTAGTTACTTTCTATAAGAAAAATAAAATTAAAAATGTGCACTAACAATTCTATGTATAAAATAATGACAATCAATTAGACAATTTATATTACTATATATTATTAGGTCACTTAATTTTTTATGGTCTCGGATGATGTCTGTTATTTGAATTAGTTTACATATTTAAAATCATCTTTTAGGTATTGCTGGTGGATGAAGTCTTTTTATGGTTACACAAATTTACGGCGAGAAAATTGCACACTAATTCAAGGCTAAAAACTAGGCTATTAATTTCAACATGAGGCATTATTAAACAGTACACATTAGACTCAACTTGCGGAAGCTTCGATAACGGTTTAAAGTATTTGGGATTAGAATTTTGAAAGATATGGTTATATTTTATGTTTTTGAATTATGTTTATATTTTAATATATATTTAAAATATTTTTTTTATAATTATATATCTTTTGAAATTTAAAAAATTAAAAATATAATCTACCATCATATAACATTTCAAACTTACTTTATTTATTTTGTAAAAATATTTTATAGCTTGATTAATTTAAAAAAAAAAAATAAGTTCCATACTCTATATTCTACCTTCCAAACAGATCGTAAGTGTTGTTATGTCACGCTAGATTCTTGAACATATGAATTACTCATTTGAGCAAGAAAACATATCTATATAAATAAAATATGATCTTTAGTTAAGTTACACACTTATTCTAACTGTAAATTTTATTTCTCTTGGAAATTTGAAGTCTCCGCTTATGCACCGTTGCCATATCCTCTGTGGCAATTCTGATTCCGACCAATGTCCACCATTGTCTTTCTTGAGACACCATAAAAAAGTATCGTAAGAGCAAAAATTAGTTTTTATTTATAATTATGAGATGTTCTTGAAATGTGTTTTCTATTGATTATGGAGAAGATATGCAATGATGGAATTCCTTGTTGCATTTTCTCGATGTGGATATGAGTCATTTATGCAAATTAGTGCAATGAAAGAAAATACATTATTTAGGTGTTAGAAAAAAAATCCCCTTGATCCTCTAAGTCCCCTATTTATATTCATCCCCTCTTAGGATAATGAGTCTTTGTTTCACCAATTTAGGCCTATTAGGTTAATTTTGAAATCCTCAAAAGATCCCTCCAACATAGTGTGACTCATGTAAGATGCGCCACATTCCCTTTTTCGTAGATGATGTGCGGAAGAGAAGTTATAGAGGCTGACTCTTAAATTTAGTCATGGTCTTCTATTGGCTCTTTGAATCAATTATTCAAACAAAATATATATTTTTTAGGCTAAAGAGCATGATCCCTTAACTTAATTTCAGTTTTTAAGTGATAATTTGATATTTTATATTTTAAAATGTGAACAATATTATCCGTTTTTTTTACAAAAATTCAAAAAACTCATTAAAATTTTCAACCAAAACCCATAAAATTCCCATAAAATTTATTATATTCTTTAATATAATACAAATTTCATCAAATTCATAACTCAAATCTCAAATAAACTCATACAAAAATTTCATCAAATTCCATTCTTTATTTGATGTTGTTAGAGATGGAAATATGAGTTTATTTGAATATTTGAGTTTCGAATTTGATGAAATTTGTATTATATTGAAGAATATAATTAATTTTATGGGTTTTGGTTGAAAATTTTGATAGTTTTTTGAATTTTTGTAAAAAAAAAAGGATAACATTGTTGACATTTTAAAATATAAAAGATCAAATTGTCACTTAAAATTAAAATAAAGGACCAAATTGGAAAAAAAGAAAAGATAAAGAATTAAAACGTTAACTGAAATTAAGTTAAGGGACCACAGGTGCTATTTATCCTATTTTTTATCTCTCTAACTTAATTTACGTGGAGAAATTTATTACTTTCCTCGTTATATTTGCATTCTATTTTCAAAGCTTATGTATATACTATTTTATCATTTTTGTTATGTACTAAATGATAGTAAATTTTTTTGAAATTTATAACATTTTGACAATTTTAAATTTTAAATTTTTTTTTAAAATAATAGAAAAATTGTATTTTGCAAGTTTCACGTTCATCCAAAGTTTCAATAATTTTTTAAACTTTCAGAAAAATTGCATTTCATAAGTTTCACATTCATTCAAAGTTTCGAGTTTTTTTTAAATTTTTGAAAAAATTACATTCCAAAAGTTTCACATTCATTCAAAGTTTTGATTTTTTTTTTAACTTTTGATAAAAATTGTGTTTCGAAAGAATCACATTTATCCAAAGTTTTGTAATTTTTTTAAAATTTTAGAAAAAATGCATTTCAAAAGTTTCACATTAATCTATATTTTTAAAATTCTTTTTAACTTTAAAAAAAATTATATTTCAAAAAATTCACATTCAATCAATTTTTAAAAAAAAACTAAGAACTTATATATTTTTTTAAAAAAAACTAAGAATTTATATTTTTGAAACTTTCAAATTTAACCAAATTTTCGAAGATGGAGAGAAATAATTTACTCGAACTTCAAAAGTTTCAATTGAAAATGTATTTTCATGTACTATAGGGGTAGAAGATATAAATGTGAAGGTGCACGATAAATTTCTCATTTATATGTGGTTTTGATCCTTCAAACTTTTTTGAATTGATTAAATTATTCTTTAAAAATTAATTAAACTGGAGTCTGCTTTTAATTTTTCTTACTAAAACTTTTAAATCCTCATTTCCTGATCAAATATTTAGAAGTATATGATGATTTTTTTTTTAAACTTTAGTTTACGATGAATCGGAATGTGAAATAATTTTAAATAGTTTAGATGTTAAAATTTAGTGAAAGTTTGATTTGATAAAATTTAAAGAATTTTATTGGATGTGAGATTAAGGTTTGAAGTTATTGGTTACGTAAAACTACTTCAATAAGATTTTTTTTGACAAATTTTTAAAAGATAACCACTTGATAAACTGTTTTTTTTTTAATAACCAGCCTTGAACTATAATTATTTCAAGGTATGGTACTTCTACTTCTCATGCGAATTCCATACCTTGACTCAATTCTTGCACAACAATTTACAAATCACTCTTCCACGTGGTTGAGGTAAAATTACTCAAATTCTCAATACAAAGCATTTGCATGAGCGTTTTTATCAAACATAAATAGTTCACCACTCACTACAAATTCAACCACAATTGGTCTCATCTCATTCAATTGATTTATCACTTGAAAACACACTCTCCAGCATTTCTTCCAAAAACATGATTTTTCCCAACAAAGTTACCATCTTTATTTTATGCCTTCCAATGAAGGATCATAAAATAGTTAAAATAAGCAAATGTCCATCTCACAGCTGCGTGGTTGCCGGAAAAATCAGTTTCAAGGCCAGCCAGATTATATAATGTACCTTAACATAACAGACCCAAAGGCCAAAGCGCCGAAGCAATATGTAACATTTCTCAAAGCATACATTAAGTTCTGTTTTTCCATAGTAATGGAAGTCTGCTTCACAGTGAACAGAACACAAGTGTATTACCGATTTTGTGATGGCATTCTATCTGATCCGTGCCTTAGACGAAAGCTGCCAGACCTGGTACTTGGGTCTGACCTGTTGGTATTTTGGTGGTACGATCTCCAGCCTGGATCTCTATCAGCTTGGCTCAATGACAACGAAGGCAAGTGATCTCTTTCCCAAGTATGGAAGCGACTTGGTAGATAGTTTTCTTCTTGGAAATTACGTCCTGATGATGAACTTGATGGGATAAGGAAGAAGCCACCACTTTGGTCTGACGATGTGGCCACTGGTAGAGTTGAACCACTGTGACTGCTGGTTCTTCGGGTGACAGAAGCAACAGGTGCCCGCATTGTAGTTGAGTTAGGATGTTGCTGCGGTTGATAGTATGCCTGAAGTGCCTGCACTCTATCACGGGCTCGAGCATTGCTCCCAGGATAAGGAGGGATCATTGAGGAACCAATTGAGCTACCCGCTCTGACGGCAGAACTGCAGAAATTAAATGTGCATTGAATGTTTGTTATAACTCAAACAATAAAGCATCCAATATCAACCCCATTAGCAAATTTCTACTAGCCAATAAAGATACCGAGATCCATCATTTTTCATCAATTAGTTTACATATAGCCAAAATTAATTGCATACTTAAAGCCCATAAGACCGAAAATTGGTATATATTGCGGTTTAGTTTTACATCAAATTACATGTGATCACTCAAGAAAGGGATGCATTGATTCTAAAGAGGTACCTACCTGTGACCAACAAGAAAGGGATGCATAAAAGATCCTGATCTTGGTACATCCGAACCACCCCTAACTGGCCTTTGACTACCGGGTGACACTGAGGGTTGATCAGCAGCAACTAGACGACTGTTTGCAGTCGAGAAAGGAGGGGAATGGTGCTCCCAACTGTGATAATGAAGATCCACGGCAGGAAATGTGTAGGAGGTTGGCATGTCATTAGGCAAAGATGAGCCATTCCAATGATTGAAGTTAGGTGCTTCTGATACAGATCCACCCGAATTGGAGGAGGATGGGTGTATTGGTCCAAAGTAAGCAATATACGGACAAGGATGACTAGCAGATGATACAGCTGCATGTTCACCAAATACAGCGTGTTGTCCCATCATATCAGGATCTGCATCTCGTAATTTCAGTAAATTAATGTATCTGGTGCATACAAGGGTCAACTTAAAAAATGGAGAGGCTTTATTAGAAGGAAAAGGGACATCTTACATGCAGTTGATGAAAATTCACCTTCCCTGGAAAAATCAGGAACATAAATATAAGTTGCATAAACAACCTAACATTTCCTTTAGTGTGTGGGTGGGTGGGTGAAGGGGTACTCTCAAAATGCCTAAATTTAAGAAACATTAAAAAGTTAAATCATTATTTATTAACTAACATGTTGAGCAAGCTAGGTCAATTTGGCTATAGAGCATTCAACACAATACAAAACATATAGCACTTTGATGTTCCACCTTTAGCAAAGGAGAGGCAAGCCAACCAAAAGGGTACATCCCATTTTAACAATCTAATTAAAGCACATTTGTAAGGGAAATTTTTTATAGCTCAAAAAATCAAAAGTATGATTAACAGCCTATTAGACCAAGATTAAATTCAATAATAAATATGCAACAGCCGTTCATACAAGCTTCAATTGCAATGATAAGAAATAAACTGAAATTTAGCCAAGAATGTAATACAACCCGTCAAGGCCAACTTAAAAGAATAAAATATGAACTTCAGCTGGGCCTTCTGTTGCAGCTGTCATAAAGAGTACTCTGATAGGTCTGTTACTGTTAGTTAAGAAGTTAGTTAGTTAATTAGGTTGGGTTAATTAGTTTGTTTGTGTGTTGAGAGATAGGTAGGTCCAATGATGCATGCTGCCTATAAAGAGAGAGAAGTTATTAGATACGGAGGCATCTTGTAAATTGAGTAATTTAGGGTCTTTTCGAATTGGGAGGTGGGAAAACCCTAAAAGAGCTGCCATTGTTTTGTAATCAAAGGGGTTTCTTCTCCATTTTTCTGTAATAATGCCAGATGGGTCTAGCATAGTCAGTGTCATACAAAATTAGTCAATTACTCAATTACATTACAAAAGAAGAAAAGGACAGGAGGTAGCAAAGACGGTACTTCGAAGTGCATTATTACAGATACTATGGTGGCAGCAAAGCAACGAACAAAGGTCATCTAAAGTGGGTCTTTAAATTCACCCTTGCTTGTTTACCCACTTTAGTGACAAATGACGATTATCCCAAAGCAAAACATTAATGTGTGTGAGTTGTGGAGTGCAGCAAGCAAAATGCCAACCTCCACGAATAAATGGTAAAAGAATTCAGACCTGATGGATACCCATGAAGAAAGAGTCAGACCAATCAGTCACAATGGTTTCCCCATTAGTTGAAACTACAAGTTATGAGTTAAACTCAAGCAACTTCACTTAAAATTTGACAGTTTCTACCAAAAATGGACAAGTCCATGTGCTTATGATGATTCCCAAGCAACGACGCCCAAAGTCATACTCTGGATTAAACAATTGGAAATAATTTTTTTTTTTGGAATAAATACTTAATTGAGCAACTAAGAAACCAACTATTGAATTTAATGATGCTACTGCCTACAAAATCTTAATATGTGTCAATATATTTCTCCTATTTGCCAAAAGAATGTTTCTAAAATTCAACCAGATTCGACTTCAACTATCCGAATTAGGTTCCATAATAAAATCAAACACATGATTTTAGTGATCAGTTACTTCTCATTGCAACAACCGCTTATATATATGGTTATGTGAAAGTGGAACCAAATTGGATTAGTAAAAAGTCACAGACAGCACCAATAGCACCAAAGAATGTCTACAAACCAGCCAAAGAACAAAATAATATGACAAATGAAAGTTCAAGCCTCTAAATTCAGAGATAAGTTTCTATTTGTGGAATGTTAATGGTGCTTACTCATAAGATGATGGAAGTCGTGTCAGGTTGCCAAATGGGCACCAATGAACTCCAAAGGACTGCAGAAACCATTTAGGGGAAAATGTAGTCAATGGACAGAAAAAAATTGTCTATCAAGATAATTAAAGGGAACAAGAAATAATTTCAAATAAAAGAGGTTGTCAACCTTGAAACTCCAACCACTTACACGTAGAAGATTCGATTTTGACTAGATCATTTATGTACTATAAATGGCAACAGAGTAAAATAATGCATTGGCAGATAATAGTGGGGCAGTGGTAGGCTTTGACTTGCTTACAAATTAACAAAAGATCTACTAATGAAGGTATATGGCTGATGAAGTTGAAAGTTGAAACTCACATCAGGTTTAATATGATTTACAAAATAATAATTTGAGTAGCTAAATAACTTTTCTTTGCTCCCAGCTATAACTTTCAAATAACTTCATGTAGTCGGTAGGCATGCTAATGCAAATAGGCACAATGTTGATCACTCCCCAAAACCTTTTTGTTTTTGATAAAGTCAAGCAAAGAACAAGTTTGCAAATTCCTCTCACTCTATCAAGAGTGTCTTTTTTATATGAGTGAAAGAAGTAAGTCTATACTACTACATCGAACCATGAACAGTAAAGATTAAACATAAAGTCATATGACTTTTAAATAACCATGTGATCATTAAATAACTTCAATCTTAACCATCAATGTGTGATTATATGGTCAAGATTTACTCTTCTTAAAAGAAGCATTTGTGTCGAGCTCTTCAGCAAGTATGAAATAAATTCCAACAACACGTAAATCTGATAGGAATTTACCATTTCAGAGTAGTTTAAATCATATAGGTCCTCATCATGCGTCCAGTCATCCATGTTGAATTCTGGATATGACCGACATCCGTTAGCATAAAGCCACTGGCCTTTCTCAATCTTCCGACAATTAGGGCATTGCATTGCTCCTTTTATATTGAATGCCGAACCAATGCAATCTACATGACATAAGAAAGTATATTAAGCACAAAAATATGATAACTAACAAATAGGAGCTCGTTGGAGCTATCAGCTTGTTTGAAATAGATTCAAGTAAAAACATGAATGCAAGCAGTATTGCCTTAAAACAAGCACAACCATTGTTATTAATCACAGATAGCAACCAATGGGGTCGAAACGATATAGCAGGATAGCACATAGCAGAATGACCACTATTCTAAATTTTCTATATAAATTCAGTAATTAATAATATATGCATAAATGCTCAAGAATTATTCACAATTCTGTGATAGGGATGTTTTTGAATTTCTATTTCACAAGACATGAACATTCACCAAAAAGAAATACTGGCCCATTGTTGGGCTTATTGTAAGCCCATAACGTGAAACCCAAACCCTAAATCTGAAAATGAAATGTCTTCTTCTCAATAAAACATAAGAAGCTCTCTTACTTCCATAACTAACTGCTGCACTATTGTGTACTGTAATCTAAATCCTAACACATACATGCATCTTTCTTCTCCTCCTTCGTTTCTTCTTGTATTTTCGTTGTTTTTCTTGCTTCCTTCTTGCTTCTTCGTTTCTTCTCTACATGTGAAGGCACTGGGCAAAAAACACCAGGTCGTGGTAGCAAGGTCCCCAAAGAGCAATGGGTCATGCAGTAATAGAGTAGGTTTTTCAGATGATTTCATCATCTCAGCCTTTTTGCATTCATAGTGCTGCGGCTTCAGCCACTAATTAAAAATACGACACAACCAAGTCTAAATATAGGCCACCAGCCGCTCAGCCCCCATGACAGCCTGATAGCCCTACTATCACATGCTATTGGTAATTCTGCACAACATTAAATGTTTTCCCTTTCCGCATGCCCACCACAGAATACATTAGATGGTTGGGGTAATCACTGCATATGGCTAACTACGACTCCACAAGAAAACTGCATATGTCAATCAGAAATTCCTCCAATTTTACGGCAAGTTAGTCAAAATGTCTCGATTAGAGTAACAGCAATTCAACAAGACCAACATATTTCCAACTTTGGCTTACATAAAAATCAATATCTATCCACTATAAATCACGAAAACTGATCTACATGCCCGCAATTCCATCATTAAAAGCTAACTTCACAAGAATCGAAATCCGGAACAGCATCAAACAGCACGTGAAACGGATCAAATTCCATAGTTTCCAAAAGAGAGATAAACATCCAATCATCAATATTTTGTCGCAACTCGCAACAATAATTCACAATAGCTACCTTTCTTCAAATAACCACAAATCACAATCACTAAACAAACAAACAAACCAACAGGATCCTATAAAATAAACTACAAAACTCTTATGGTTTCATAACCTCCAAAACCAATATGCATATATAACAAAAATTCAAAGTCATGCAAAGTAACGGTAAAAACTTAAAAAACAAAACGTAGATCTCAATTGTTCAAGTTCAAAGTTGAAACCAATTTAATGGTTCTATAGAATTTGCATGAGTTGAGAGAGGGAGAGAAATTAAAGTTACCAAGATGAAATTGATGTCCACAAAGAAGCTTAGCCAAGGATCTATCTCCATTATCGGTAACAACATCGAGACAAATTGAACAAGACACTGAACCGAAATACTTGCTACCTCGACCATCTCCTTCATCCACAACCTTATTATGATTATGATGATTATGAATTTTAATATCCTCTTCCTCGTCTTTACCAAGACCCATTACAAACAAAAAAAACCCTAAAAATCGGAAAGTAAAACCGGGAGAAATATAGAAAGTTAATTCAAATTGGTGTTTGTGTCTGGAATTTAATTTATTTAATTATTTAAATTTTTGAGAAATGTTTGTTTGTGTCTGAATTAGGACATGGATCAGAAAACTATGAGATCTAAAGTCTTCTTGGTTTCGGTTGGTTTGGAAGAAGAAGGATGAAAGAAAAGACCAACTATGACCATATATTATATCTTCTTTATATGGCTTTATTTTTTTTATTTTTTATTTTTTTTTCTCTTTCATTAATTACTCCTCATTTTTTTTTTGTCCAATCACACGCTGCAATTCATCCGCGGACTTCCCTTTTTTTCCACTCTACTTCTTTTTCACCCTTGATATTATTTTAATGAAAAAATTATCTTAAGATAAATATTATGTTTATATTTAATATAATATTTTAACTATATTTTTTTATTAAAATTTTTTATTAAAAAAGTTTAGATGAATTTAGATATAGGCCGACCAGAATCATACTTTAAAATTTAAATGAACACTTATAAATATATTTAGGAAATTATTTTAAATTTATAATAGTAATTTATCCGCGTCTCACATAAAAAATATAATCAAATTGTGGTTAATTGTATATATAAAACAATTTTATATATAATTTAATTTTTTTAATTAACCTATTTCTTTGAGTAAAATACACTCCTCATGAAAATATTTATTTTCTTGTTTATCCCATAAGAAAATATTATATCCAATTTTTTTAACAATTAAAATTTATACTTTTCTTTCGAAAACATATCTTTCATTTTTTGAATTCAAAACTATAAAATAGTATCAATAATAATAATTTTCAAAAAAACATCTTAAACATACTAATTTTATTAATCATTTAATAAAGATGTTGTATATCACGTATAAGTAGAGGTCATTTTTATAATTAAGTATAAATTTTTTCTATTTCTTGAAGAAAAATGACATCTCTAAAATAATATATTTTTATTATAATTTTATTGTATAAATATTTAATTTAATGTTACTAAAATCCTCTTTAAAAATAGGTTGGAATAAATTTACAAACACTTGTTTCGAATAAATGTATATTGAGTCTGTAAATGGATATTGGAAAGTCAGACATGCATGAAAGATTGTGTTTTTTACTATTTGAGTTTAGTTAAAACTATCAAAACATTACGTCAATAGTTGAAAGGTATTGTTTTGTTATCTTTAATTATGACAAAGGAAAGGGGAGGGAAAGAGACCAAAGAGAAAGAAGATTGCAATAAATTGAAGTAAAGAAAAAAAGTAAACATTAAAATTATCTGAAATAAAATTTTAACATGTGCCAATTAATGTCCCTAACATTTGCATTGAAGTAAAGAGTGATGCGTTGTGTTTTTTCAAAGTGTGATATCTTGTGTTAGGGATAAAACTAATTAATGTTTTGTAATGTTATTATTAAGAAGAAAATATGTTTTGTAATGTGATTGCAAGTTTTGTATGATGAATAAAATACCCAACTGCGTTGATAGTTCTAAAATTTTAGAGATTTTGAGAATTTATTCAAAATTCCATCCAAACAATCTACCATATGCAAAAGAACAACAATATTCCACATATTTTTTTTTCTTTCAAAAAAGTCGATATAAAATCAAATAAGAGTTAAGGAAATTTGTGTCACATAAAAAAAACTATAAACATAAAAAAAAAAAAAAAAAAAAAAAAACTAAACTAAACAAGCTCTCAAGTTGCTCCACCAAATATTAAAGTCAATGTAGGCCCTTTAGCATTAGATTGTAGCCGCCACCACCAAAGTACACCACAACTTGATTCAACACACAATTGTTACACACCTTCCTCAATATCCATAAACACGTTGTCCAAACAACCTCTACACTTTGTCAAACTTTTCTTCAATTAAGAAGAAGCCATTGAAATTGGAAAATATGAGTTTGTACACAATTGGGTAATGCACTTTGGACACTCGGCCAAGCTAGAATATCAAACCAAACTCAACCAAAGATAATACATTAAAAAAATAAGTGTTGTAACGATTCATCTTTTTCACATCCCAAACAACGAAGACATTGATCACCTAACACACCACACAAAGATACTTTGAGAGGTATCAACTTGTTTCACGTGTTGTTAAAAAGAGAAATTCTCTTCAACACTTGAATCGTCATACAACTATATGTAAGCGGTTTTGTAAGAATACTTGTCCCATCGGTCGTGTTGTCAACTCCACCTGTTCGATTCATTTTCCTGCAAGACCATTGAATCAAACAAGAAATTACAATCAAGTAATAACACTTTCTTCCAAACAAATAAATTTCTCCTCCACCTCCAAACCCCCCATCTACACCCACCCAAGCCTAAACGTTACTGCTACTGAACTATTTTTCTCAACCACCAACACCTACAACTAACAATACTTATCACATAAAGCACCCCTCCTCTACCCAATTGTCATGCCAAAAGGAAATATCTCTACCATGACCCATCAAGCGAACCAAAATTTTATAAAACCAATTTTCCATTTCACCACCTAACCCATCACAAACAAAACACAAATCTTTCCACTAACTCAATGTTATGTTGAACCGACAAGCAACACTATATCCCTCTACCTCAGACTTATTAGCCAACACTTTAGACCAAAAACTATTTTGATCAATTTTCAACTGCCAACCCCATTTACCTAACAAAACATAATTGAAATCTCTCACTCTACGTACGTCCAAACCTCTTGTCTCCCTAGGAAGACATACCTTCTCGCATGTTACCTAGTGAATTTTCCGAGCGTCCTCACTACCACCCCACAAAAATAATTTAAAAAAAGTCTCAATAAAGGAAGTAAATCAATAGTGCAAACAAGACAACTTTAAGAAGAACCCGCTCATAGACAAATTAAGACTCTTCCAATTAGACAACCGCGCCATAATCCTTTTGACCAAAGGATTCCAAAATGACAACCTCCACATATTACCACCAATAAAAAGTCTCAAATATTTAAAAGGTAGTTGACCAACCTTACAATTGAGTACCACTAAAGCTTCATCCACGTTCTTAGCAAGATAGTTCTCATCCAAGAGAACAAACCCTAAAAAACTCACAATCAATCAAAAATCCTTCAAGTGAAAGTATTGTTATAAGCAATGAAGAATGTATATATTTAACATATACACAACTTTTGGGATAGTGAGGCGAAAACCTCGTATAAAACCAAAATTATATATATATATATATATATATATATATATATATATATGAATCATAACATTAAGAAAATTTCGAAAGGAATAAGTTAATATATTTTTTAGGGTATGTTTTTTGTAGACTTTAATTCAGACTGTTCTTTATTTCCTAATATACTCAAATACACCTCTAAAGTCAATTGAAGTCAAAATGAGTTTTTTTTTTAAAAGTTAGAATAATTAATTTTTTTTTATTAACAAGAGTTATAATTTGATTAGTTTCGTATCAAAGCTTCTCCACAAGTTCAGTTTACAAGCAGAATCCCCCAAATATTCAATACATTTAAATAACTTTTTTATCAAAAATTCTTTTTTTTTATAAAAAAAATAGAAATTTTTTAGGGTAATTACTCCATTACATGTAGACGTTTTTTTAATTTATTTATTTTTTGGTTTTTATTATGTTCTATTCTCATGATGCGAATGTATAAAGGGAAAAAAATTGAGGATAGTAGTTGGCCGTATTATTAGGATGTGACCTTCTACTACATATTATTTTTTCATTTTTATATTAAATAATAAAAAATTAATAAATAAACAATTACATATATTAATTATTAATTAATAATATAAAACTAATTAAAATTAATTAAAAAAATATGTAGAAATTCAATAGAGCTTTCAGTAACATTCCGACCATGTTTTGGATTATCAGATAATTGACATAGTCCGCATATTATGAGCACTAGGCATTTTAGTTCTAATACGAATACTATTTAAACGACCATTTTTAAATTTCTGCACTTTAAAATTATGATATATCATATTATCTTCATATGAGCAATTAATTAAAGATATTTTGATATAATATCTCATTTATGTCTCGTTTTGTTATTTTTTTTCACAGTTATTTTATATTTTTCATCTGTAAATAATTAAACATGAAAACTAATTATTCTAGCAAGACGAACATTCTTATACTTGTGTATTCGCTTTTTTCATTCTACTAAAGTGTATCTTCTGGTCAATAAGATAATATTGAATAATTTAACATATTTTATGGAAGAGGCTTATCCCATCCATAAAACATGGTAATTTATCCAATTCTACAACTCGGTAGTGTTTTTAAGGTGAAATTACACTATCGGATACTTCAATCCAATAATATTTTTACACATGTGAATAAATAGAGTTTTCTATTTGATACTCTCGCTTGTACTTCTCACCCTAAGACATGTGAAAAAACTATTTTACCTTTTTTATTATATACAAAAACTTGTTTTTTTTTTATTTTCACTTTTTCGAATATTTCAATAGTTCTGAAATGAAATTTGTAGTTTTTTTAAAAAGTTTCGAAACTTTTGAACAATGTGAAAAATTCAAAATAAAAAACTTTCGAACGACATGAAACATTCGAAATAGAAAATTTTAGAGTTTTCGAAAGTTTCCATGAAATGAAACCTCCAAATAAGAAAATTTCAGATTTTCAGAGTTTTCAAACCTTCGAACATTTTAAATATTTTAAACTTTTGAAAATCTTGTTCTTAAAATTTCAAAACTTTCAAAAATATAAACTTTTGAAAATTAAATTTTTTAAACTTTCGAAGGTTTTAAAAAATTCAAAATTTTAGAAAATTTCAATTTTTTTTAATTATTGATATGATAATTAATATGTTAATTTATTTTATAGTGTATAGAACCAAAGGTGTGCAACAAATAAGTTATTTATATTACTCGCAACAACAAAGGTGATAGAGGTTATATTTTCCACCTCTTTTGCATTTCAAAATTTAATTTATTTTTTCTTCTTCTATTTTCGGTAGCTATGTTAGATCTAATGGTAACAATTATTATTTGTAGAATCTACGGTTGATTAGCAGGAAATTCACCCTAAACTCTACTAATACCTGATTTGAAAAAATATATTAAATTTAATTAATATTTATATTATAAATACAATATTTAAAATAAAAAATTTAATTATTTTGAAATAAATTTTATATTTTGAACATTTGAGAAAATTGAAATTATTTTAGACTTTCGAACTTTTCGAAATGTATACTTACGTTTCTGAACTTTTTGTTTTAAATTTTCGAAATGTCTTTCATTCGAAAATTTAAAAGTTCAAAAAACAATTATTTTAAAATTTAGTTAAAGCTTAAAGGTTCAAACATTTTGTATGATACATTTTTGAAAATTTTTAATTAAATAAATTTTTTAAAAAACTAACTCACTTTATATTTCAAACGTTTTTAAAATTTCAAAAATTTTAAAAAAATAATTGCTAAATCTTCGAAAGTAAAAGTAAAAAAAAATCAAGTTTTTATATATAGTATCAAAAATAAAATAGTCTTTTTATATATTTTTAAGATGAAACATACATGTAGAAAAGTGACAAATAAAAAACTCGAATAAATATTATAAGGTGGATTAACGATTGCCGCTTTTTATTCCAAACAAAACCTACCAGCACATTTTGGCAAGTATGTTTTGTTCAAAGATTAGCATAAAATTTTTCTAGTAGTATTATTTTCAACCCACAAAAAGATTATTTGAAGTGAAGTTAATTTTTTATGACTTTCTTTACAGCCTTATTAAAGTAAATAAAGTACACATCATGCTAGATAAAACAGTAAATGAGCATGAATCTGCCTCACAACGATAAATAATAAATCGAGGCTTGTAATTTATTTATTGAAAGATTGATAGATATATCCTTATTAAGTGAGTTGCATCTCAATCGAGGCTTCAACAATATTTTATTAGTCACTACTCATTAAAACTCTTAATTATACAAATTAATTATACTTTATTATAAATCATACATGACTTAAAATTAATTATTCTTCTTATTATTATAATTATTCTACTAACTATAAAATGATCCTCAACACCATCAAAATACTAAAATTTGTTAAACATTTACTATTTAAATTTTAATAATTATATTATCATTAAATTGTCATCACATGCTATTTTATAGAGAATTAATGTATTTATTTAATTTTAATAATAACAATAATAGTAACAATAAAAACACAATGATAATAATTTAGACATAAGAAGTTAAGATATTATATATCTAAAGATATCATTTTAGATAAACAATTTTAAATTTTAAATTGTTGTTATCATTGACAAATTTTTAGAAATATATATATATATATATATATATATATATATATATATATAAATCTTTCTTTTAGAAAATTGAGATAGTATAATACTCAATTCATCGTATGATCACAATATTGAACTTATATTGTAGGTTTATCGACAAACATCACATAAAAATATACACAAAAATAAAAATAAATAAATAAAAAATTTAAACTTAAATAACCTTAAAAAATATTAAACCTAATAAAATCAATATTGACAATTGTGCTAGACTTACGACAAGCACGCCTTTATTATGTATTTTTATCCCACTTGCAAACTCCTAACACATCATATCATCAATCAATTAAAAGTAGAAAGAGAATATATTCCCATAGCTAGGGAAGAATATTCCATGCAGCATACATTCCCAAATTTTAATCATCGGTTAGTCTATTAGGAGTAGACAACTAGATATACTCATATCTAATCACTATCATAAGTAAAATCAAATTTTAGTCCATTTTCATAAGTAAAAGTTTATCATTTATATGAATCATTTTATAATATTATTTTTTTTTATTTTTTGTAATACTATTATTTCTAATATATTCGTAATTAGATTTAAAAATATTTAATGTAAGTAAATATTTGATATTAAAATAGAAAATTTAATAAATTTAATTGCAGATAATTGTTTTTTTAGGCTACATTGAATTTTTTTAATAACTGTTAATATTTTTTATATATATAATGTTTGTAGAGTGGGTATTATAGGAATTTGGATCATTTGAATTCAAATTCTCTTCAATCTTTTTTATTTATTTTTAATTTGACATTGATTTTAAAAAAATTCTATTGGATTAAATGGTTATATCATATAGATAATATATATAAAGTTTAAAAAAAAAATCTAAAAATTATTTAATATGTTATTAAAACTCTTAAAAATTAACTATATTCAATAAAAATACATAAATAAATCTCAATAAAATATCAAATTAAATTTATATAAAATTTTATATGCATATTCTATATGTGATGTTTCAATATATAACAAAAAAATTGAAAAAAAAATAAAATTATACACTAAGAATACACTAATTTGTTGTTGTATCATACAAGAGGGTCAAAGCATGCATACAGCATCAAGCATGTGGAGAGAGTGAAGAGAATCCAAATCCAGCACACCATTAATAAACGAGACTTCTACGATTCTCATAATAGATCACTACTATATCTACTTGCATCAAACGATGGATATGCAAAAAAATCTCTCAGATCCTACAATATTTACCCTTTTCTGTAGTGAGATAATTCATCTCTTCTAAAGAAAAATGTATATATTTAAAAAAGGTCAACATATAAATATCGCAAAAATACTACCTCATTTGTTAAATCTTATTTTTTTACTAGTGATTATTATTGTATAAGTGAACATTCATTTTAGTATTTGAAAAAATTTACAAAACCTAATTTAGTCTTTGTAAATAAATAAATACAATACAGATAAAAAATAAATACAATATAATTTGAGTTTTTACAAATTTTTTCAACATGTACTTTTAATTTCTACTAAAACGAGTCATGTTTATGTGTCTTTAAGTTTAAAAAATTTGAATTATTTTTTTATTTAGATCATTTAAAAAAGTCTCTCTACAAAAAGTAAGAATGTTTCAACTTAAAATAAATTAAATATAAATTTTTTACATATAAAAATCTCAAAATAAAAAAAATAAAAAATATAAACATATAAATTAAATTTTGAACTGTATAGAGAAATTTTTTATTATATTAAAAATATGTTTTTTATTCAAAAAAATATATGTTGGTAATATGAATCAAGCTCACCATCTTATTATGAAGAAAAAAAAGGCTACTCAGTATATCTAATATCAATAAAATCTTGGTAAAAAAACTAAAATCAATAATATCTTTTTAAAATAAAAATCAGTAAGATCTTCATTAGATTTAGATAAGGATTAAT
>JBBPBO010000001.1:13250339-13324274 GCA_037974295.1 Cicer cuneatum
CTATATATTTCCTTAAAAAAAAAAACAGATCCTATATATTTCATTAAAAAAAAACATATCCTATCATTTTTGTCTGTTATAAAAAAAAAGAATATTTGAGAAAAAACAATAACATGTAACAAACAGCATAGATTTAGTATAAGATATAGGATATTTGAGAAAAATCAGGAACTATTTTATAGCAATCTAATTAAATATATCAAGAATCCTACCATCCCTTAAACTATTTTATTCTTCTATAAAAGCTCACCACCACTCTTCACCCGAATCTCACTCATTCTCGCTAACTCTTTCTCTTCTTAATTACCTTTCTCTACTTCCTATAATTATTTTCCAACTTGATTATTTTTCTTTCTTCACATACAAAGAAGAAAACAACAACAACAACTGTAATTATGCTTGTCTATCAGGATCTGCTTACAGGTAAAACTTTCATCTTTGAGACTTTGTTTTACTTTATAACCCAATTGGGTTTCTTTTTCTTTTCTCCTTTGTTTTGTTTGTTTTAATATGATTCTGTTGTTGTTGTCGTTATTATTACTATTATTATTATTATTAAATATTTGTTCCCTATATGTAGTGAATGAATTTTGTGTTATGTTTTTATGCACATGTATTTCATAAGGCTCACTTTGGTTTTAGTTCTTTTTCTTCTTTAGTGTTTATATTAATCTTTTGTAAAAGAATAGATTTTTCAAGTTTTAGAGTTTTTTGTTTTTTTGCCATACGGTTGAAGAATAATAGTGGAGTTTTTGTCCCAAAAAACAGAGAAGTTTGAAGGTTTTCAAACAAATTAAAAGTTTTCTATTTGTGTTCTGTGTTTTTAAACTTAGATTTTAGGTGCTAAGGAACTTCCATTATTATCCAAAAAATTTATTGAATTGGTTGGTCTAATCTGTTGTGGAAATTAATTTTTTTGGGTTTGTGACAGAAGAGAAATTTTCTGATACTTAAGATTATTGATTTTGGTTGTTGAAGGATTAAGTAAACTAATGTTCACAATTTCACCAAAATAATAATAATAATGTTCACAAAAAAAAATAAAAAATCTTCAAATACTTGTACTTACGAACATAACTTTGTACTTAACTTTGTGATGAATTTATAGGTGATGAGCTTCTCTCTGACTCATTCCCCTACAAGGAAATTGAGAATGGAATGTTGTGGGAAGTGGAAGGAAAGGTCAGTGATAAATTTCTATAATTCTAAACTTTTATTTCTTTACATGCTTTGTTTTTCATACTCATATTATGTATTGTGATTTTTGTTTTCAGTGGGTTGTTCAAGGTGCTGTGGATATAGACATTGGTGCTAATCCTTCTGCTGAGGGCGGGGACGAGGATGAGGGTGTTGATGATCAAGCTGTTAAAGTGGTTGATATTATTGACACTTTCAGACTTCAGGTAAATAAGATTGATTTTTTATTTAATTTCTTGTTAACAATGTTGTTAACTTTTTTTCTGAATTATAAAGATTTTTTTTTCATTTGTTTAGGAACAACCTTCTTTTGATAAGAAGCAATTTGTTACTTACATGAAGAGATATATTAAGCTGTTGGCACCTAAGTTAGAGCCAGAAAAGCAAGAGTTGTTTAAGAAGCATATTGAAGGAGCAACTAAGTTCCTCCTCCCAAAACTAAGTGACCTTCAATTGTATGTGTTCCATTATTATCTTTCTTTTTTTTTTTGGACCCTTTATTATTTTGTTACTTTGCATAATTATGTACTGATTGAGTAATTAATTAATATGGCAGTTTTGTGGGTGAGAGCATGCATGATGATGGAAGCCTTGTGTTTGCTTACTACAAGGATGGTGCCACTGATCCAACTTTTATTTATTTTGCCTATGGCTTGAAGGAAATCAAGTGCTAAGCACATGGCCATTTAGTTAATCATCTTTGGCTAAGAAAGTTTATGTTATTAATTTTTAGTACTCAAGTGATTTTGGGTTTTTTCTTTTGATACAATACAATCAAGTTTTCATGAGTTTAGGAGGTTTTTATAATAGTTACATTCTTAATATCGTTATGAGAGAAACATGTTATTATCATTATAATATATTTATTAGTATGGTTTTAGTCCATGTGTTTGTGTTCTTTTTGCCGACTCAATTAATCAAGTTTTTAATTTCTTATGTTACTATGAGCGCCCACAAATTACTTTTCTTTTATATCAATTCAATTAAAATTATTACCAAAATACGTGTTTTTCTACTTAAGGGAATGCACTATAAGTTTTACATATTAGTGTATATTTAATACATCACGGTGGGTTTTTAAGAATTAAAATGAGTCAATGTAATTTTATATTAATTATTATGTATTTTTAAAAAAATTTACAAAATCACATTCACATATCATAATATTAAATTTGCATTTAAATTTGTGTTTTGAAAAGCAGCTTCTCACATGGTGAGAGTGAAGCTAGTAGTTAGTTAGTTGGAGTTTTGTGTTTTGAAAAGCTTCTTCACAAGTATATACAATTATAGCTCTCGTAACTTTTGATCTTTATAAACGTGTATTTGGTACTTTGTTTTTTTTTACAGCAACAATAATATCACCAATATAAGCATATCGTCGATTGTTAGCTAACGATAATGTCACCAATATAATTATCTCATTTTTTTTATCTTTCGGTCAAAAAGTTGAAATTAAAAAAAAATCAAAAATTAACTTCTTTTTTTCATACTAAAGACTTCTTATGTTTTAATTATTATTTTCTTCTAAAAAAATAATTGAGTTCGTATAGATATTTGGGATGCTACTAATGAAATAGCCTTTCTACCGATATTTTCTGCGACCACTCCTATTTTGTAAAGTAATTTGTCGGGTTTAACGACAACTACTCAATATATGGGAGTTGTCGTTAAACATGTTAACAATGATAAACAAACATAAACATAAAATAGAGGAAGATGGAGAGAGGAAGAAGAAAAGGAACCACTAGGGTTTCATAAATAAATGAACAAAAGCTTAAGGTGATAGAGTTACAATAACTATATATACAATATAATGAAAAAAGTCTTAAATACCCTTATACTGATATATAATAATATTATCTAAAACTTCTCCTAAAACTCACAATACATTAACATGGAGCATCGAGAGTTTGTTAATCAAAAAACAAAAAGGTTAAATGAAATGCACCTTTGTGAACAAATCAACAATCTGTAAGGAATAGGAGACAAACGGTGGAGTAATGGTTCCATGATGAAAATGATGACGAGTAAGATGACAATCAATCTCAATGTGTTTGGTGTGTTCATGAAAGACCGAGTTATGAGCAGTTCGAATAGCACTCTTGTTATCGCAGTGCATTGGAGCTGGCTCAGAAAGAGAGATACACATATCAGACAAAAGCCAACACAACCAAATTATTTCAGCAGTAGTGGATAACATAGCACAATACTCAGCTTATGTAGAAGAGCGAGAGACAATGTCTTATTTCTTATTCTTTCAAGAAATGAGAGAGTCTCCAAGAAATATACATAACCTTGTGGTGGACTTACGATCTATGGTTCACCAGCCCAATCAGCATTAAAATAAGCATGTAACTTCAATGAGGACGATGATGGAAATATAATGCTCTGAAATTGAATTCCTCAAAGATAACGAAGAACAGTTGCCCAATGTATTGTAGTGGGAGAGGCAACAAACTAACTACCAACATGAACATCAAAGCAATATCAAGTCTGGTAATCATAAAATACACCAAGCTGCCAACCAAAGTACAATACAAAGTGGGATCTGGTAAAGGAACACCTTCTGATGGAGCATATTTCACATTCAACTCAAGAGGGGTATTTGTTGCTCTAGTATTAGAAATACGAGTATGTTCAAGAATGTTGGCAATATACTTGGATTGAGAAATAAGGTAGCCCCTAGGAGAGTAGGCAACTTCAATCTCCAAGAAATAGCGAAGAGCTCCCAAGTCCTTCATCTCAAACTGCTTGGTTAACTGCAATTTCAACTCATTGATTCCACTAACATCATTACGTGTAATAATCATATCATCAACATACAAAGAAAGTATAATGCAATCATAAGTGGTAGACCTTATAAACAATGCAGAATCATGTTCACTAGAGCGGAAACTGAGAGAAGTGATCACAATATAGAATTTCTCAAACCAAGCTCGAGGAGCCTGTTTAAGACCATAAAGAGTCTTTTTTAACTTACACATTTCCCCTTGATTATGAGAAACTCCTTGTGGAGAGATGATATAGACTTCTTCATGAAGCTCTCCAATTAAAAATGCATTTTTTTCATCTATTTGGGAAATATGTCATTGAGGAATTGATGCAACGAAAATAAGAGTACGAATAGTGGTCATCTTGGCTACACGAGCAAAAGTTTCTTCATAATTCATACCATATTGTTGAGATAATCCCTTAGCAACAAGATGTGTTTTATAGCGCTCAACCGATCCATCGGACTTAGTTTTGATCTTGTATACCCAACAAGACCCCATAACACGTTTTCTAGGAGGAAGAGGTACTAATTCCCAAGTATTTGTTTTGTGCAATGCAGAGAGTTCTTCAACCATTGTCTTCTGCCAAAGAGGATTAAGAATAACCTCTTTATAGGAAGATGACTCAGACAAATTGTGAATAGAAGTTAATAAAGAAGCAAATGGAGCTGAGTAAGTGGAGTAGACAAAAGCAGGTAAGTGAGTAGACTTATGGTGAAGAGACGGGTAACGAGGAGAGAGAGACAGAGGATCAACAATCGCAGGAGGAGGTTGGATGGTTGAGGGGGACAATAGGGATATCATCATGTGGAGTACTGGTATTTATCCTGCAATTCTCAACATTACAGTCACTATAAGCATTATCATTAGGACCTAATGGATCAATATTTGTTAGTTATGAACTCTTAGTAATCTGAGAATTAGATGAATCATAGTAAAAAAAGATGTGCTTGAGAAAAACATTACAAGAAACATATAGTTTTCTTGCATGAGGATCATAACAACGATAACCCTTTTGATCATTACTATGCTCTACTTGTGGACGAAGAACAAAACAAGTAGAACCAAAGGCTTTCAAAGAATCGTAACGAGGGATAGAAGCATAAAAATTTTCAAAGAGAGACAAACCTAATATGACAGACGATAGAGTTCTATTAATAGCATAGACAACAGTAAGAACTGCTTCCCCCCTAAAACTCACTGGGAATCGAAGCAGACAACAAAAGGGAACGAGCAGTCTCAATAATATGATGGTGTTTTCTTTCAACAATTCCATTTTGTTGAGGAGTATCAGTACAAGATGTCTGGCGAAGGGTGCCATCATAAGCAAGTAATTAAAAGAATGTATTAGAGGTATATTCACCACCTAAATCACAACGAAAGCACTTTATAACAACATTATGTTGAGTCTTGACCATATCACAAAATGTTGAGGCAAAATCCCAAATTAATGTTTTGATGATAATCAAACAAAGCTAATCTTCTAATTATGATTCTAAAAAATGTGTTGTTATTTAACATGTGCTTTTGAGTGAATTAATCAAAGATAGGCATCAAACATAACAAAGATCAAATCTGAAAAGCAAGATCAATATGAAAAATCACGATCGTTCTAGTTATTAAAACATAAAAACGAAGATTGATTTTACTTTCACAGCATCAATCCAAGAACGTTTTGGGTTACTAAGAACAAAGCATTCTTGAATTCAAGACCGTTCTGGGCTACGAAAATGTATTGAACTACAAGGCAAATCATCAGTATTTATTACAAAGAAGTATAATCATACACTCAAGATTATTCAAAGATAGGCATCAAACTCAACAAAGATCAAATCAGAAGAAGCAAGATCAATATGAAAAATCAAGATTGTTCTAGTTATTAAAACAGAAAAACGAAGATCGATCTGACTTTCACAACATCAATCCAAGAACGTTTTGGGTTACTAAGAACAAAACCTTCTTGAATTCAAGATCTTTATGGGCTACGAAAATGTATCAAATTATATGGCAAATCACCAATATTTATTACAAAGGATTATAATCATACACTCAAGATTATTTTGGACAGATTCGTCAAAAGGATCAACAAAGGCAAAGTAATGCATGAAGAGTAAATAGTAAGATTAATCTCCAAAATTGATGGCTAAGATAAACAAGTACATCTTAGACAAATAAGAAACTTCGTCAATGATGCAAGTACAGAAAAACATAACATACAAACAGTTGTTAAAAGTGCAAAATCCAGCAGTTACCCAAAACAGAAACGAAAAACGTTATGATGATCAAGCAGGAACATTCTTGCTTTATTTACAACGCATGTCTATTAAACTATAAACCAAACAGCTCGTCTTCCAACGACTATATGAGTTGGCACAAGCCTTCAAGAAGCCTATAAAAGGAACCTCAAGGCAAAGGAAACATCATCAGTTCAAAGTGCAAACAATCATTCATAAGAAGTATAAGCTCTTAAAATTAAGCAAAGGCTTCATCTCTTCTTCACTAGATTTAAGGATCTATTCTTTGAGTTTGATTGCTGAAAATTAAACTCAAACAAATGTTGAGTAAAGTTTGATCCATCATTCTTTTCAAATCATTTTAGTTGAAACTTAAATTAAAGATAGTTTCAGTGTATTGGAGAAATCCTTTAGTATTTAAAAGGTGACTTGAAAATCTTTTCTGGATTGAAAGGTAATCATTAAAAATTCTTTCAAGGTTAAAGGGTGAAATATTGTAACTGGTCAAGAATGATCTCCAACATTGGTGGGAAAAACAAGAACATTCTTGTATGAACACTTTAGTGAAAAAGCACACAAATTGTGAGGACTGGACGCAACCCACTTTGGGTGAACCAGAATATATTGTTGTGTGAATTCTCTTTCCCTTATCTCTTTTTATTTTTCACTCACTTGGCACCAATCACTGTGAAGTTTTTATTGTTGTATTACTAACGAAAAACGTTATGTCTTTATTGTTTATCAACCAAGATCAATCTTGAGTTAACAAAATTTAATACATATATTAATTTTTAAAAAGGGAATCACAATTCAAACCCTCTATTTCTTGTGATCAACATTGTCCTTTCACGAAACATATTTTAAATTTCAAAAAATTCAGACCGATTTTTCATAAGATAAACCCAACAATAACAAGTGTAATCATCAATAAACGAAATATAATATATAGATCCACCTTTGGTGAGAACCAGTGATGGACCCTAAACATCATAGTGAACAAATCAAAAGGCGCATATGAAACAGAAACACTTTTACTAAACGGTAAAGCTGGAAATTTAGCAAGTTTACAACCACAACAATCTGAAATATCATTGGTTTGCAACTTTCCTAAAGCTCCAGTAGACGTCAAATATTTTAATCTAGAAGCAGAAAAATGTCCAAGACGAGAATGTCACCAATAAAAACTAGAAGAAGAAGAATTTAAGTGAAAACTAGATAATAAGTAAGCAGTAGTTGTTGAGGCTGCAGTATATAGGACTTGCAGGTCATCCAAAACAAAAAGTTCATTTTGTCTATGGCATGTTTGAATCCGACTCCCAGAATGTGGATCCTGCACACAACAATAAGTGGAAGAAAATATAACTGAATAACTGAAATCACATATTTGACTAACAGAAGCAAGACTCAAAGTGAGATTAGGAATATAATAAATATCATAAAAAGACAAATTAGTGTGGAGACAGAACCAATGTCTGCTAATGGCATGCGCGTACCATCAGCAGTCATAACCGACACAGAGGAGGTAGGATTCTCATACACAAAAGATTTATTATCATGTGTCATATAGTGAGACGCTTCATATTCAAGAATCCATATGGAAGGAGATATACCTAACAGACTAGAGGAGTTCAAATCTTTATTAGAGGAGGCAGACATGGCATGTGATTGAGATGCAATAAGTTTTTGGAGTTGTTCTGTAATATCAGATATTTGGGAAGCATTCTCATATAGGGATGGGAATAGGCTAGGCTGTCCGTCAGGGGCCTATGGCCTAGCCTACTTATGGTATGGCCTGTTTAATAAAAAGACTAGGTTCAGGCTATTTTTAAAGCCTATTTATTTAAATAGGTCAAGTTCAGACTTATATAAAAGTCTATTAGGCCTGATAGGCTGACCGATATATATATATATATATTATTGTTTCCTATTTTAAAGTCTATCAATTAAGTTATTTTAATATTATTTTATTATATTAGATTTGATTATAATTTTATTAGTTTTTCTTATATAAAACTATCTAATTTAGTCTATTTAAAAAAATGTAAAATATAACATTTAAATGTTTTAATGTGAATAAGGCTTTTAAGTAGGCTTTCCAGCCATGCCAGATTTTTAAAAAGGCCAGGTCAGGCCGAAAAAAAAGCATATAATAGGTCGTAGGTCAGGCTTAGGCCTAAAAAATTAATCGTAGGTCAGGCTCAGACCTTTCAAAGTTTGGTCTGGCCTATTCCCACCCCTAGTCTCATATGAGTATACAGAACCAGAACTAGAGCCAGTGTTAGGAGGAGTATAAGCAACATGGACGATGTCCCCCTAAAATTCTTCTTATGGGCTCTCCCCAATTTCGGACAATGTGATTTCTAATGATCTTTTTTTGTTGCAAAAAGCACATTCATCATTACCAAGTTCAACTCTCCCTTGAGATTTTCCTTATGGAACAAGAGCAGAAAAAAAAAAGATGGAGGAATTGAGAGAATTCCCTTATCTGACACAACAGAGTGGGTCTTAAGTCTGATTTCTTCTGCCAACAATTCACAAGCTAATTATTCAACATTAAGAAGAGGGGAACAATGCAAAATACCCTCCACAAAGGCCCTCAAAATCATCACGAACAACCATCAGAAACCAAACCAGATGTTGCTCCTCTCTGATCAATGTACGCTTTGACAACTTTCAACTTAGTTGATTCCATAAGAGCCAATTGATTCTACATATTAGTCATTGTCGAATAGAATTCATGAATGGACATATTGTTCTGCTTATGGGCCATAATATCATTTTCCAACTGATAACGTTTTGTAAAGTTAGACTAAACATACAAGTGTTTCAAGTTATCTCAAATCTCTTTAGCAGTATCATATTTTGCTAGTTGCACACCTATAGACATCTCAACATAATTATTAATCCAAGTAGATTTTTGAATTACTAACGTTCCATGTTTTCAAATCTTTTGCATATTTAGCTTCATCTTTTTTATTTGTAGGCTTAACATAAGTTCCATCAACATAACTTTACATAAGGAATAGTCTGTCAATAGCAGAGTCAACCAATAACCAAACTAAATTGTGTCAAAAGTAGAATAGCAGAACCACCCCGACAACAGAAGAGAAGAATCGCGCCGATAACAGAGAGGCAGAATCAGATCGGAAATGGAGGGAGCAAATCGGTACCGGCCGCAAAATGGGTCATACAGTAGATCCAAAAATCAACTAAAGCTCTTTGATATCATGTTAACAACGATAAACAAACATAAACATAGAATGGAGGAAGATGAAGAGAGGAAGAAGAGAAGAAATCCACTAGAATTTCATAAACAAATGAACAAAAGCTTAGAATGATAGAATTACAAAAACTATATAAACAAGAAAATGAAAAAGTCTAAAATATCCTTACTATTTCAGCAATACAAATGTTTTTGTTTTCCAATGCCTTTTCAATTGAAAAAAGTATTAGACTATTATTTATAATTTTTGTTTTAAAATGTTGTTTCATAAATTATTTTTCCGGATTTAACAACAGCTACTCAATATTCGTGAGCTGTCGTTAAACCTATATGGGAAATAGATCATATTAAATCTATTTACTTACTACTGCAGCAATACAAAAGTTTTTGTTTTTCAATGCCTTTTCAATTGAAAATGCTTAGTATTAAACTATTTATAATGTGTATGGATACTTTGAAAATCACGGTACATCTAGTGCGAGGTTACAACTAGAAGCATAAAAAAAAAATATCAGTGTGTTTCCATCTTCAAATCACTTTACCAAACATATGCTTAAAATATGTTAAGAGGTGACTAAAAAAAAATGTTACATGTGAGCCCTGTTTAAATATATATAATGTGTAACACTAATATTATTTTATATTTTGATGATATGTTTATTGGTTTTTTTATAGCATATGCTTATTGATTTAACTAAAGAAAGTTTCTATGTTAAATAACAAGTGCAACTATTGACTTGTTTAAACTTTTTTTTATATAGAAAATAGCCGTTTCGATTCAATTATATGCATTTTTAAGTTAAACACAATATTTCGTTAAAAAAATAAAGTTAAACACAATATTTCGTTAATAAGCTATTTGCATTTAAATAGGCACATTAAAAAACTATTTAATCATCATGTTTTTATTTTCTGGAATTCGATGGATAGTTTGTCTAAAAAAAAGAAAAAGAATTCGATGGATAGAAATCAAAGAAGTGACGGTTTTGTTTACTCAAGAAAAGACAGCTAAACTTTTTCTAGCAAATGATTGTGATAAAAAAAATCCTATAATTCCAATTAATAATAAAAATTCGTTAGGCCATTTAGGAATAGCCCTTTCAATTGCAAATTTTTATTCATTTTATCGTTTAATAACTCATAATCAGATTTCAATAACTAATAATCTGCAACTTGACAAATTAACCGAAATTTTTCAAGTAATTAAATATTATTTAATGTTTTCTCCATCATAATTATCTTGAAAAAACATTAACAATAATTAGTCTTGAACAATTTATTTGTGAAAATATATGTATAACTCAAATGAAAAATGAACCACACCTAAAACTAAAATCGGGTCAAATTCTAACTGTTCAAATGGATTCGGCTAACTTTTATTTGGCGACTCCGGGAGCAACCATTCATGGCCATTATGGAGAAATCCTTTATAAAGGAGATATATTTGTTACATTTATATATGAAAAATCGAGATCCAGTGATATAACATAAATGCATCTAACTTGAAAGAGATTCAATATTGGGTTTTGTTAAATTCAATATCCTATAATTCCAATTAATAATAAAATACCAATTACTTGGTCTATTGGTAAAATATCAATATTGATAAATTCAAATATAATAAAGAGATTTAAGAGTTTAGGACCTATAATACTTTATTATAATACCTCAAACAAACATCCATACAACAGTATCAATTGATTGATAATCAATTCAATTATTAATATTATATATCCATACATAACTCATACTTAATTTATTAATTCTTAATTTATTAACTTTATACTTTAAAGGAGTCAGGAGTCAGATTAGACCAATATTTAAGAATATTTATAACTTATTGGACTTTTATATGGCTAAATATATTTCAAAATACAACACAATATTACTAAAAAATTAAAGAAAAAATTAACTGGTTCAAACCAATTCTTGTTCTTACTGGTTTCTATGGCCATTTTTTACACGGTCGATCCCAATTCAACTGGTCAAAGACAAAGCCCGATCACACTAATTAAATATAGCAAGCGGATCAAGTTTCTATTACTTCTTCGAAATTGATTACGTTACTTGTTTTATAAAAGATGATTACGACGATATTGCCAAGGTTATACAGGAAATAAATCATGTGATTAGAGTAAAATAGCACAAGAAAAGTAAACAAATGTCGAATAACAAATTGGGCTTTCCCTTAGCCTGAGATGTCACATTTTTTTACCGAAAAATCTCTTTTTCCAGAATCTAGCTTATGCATAATAGTTCAGGCTTGCTTTCTTTTTTGCTTGGACTTGAATTATACCTTCATTGAAGTCCTCGTGATTCACCTACATTTGGAAGAAAAAAAGATACAAATGACATTCCCGCATCAACAGGTAAATATGTATGAAGCAAATTATAAGTTGGTCTTCATCTTTGGCACTGAATTGAACTGGAAAAATGACAACAAAATATACAAAGGTTTGATAACTATACACTGGCATTGTAAACATATCACGTCAATTTATCAGTGTAAACATGCTTAAAGTAATATTATGACGAAGCTAAATGATTAAATATGATTAAATGTCTAAATAATTAGTAAACTCAAATCTTAATTGCTCAAACCACTATTAAGGGTCAACTAAAAGCCAAAAGCTATGCTTTGATAGTATACTTCATGGGATTTGTCGTGCTTACAAGAAATGAAGACCATAATTTCTTAATAAGCATCAGAAAAGCTCCAAACAGAAATCTCGACCTAATATCATGTTAGGCTGATTAAATTAGTTGTTCCAACTATGGAAGAAAACAAACCTCAGTGGCATCACGACGTAGAGCCAACATGCCAGCCTCAACACAGACTGCCTTCAGTTGTGCTCCATTGAAATCATCTGTGGACCGAGCTAGTTCTTCGAAGTTGACATCTGGGTGAACATTCATCTTCCTTGAATGAATCTGAAATATCAATGTGGAAGCAGTCGTCAAATATTCTATTCTGAAAGAAAAAAAAACAAGCAGATGAAGTTTAAAGATATCAAACCTGCAGAATTCGAGCTCTTGCTTCTTCAGTTGGGTGAGGAAACTCAATCTTGCGGTCCAATCGACCAGAACGCATGAGGGCAGGATCAAGAATATCTGCACGGTTTGTTGCTGCTATCACCTGCAATTTGCAATAATAAATGAAATTGGTACTTTAATCACTTGTATGATATCCTAACTGAACAAAAAACCAATAAATTTGGTTCCACCTTTTAATTTTTAAATCTAATTAATCACTATTCAAGCGCTTAAAATTGAAGGTAGTCATAAAAAACAGGTTGTAAAATAGAAGACAATTTTTTAGGAGGCCCAAAACACAGCATTTGAGAACACATGAACTATTATGATTAACCCAAAGACAGTAATCATCTAAGAAACTTACCTTTATCACATCAATAGAAATTATAACCATCCAGACAAAAATAATTCAAGACAAAGTGACAAACCTTAATCCGGTCATCACTACTAAAACCATCAAGCTGATTGAGCAACTCCAACATTGTTCTTTGTACCTCCCTATCCCCACTCACTTCACTGCAATCAGCCACAATATAAATCATAAGGTTGCTGATATTCAATACTTTTTTCACAATCTGAAATGTCTACTTGAATTGAACCAATAAACACTCCCACTGCCACAAAATGGAAAGGAAAAAAAAAAGGGAAATTGGGAGGTTGATATAAAATCCTGTGTGCTAATAAGTAATACCTATCAAAACGCTTTGTACCAATTGCATCAATTTCATCTATAAATATAATGCACGGCGACTTCTCTTTTGCAAGCTGAAATGCATCACGAACAAGTTTTGCTCCATCTCCTATGAACATCTGTATAAATTACAGGTTACATCATCAAATACCAATCCCACTTCTAAAATGTGAATACAATTTATACAAAAACAAAGGAAAGTGAAAATGAAGTAGAGGGAACATGTCTGACTATTTAGATGTGTTGGATAGATAGTAAAATATCAGAATCAGATACTATTAGTTTGTATTCAGAGAATATAAGATATATATAACAAAAAAAATCCTTGTACAATCAACAGGGGTCATTGACATACACCAAATAAAATACTCAGCTCAAAATAACAAAACATCAGGCCCTAATGTGCCACTATTCAATTGTATTAGAAAATTATGGGGAAAAAGTGATTCAAACAAGTAAAAATAGAATCATTTGCCATTCATAGAAATATATAATGGATAAAAGAAAAAATAGATTTACAAGGTCATACCTGAACCAGCTGAGGACCTGCTAATTTTAGAAAAGTGGCGTTTGTCTGTGCTGCACAGGCACGGGCCATTAAAGTTTTCCCAGTCCCTGGTGGTCCATATAAGAGCACTCCCTTGGGAGGACGAATTCCTAACTTCTGGAACCGTTCCTTGTGGGTCATTGGCAAAACGATGGCTTCAACTAATTCTTGGATCTGTTGACAAAAACAAAGTTATTGATTAGAAGATCCATTATCTTACTGACCGCAAATCCAATTAAAAAAAATACAGGAGCTTCAATGAATTATGACATAAAATCACACCTGCTTCTCTAATCCACCAATGTCATTGTAGTCCTCCGTTGGCTTTTCATCAACTTCCATTGCCTTAACTCTAGAATCATACTCAGAAGGCAAAGTATCCAGAATTAAGTAACTATCTTTGTTTACACCAACCAGATCACCTGGTTTAAGTTTGTCAGGGTCAACAAGTCCAACAACTGGAAGGAAAATTGTCTGCAGTCAAAAGAAAACATTATTGACTCTATGCTTCCAACAAGTTACGCAAAGAGCTTTCCTTCAATACCTAACTATGAAAAAATTATTGTTAACTAAGGCCCCTAAAAACTAAGGGAAAAACAATCATAAAATGGAAAAGGACCAACAGATATTGAAATATGAAACCATCTGTAACTGTTCCAAACGTCATGAAACAAACTATGTCACCTGTCGAGTAGATGTTTTTAGCACAACACATTTTCCCTTCCTTTGTGAGTCAAGATCAATATTGGCACCATCTTCCTCAGCTTCATCTTCTGGATTCATTTCCAATATCTAAATCATGACCATGTCATAATCAGAACAGAATGCAAAAAATTAGAAACATTCAATAATAAACATCAAAGTCCAATGTCATAAAATCCAGAAGATTAATTCATAATACAAAAAACTAAGATTTTTCCTAATAAAACTCTAAAGTGACATAGAACAGTAAACAGCATCAATAACATATAAAGCTACTGATCAAAAACGAAAAACAAGTAACAGTAACCTACCTCAACAATATTACCAACGAGGTAGGGTAATTGTTTGTTAAGCTTAATTTTTTCCTGATTCTCTTTAATCTTCTCCTTAGACGATTCCAAATCCAGATTCGTCCTCTGCAACTCTTCCTACAGCCACAATAAACATTTCAAACAAAATCGGAAACGGTTAAACGCAACAAAACGATGCAAACCCTAACGACCAATAGAGCAGAACACAATAAAATTACACAAGTAGAAAAATAAGTAAAAATTAAAAAAATAAATAAATAGAAAAATGAGAAGAGAAAGGAACCTTGAGGATGCGAATCTCGTTATCGAGAAGACGAGAAGCTCTGACGATGTCGTCGGTGGTCATATTAGCCAACTGGTCATCTTCGAAGTTAGCATCTTCTACCATTGCGCTAGCCATATCGATCAGAATTTGCAACGCTTTCTGATTACCCTAAATCGAAATAGGTTCAATTTCAAGAACAATCGAAGATTAGGGAAAGGTAAAGTGGAAACCAACAAGCACTGTGCAAGGGGAGTGTTTTAAATATATTTGATGGTAAATGGTAAATACTAAATAGATTTTCTTAAAAATTATTTTGTTTGTGTGAGAGACAAGAAAGATAAATAAGTTATCATCCGAGCAAAGAGCCCATGGGCCCAAGTGTATTAGAACCTTTTTAAATGTCTAAGAACGGAGCCCCGTGTGTATTTAATAGCCTGATAGAAAGTATATATTCATATGTATTATATTCAAGGATTATAACATCGGATCCATTGTCGTCCAGCGGTTAGGATATCTGGCTTTCACCCAGGAGACCCGGGTTCGATTCCCGGCAATGGAATTTTTTTATTTTTTCAATTTTGTAGAAGCAAAACCAGAAGGCAGCAACAAAAAAAAACGTCTATTATTATCTACTTTTTTATTTACTCCATCACCAAAAGAAGAAAGCAACTTGTGGTATTGTTTTTGGAAATTTATGAATAAGACACTGTGAATTAAGTGTAAATTTTTAATAAAGTAATGATAACTTGTTATATGTAGTGTTTATTTACAATCTATATGTTTTTAAATAACCTTAAATTCTAATTTCACAAGTATAAACCTTCATAGATCATCATCTACGTTAATCAAAATCCTACGTGATTAGAAAGGAATATAAAAATCCATTTCAATCAACATGAATATGTATTCATATGAATAATTATTATAAGAATATCACAATTATGAAAATATTATTGAAACATTTAATAAATAGGAATACCAATTTTTGTAGTCATATTTCATGCATGTAGATCCAAAATTAGAAGAAAAAATTGTATTAAAATTCATTTATCTTTTAAAATGTGTGTCAAATTATCATTTTATCTTATTTATTTATAACACTTTAATAATTTTACTTATTTTTCTCGAGGGTCTTTGGTCTCTCGTAATTGAAGGCGGTAAAAATATCAATTTAAAAATAAAGGAATTATTTTTGTGATTGTATTAAAATATCATATTAAAATGGTAATTAAATATTTGTAACATCGATGTTTTTTTATAGTCTTAACTTAATCGAATTTGCGTTAGAATAAACACTATTTTGCATAGAGCAAAATAGAGAGCACCTCTATGGTCAATAGAAGGTCATGAAACAAATGAGTTCTAAAGTGAGTTAGTGATTTGTGCATTGATTGCATAGATTTTGAGTTGTATTCCAAAAGGGTAGTTGGTGTTTTTTCCCACCCTCAACACAATGTCTGAAATTTTGGCATCATTTTATCAAAGAGAATACATGTCAAACTCTTATGGAAATGATAGATAATAATAAGAGTTAGTTTGTGTAAATTGAAAAAAATAAGAAAATTCTACATACGAGGGATGACATATCCTATTAGCGTTTATAAGGCAGAGGTATAGCAATTGGAGTGTGCTCAATTTACCCAATTTTGTAAAGGAGTGAGAACACATGCAAATAGATTAGCACGCGTGTGCGCCGCCGCTATTCGTCCGGTCAGGCTTGGACTTAAGCTAAGTAGTGTATTATTAGTGTATTATTAATTTTTAGTATCCAAAAAATTAAAAAAAATTATTTTTAAATAAATGTGTGCATTTTTATCTTATTGATACGTTGTACATGTGTTTGTCCTCCACCGAGTCAACATTCAACGTATGATCCGGTCAATTCCTTTTCCAAATTTGCACATCAGTTTGCCCCGTCAAAACCTAACATTTTTTGCGTTTCAATTTTCTGTGGATTTGCGCATCAGTTATTTGCACCGGTCAAAACCTAGCAAATTTCATATTGCAGTTTTTTGTGTATCCGATTTGATGGATCCCACATTCCTTTAGTTGCAGAGTTCCTCTATAAATAGAGTAATCTGCTCAATTGGAAAAGCACACCAAAAGTTCTTCGAAGATTCGAGATTTTTCTCTGTTTTTCCTTTTATGCTTCTTCTTTTCTTTATTTCGAGTGATCATAGTACCATATTACAAGTGACAGACTTAAACTGCCATATTGAGAGTGAAATTCTAGAAAGATTTTCTACGATACAGTGGAACTTCGATGCAGTTTATCTGAGTTGTTTTATCATGTGGATTTCGTGGTTGATAGTTTGTCTTGCATAATTTGGGCAGTGTCGCGAAACGTTTAAAGAAAACGACATAGTTCGCGACTCAACTCACTAATATCTTTAGTGGCATAAATTTATTTTGAAACAGTTTTTCAAAATTCAAAAACAACATCCTCTCATGATAGTTTTTTAGAAGGAAAACATTGATTTGCCTATAAATTAGTTAAGGTGGCCACAAATTTAACTATATTTCATATTTTTATTGATGTTACAATATACATCAAACTTATTATTAGAATATATGATGAAATGAAAAAGAATTGTACAACCAGTAATAAGAAATTCACACATTTATCTTTAAATATATGTTTGAGTACTTAAAGACGAACGTACGTATGACTCTCACATATGATTCGAAGGATACAATACTTTGAAAATGTGGCAATGCATGGGTTTGACGTGGGAACCGTGTACAACTTATAATTAATTACTACTACTATGCATTTATTTAACCTTACACAACTAATTCCATGACTATATTATCATTGGAATATAATAATGAACAATGGCCAATTATTAGGCAAAACAAGTAATAAAGTTATTTAATTATTTTTTTGTCTCATTAAGCAGTCATTAGTGGAATTTTACCTTCTTAAGTTGGTTAAAATGTACATTTTAAGTCGGTTCCGCATCCGAATTAACTGCAAACGACTTAATAAACTTGTTTTTTAACTTGTTCCATGAACCGACTTAACAGAGTTTTGTTCTGTTAAGTCGGTTCAGAGCTTTGTCCTGTTAAGTCGATTCAGCTTAACCAACTTATACATCATAAATTCAATTCAACAAATCATCTTTTTAAGTCGATTCTTTTGATCAACTGACTTAATATATAGAGTTAAAATAATTTTTTTTTAGTAAATTTCTCATTTTGTTTTTATGCTCCTGCTCCATACATACATATAATATTTCGTATTAAATTTCAAATCAAAGTTTTGTACTTGCAACCACAATTTTACATAACCATCTAATAACTAAAATATTTGCAACCACAATTTTATATAACCAATATATACAGTCTCAAAAGTTCATACAAAATATAGAGTACAAAGAAAATATCTCTCATTTCTAACTATTCTTGACAAGACAAAAAATGATTTACATGTTCATTAACAAACTTACAAAATCACAATGTAGCAATATTCAATAGACATATATTCAAGTGTTGTCATTTTCTTCAATTAATTCCAAAATAAAATCCACACAGCATTCTTGAACTTCTTTAATTTGATTCAGATGAAATGATCACGAGTCATCAAATATTTGAACAAAATTGTATTAGCTAAGAGTGATCTAATAGTATACTATTGTTTTATTCCTTATTGTTATTATTTTGATTTCTGTTTTGCTCCCTATTCTGTCCACAAACAAATTATACAAAATGGAAGATGTAAAATATGTAATTTAACTTGTTAATACAACTGGCAAAATCTATTGCATCCATCCAAAAGACTTTAAAAAAATCTTATAAAGCATATTATTATTTTTTTTGAAAAATATAAAGCATAAAGAGAAATATTGTAACATATACTTCAATAAGAAAATGCAAAATTTAGCGGAAAAAAAATGCAAATAATGAGTTCATCTCTAGTCTCCAAACAAAAAAATATAAAATGATAAAGAAATACTTCAAAAAATGAGTTTGGCATGTCATTTTTTTTTACTTTCTTTCCCATAATATATAGCTCTCCCTCAAATAAGATGTAATGTTGTTATTCTTTAGAAATGAACTTATGCCTATATATACTAATCATTTTAGCAAATTGTTATATGACTTACATAGTAAATTATCAACAATTGTAATGATAGAAAATTACTCACAAAGATATCTCTACATAAATAAAATTTAATGTTCAATGAGAAAGAACTTGAGAATCAAACCTGTCTTAACAGATCGATGAAGTGGTGATGATAAAACGGCGGCGGCGGCGGGTTGTGAAGTCTACATTAGAAGAAAGTCAAGAACTCGGGTTTTAAGTGTACACGATATGGAGGTTAGGGAATACAATGTGGAGGTTTAAAGCGCATAGGTGAGGGAAACAGAGGTTGGAAGATAAAACTCAAGTCATTTTTAAATGTACGATATTTTTTGATATTTTTTTAAAGTCGGCCGACCCACTTAAACATAGAGGAAGATGAGATATATTAATTTATTTTTTATTTTTACGGTCTTTCTTTAAGTCGGTTGCCAATATGACCGTATTAAACGCGTTTCACATATTTACAAAATTGTCACTGCCTCATTTTGTTAACTATTTTACATGAGCAACAGACTTAAACATGTTAAGTCTGGTAGCACGTAAACGACTTAACTTGCTGTATTAAAAACTCAATTTTCTACTAGTGAACTTCAGGGCTTTAGCTTGGTCCCCAACTGCATGACCTATAGAATCTTACATCTTAACGATTTTTCCGAAAGCAGCTAGTAGAAGTGAATAGAAAGCCATTCAAAACTTCCCACATGCTTGACATGTTTGAAAAAGAAACTTAAATAAATTGCGGGGTCTTGATAGTTTTGACATCCTATTGGTGTTCCACTAAGTAATGAATAACAACAAGTGAAATTAGTACCTTCATGGATGTAATTCTAATTATTAGTGAAAAAGTTCGAAAAAATATATATTTTCTCTTTGTCTAAAACCATTGGCTATAAGGCGAGCCTTGTGTTATTTTCTTTTTCAAAATTAGTTTGCAACCAAGAGGCAAGTCTATTAAGTGTCAGATCCTGTTAGACGCTAGATAATCCATCTCATCATTTATAGCTTCTTGTCATAGGTCTGCAGCCAAAGACGACAAAGCTTCTTGATGATTTGCAATATCCTCTTCTAAAGTACAGGTTGTATAATCGGGTCCATAATCTTTAGCAACACTTGCTCTCTTACTTCTTTGAGGTTATGTTTCGTCTTGTTCGTTATTTTCAGTGCTCATGGTCATATGAACATAACTTGTTTCGGTGCCCCCACTATTTATAGGTTTAAAAGGGAATCTATTGTCATAAAAGTCAGCATCATTTGACTCTATGATCACTTTAGCATTTAGGTCATAAAACCTGTGTGCTTTGTTGTTTACTGCATACCCAATTAATACACATTCAAATGCCTACTGGCGAGTTTAACTCGCTTGAGATTGGGGATTCAAACATAAGTTAAACAGTCCCAAGTTCGAAAATAAGACAAGTTGGGTTGTCTTTTATTCAAAATCTCATAAGGAGATATTTTTCTTTTAGATTTGGGAACTATATTCAAAACAAAGCAAACAATTGATAAAACTTTCCCCCACCAGTGAGATGCAACATCAAAGTTAAGCATAATAGCAATATGACCTAGTTTATAGCAAATGAATTGTGAGCCAGAGTCATTCATGTGTGGTTGTTGGTGCTTCGCAATTGGGACCTTTGGAGGGTTATCATTTTTGTTGTTGTTATTTAGATTGAGGTTCTTATTCTTGAGAGGTTTGTTAGTTGGCTTCTGAATTATACCGAGGAATTTCTTGTTGTTGTTTGAATCAACTAGTACTTCATCTTTCTAGTCTTACTTCTGGGATTTTTCCTCATTTTGGAGGCTGGATATTAGACTCTCTAAAGAAAATTATTTTGTTTTATGTCTACGAGAGTTTTTGAAATTGTTTCAAACAAGCAGTAGTTTGTCAATAATAACAACAATTTGAAATTGTTCATCTAAAGTCGTATCTTCAAAAATGATCTCATGAGCTATCTTCTGAGTTTCATGGGATTGGGCCTCGATGGATCTGTCATCGATCATTTGATACTTGAGGAAACGACTCACAACATACTTTTTAGCCCCAGCTTCCCGATATCATTTATCTTCTTCAGAGCATCCTAAACATCTCTAATAGTATTACTAGAATTGTAGTAATTACACAAATCATCAACAAGTTCATTAAAAATATAATTCTTACAGAGGTAATCATTATCCTCTAGTTGGATTAATTATGCAGTTTTCTTATCATTTTTTGTTTGTTCAGTTGTTTCTAGGACCACTGGAATGTCATATTTCATTACGTTGACAACCTTTTTCATAGTTAAGAAAAATAGCATATTTTGATCCCATTGTTTTTAGCGACATCCCTTAAATCAAAACGATTTATTGAAATCAGAAGCAGCAGAGCCAGATCTAGTAATCTCTTCGGTTGACATAGTAGAAAGAAACGTCTTAAAATTGTTGTTTTTGAGTTTCGAAGAACAATTTTTAAAATAATTCTCAGCCACTGATTATATTACCGAGTTGAGTCGTAGACAAGGTCGCTCTCTTTAAGACGTTTTGTGGCACAACCCAAAATTGTGCAAGGCATACTATGAAATACGAAGTTCCCAAGATAAACTGTATCGGTGTTCAAATAAAACATCTCAATTAAAACAATATTGGTATTCTATTGCATTATAAAAAACCGTTTTAGAATTACACCATCGATATGACTATAATGGTCACTTTAAAAGTATGGTACTTAAGACCACTCATAAATCGAATGTACTACAACACAAAAACTGCTCTAAAACTAAAATGACAGTGATATTAGGACCACTCAAAAAACTCGAAGGGATAGAAAGAAAATGGGAGAAGTGGCTCGGAAGTGAGTCGAGCAAAAGAGGGAGAAGACAAAATTTGAGAATTGCATCATACTTTAGTGTGCTTTTTACAAGAGCTTGACAATTTTTATATAGTGATAGAAATTATCCCACATATATAACTTATGAAATGTGAGACTTTAGTATTTATAGAATTGAAAGCTAATCAATTTCAAATGTAGAACTCTATATTTTTTCAATACACACTTAAGTTCCAATAGTAGTTCCTACTACTTTTTCCACCACCATGTAATGCAAAGAATTTATATAAATTATAAAATCAAACCAACTTCACAATCCCTTATAATAAAAACCACGTTTAAAAAAAAATCATACCATCGAAATATTCAAAATTCAAACTCAACATCTATATTTATGTTTTAAGGCATGAAAAGCAAATAGTATGCACTTAGGTTGTATTTGGTTTGACGGAAGGGAGAAGGGATGAGAAGAGAGAGATTTTAATAGACACGAGGGAAGTAGAGGCTTGTTTGATTGAATTGAGGAATTTTAATAGTTTTGTTTTTTGTTCAAATGATGCAAACATGAAAAATATTTGGTCAGGCAAACATAAACAAAAGCTGTTTATTTATACTTGTGATCAAATAAATATTTTATTCGATCACCAAACTACCTATTTTAAATATATTTTTATTAAAGTAAATATATATTACATTGTATTTATTTATGACAGTGACGAAAAAAGAAGAGAAAAGAAAGCGGAATACACTGTATATCGAATCGGGAGCAGTGATGAACTTTTGGTAAAACAAAAATAAAAGCGAGACCATTAATGGGTCACAGATTCAGAATCTGGCTACCACAGAGCTTCACAGAACACTAAACACGAAACACATTTCAAATCAAAATAACCAGCAGTACTATATATTCATCATCAACAATTACCAAAAACCACCAAATCGATTACCATTACAATAATTCTTCACATAGTACAACAAATTCAAAATTCAAAACAATAAAAAAAATTAAAAAATTTAGCTCCTGCACCTTGTAATGGCACTGCAACCACGGGTGTAAGGGTTAGCCTGAGCTCCTGGTCGACAATTGTAATAGGAAGCACCACGACGAGAGCATGGGACAGTGTTTCTCTGCAGCGCACCATAGCTGATGTATTTGATATTGGCTAAGATGCGCCGGTTGATCTCAGAATCAAGCTCAAACTCATCATCTTCCAGACACTCCGCTATGGAGCCTTTGCAAACTGGCTTCATTAATGGTAACCATCCCATTCCCATTTGGTGGTCCCCACCAGCGACGGCGGTCGGAGAAAAACTCATGGCCAATAATATGGCGGCGGCGCAGATCATGATGAAGGTTAAGGAAGATGAGTTTGCCATTGGTGAATGTTCACTTTTTTCAATTGAAGAATGTTTCTTTTATTTTAGAGGAAATGAATGAATGAATTGAAGTCAGGTTTTTTTTTGTTTTGGTGAAAATTAATTGAACTCAGCTACGACTCACTTGAAAATGCCTCTATTGCTGAAAAACAGGACACTCTATTGCGTTTTATTTACGCATATGCCATTTCGAACAACCATTACTTAACGTTGTCGTTAATCGGTATTGGTATTTGTTTGGGAACATGATACGAGAAAAAGGAATACGCGTTGAAAAGTATATACTAATCTATTTATTTCCATTTTTTTCTCTTTGATATTAAGGACAACTTAACATTCCTTTGCAGATTCATGCCCTTCTTTAAATAATTAATCTAAATACACCAGAAAATTGGATGATTAAAAAAATATTTGAATAAGTTTTTAGTTAATATAAAAATGTATTAATTTGTTTTTATTTTTTTATGAAAAAGTTCTTTCATTTTTAATCTTTTAATTTTTTATTTATTTTAGTTATTGATTTTAGTAAATATAAAAATGTATTAATTTGTTTTTATTTTTTATGAAAAAGTTTGTTAATTTTTAATCTTTTAATTTTTTTTATTTTAATTATTGATTTTAAGCTAATTATTGTGTATTCTTCATATTTTTAGCAATAATATTTAGAATATATTTAATCTTTTCTATACAAAAATTTAGAATTTTATATCAAATAATGAATTAAATATACATTTTTATGTTATTGACACTAAATAATTCATATTTAAATTATCACTTGCTAAAAAGTTCTAATTTTTTGTAGAAAAAATTCTTATAATGTCTTTAATATTATTGTAAAAAATCATTCAAAAATTCAAAAAATTTATCAAAGTTGGTTTAAAATCAAGGACAAGAAATGTAAACAAAAAAATTTTAAAAGACTAAAAGTTTGATGAAATTTTTTACAATGACTAAAAACAAAATACTGAAATTTTGTAGGGACTAAGAACTTATTTAACCCTAAAAATAACTTCATTGCTGTTTTATTTTCTTTGTTTTCAATAATTTGTGAAATTAATATTCTTATTTTAAAATTCAACATTTTAAGTATTTCTTTCTAATTTTTTAACTAAAAAATAGTTATGTGATATATTTAAAATAATGTCGCAGGTGATATGATAATATTGAAAGATTAATACTCATGAAATTATAATAAAATTTTTTAAAACTCACATTTCAGCTTTTGAAACTATTCATTTTTGTAAATCAAATAATAATATGTAAATTAACACATGTAACACCTACTTACTAAGTTAAGTGGATTTGATAATTGAAATAATGATAATAAATTTCATATTTATATTATTTTTAACTTTTCAACTTCCTTATTTAATTTCATTAATTTACATTAATGTTTATCTCTCTAGAAGCTTCCCTCCTTGTCTCCATTTCCTATTTCCTATCTCTTGTTTCATCATCTCATGTGATCAAAATTTTGCTTTTTAATTATTTTACGTTAACTTTGATGATTTGAGTGATTTTCTTTTCTGGTTGTAACAATTTCTTCTTATTAAAAAATTATTAGTTTGTCTCACAAATTTGCTGCTTCAAGAAGACACGGTAGTCTATTGTGGTAGACTCTAATTGCAATTGTCAAAAAACTTTTTTAGTATTTATGAAAGTCCGACGATTCATGTTTATTTTAATAAGTAATTTATTCAAATTTAGTCTTTATTTTTATTTTATAGAAATCATTTTGAAGGATTAATAATATTAACTTTTTTAAAATAGAGATTAAAAATAAAAAAAATTGAGATTAAAAAGTCAAGATTATTTTTACATAAACTAAAAATAAAATTTTATAAAAACTAAAAACTCATTTTATTTTATTTTTTAATTATTAAAATAACAGTTTATCATTATTACAGAATTCAATTTTTAAGACTATAACATAATTTTTAAAATCTTTAAGACGATTCTTGTATGATGAGAGAACATAGAAGAGACACATGGTCCGTGTGGAGTATAGATCATCGAGAAATGTTAATTGTTTTAGCTAAAATGTTTGGTGGACATCCAATTACTTACCTCTTAAACACCAGAAAAAAGATAATAATATGGAAAAACAAAAATAATATATCAAATGAGTATATAAAAGTTAAAGAGGTTCAAATATAAGAATTATATTTTTAATTTGAATTTTAAAGGATGAGAGAACAGATAATAATCAAGCCTGCACGGGTCAAGTGAGTGAATAGAAATGACTGAAATAATTTTTAAAATCATCTAAGTAACTAAACATACATAAAACTTCAGTAGAAAAACACATAAAACTATTTTGTCAAATATAACTATTGCGTATTAAATGATGCAGTTACTATTGTTTTGATTTTGATCTGAGTTTCAATAAAATTTTCTTATTTTATACACGAGTGTTGTCCTTGGTATAATTTATTCAATGTATGTTTGTTTAGTAAATTATAATTAACGCTTATAATTTTTTCAATGTTTTATATCGATTGATGATAAACTTATGTATAATTTGTGCCGTAAATTTTATATTTTATCTATAAATTATTCAAGATAGATTAATAATCAAGTATACATTTATTTTGTATATAATTAACTTGAAAATAATCATCTTCTTTTGATTAATCAACCCTTGAAAAGTCATCTAATAAGACATGTATTATTAACGAAATATTTTTTTAAATAATTTATTTATAAATAATTTTTTTTAATTATGTAATTAATGACAAATATTTATCGCGTGTATAATTTAAATATAAAATTTAAATTAATATATTATAATTTTATTCAAATCTTTATTTTGAAGATACTCGATAGATACATGAGTAATTAATGAGATAGACATGTTTATTTCATTTAATTAATTAAAAGAGTGAATAAATAGATATAATAATACAAAAATATATAGTGAGATAGTAACTATATTTATTTATATATATATATATATATAAATATAATATATAGTGGAAAGACTAAATATTTATAATAATATAAAATGAAAACAGATAAAGTATTATAACCAGTAATGAGAATAAGAAATCGTTAAGAATATATTTGTTGGTTATGATTTACAATTTGTTTATTTCAATTATTGAGTAACCGTAAATCATAATATATGGATAGGATGTGACTCTAAACAATTGGTGAAGTAAGTTGATTAATAGTTGATATTCATTGATTGTATATATATACAAAATTATAACTATTCATTCGATGATCATCAATTATTGGTATTATTTACTTTATTTTTATCAAATTCATATAAATATATAATATATGTAAGAGAGGTTATCATTTTCTATAACACTTTTGCTACCCACACCTCCCTTATTGCTATTCACACCTACCATTTTTTTTAAATCAAAATTCCGAAAATACCCTTCTATTTTTAAACATCTTTTTTTTCCTTCTTCCTCTTCTTCCCCTTCTTCAGCAAAAGAGTAAACATAAACCTCACAAAACCTAAAAATCATCCATAGCTCACCCACCAAAACTCATTATCATTCAAAAGTCACAACATTCACTCATAGCTTACAACCTGTTAATCTGATATTCTCATTGTGGTTAAAGTGTGCAAAGAAGGTAATGTTGTTTTATATTTGCGTTAAATTTTTCTGAAATCTGGAAATTTTACGTGAATTCAGTTAACGTACGTTTTGAGATTGTACGTGAACTGCGTTTACGTACTTATCAAATATTTCGAATTTGAAGAAATTACGTAAACTTAGTTCGCGTAAACATACGTTAACTGAGGTTGCGTAAAAAATGGAGTTTACGACTTCAAAGTATGTTTACATGGACTCATCTGAAGCCATGGTATGTGAACTCAATTCCCGTTAACGTACGTGAAATGCGTTCACGCATTTAAGTTACAATTTTAACGAGTACGAGAACCGAGTTCACGTAAACATACGTGAACTCAGTTCACGTACGCTACATGTAATTAAAAATTTAACACTTCCGTGAACTGAGTTCACGTGAAGATACATATAGTTACAATTTTAACACGTACGTGAACCGAGTTCACGTGAACCAACGTGAAGTGAGTTGACGTCAACATACGTGAATTGAATTCACATACAAATACATTATTTTGAAAATTTTATGAGTATGTGAACTGAGTTCACGTAAATACGTGAACTGAGTTCACAGAAGTTTACCTGAACTCAAATCAAGTAGAATTATTGCATTTTACTAAAAAATTTATATGTTATTTTTTGGATACAGCTAAATGGATCAAGGGGGATACCATAGTGAAGAAATGTATGAGGGTTTTGAACATTTAGAGGAAATTCAAGATGGTTTGGAAGGTGATTTTGATGAAATGTATGGTGATTTTGATGCAGTGAATGATGGTGTGGAACCCGTAGTTGAAGACGCCATGAATGAAGGAGCTGAACCGGTTATGAATGATTTGACTGATGTGTTTACCACCAACATGATGTTTGACACGAGGGAGGATTTATTAAAATGGGCTACAAATGTTGGAAGAGAAAATGGAGTTGTCGTTGTCATTTTTAGATCTGAAACTGCGACAGGACAACCAAGAACAAAGACAAAATTAATTCTTGGTTGTGAAAGAAGTGGTAAATATAGACTTTGGAAAAATCCTAAACCGATGAGGAGTACTTGGACTAGAAAATGTGAATGCCCATTTAGATTGAGAGGAACACCATCAAGTGTTGGTGAGGGATGGTATTTGCATGTAATATGTGGTATCCATAACCACGAATTGGCCAAAAAACTGACTGGTCATTCTTTCTTAGGCCGATTGTCTAGTGAAGAGAAAAATTTGCTTGGTGATATGACGAAGAACATGGTAAAACCAAGAAACATATTGATGACGCTAAAGGATCATAATGTTGAAAGTTTGACGACAATAAAATAAGTTTACAATGCACGTCAAGCATATCGATCATCACTTAGAGGTAATAGAACAGAAATGCAACATCTTTTGACATTGATGGAACGCGACAAATACATCTATCGATATAGGAAGGTAGATGGTTCAGATGAGTTGAGGGACATTTTTTGGGCTCATCCAGACGCTATCACTCTTGTGAATAATTTTCACATAATATTGGTTATTGATAGCACATATAAGACATGTAGGTATCGAATGCCATTACTTGAGATTATTGGTGTTACATCTACTGAAATAACATTTTGTGTGGGATTTGCATACCTATAGTCTGAGTGTGCTGATAATTTTGCGTGGGCACTACAAATGGTGAAAGAACATATTACAAGTGGAGAAGTTGAAGTCATCATAACTGATAGAGACCTTGCTTTGATGAATGCAGTTGAATATGTTTTTCCAAAGGCGGTCAATTTATTATGCTTATTTCATGTATGCAAAAATGTGAAAACGAAGTGTAAGATGATCATCTTTCCAAAAGAGAAGCAGGTGCAAGTGATGGAGGCATGGGAAGGTGTTGTATACAGTAATGATGAGTCTCAATACTACATGAAGTTGGCTATGGTTGAAGGAATTTGTAGTAACTGTTCTATTTTTTCTGATTATGTACATGAACAATGGTTAAATTCCCACAAGGAAAGATTTGTTGCGGCGTGGACAAATAGAGTTATGCATTTTGGGAATACCACAACACAAAGGGTTGAGTCGGCGCACTGGAGTTTGAAACGGATATTACAAAATAGTGTTGGTGATATATGCAGTGTTTGGGAAAACATCAATAGTATGATTATATTACAGCACAGCGAGATAATAGCATCCTTTGAAAGGAGCATCATTCAAAAGTGCACCGACATAGTAACAGATTGTACGCATATTTGTGTGGTATTGTGTCCAAAAATGCAATTGATCACATTGCCGAAGAGTATGATCGAGTGAAATATGTGGGTATTGATAAGTTTGAATGTGGTTGCATGATAAGGACGACACATGGTCTACCTTGTGCATGTGAACTAGCCAGGTATAGTATGGTCCCACGTTCCATTCCATTATAAGCTATTCATGTTTGGTGGAGTAAATTAAGTTTTCATGATAATGGATCCAATAATACTTCAGAGTTATATGTGAAACATGAAATAGACGTCATAGTGAAAAGGTTTGAAGAACTTGATGTACTTGGCAAAATTTCACTTAAAGGTAAATTACGAGAGATCGCGTATCCATCGACTACATCGTTGTGTCCACCTGTTAACAAGGTTAAAACTAAGGGTGCACCAAAAAAAGGAAAAAACAAGGTATCAAAAATAGAAAAATCAACCAAGCGTGATCCTTCTTGGTGGGAGTATGTGGATGCAAGTGTTTGATGCAGTGGCACAAATGGATGTAGCACTGTGTCTTCTATTAAAGTGCAGCAACCTCGTTCATCAGTCACAAAGCTGACACCTCGACCATCATTCTCTAAAGTTCAACAACCAAGAGTTCTTCTCTTCAATGAATGGTTGCCGGTTGAAATTCATAAATTCATAGATGACATTATTGACGTTGGTTCAGATGGTAATTGTGGATATCGTGCATTTGCAGCTTTACTTGGATTGGGTGAGAACTCTTGGGCATTCATTCGTCAATCGTGTATAGTAGAACTTCAAGAGTTCATGTCTCATTACAGTACAATATATGGTAGAGTTAATTTTGTTCAAAATCTCTTAGATAATGTATATGTTGAACAAGTTGCAACTGCGGATAATTGGATGACACTTCCAGAAATTGGTTATGTGATTGCTTCGAAATTTAACTTGGTTTTCGTTTCATTATCACTTAACCAATCGCAAACATTTTTTCCTCTAAGAAGTCCACCACCAACATCTACGACTGATCTTCGCATAATTGTCATAGCGTTTGTTAACAATTGCCATTTCGTGTAGGTATTAATAGTGTAACACCCCGAGTTTAAATCACAGCGTGGGTGCATTTTTTTTTTGGATGATTAGTGTTGATAATTTTGATTCTGTTTCTGTTGTAAATGATTCTGATGATACTGATGATTTAAAAAGAAAAAGGATTTTAATGAGGAAAGGATCGTCTGGAAAAAAAATGTTGAATCTGTTTTTAATGTTTGGTTGTTTGTTGTTAAAAGAAAACAGTTTGAAAATGGTTGAAAAATTACTGGTTTTCGAAGGTGTATTTGACTACGACATGTGTGTATCCGAATACAACGTTCTAGGTTTCTGTTTTACTTAAATTTTTCAAACTTGTATTCAAATACGAGCCCCTTGTATTCGAATACATAAGCCAAAAACTGCAATTTTAACATTCTGTATTCGAATATAGCATGCCTGTAGTCGAATACAGAAGACAGAACCTTGAAAAATTCAATATTTTCTTTCAGATTCTTAAAGGTTTCAACACTTCATCCTCTCCTCTTCAAAATATTTCAAGAACTCCTTTTAGAATCACTTTAACCCTTCTCAAGGTTTCTTAATACTTTAAAATGCATATTACAGTGTTTAAAACTTGATTTTCTGGAAAACACGAATCTGTATTCGAATACAGCTTCCTTGTATTCGAATACAGAAGCTAAAAACAGTGCTTCTGGAAAAACACGAATCTGTATTCGAATACAGATTCCTTCTATTCGAATACAGATTCCTTGTATTCAAATACAGAAACTGAAACTAGTGAAAAACAGCATTATGTATTCGAATACAGCATGTCTGTAGTCGAATACAGATGCGAATACAGTGTTAAAATTTCACTTATGTAGTCGAATACGTCATGATCGTAGTCGAATACAGAAGCAAAAATCCTTCATCTGTATTCGAATACAGGGGCTCGTATTCGAATACAAGTTTGAAAACTTTAAGTAAAACAGAAACTTGGAAGGTTGTATTCGAATACACACATGTCGTAGTCGAATACACCTTCGAAAACCAGTAATTTTTCAACCCTTTTCAAACTGTTTTCTTTTAACAACAAACAACCAAACATTAAAAACAGATTCAACATTTTTTTTCCAGACGATCCTTTCCTCATTAAAATCCTTTTTCTTTTTAAATCATCAGTATCATCAGAATCATTTACAACAGAAACAAAATCAAAATTATCAACACCAAATCATCCAGAAACAGAAATAGAATGATCAATCATCAGAATCATCCAGACTTTCAAGCCATCAGAACATCATACAACATTTCAGCTTTCACAACACACCAAAATAACATGCAAGCATTCAACTTTCTCAAACATCAGAACATGACTAATGTTCTCAACCAAAACAGAAATCAACACACAGCAGCAAAACACCAACAGAGTGCATTTTTGCATTTTAAAAAAAACTATTTTCAAAACAGTTTTATGAACATGTATTTTAACCATCTTTAAAATATCATGCAAAACATTTCCAGCTTTCCCACACAAGTAAAACAGCATAAATGCATTCAACCAACAACAACCATCACAGAATCATCACATATCAACAAAAATGCATTTTCTTCACTTTTCAAGATGTCATTTAAAAAAAATAGTTTTTCTTTCAAAACATAAATGAAATAACATGCATTTACAGCCCTAATGCAACTAGAAAGTTGGAAGGTGCCCTTACCCTTGCTGCGTGTCTACTACTCCTCACGTCTCTGTTTTCGTTCTCGTTTCTGCGCCAAAATCCGGTGAAACTGCTGTATGAGTTTGCTGCTGTAAAACTAGGTTCCCTAGCTCCGTAATGGTGTGGGGAACAACTTTAATACTGAGGGTTTTCTGGTTTGGTGTTTGTATTTCCAGTTAATGGAACTTTTAAGGGACTCTCTCTTTGGTGTTTTGAAATCGTGAAACTGTTTTTCAGAAAACAGGAGGCAGAAATGGGAGAAGAGGTTATTGTTACATGCAACACTATTACATGCAAAATGGGAGGATGTGAAGTTCTGCTCTTTCTCTGCCTCTTCACGTGTTCTTATAGAGCTTACTCAAGTGCTGCCTTCTCAAAATAATCATAAAATAATGCTGGATTTTCCAGCTGGATTTTTCAGCACTTAATCCTTTTGCAATTAGCCACTAATCCTTAGTTAATGGTCCGATTAATTTAATTACTCGAAATTAAATTAATTAAATCTTCATCCAATAATTTTAATTCATCTTCCAAGATAAATATTTATATATATATATTTACTCAAAACATACATATATTAAATATTTTACAAAAATTCCCAAAATACCCTTGACATTAATTCCATAAATTAATTCTTAATTTTAAGGGTCTTACAATACTACCCCCCTTAAATTAGTTTCGTCCTCGAAACTACATGTCCATAAACAACTGGGGATATTGTTCCCTCATCTTACTCTCCAGTTCCCAAGTCGCATCTCCAGTAGTCGGATTCCAAATCACTTTGACTAGTGGAACTTCCTTGTTCCTCAACTGTTTAATCTTCCTGTCTTCAATCCTTACAGGCAATACTTCAAAAGACAGGTTGTCCCTCAGCTGAATTGTATCTGGCTCGATCACATGTGACAGGTCTGCAATGTATTTCCTTAGCTGCGACACATGAAATACGTCGTGAATATTGGACAGTAATGGAGGTAAAGCAATCCGATAGGCCAATGGTCCAATACGCGCAGTAATCTGGTATGGTCCAATAAATTTAGGAGTCAACTTCTTGACTTAATAGCTCTGCCAACACCAGTTGTAGGCGTAACTCTTAGAAATACATGATCACCCTGCTCGAATTCCAAGGGTCTGCGACGCTTGTCCGCATAACTCTTCTGACGATCTTGCGGAGCCTTCATTTTCTCTTGTATCCTCTTGATTTTCTCTGTGGTCTGTTCCACCATCTCAGGTCCAACAATCATACTCTCTCCATCCTTATACTAGCATAAAGGTGTCTGACACTTGCGTCCATACAAGGCCTCATAGGGTGCCATTCCGATACTTGCGTGGAAACTGTTGTTGTATGTGAATTCAATCAATGGCAACACCTCATCCCAGTTTCCTCTGTCATCCAACACACATGCTCTCAATAGATCTTCCAAGGATTGATTTGTTCTCTCAGTCTGTCCGTCTGTTTGCGGATGGTAGGCTGAACTCAATTTCAGTTTCGTCCCCAAAGCTTCATGCAACGCTCCCCAAAAATGAGATGTGAACTTTGGGTCACGGTCCGATACTATATTTGATGGAACGCCGTGTAACCTCACAATCTCAGTGATGTAGATCTCTGTCAGCTTATCTACCTTATAAGTGGTCCTTACTGGTAGGAAATGTGCTGACTTCGTCAATCGATCCACTATTACCCAAATAGAATCATTCTTTTTCCTTGTCTTGGGCATTCCTGTTATGAAATCCATGGAAATGCTGTCCCACTTCCATTCCGGTATGTCCAAAGGTTGCAGCATTCCAGCAGGTCGTTGATGTTCCACTTTCGCTTTCTGACAAGTCAAACAGGCTGATACGTACTCCGCTACGTCCCTCTTCATTCCTGGCCACCAGAAATTCTACCTTAAGTCCTGGTACATCTTGGTCACTCCAGGATGAATACTTAACTTACTCTTATGAGCTTCTTCCAAAATCATTCTTCTCATCTATGCAACTTCCAGTACACAAACTCTTCCATTACACCTCAGAATATTATCTGGTCCGACGCTGAACTCAGTTGTCTGCCCTTGCGCTATTAGATTCCTCTTTTCTTGGATTAATGCGTCATCTTGCAAGTTTGCAATATCCTCAAGTAATCCACTCGAAATTGTTATCATTCCACACTTTATCACACCTGGTGCAAACTTTACGTCCAAATGTAGATCTCTAAATGCTTCCCACAACTCCTGTTGTCTGGCCATTATCATTGAAGATACTGATACGCTCTTCCGACTCAATGCGTCAGCCACCACATTGGCTTTTCCAGGGTGGTACTGCAATGAAAAGTCAAAATCCTTGAGAGTCTCCATCCATCTTCTCTGATGCATGTTCAATTCCTTCTGATCGAACAGGTACTTGAAACTTTTATGGTCGCTGAACACCGTGAATGTGCATCCATATAAGTAGTGTCTCCAAACTTTTAACGTAAACACTACAGCAGCCAGCTCCAAATCATGAGTGGGGTAGTTCCGTTCGTGAGTTTTCAAATGTCTTGAGGCGTAGGCTACAGCTTTCTTGTGTTGCATCAAAACATATCCCAAACCTTGGTGAGATGCATCGCAGTAAACTTCATATGGTTCCTCTGGCTGTGGCAATACTAACACTGGTGAGGTTGTCAACTTTTCCTTTAGCAACTAAAAACTCTCCTCACACTTCTCCGTCCATGCAAACGGCTGATTCTTCCTGGTGAGTTGTGTCAGAGGAGCTACAATCTTAGCAAATCCTTCAATAAATCTCCTGTAGTATCCTGCCTATCCGACAAAACTCCTTATGTCCGTGACAGTCTGGGGCTGTTTCTAGGCAAGAATTGTCTCAATCTTTGCCGGATCGACCGCGATTCCTTATTTCGTTATCACATGTCCCAAGAAATTCACTTCCTTTAGCCAAAACTCGCACTTCGACAAATTGGCATACAGCTGCTTTTCGCGTAAAACTTCAAGAACTTGGCGTAAATGCTCTTCATGTTCTTCTTCATCGTAGAATAAATCAAAATATTGTCGATGAATACCACCACGAACTTATCCAAAAACGGGCTGAATATCCTATTCATATAATCCATAAATATTGCTGGTGCATTCGTAACTCCAAAAGGCATAACGAGATATTCATAGTGTCCGTAACGAGTCCTGAAAGCAGTCTTTTGAATATCTCCTTCTCTTACTCGAATCTGATGGTATCCCGATTTCAAATCAATCTTTGAAAACACTGCTGCTCCCCTCAATTGGTCCATCAAATCATTGATGCGTGGTAGTGGATAACGATTCTTGATAGTCACCTTGTTCAGTTGCCGATAATCCACACATAAACGTGAACTTCCATCCTTCTTCTTAACCAACAACACCGGAGCTCCCCAGGGCGACACACTTGGTCTGATAAATCCTTTCTCCAATAATCCTTCAATTTGACCTTTAAGCTCGCTTAATTCCAATGGCGACATCCGGTACGTCGCAATTGAAATAGGTCCAGTTTCTGGGTGTAAGTCAATGAAGAACTCCACCTCTCTCATCGGGGGTAATCCTAGAATTTCTGATGGAAATACATCCGGATACTCCTTGACTAACATCACATCTTCTATATTCACATCCATCTTGGTCTTCATGTTAGCCAATGATAAAAATTCATGAGTTCCTTCTCTTAGTGATACTCCGAGTTGGTTAGCAGCCAAATACCGTGCGACTCCAGGTTCAGGGAAAAGAACCAATTTTCCAGCGCAATCCAAAACTACGTAGTTATAGGTCATCCAATCCATGTCGAGAATGATCTCGAGTGATTGTAGGGGTAAACAGATTAAATCAACCAAGAAATCTCTATTTTGAATCGTTATGGTACAGTGTAAACATGCAGAGTTTACAGTCAAAGTCTTAGCAGGTGTGAAACAACCAAATCGAAAGGCAAAGCCGACACAGACAACTTCAAATGATGCACACAATCCATAGCAATGAAAGAATGGGTTGCTCCCGAATCAAAAAGTGCAGTTAGTGTGTTACCTGCAATCTCACAATCTTGTTGGATTAAATTTTGGGCTTGTCTTCCAGCTTCAGCACCCATGTGATAAACGCCGCCTCTAGTAGTAGGACGGGTAGCTCTGGCTGCGTTCACAGTTGGCTCCACCTTCGGAACCCGACAATCCCTCGCCACGTGTCCTGGCTTGTGGCAGTTGAAGCACAACAAATCCCTCGTGGTACAAGCAGTTGCAATATGTCCTTCCTTCCCACAGCGATAACACCAGACTCCTTGTCCTAATTGCCGTCCAAAGCTCTGGTTTCCCGGCCGATTCTGGGCTCTCTTGCTGTTTGGTGGCCGGTTATACGGCTTGGCAACTTGCTACCCTTTATTGTTCTGATTATGTACTCGACTAGGCCCTCCAGAGTTAAAGTTCCCTCATCTGTTGGCCCTTCTGTTCTTCATCTCTTCCACCTCTCTACACTTTTCTACTAGCACTTGGAAACGTTGTATTCCCAAGGGTAGGACCGAATCTTGGATCTCGTACTTCAATCCATTCTGAAAGCGATGACACATAAATTGTTCATCGACTTCTTCCCGGAAGAATTTGAAATGTCTGGACAGTGACTCGAACTTAGCTGCGTACTCTCCCACTGTCTTATTCCCCTGGTACAATTTCAGAAAGTCATCCCCCAACTTGGTCCTAGTGCTCATTGGGAAGTACTTGTCTAGAAACTTCTTTTTGAATGACTCCCAGGTCACTTCCTCTTGAGCTGACCCCATCAGCAATCTCGTACTCCTCCACCAATACTCTGCATCCCCTATCAGAAGGTACGTGGCATAGTTGACTTTCACCTCCGCCCGACAGTTAATCATCTCAAAGATCTTATCCATCTCTTGGATCTAGTGGTCCGCTCTCTCTAGACCCTTATTACCCGTGAACTTGGGAGGATTATGGCGACGAAAGTCCTCTAATCCTCTAGATTCAGCAGCGCGAATCTCTCTTTCTCTCTTTTCCAGATCGCGTTGAGTCTTGGCAGCCGTCTGTGCAGCAACAGACGCGGCCATGTTGTTCATTGCTTCAGCCATCCGATCATCCCGCTGACATTTGTTCTTGGGGTGTCATCTCTTCGTGGAGGCATTGTTTCCTACAAAACCATCATTACTTCAGTCACACCACAACTTACTCAAGACTTGACACTTTAACTACTTGCTCTTATGCATGATCATCTAATAACTCAAAACAAATACTTAAATCAGAGCTTTATCTCAAAACTTTAACCAAATGCTCTGATACCACAATTGTAACACCCCGAGTTTAAATCACAGCGCGAGTGCATTTTTTTTTCTTTCAAATAAATATTTAAAATGAGTTTTCCAAATTAATTCGAAAAGAATTAAAATGATTACTTAATTCTGGAAATTTAATGATAAACCATAAAACATTTTTTGAAAGATAATAATATCATAATATTCCCGAAAGTCAATATTATAGTGCGGAATTAAATAGTACAACAATTGTTTTTCAACATAAAAACAAAATACATATCCAGCTCAAATCCTAATACATCAAGTCTAACTGATCATGCGCTAAAGCTACAGTAGCACGGGTTTCCCCCGCATCCCAAGCAAGTCCTCTTCGAATCTGCCGCTCGCCTCGACGTGACCTCCTCCTCCTCCTCATCATACAGCGAGGGGTCGGTCTCCTCAGAAGTCAGATCAATACATAGTCTCGGCCGCTTCGGCGGAGCTGGAATCTCATAACAATCGTCGGAGATCGTAGACGAGCTCGGAATCTCAGCTGCTACTAGCTTCGGCTCATCAATCTTCCCTTCTGCCTCAGACTCATGTACAACCCCTCCAGTCACCGGGTTGGGAGTCACCACTCCTACGGTGGCCTCCGTCTCAACCTTTCCAATGGACTCCTCGGCATCGTCGAAAATTCCGTGCGCCTCCAATACCAGACGGGAAGGCACGGGAAAATCTATACTCGCATGCGTGCGCTCCACAAAATCCTCCACGCCGTCAGTCCTGCTCGTCCTCTCCAACGACGTTTCCGTCGTTCGGGTACCCACAGGTGGCATAGGTTTGGGTAACATCTGAGGGCAAAGCCCAAAGTCCACAATATAATAGAAAGGGTCACCGACCGAAATTAACAAATATTCACATAGCATATATTGCACAGCAACAATTATAATCATGGTATAACATATGATGATGAGGAAAATAATAGTGCTCATTTGAAATTTAATGACATATATGCCTTTTCAAAACAGCAGCCAATTATTATGAAATACGTGGTAAGTACAAACAACACTTCAACAAACACAATCATTAAATCAGAATTTCAGATTCTGGACAGTACTCACTCACATTCAATTTTCCACTCATTCATCATATAATCAAACGTGACCCACCGGTCAATACTTCAATGCAATATGTATATGTTCATGTATACAGTTTTCTTGGAATCACCAAGGTGCAGTCGCTCAACAGACCAGCACATTATGTTTGACTTTAACGGCCCTCAAGACCAAGGTGCAATCGCTCAACAGATCAGCACCCAGTGCAGACGCTCAACAGACCAACACGTTTGACATATACCAAGGTACAATCGCTCAACAGATCAGTACCTAGTGCAGACGCTCAACAGTCCAGCACTCGTGCAATCGCTCAACAGATCAGCACGTGGCTGCGCATTTCAGGGTACAGACGCTCAACAGTCCAGTACCAGTGCAGACGCTCAACAGTCCAGCACTTATATACCAAAGTACAATCGCTCAACAGATCAGTACCTAGTGCAGACGCTCAACAGTCCAGCACTCGTGCAATCGCTCAACAGATCAGCACGTGGTTGCGCATTACTCTGTGGCCCATCGCGGGTACCACTTGACTATGCAATGCATGAATATGCAGTGTTTCATTTCTCTAGAAACAGAATGCAAAAACAGAAAATTCATGCTTCTCATCATGTTCAAAATATTTCAGCATAGTCAGAATTAACATCATCACAATCATGATTAAACAATCCATTAATCATTAACACTTTTAAAGGTTTTCCCAAACTCTTAAAAATTCAATCACAGAGTTTAAAACTGAGGATTTCTGGAATTTTACGAATCTGTATTCGAATACAGCCCCTCTGTATTCGAATACAGACCCTCTGTATTCGAAGACAGAAGCTAAAAACAGTGCAAAATGACACTCTGTATTCGAATACAGCCCTATGGTATTCAAATACAGAGGCTATCTCAGTGCACAAAACACCTCTTTCATTTCATCAGTAAAGTCTTACAAAATTTATCACCACCATTTCAAAATATCACCAACAGTTCCATTTTAATTCACCACAACAATCCCAACATTCCCAAAACACTCAAAGTTTACAAAACACTCTTAAAAACTTGCAATTTCTGGAAACTCGAATCTGTATTCGAATACAGACCCCTTGTATTCGAATACAGAAGCCAAAAACTGCAATTTTAACATTCTGTATTCGAATACAGCATGCCTGTAGTCGAATACAGAAGACAGAACCTTGAAAAATTCAATATTTTCTTTCAGATCCTTAAAGGTTTCAACACTTCATCCTCTCCTCTTCAAAATATTTCAAGAACTCCTTTTAAAATCACTTTAACCCTTATCAAGGTTTCTTAATACTTTAAAATGCATATTACAGTGTTTAAAACTTGATTTTCTGGAAAACACGAATCTGTATTCGAATACAGCTTCCTTGTATTCGAATACAAAAGCTAAAAACAGTGCTTCTGGAAAAACACAAATCTGTATTCGAATACAGATTCCTTGTATTTGAATACAGAAACTGAAACTAGTGAAAAACAGCATTCTGTATTCGAATACAACATGCCTGTAGTCGAATACATATGCGAATACAGTGTTAAAATTTCACTTCTGTAGTCGAATACGACATGATCGTAGTCGAATACAGATGCGAATACAGAAGCAAAAATCCTTCCTCTGTATTCGAATACAGGGGCTCGTATTCGAATACAAGTTTGAAAACTTTAAGTAAAACAGAAACCTGGAAGGTTGTATTCGAATACACACATGTCGTAGTCGAATACACCTTTGATAACCAGTAATTTTTCAACCCTTTTCAAACTGTTTTCTTTTAACAACAAACAACCAAACATTAAAAACAGATTCATCATTTTTTTTCCAGACGATCCTTTCCTCATTAAAATCCTTTTTCTTTTTAAATCATCAGTATCATCAAAATCATTTACAACAGAAACAGAATCAAAATTATCAACACCAAATCATCCAGAAACAGAAACAGAATGATCAATCATCAGAATCATCCAGACTTTCAAGCCATCAGAACATCATACAACATTTCAGCTTTCACAACACACCAGAATAACATGCAAGCATTCAGCTTTCTCAAACATCAGAACATGACTAATGTTCTCAACCAAAACAGAAATCAACACACAGCAACAAAACACAATAGAGTGCATTTTTGCATTTTAAAAAAAAAACTATTTTCAAAACAGTTTTATGAACATGTATTTTAACCATCTTTAAAATATCATGCAAAACATTTCCAACTTTCCCACACAAGTAAAACAGCATGAATGCATTCAACCAACAACAACCATCTTGGAATCATCACATATCAACAAAAATGCATTTTCTTCACTTTTCAAGATGTCATTTAAAAAAAAACAGTTTTTCTTTCAAAACAGAAATGAAATAACATGCATTTACAGCCCTAATGCAACTAGAAAGTTGGAAGGTGCCCTTACTCTTGCTGCGTGTCTGCTACTCTTCACGTCTCTATTTTCATTCTCGTTTCTGCGCCAAAATCCGGTGAAACTGCTGTTTGAGTTTGCTGCTGTAAAACTGGGTTCCCTAGCTCCGTATTGGTGTGGGGAACAACTTTAATATTGAGGGTTTTCTGGTTTGGTGTTTGTATTTCCAGTTAATGGAACTTTTAAGGGACTCTCTCTTTGGTGTTTTGTAATCGTGAAACTGTTTTTCAGAAAACAGGAGGCAGAAATGGGAGAAGATGTTACTGTTACATGCAACACTATTACATGCAAAATGGGAGGATGTGAAGTTCTGCTCTTTCTTTGCCTCTTCACGTGTTCTTATAGAGCTTACTCAAGTGCTGCCTTCTCAAAATAATCATAAAATAATGCTGGATTTTCCAGCTGGATTTTTCAGCACTTAATCCTTTTGCAATTAGCCACTAATTCTTAGTTAATGGTCCGATTAATTTAATTACTCGAAATTAAATTAATTAAATCTTCATCCAATAATTTTAATTCATCTTCCAAGATAAATATTTATATATATATATATATTTACTCAAAACATACATATATTAAATATTTTACAAAAATTCCCAAAATACCCTTGACATTAATTCCATAAATTAATTCTTAATTTTAAGGCTGTTACAAATAGTTTAATAAATTATTAAATAGTTCAATAGTTTAACAATTGTCAACTTTTTTTAATAGTTTAATAAATTATTAAATTCAATAGGTATACTTGAAGAGTGATTCTCCTATGCCACCAACAAGTAATTTGTGGAAAAAGAATTGCACTCAAGAAGCACGACAATGGGAGTTTGTTTACAATGATCGCATGCAACATTGGTTGCAGATATTTCCGGAAAATGTAAATAATTTTATTGTAAACTAATTAATATTGATGACGTATGGAATTTAATATTGATGCAAGTGAGTTTGACTTGGGATTGATAGCACAGTGAACAAGGTATGATGTCTGTTTTGTAGGTTCTCTGTTATCGTAGCTTATACTAACCTTAATAATGTTGGAATAAAAATTAATTAATGTGACCGTTGATTTTGTTTGGCCAGTTTTGACTGTAGAAGGTTGTACACAGTAAAATGATCAAATTTATAAAATTTTATGTAAATAAAAAATTTATTGATACTATATCGCACAATTTTTTAGATGGGTGGTCTATTTTTCAATGTATAAAAATCATCAGAGGCAGAAATATCATCAGAGTATACCATCAGAGGCAGAAAAATCATCAGAAATACCATCAGAGTATCCGTACGATTTTTCATTTTTTTACAAATTTAATCTGTTCTCAGATGGAGGAAAATCAGAGAGAGAAAATCAGAAGCAGAAGAATTAGAGGGAGGAAAATGAGAGGGAGGAAAATCATATGCAGAAAAATGAGAGGGAGGAAAATCAGATGCAGAAAAATCAAAAGCAGAAGAATCATAAGAAGGAAAATTAGAAGCAGAAAAATCAGAGGCAGAAGAGTCAGAATCAGAAAAGTCAGAAGCAGAAAAATCAGAGGCAGAAAAATCAGAAGCAGGAAATTCAGAATCAGAAAAATCAGAAGCAGAAGAATCAGAAGAAGGAACATCAAAAGCAGAAAAATCAGAGGCAGAAGAATCAGAAGTAGAGGAATCAGAAACAGCAAAATCAGAAGCAGAAAAATAAAAGGGAGGAAAATCAGAGGCAGAAGAATTATAAGCAGGAAAATCAGAAGCAGAAAAATCAGAAGTAGAGGAATCAGAAGCAGATAAATCAGAGGCAGGAAAATCAGAACCAGAAGAATCAGAGGAAGGAAATCAGAAGCAGAAGAATCAGAAGGAGGAAATCTGTAAGACCCTAATTTTTAAATTAAAATTTTGGAAATAATATTAAGTGTATTTTGGGGATATTGTAAAATATTTAATATATGTATGTTTGAGTAAATATATATATATATATATTTATTTTTGAAGATATATTAAGATTATTGGATGAAGAATAAATTAATTTAATTACGAGTAATTAAATTAACGGATAGTTAATTAAGGGATTAACGGCTAATTGCGACGAGACTAGTTAAGTGCTGAGTATCAGACAAGTGTCGGATGAGGTGGCACCCACACAAGCCTATAAATAGGAGTGAGAAGGATAGGTGAAATCAGAACACCATTCCTCCTCCCTCACTGCCCATACTGCATGTAACAATATCCTTCCCTCCCATTCTGTTTTTCCATTTCTAGTCCGTTAAAAAGAAAAAAAGAGGGAGTTCCTCAAAAGTGTCATTACTTGGAAATCCAAGCACCAAACTAGAAACCCCCAGTACAAAAGTTGTTCCCCTCATCATTCTGAAGATAGAGAACCTATTTTCGTAGCAGCAAACATAAGCGGGTGTTTCGCCGATTTTTGACGCGTAAACGGGAACGAAAACAACAACGTGAGAAGCAACAGAAACGCAACAAGGGTAAGGGCACCTTCCACTTTCTAGTTGCATTAGGGCGGTAAATGCATAACTATCATGACATTACTGATGTTTTCATCACTGTTTAAAAAGAAAACTGTTTTGCAATGACATTTTGAAAGAAATGAAGAAAATGCATTATGTTGGTGGTTTTAATAATCTGTGATGTGTGTTGTTCAAGTTGTTGCTTCAAGGCTGTTTTGTTCATGTGGGAAAGTTGAAAAATGTCTTGCATATTATTTTGAAGATGATTAAAATGCATATTTTCAAAAATGTTGTGCTGGTTTTTCAAAGGTAAAAGTTTGAAAATGTGTTGTAGTTTTTCAGGAAAAGTTCACTGAATTCGAAGGTGTATTCGAATACAACATGAGTGTATTCGAATAAAACCTGCCAAGCTTCTGTTTTACTCAATGTTTTCAAACTTGTATTCGAATACGGGCCTCTGTATTCGAATACATAGGAAGAATTTTTGCTTCTGACTTAGCATCTGTATTCGACTACGACTCTGTCCTATTTGAATACAGAAGTGAAATTTTAACGCTGTATTCGCATTTGTATTCGACTACGACAGTCTCGTATTCGAATACAGGATGCTAACTTTCACAATTTTTGCTTATGTATTTGAATACAAGGGAGCTGTATTCGAATACAGATTCTTGTTTTTCCAGAAACTCAAGTTTTAGCTTCTGTATTCGAATACAAGGAAGCTGTATTCGAATACAGATTCGTGTTTTCCAGAAAATCAAGTTTAAACACTGTCATGTGAATCTTAAAGTGTTGGGGAACATTGAGAAGGGTTAAAATGATTTAAAAATGGAGTCTTTGAAATAGTTTTGAAGAGGAGATGATGATGTTTTGGAAACCTTTAATGAACTGGGAGGAAATGCTGAATTTACAATGTTTTGTCTTCTGTATTCGACTACAGGCATGTTGTATTCGAATACAGAATGCTGAATTTGCAGTTTCATGGTTCTGTATTCGAATACAAGGGGGGTTGTATTCGAATACAGATTCGAGTTTTTTCAGAAATTCAAGGTTTTCAACATTGTTTTATAAACCCTAAGTGTTGGGGAATTTTGGGAAGGTTTGTGTTGACTGAAAATGGAATTTCTGTGATAATTTGAAGTGGTGGTGATGAAGTTTTTTGAGACTTTACTTATGTAGTGAAAAATGTTGATTTGTGCACTGAGACTGCCTCTGTATTCGAATACCAGGGGGTTGTATTCGAATACAGAGTGTGAATTCTGCACTGTTTTGGCTTCTGTATTCGAATACAGAGAAACTGTATTCGAATACAGATTCGTATTTTCCAGAAATCTCAGTTTTAAACACTGTTGTATGAATTTTAAGAGTTGGGGGAAAGACTTATGATAATTAAGAATGGAATTTTGAGATAATGTAAAGTGATAATGTTTGCTGGAATGTTTAATCATTGATGTGTTGATGATGAAATTAATTGTGTTGAGATGTTTTGGGGGAATGTTGGAAAGGTTGAGTTTTTCTGATATTGCATACTGTTTTCAGTGAAGAGAAAACACTGCATATTCATGCATTTCATAGTCAGGTGGTGACCGCGATGGGCCACAGAGTAATGCGGTAACCGTGATGGTCCGCGAAGTTAAGTAGTAACCACAGTAGTGAGCTACGGAATGGCTGCGTGTTCTTGGTGGTCCATTCTATCGGTACGAGGATTTAACTTCTATGTATTTGGCCTGTGAGAGGCTAATACACGTGAAAGTAGTAACCTTGATGGGTTGTAGAATGGCCGCGTGTTCGTGGTGGTCCATTCAAAAACGTAAAATGTACTGGTCTGTTGAGCGACTGCACTGGTGCTGATCTGATGAGCGATTGCACCTGGTCTTGAGGGCCGTTCAAGTCAATCATGTTTAAATTGTGCTGGTCTGTTGAGCGACTGCACTGGTGCTGATCTGTTGAGCGATTGCACCTGGTCTTGAGGGTCGTTAAAGTCAAACATATTTAAATTGTGTTGGTCTGTTGAGCGACTGCACCTTGGTAATTCCAAGAAATTGTATACATGAGCATATACATATTGCATCGGGGGATTGACCGGTGGGTCACGAAATTGGTTATGTGATGATGATTGGAAAGTGATGTGTGTGAGTACTTTATGAAATCTGAATTTCTGATAAGTGATTGTGATTGCTGAAGTGTTGGCTGTACTTACAACATATTTCTCATATTAATTGGTTGCTGTTTTGAAAAGGCATACATGTCATGAAAATTCAAAATGAGCATCTTTATTTTTCATCATTGTCATATGTTATACCATGGGTGTATTTGTTCTGTGATATAAATGATATGTGCTTATTTGTTAATTTCGGTCGGTGACCCTTTACTATTATTGTGGAAATTGGGTTTTGCCCTCAGATGAACCCCAAAACCCATCCCACCGACGGTTACACTAACGATGGAGACGTCGTTAGTTTCCCTTGATATTCGTATACGGAATCTTTGTGGACATCGCCGAGGGATGGACAGCTAGCTGAAGACGAGACTTGTAGAGGATGCGGCGGAGACCGTGCTACTGTAGCTTAGTGCATGATCAGTTAGAGTTGATGTATAGGATTTTGAGCTGGAAGATGTATCTTGTTTTAATTTGGAAATTATTGTACCACTTTTCTGCTAACACATTCTGCACTCTGATATTCTCTTTTGGGATTATGACAGTGATAAATGTATTAATGTTTATTATTAATTTCCAAAGATAAGTACTTAGTGATATTTATGATGAAATTATTTAATTACGTTCATCGATAAAAATTACGACGTACCATTTTATGAGAGAAATTAAAGGAAAATTTTATTTCAATTCTTTTGAAGTAATAAAATGGAAAATCATTTTAATTAATTATTTAAAAAAAATAAAAAATACACTCGCGCTGTGTTTTAAACTCGGGGTGTTACAAAATCAAAGGCACAAGAATCAGAAGCAAAAAAACCAGAGGCAGAGGAATTAGAAGCAGAAAAAATCAGACGAAATCAGAAGCAGAAAAAATCAGACGAAATCAGAAGCAGAAAAAATCAGACGAAATCAGAAGCAGAAAAAATCAGACGAAATCAGAGGTAGAAAAAATCAGAGGAAATCAGAAGCAGAAAAAATTAGAGGAAATCAGAGGTAATGAGAGGCAGAAAAAAATTAGAGGAAATCAGAAGCAGAAAAAATCAGAGGGAATCAGAAACAGAAAAAATCAGAGGAAATCGAGGCAGAGAAAATCAGAGGAAATCATAGGCAGAAAAAACTTAGGAACAAAAATAACTTAGGAACATAAATAACTTCAAAAGTGTTGTTTAAGAAATCAGAGACAAAAAATATCATAGGAAATTAGAGGCAAAAAATATCATGCGAAATCAGAGACAGAATATATCAGAGAAAATCAGAGGCAGAATATATCAGAGGTAGAATATATGACATTTACAAATGTAATATTTAATATTGTATCATAATTAATATTGATAACAAAAATATTCAAAAAGTAATACATATCGAATCTCTAAATAAATCCTAAGTTCCTCTATTTCTCCAGCGATATGGTACTACGTTAGACCAATCTCTACTACCACCCCTTTGTCTTCGCATCATCAAAATTAATTCATTCACCAGTGCGACGCCATCAGGTAATACTAGTTGTCGACCGAGAAGCTCTTCTGCAATTTCTACTGCACGACACTGCATTAAAAAATACATTAAATAATTTATTTAAAATAATAGATGAATAATTAATTTTCTTATGTAATAAATTGGAATTAATATACCATTATCGCAATTGATTCATCAGCAGCAACAACAACAACAGTAGCATCAGCATCAGGTTCAGGTTCTGCAACCACAGAATCTTCATGAACTGGTTGTCTTCGAATTATGTACGGATGATAAATTCTGCGAAACCAATTCATGTAATCGTTTGAGCAAGCTGCAGATCCATGTACAATTGCGCCAACATCCACTACATGCACGGCGTACTGCGTAAACATTATGTCCATCTCATCTGGTGTGGTCGTCTGACCCATTATATCTAACGGTGAGCCATGAATGGTTTGGACATAACCGTACTGACGCAGTACCCTGTCTGGCAGATGAGCATACATCTTCGGGCCCCAGCGTATCCATCCTCTAAATAAAGAAACATGTTCAAACAGTTGCTTCAATCGATGCTGCTGATATGACATCCAGCATACCTGATGAACGTCAATCTTATCCAGAGCTTTCCTAAATGGAAGAACCAAACCCTTATCCCTTTTTGGCTTCCATTTAAGTGCTCTAGGGTAGTCCTCAACATAGCTAAGAGAGAGTTTACGACAATCTACACATAATGTTGGGAAATGCTCGTAGACCCACGCCTGCACATATATAATAACATTTCCTCAGTTTATAATTAATAATAGAAATTATTAACACAATAAACAACCATTACTTGCAACAGTGTCAGATACCTAGAAATTGTTCTGGTTTTATGCATGCTTGCTTCACGAAGATTATCATAGAGGTAAGCAAGAGCAGCAGCACCCCATGCATATCCCCCACATGCATTGAGGTCTCAGAAGCAGTCAAGATAGGCAACACTAACTGCGAAGGCACTCTTGTCGCTGAAAAGAGTGCAACTGACCAAAAATAAAAGAAATGCCTTCGCAGCCATCTGCCAATGCTTGTCACTACAGCGCTGTTGGTATACTTCAAATAACCAACTAAATTGAACAGTGGTTGTCCGAGTGACATTAAATTCAGCAAAGGCAACAGCCTCACTGACTCCGAGAAGCTCAATCAATATGTTTGCACCTTCATCCTTGTTAAATATATTAACAGTAGAGAGCAGACATCATCAAGAGTAATTGCATCTCCCCAATTGGAAGATGGAAGCTATTGGTGTCACGATGCCACCTCTCTACGAAGGCTGAAATGATCCCTTTGTCGATCATTATGTAGCTTCATGTTAGCAACGAATATAATCTGAAGCTTTTAATAAGTTGCTCAACCTCTTCGTGTTCAATCACGGCTTCTCTTAGTTTTTTGCCATTGCTGAACACCCTTAATTCGCCGCGATCCTGAAATAAATTAAGCAAACAAAATATAAGTTAAAACACATTAACAAAACAAATATTAAAAATTTCATTTGATTGACAAAATTACCACGCCATCCCAGAGTTTAGTCGCCACGTGATCGCCAAATGTCCTAAGGACAGACATGTCAACCGGACCACCAGGAAATCCATCATCCTGTGGAGGTTCATCATGTGCATCTTCCTCTTCTTCTTGTTGCGCTTCTTGGGCCTCTTTCTCTTGGGCATGTTATGCCTTTACCTGCTGTGCCCGTTGTGCCTTTTCCTGCAGTAATCGTCTTTGCTCTTGTCTAGCACGGTGAGCCCGTGCGGAAGCCGTTGGTCTAACACGATGACCCTCCTCGTTAGAAGTACCCTCATCTAGTACAACATGACCCTCCCTGTCGGTAAACATAGTGCGCACCATTCCTGCAAAATCAAATTATAATGAAAATCAAAACAATCACAATTTTACAACAATTCCAGAATTCCAGCATGTCTTACGTGAACCGGGTTCACATATGTGAACTGGTTTTCAAGAATCCAGAATCGTTTGTCAAGTGTGTTCACGTACGTTTCCGGGTTTTTGAAAACCAGTTCACGTCAAGGGTTTGCTACTTTTAAAACTCAACAACACCAACACCAGTGTACAAAAATTTCACTTAAACGTAAATTTCACTCAAGTGTGCTTACGTTTCTGGGTTTTTGAAAACCAGTTCACGTTAAGGGTTTGCAACTTTTAAAACTCAACAACACCAACACCAGTGTACAAAAAACAACAACAACAACACACATTGTACTTACTTGTTGAAAATGTGATAGTGAAGAAGTTGTTGAAGATGAAGATGTTGATGATGATGATTGAAGGTGTTTGAAGAAGAAGAAGATGATTGAAGAAGATTGATGATTTTCGTGTGGACTTTGATGAAGATTTTTGGGAATTAGGTTTATGGGAGAAGGGGAAGAACGGGGACAACGGGAAGAAGGTGAAGAAGGGAAAAAAGATGTTTAAAAATAGAAGGGTATTTCCAGAATTTTGATTTAAAAAAAAAATTGGTGATTGTGGGTAGCTATAAGAGAGGTGTGGGTAGCAAAAGTGTTTCTATAAAGGTGTAAATGAGGAAGAATATTAAAATAGTGTAATTTAATTATTTGCACGTCTATTTCTTTTTTTCTTATATAGACAGTAGATATTCCGCCAATTAGTTGACTTTTTATTTATTTATATACTAGGATGCATAAAATTACTACATAAATAAGTTTTAAATTATATACTAGGATGCATAAAATTATTACATAAATAAGTTTTAAACTACTCTTGTTTTTTTAATGTTATTTTTTATATATTTTTTTAAACGCGTCATATATTAAATGTATATATTATACTCTTCATTGATAATTGAATTACTCTATTTAACAACTCATTATAAATATTGAATGAAAATAACACATTAACTGATTATTATCTTATTACGTTAATGATCAAATATACAAAATATATAAATCTAAATTTTGTATTTATGTAATCTTAGTGGCAAAACTAACATATAATTTTAAGAAGAGGAAAATATTAAAAAATAAAATGAAACACATTTTTAAAACTAATAATATATTAAACTTAACTGATAAACAAAAAATTGATAATAATTTTTAGTCATGTAAAATAAAGTATAAATTAAAGCAAACAAAGAAGATAGAATATATCAGTAGCTATTTCAGAAAAGTTATGTTCGATGAAGTTTTATGATGTCAAATTTATTTAAAATTGTTTTTGTATATTTATATTTTAAATATAAATAACTAAATTATTTATAAGAATGGATGTAATAAAAATTTATTCCATGTTTTTTGACACGTTACCAAAATACTGCCAAACAAGGATTATGAGCCATATAAAGGAGTGGTGTTTTGGATGCCTTATAGACTCTAAATCCAGCACGTCAGAAAAAATACAAGCTACTCATACCTATTGACAAATATTTTTCAAAATATATATGGATCATATATTATACTCACTCATTTTTTAGTTGATATAATTAGTAATGTACCTTTTTTGTTTTAGACAAAGAAATCTAATTATCTCTTTTAGAAAACAACATCAATGAAAGATAAAGTTGTAATTTTATATTTTTTAATTTAGTTTCTCTCCTTACCTTCAATGAGTTTGTTATTCCTATTGCTTCTAGTCCCATTACATATATCCTATGGTAACAATTTCAAATCTATCTATTTGAGACCAAATCATATGATCACATTCTCCTTTTAATTCCGATCTGACATTCATTTAGAAAGTGAAAGAACTTATAAAATTATCCTTTAATTTTAGTTATTTAAAATAGTAAATATGGTTTTTTTTTGTCCTAATGAAAATGTATATGTTGTTAATCTAAAAATTAAAAGACGTAGATTAACAACCTACCTCGCACATTAATATACAAAATGAAACTTATAAAACTACAATTCTATTTAACTTTGTCATTTTTTTTTGTCAAAATGAAAAATGTAAGTTGTTAATTTACGCCTTCATAAAAAGATTTGATGTAAATTAGCTACGTACACCTTTTTGTTATGGACAAAGAAATCCAACCATCTATTTTAGAAAACTACATCAATGAAAGGTAAGAATGTAATTAAAAACTTTTAATTTAGTTTCTCTATTTACCATGTAAAATGAAACTTACAAAATTATCCTTTAATTTTATTTATTTAAAATAGTAAACATTAGTTTTTTTTCAAATGAGAAAATGTATGTTATTCGCCTAAAAATTAAAATATATAGATTAACAACCTAAGTGTAGGTTGCTAATTTAAAGTTTCATAAGAAGAGGGATGAATATAAATTAACAATATATATATCTAAATATATATATAATATGTGTTAAAATTATAGATATAATAAATGCTAATAATTATAGTGTATTTTAAATAACTTTTAATTTTGGTTATCAGATATCTATAAAACAATTTTAATATTAACTATTCAAATATTAAAAATTGATTAAAAAAAAGAATTTTAGATTAAAATTATCTAAATGTAAACCATTTTATCTTTGGCTGAATTTTAACAAAAATCAATTCTATAAAAATAATTTTAACCACCGTAAAAACTTAATACGTTGATTAACATTTTCAGTACAAAGTTCTGCAAGCTGAAATTTATATATAAAGTCAACCATTTATAGTGGTGGACAAAAAAGAAACAAGAGAACATTATCAATCTGACAAGGTTTAGAACTTGTGAACAGATAAGAAGGCTAATAGAATCTCTAATCTGAGATAAAAAGGAATCAGATTCTTCAATGGAGAATTGATGGTGGTGACAAGAGAGAATATGAAATTAGCCGGCAGTCAAGGACATAGAGAAATAGGAGCCGCTACCATTAAGTTACATGTTAACTTTTCCACGTATATCTTCAAATTTTATTTTATTTTATTAAACAATATCTTCAATTATTCCATACGATTCAGAAAAAATAAAATTGTTCATACAGAATAATATTAATAGGTGGCGTTTAGCATGGGGAGGACAGGATTTATCCATCATGGTCAAATGTATTTTTACCTCCAGATGTCGGTTGCAAGTTACTCTAATATTTTTCATTTTTTATTAACTATTAAATATATTAGACGGCTTTATATTACTACATCTCCTATTATACCCCTTACGACTTCTACACCTTCTGCTCGTTATATTTTTTTACAAGTTTGGTATATTGTTAAATTACACTAAAATAAAATAATATAGTTTACAAACAAATTCATAATTTTTTTTAATATATCAGTACAGTCTAGTCAACTTTTTGTATCACCATTTTGTCATTCGACTTTCGTTAGACACAAAATTATTATCGATATTTTTTTCTTTGTGATTTATTATTCTATTCATTTAGATTTTAAAAATAAAGAAGTTTCTTTTAGATCATCGTCATTTTAATTACTAATTTACAACAACCATTTTAAAAAATTATCAACTAATCCCTATAAGATAAGAAATTTCTACATACATATTTTCTATTAATTATTGTTATATATGATCGAAAAAGTACATCATTCTTCCATTTGTTGTGTCAACTATGGAAAGGTTGGGAGGAAAAATTAATAAATAAAAAATCTTGGTTAAAGACGATGTGAGAAATTTTCCTAGATTTAACTTTTTTTTGGTAAAGATGATGGACAATGGTTTCAAATTATTTTATTTATTTATACAATTTTAATTTATTTCATATGTATTAATGTTTTTATTTAATGTTTTACTAAATAAATCTTATTCAAATAGATAAAGAAAACATATCTATATAAATGCTAATTATACTTGTAAGGTCAAATTCTAAAAAAGACTAAAAGTTGAAGAGTTTAAAATAATAAGGGTAGAATCTAAGAAAATATTTTTATAAGGACTAAAATCAGAATCATTCTGTATGATAGGAATCAAAATTATTATTTATTGTAGGTGAAGTGAAGGTTAACTAATAACTAACAAGTTTTTCGAACACCAATAAAATACCACTAACTTAACAATTAAAAGGTTAAATAAAATTCAACATGTACTTGACAGATATACCAAAGATCGACATAATAGTTAAAGGGTTAAATACGTTCTAACAATATTTGGAAGAATAACGAAAAATTGATTTAATAGTTAAAATGTTAAATAAAACCTTACAAGTAATTGAAAGATTAGCGAAAGACCAATTTCATTGTTTGAAAGTTAAATAAGACCTAATAAGGACTTAAACGACCATTGAGAGATCGACTTAATTATTAAAGACTTAAATAAAATTTAAAAGTACTTGAAAAACCAACAAAAGATTGACTTAATAGATAAAAAAGTTAAATAAGACATAACAAGTAGTTGAAATACCAACGAAAAACAAACTTAACAGCTTAAAGGTTAAATAAGACTTAACAAATATTTAGAAGACCAACGAAATACCTAACAAATATTTAGAATACGAACGAAAGACCGACTTAACAGTTAAACGATGAAATAAGATATAAGAAGTATTTGGAAGACAAATGAAATACCAATTTAATAGTTAAAAGGTTCAATAAAACCTAAGTATTTGGAGGACCGACAAGAGATTGACTTAATAGTTTAAATTTTAATTCAAACCTACCAAATTATTTGAAGACCAACAAAAGACTTAACATGTACTTGGAAGACCAACGAAAGACCAATTTAACTGTTAAAAAATTATTTAAGACCTAATAAGTATTTGAAAGACCAACTGAATTAATAGTTAAAAGGTTAAATAAAATTCAACAAGTATTTGGAAGACCAATGAAAGACGTAACAAATACTTCGAAGACAAACAAAAGACTAACACAATAACTAAAATGTTAAATAAGATTTAACAAGTATATGGAAGACCAACGAAATATCGACCTAATAGTTAAAATGTTAAATAACACCTAATAAGTTCTTATAAGATCAACAAAATACTAACTATAACACATTTAATTTATTTAATCAAATTTTACTTATATTTAAGGTCGGAGGGAATATTTCAAAGACAAACCAAATACCAACTTTGACACTTAATTTTAAATTTTCATTAATTTTATGATATTATAAATTAATTTCATATTCATCCAACGAAGTGAGGGAGTTATTTTTAATTTAATTGTTTCTTATATTACACATTTCATTTTTTACTCGACGTCTACTTTTATCTTGTATATATATATCTCTATAAAATTTTACCTTTTTTCTCAGTAACAATTTTTTTTTCAATAATTTTCATCTGTTAAAGTCATATTTTCTTTTAAATCACAACAAAATGCACAATTATGATATATGTAATTTAAGGCTCATATTGCATATTAATATAAACACCAAAGTCTAATATACCAAAAACAAGACATGAACAAAAAGTAAATATTATAATAATAAAAAAAAACTGATGTGCTTTTTTGTTTTAAAAAAAATGTATTATAATATTATTAAAAGTGGAGTCTATTGGTTTTTTTTACAAAGTAAGTTACAACAAGTCACAAACAAATTATCTTTCTCCATTCTCAAATGTCCACTTATTTAATTATTATATCAATAGTTGTAGAATGCACTTCAATCTCTCTCTCTCTCTCTGTGTGTGTGTGTTTTTATTGAGTTGCTTGATAGGGTAATTCCTACTATTTAAAGGATACAAGTCTTTTCAGAAGTTTAGTAATAAAAAAAAGGTCTTTTCAGAAGTTGTTATTTTTGAGTTTGAAAAAATTGTTTATAAATCACAATTTGTGCCATCGAAGAGATTACTGGGTTGAGTCGCGGACTAGGTCGCTCTCCTTAAGACGTTTCGCGGCACTGCCTAAATTGTGCAAGGCAGACTATCAACCACGCCGTCCCCAGGATAAAACAGCCCAGATTCACTGTATCGGAGTTCCACTGCACCGTAGATAACCGTTCTAGAATTACACCCTCAATATGGCTGTTAAAGCCACTCAATATGACGATTAAAGGCGATTAAAGTCTCGCAATATGGTACTATAACCACTCATAACTCAAAATTACTACACTCTAAAGGATTGCAACATGTACGAAACTACGGCATAACAACCGCTCTAAAATATCGAAGGGACTACGGTATAACAACCGCTTTAAAATATCGAAGGGACTACGGTACAATACCGCTCTAAAATATCGAAGGGACAGAAAGAAATGGGAGAAGTGGCTCGATAACAATCGAGCAGAATATAAGAGGGAGAAAAGAAAAAGTTGGGAAAAACATCCAACTTTGGTGTACTTTTCACAATAAATTTACACTCTTTATATAATGATGGAAACAAACCCACATATGTTTTCTAACCAATGTGGGACTTCAACAAAATTTTGAGAATATTTATATAGTGATTAAAACTATTCAAAATGAGAGTTTAACAATGTGGGACTTCAACAATTTTTAAATTCACACATTTGTTCCAACAATCCCACACTTGAATTAAAAAAATGTTTCTAAAATAGCGTCAAACACTTCTATAAGATTGTGCATAAGCAAAGGTGTCTATGACTTGAACCTTTACATAACGAGTAAGATTCTGATTCAACAAGAGTGAATCGTAGTCTTGAACTCTATCTCGGACATCAAACCCACACACAACCTTTTCATTGGGTGTATTCTAAAAAGCTCGTGCATTTATGGCCATGTACGTCTATCCCAGTATAGTGAACGCTCTAGGAATTTTTGCCTCGAAATTCCATAGGAAACGGCCTCGTTTCCACATTCACATAGGTGAGTCTATCAAGAGTACTCCTGTAGCTAGGTACTCCCTCCACATAGAGTATAGATCTCATTAAGAATTTCTATTATCTCAGCCTTCCATCGCTTCAGGAATCATGCTTCTGTTAAATATAATAACATGTTCATCTCATATCACTATGACTTGTTATTACCCATTGAACCTAATTCTTGGGATCTCCAGCCTTTTAGGTCGGGTTCCCATCATAAGTGACTCATTTATCTATAGGCAATAGTCCCATCCTTTTGGATGTATTTATGACTTTCTCTCTAGCCAATCCTTTTGTCAAAGGATCTGCTAAATTATCATCAGTGCGTACATGATCCACTATTACAGCTCCTTTAGTAAGTAATTCTCTAACTTTGTTGTGCTTACAACGTATTTGTCGTCTCTTACCGTTGTAATAACGATTCTCAATTTTTGCAATAGCCACGGTACTATCACAGTGGACCAACACAACTGGCATAGGTTTTTCCCATAAAGGGATCTCAGCTAGCAAGCATCTCAACCAGCTCGCTTCATCACTAGCAATAGCTAGTGCTATCATTTCAGACTCCATAGTGGACTGAGCCAATATCGTCTGTTCTTTGATTTCAAAGATACATCACCATCGGCTATACTAAAATTATAGCCACTGGTTGCTTTGGAGCATTTGACAAGGTGTTCCAATTAACATCACTGTATCCTTCAAGTACGGCAGGAAATCTTTGATAATGTAATCCTAGATTGATGGTTCTTTTTAGGTATCTCATGACTCTTTCCATAGCGTGTCAATGCTCCATACTAGGTCTACTGGTAAACTTGCACAATAGTCCCACGACGTAGGCAATGTCGGGTCTAGTACAATCAGTGGCATACCTGAGGCTGCCAACGATGCTCGCATATTCAGTTTGTCTAAAACCTTCACTAGTGTTCTTAAAAAGTTTCATACTTGGATCATATAGTGTGCAAGCAGGTTTACAGTCAAAGTATTTATATTTCTTTAGGATCTTTTCAACATAATGAGACTGATCTAAAGAAATTTCCTTTTCTGACCTAGTAATCTTGATTCCTAAGATTACATCCGCTTCTCCGAGGTCTTTCATATCAAAGTTGTTACTCAACAATGATTTCACATTATTTACAGCATGGATGTTTGAACCAAATATGAGTAAATCGTCTACATAGAGACATATGATAGTGCAAATGCCATTTTCAAAGTTGTAATAAATACATTTGTCACTTTCATTCACTTTAAACTCATTCGATATAATCAAATTGTCAAACTTTTCATGTCATTGCTTAGGAGCTTGTTTAAGACCATACAGAGATTTATCTAACTTACAAACCTTGTTTTCTTGTCCATGAATTACAAAACCTTCGGGTTGTTCCATATAGATTTCTTCTTCCAGATCACCATTTAAAAAAACTGTTTTAACATCCATTTGGTGTATCACCAAATCATGAATTGCTGCTAGTGAAATGAGTATCCTAATGGATGTTATTCTCGTGACTGGAGAAAAAGTGTCGAAGAAATCTATATTTTCTCTTTTCCTAAAACCTTTGGCTACAAGGCGTGCCTTGTATTTATCAATAGTTCTATTGGGTTTTAGTTTCTTTTCCAAAATCCATTTACAACCTATTGGTTTGCAACCAGGAGGCAAGTCTACTATATGTCAGATCTTGTTAGATTCTAGGGAATCCATTTCATCGTTTATAGCTTCTTGCCAAAGATCTGCATCCAAAGATGACAAGACTTCTTTGAGATTTGCAGGATCCTCCTCTAAATTATAGGCCATATATTCTGGTCTAGAATCTTTAGCAACTCTGACTCTCTTCCTCCTTCGAGTTTCCAAATCACCTTGTTTGTTGCTTTCAGCACTTCCTATCACGGGAGTATGACTTGGTTCGCTGCCCCCACTATTTGTCGATTTGAAAGGGAATTTATTTTCATAGAAGTCAACATCATTTGACTCTATGATCACTTTCGCATTTAGGTCATAAAACCTATACGCTTTACTGTTTACTGCATACCAAATGAATACACATTCATAGGCTCTACTGGCGAGTTTAATTCGCTTGGGATCGGGGATTCTGACATACGCCAGACAGCCCCATGTTCGAAGATAAGACAAGTTTGGTTGTCGTTTCTTTATTATCTCATAAGGAGATGTTTTGCTTATAGATTTTGAAACTCTATTCAAAACATAGCAAACAGTCAAAATAATTTCCCCCACCAATGAGATGCAGCACCAAAGTTAAGCATAATAGCAACAACTAGTTCAGTCAAAGTCGTATTCTCTATTTCAGTTTTACCATTCATTTCAGGTGAATAAGGTGTTGTTGTTTCATGTATAATTCCTTGAGTTTTATAAGACTCATTAAATAAACTAAAATCATACTGTATTCCTCTATGCTACGAAATCTCTTAATCTATCTACTAAATTGATTTTCAATTTCAATTACAGAGATTCTAAACATGTCAAGCGCTTCACTTTTATTTTTCATTAAATATACAAAAGTATAGTCAGAACGATCGTCAATAAAAGTGATAAAATAACAATTTTCATTTCTTATTAACGTCTCATCAAGTTCACATATATTAGAGTGTAATAAATGTAAAGACTTACATTCTCTAACTACATATTTATGTGAACTCTTTGTTATTTTAACTTGACTACAAAAATCACTTTTTTTTTCAAAATCGTTTGAAGATAACATTGGTATTAAACCTAAGTTACTTAAGTTTGAAATAACATGTGTTCACATGACAAAGTCTAGCATGTCAAATATTAAAATTACAGAACATGTAAATAGAATGAGACATTCTTAATTTCAACAATTAAATTTAAACATGCCTTGGATATAAGTAAACTCTGCCTAATTTAGAAAAATAATAAACAACATTTTGTTTTCTAGAGACAAGTTATCATACTCTTTAGAGAAAATTCGTTTGTTTTAAGAATTTTTTTTTAAATCCTTCCAAACAGAGGCAATTTGTCAATAATAACAATCAATTTGAAATTCATCTAAAGTCATACCTTAAGATGATCTCTTGAGCTATCTTCTGAATTTCTCCACGTATTTGTCATCGGTAATCTAATACTTGAGGTAGCGGCTACAACACACTTTTTAGCTCCAACTTCCATTTCTTTATAGCATCTCACACCTGTCTAGCATTATTGCTGGAACTGTAGTATTCATACAGATCACCAGCAAGTCTATTAAGAATATAATTCTTATATAGGTAATCATTACCCTCCCATGGGTTAATTCTCTAGCTTTCTTATCCTTTTCTGTTTGTCTCAAAGAAACAGATCCACCTCAAAGAAACAGATCCAGTAATATCTTCGGTTGACATGGCAGAAAAAACGTCTTAAAATTGTTGTTTTTGAGTTTGAAAAAACTGTTTATAAATCACAATTTGTGCCATCGAAGAGATTACTGGGTTGAGTCGCGGACTAGGTCGCTCTCCTTAAAACGTTTCGCGGCACTGCCCAAATTGTGCAAGGCAGACTATCAACCACGTCGTCCTCAGGATAAAACAACTCATATTCACTGTATCGGAGTTCCACTGCACCGTAGATAACCATTCTAGAATTACACCCTCAATATGGCTGTTACTGCCACCCTCAATATGGCTGTTAAAGCTACTCTCAATATGACGGTTAAAGTCACTCTTAATAAGGCGATTAAAGCCTCGCAATATGGTACTATAATCACTCATAACTCAAAATTACTACACTCTAAAGGACTGCAGCATGCACGGAACTACGGCATAACAACCACTCTAAAATATCAAAGGGACTACGGTATAACAACCGCTTTAAAATATCGAAGGGACTACGGTACAATACCGCTCTAAAATATCGAAAGGACAGAAAGAAAGGGGAGAAGTGGCTCGGTAACAATCGAGCAGAATATAAGAGGGAGAAAAGAAAAAGTTGGGAAAAACATCCAACTTTGGTGTACTTTTCACAATAAATTTACACTCTTTATATAATGATGGAAGCAAACTCACATATGTTTTCTAACCAATGTGGGACTTCAACAAAATTTTGAGAATATTTATATAGTGATTAAAACTATTTAAAATGAGAGTTTAACAATGTAGGACTTCAACAATTTTTAAATTCACACATTTGTTCCAACAGAAGTCTATTTGGTTACTATTCATATTTTGTTTTTGTTCCGAAATTAGTAAAATTTCAGTGTTTCTATACGAGTACTATGTCGTTATTATATATTTTTTTAGATAATAATTAAAATCAATAAAAAGTTTAATATTTAAAAAAAATTATAATGACTAAAAAATTTGGAATGGATAATAAGTTGAAAATATTTGATAATGTTATAATCTTATTTCATACTTTTTTATATATTAATGATAAATGTTTGTTTCATGTTTTTTTAATATTTATCAATGACAAATATTTATTCTATTTTATAATATATTAATGACAAATATTTATTTTGTGTTTTTTATATATTTGTTATGTAATTTTTTATAGGCTTGATTGCAGTTTTAATTCCCTTATTTTTACCAATTCATAAAATTGGTCTCATATTTTAAAATCTAACAATTTTGTTCAATCATTTTGATTCTTTAACTAAAAAATGACATTGTGACATATTTTAAATAATGTGACATATAATAGAATGATGTAGAGTAATTAACTCTCATGAAATTCCAATAAAACTCTATAAAAACTTAACTTTCAACTTCGAAAATTTTCATTAATGTAATTTAATTAATGACATATAGATAGTTGATGTATTTAGATGATTCTGTATCATAAAGTCGTATGCTAGATCATTTAAAATACGTCAAATCGTCATTTTTTAGTTCAAAATTGTTGACATTTAAAATAAGAAATCAATTTTGTGAATTAATAAAAATAAAGACCAAAATTGTAATTAAGTCCTTTTTATACTTATCACTTTCAATATTTTTCCTGTGTTTTTTAATGCATTAGTGATAAATATTTATTCAATATTTTTTTAATATTTATCAATGACATTGATTTATCCCATGTTTTGTATGTGACAGTGAAAAATATTTTTCCTATATTTTTTATGTATCAATTATAAATATTTATTTCACTTTTTTTTTAATATCTATCAATGATAATGACTTGTCTCGTGTGTTTTTTATGTATTAGTGATAAATATTTGTGTTGCGTTTTTTTATGTATTAGTTACATATATTTTTTTGGTGATTTTTTATATTTATTGTTGACAAATACTTGTCTCGTATTCTTTTTATGCATTAATTATAAAGATTTGTCATATGTTTTTAAAATATTTATGAGTGACAAATTTTTATTCTGTATTTTTTAATGTATCACTGATAAATATTTGTATTATAAGTTTTTATATTTATCACTAATAAATATATGTCTCACAAATTTTATACATCACTTATAAATATTTATTAATATTTTTGTAATATTTATCAAAAAAAAAATTATTCAATTTTTTATATATTAATTAATGTGGTGACATATGAAATTTGGGTAGTTTAGTCGTTGAAAGTAGAAAACAATTGTGTGTGTTTTTTTAATTATTATTTCTGTGAACTTTGATGATGGTGTTTTTTTATGGTGTTAGCTGTTAAGCGAGAGAATGAAATAAAAGTGACTAAGGCATAACGTAAAGGTAAGTGAGTGTAGATTTTTATAGGAAAATGACAAATGCAAATTATAACAATATAGAGACTCGTTTATAGAAAATGCAAATTATAACAATATAGAGACTCGTTTATAGAAAAACGACTTAAAAAATTTAAATTAAGTGTGAAAAACAATTAATTAATCTATTGTTCTCATGTCAATAATATTATTAGTAATTTTTTAATTGATTATTTAATGACAATAAATTGTTACGTGTATGGTTTTTGTAATAAATTATAATTAACGTATTATAATTATTTTTATTTTTATATTAAAGATACAAAAAAAGTTATAAATTTAATTAATAATTAAATACAAATATACGTTCTTGTGTATGAATTCTATGTTTGAAGGATTTTTTTAGCAATTAATTTCTTGAAAAAATAACGTAAGAAAATTGACATGTGAAATTTTTTTATTTAAGTATCATTGTATCCATATTTATGAGGATGATTTCAAAAAACACTAATTTTGACGAATATTTTAGTGACAATCATTTGCTCCTACATGGTTTTTATAATTATTATATTATAATTATTTTTATTTTTATTTAAAAAATATAAAAAAATAAAATATTTAACTAATTGATTAGTACTCAGATTTGTACTGTATTTAATATGTAAACTCGAATTGCTTTTTTAGTGACTTATTTATAGAAAAAACAGTGTAAACAATTTGAAGTGTAAAATTTTTCAGTTAATGTATTATAATTATTTTCGTATTTATGTCTATGGTATTAAAAATATAACTAATTTTAATAAGTTATTTAATGATAATCATTTTTTTACGTGTATGTGTTTTTATGATAAATTATGATTAGTATTTTATATTTATTCATATTGTTTTAGAAGATGTAAAAAATTACTAAATTTAATTAATTGATTAATGATAAATATATGCCGCGAATATGAATTGTATGTTTCAATAGTATTTTTAACAACTTATTTCTAAAAAACATGAAGAAAAAATTAGAATGTAAAAAATTATATTTAATGTATTATATTTTTTTTAATTTTTATATCGATAATATTAAAAAATATTAATTTTAACTAATTTTTTAATATATTGTTTATGATTTTTAAAGAAGAATTGAAAAAAAGGTGTTTGGTATGAAACGACTATATATAAAGTAGATTTGGCGGCTTCCGATGTGCCGTCATTGTTGTTAAGAGAAGTTGAAATCAATTTCCAGAATTTTTTATTAAAATACTTTTTTTAATTATTTAAAATGCCTCTTTTAAAAAAAAAAAAACCAAAATGCTTCATTATTTGGAATTTGACACTTTTTGGGTAGCTCTCTAGACTTGCGATTTGTTGAAGAAAAAAAATTTCAGTTTCAATAAAAGGTTGCATCTTGGGGATGCAATTATGTATTAGTTTTTTTTTCTTTTTCAATTTCATAATTAGATAATTGTTTATTTAATAAATTAAAAATCATTAAAATATTTAAAAAATAAAATAATATTAATAAAATAAAATACATTAAATTGAAGAAAATAATTTAAAAATTAATAAAAATTAATTAATAATTCAATACATTAAATTAAAATTAATAAAAATAATAATAATTAAAATAATTATAATTAAAAAAAGTAAGTTATATTAATAGAATTAAACAAAATATATTAAATAAAAGAATCAAATACATCAATTTGAAGAAAAAAAAAACATCAATTTGGAAGAAAAAAAATACATAAAATTTATTTTAATGATCTCCACTTATATGACCTCCAGTTCCACATCTAGGATGTCGTCGAACTCGTCTAGCTCTTTGAACGAGTTGAGGTTGTTCTAGTTCATCATCTACTTGATCGTTGTCTTCGTTGTAATTTATAGGTGAAATATAATCACTACCACCTGACTCCATATAATTTTAACTTTGTATGTTGTACATGGAATCAAAAACAGCATAAGTCAACTCAGGAGTTGTGCATTGAGTTCCAATGTTTAATCTCTTCTCTCCAAACCCAGTTTCAATTATCATCAATGCCACGCCTCATGTCGATGTCATTGTAGATTCTCGTGTTCTCGGGTGGTTGTGGTATTTGTTGATAGAAACCAAACTAAAGTGCAACTCTATCCGTATGATGTTTTTCAACAATATGAAAGCAATGCAGATAGGTACACGCAGTTCATGTCTTCATCTCTTGTTCGGGAACTTGGTGTTGGAACCCGATGTAAGGTCTCCAATAAAACTAATAGGTAATAATTTAACTAAAGTAAATATAAGAAGTATAAAAAATAATATAAATAAAAATTGCAAATAAATGTGAATGAATATATTACTTCCTCAACTATAATATGATCGATTGTTTTTCGGTATCCTTCGATGTCATTATGAGAAACTTTATTGAAATTTAGACCACCAGAATTAAACCTGTCAAATATATGAAAAAAATAAAAAAATAAAATAAAATTAGTAAAATGGTAAGTACTTAGTTTTAAAAAAAGAAAAAAATATAAAATTTATTTGAAATAGTTACCTTTGTGCAAATGGAAATATCCATAAATTGGGTGATTCTGAATCGACACAAGACAAATGATACCATGCCCAATTTTCCAGCAACAACGCACATCCTCACATAAACATTACGTTGGGTTTCACAACAAGACACAGTTCTCTATAAAATGTTGCTAAAACTGCTGAACCCCAACTATATTGGGATGCTTTATTTAAATCCCATAATAGTTAAAGATATTTTAAATGTCCTAAGTAAGCTTGAAAAACTTGTCTAACATTTACAAAATTGAAACCGCTAACAGGAAAACCAGAAACAATTAATCATAAAATATTACATCTTCTAAAGTTATTGTGCACTCACCTATTAGGAGATAAAACGTATGAGTTTTTGGTCTCCATCTCTCAACCATAACAGTAATAAGACCGACATCTAATTTGTAGTTTCCAAGTTTGATCACTTTACCAAATCCGACCTCTTGCAAATACGGTAATATGATTTCATTTGGTTTTTTGTTTACATGACCATGACATTTTAGTTTGTCATTTAGCGGATTCTGAAATATATAAAACAAACTATAAATAAAATAAATATATATATATATAATAAAATAAAGTAAATATATAAAATATAGAATATATAAAATAAAATAAAAAAAATCAATAAAATAAAGTAAATATATAAAATATACTATAAATAAAATAAAATAGTATAAATATAAATAAACTATAAATAAAATAAAATAAATATATAAAATAAAGTAAATATATAAGTAAACTATAAATAAAATAACATAAATATATAAGATAAAATAAAGTAAATATATAAATAAATAAATTATAAATAAAATTATATATATATATATATATATAAAATAAAATAAATATATAAAATATATATATATATATATATATATATATGTAAAATAAAATAAAGTAAACATATAAGATACTTACAAATGTTTGAATGTATTGAATATCAACTCTGTGATTCTTAGACAGTTCCATGACAAAAAAAATATTGATATAACTTTGAATGTATACAGAATTATTTGTTATAAACAAGGATGAAAGAAAGCAGATGTGATGAAATGCAAGTATGGAAGCCCTTATATAGGTCGCGTCTCCGGGGAGCGACGTGTAAAAAGCCTTCAAGGGGTCGCACCCCCAGGCCACGACCTCCTTAAGGCATCACATCTCCAATCTGGTTCATTTATTTAATTTAATCAACGGATGTGGTTGTTCTTGGATCAATCCTTGTCATTTGATTTCAACCAATCAAATTTTTTTAATATAAATTCAATCTGGTTCGTTTGATTTAATTTAATCAACGGATGTGGTTGTTCCTGGATCAATCCTTGTCATTTGGTTGTTGGAACCAAGTTGGTTCTTACAATTAAAGTTTGATGTTAACAAATATATTTTATGAAAATCATATTTTTGTTGGAACCAAGTTGGTTCTTGCAATTAAAGTTTTGATGTTAACAAATGTATTTTATGAAAATAACATATTTGACTTAGAAGAAGAATGAAAAATGTCACTAGAAGAATAGATCAGAGGATGTCGTTACCAAAAGCAGAAATCAGAAGATGACGTCACCAGAAGCAGAAATCAGAGGATGACGTCACCAGAGGATATCTCTAGAGGATATCGTCAGAGAAATATGCTCAAAACAGAATCTAAGAAAAATGCTTAAAATAGAATTGGAGCAAAAGACTCGAGAAACAGAATCTAGCTAAAAGTATGCTTAAAACAAAAGCGGAGCAAAATGCTCAAAACAGATTAATCGAAATACACTCCAGAAGTAACGCATCAGTGAACAAAAGACTCAAAACAGAATCTGAGCAAACTACTTCAGAATATTCTCAAAACAGATTAATCGAAATACACTCAAGAAGTAAAGCATCAGTGAAGTCCTAAAGTTCAACTATAAATAGAGACTTAATGCTGAAGATTAATGCATCGAAAACCACAAGAACTCAAGCTTAAAATTGAACGTTATCTGAGAGTTCATAAGAGAGAAACACAAATGTGCAAGAGCAATATTTTCTAAGTGTTTTCGAGAGAGAAATACAGTGCAACAATCAGCTTTCCAGAAGCAACAAAAGAGTGCAAAAATCAGTGCAGTAAACAGCTTACCAGAAGCAACGTTGCAAAGTTCCAAACCTTTATTATATAACCCGATAGTGGTGTATATTCCTTCTTCAATCTGGGGTTGTCAGATTGGTAGGAGAAGACTTGACTTGTAGAGTCAAGGTGTTGTTATCGTTCCTCAAAATTCTGGGGTTATCAGACTGTTTGAGAAGACTTGGCTGGTTTAGTCAAGGTGTTGTTGTTCCTCAAAAGTCTGGGGTTGTCAGGCTGTTTGAGAAGACTTGGCTGGTATAGTCAAGGTGTTGTTGTTCCTCAAAAGTCTGGGGTTGTCAGGCTGTTTGGGAAGACTGGCTTGTAGGGTCAATGGTGTTGTAATTCAAAGGAGTTTGAATTAGTGAAAAGGCCTTCTGGAGGAAGAGACTGGACGTAGCCTAGTTAACGGTGAACTAGTATAAATTGTTGTGTTATTATGTTATTATTATTCGCTGCTGAATCTGATTAGTTATCTATCGAATAATTCACATTAACATTCAACAAAACAGCAAAAGTAATCAAGTTTGACATACACAATTCAACCCCCATTCTCGTGTTTGCACCTTCAATTTTGACTTAGAAGAAGAATGAAAAATCAGAAGATGTCATAAGAAGCATAAACCAGAAGATGACGTCATCAGAAGCAGAAATCAGAAGCATGAACCGGAAGATGACGTCACTAGAAGCAGAAATGATATGATGACGTCAACAGAAGATATCACCAGAAGATACAAATCAGAAGTAGAAGATGTCATTAGAAAATGACATCACCAGAAGATAAAAATGCATCCAGAGGATACATTCAGAGGATACCAGAGGATGTCACCAGAGAAGATACCTCCAGAAAATACTAGAGGATATCACTAGAGAATATCACCAGAGAATATCACCAGAGAATATCATTAGAGGATATCACCATAGGATAACATAAGAAGATATCACCAGAGGATATTATCAGGGAATATCATCAGAGGATATCACCAGAGGATATCATCAGAGGATCCTGTCAGAGGATAATTTCAGAGGATCTCATTAGAAGAAAAATCAGAAGCTACATCATTAGAAGCTGAAAGTGTGCTCAAAACAAAATCTGAGCAAAATACTCAAAACAGAATCGGAGCAAAAGACTCCAGAAATAGAATTTGAGCAAAATACTCCAAAATATTCTCAAAACATAATTAATTGAAATACACTCCAGAAGTAAAGCATAAGATCAAAGTGAAACCCTAATTTCAACTATAAATAGAGGCTTAATGCTGAAGAATAAAGCATCAAAAAATAAAAGAACTCGAGCAAAAAATTCCTAAGTATTCAAAGAGTTCAAAGGAGAGAAACACATGTTTAAAAGATAAATATTTTCTAAGTGTTATTTTCTTAGAGTGTGAAGCAGATCGTCATCATAAATGTTCAGAAGCAAACACTCTAGTTCACTTTAAGCTTATTGTGAGTATCAACTTTCTAGAAGTAATTACTCAATTCTAATTTCGATCCCTTGTATAAAATCCTATAGTGTTGAAGTTTCTTCTAAAATATGGGGTTGTTAGGTTGTTAGAAAAAGACTTAGCTTGCAGGTTTATGGTTGTGAAGTTCCTCAAAAGTCTGAGGTTGTCAGATTGTTTGAGAAAACTTGGCTGGTATAGTCAAGGTGTTGTTGTTCCTAAAAAATCTGGGGTTGTCAGACTGTTTGAGAAGATTTGGCTGATATAGTCAAGGTGTTGTTGTTCCTCAAAAGTCTGGGGTTGTCAGACTGTTTGGGAAGACTCGCTTGAAGGGTCAGTTGTGTTGTAATTCAAAGGAGTTTGAATTTGTGAAAAAGGCCTTCTGAAGGAAGGGACTGGACGTAGCCTAGTTAAAGGTGAACCAGGATAAATTGTTGTGTTCTTATGTTGTGATTATTCGCTGCTAAATCTGATTATTTAGTCATCAAATAATTTGCATCAATTCAACAAAACAACAAAAGAATTCAAGTTTTGCAAACACAATTCAACCCCCCATCTCGTGTTTGCACCTTCAATTTGGTTTCAACCAATCAAATTATTTTAATATAAATTCAATCTGGTTTGTTGATTTAATTTAATATACGATTGTGGCTTTCCTAGATCAATCCTTGTCATTTGGTTTTAACCAATCAAATTATTTTAATATATATTCAATCTGGTTCGTTGATTTAATTTAATCAACGATTGTGGTTGTTCTTGGATCAATCCTTGTAATTTGATTTCAATCAATGAAATTATTTTAGTATAAATTCAATCTTATTCCTCGATTTAATTTAATCAACGGCTGTGGATGGTCCTGGATCAATATTTGTCATTTGGTTTAACACCTTATACCTTGTATGAATAGAAAACTAAATCACACTATATCACCACACATTCTATATCACCATACCTTCTAACGTTTCATACTTCATCAATTACTTAATCATGACTGCTCAACAAGTAATTTGTATCGTTTATTACAATGGTTCAGTTCTCGACGGAGTTGAAGGTAAAACATTTGTAAGTGATTATAAAAAGGCGTTCAAAGTACATTTTAGAAGCAGCGTTGCTCGTCTAAAGAATGTCAATGAAAAAAAATTACAGCTCGACGACAATGTCACGATAACTTATATAGTTTATCGACACCTTGTGTTCTTTGGCGAAAATACAACAAGGTTTGAACTGATGAAAGTTTGCGATGACGAAGATATTCAACTGATGTTTGATGTTTATGCACAGTGGTCACAACTCGACACCATTGAGTTATATGCTACATTCCAGCATGGTCCTAAATCAACAAACATTGATGAAGGACCATCGACATCAAACATGGATTACCTCGACTACACCGAATCATTTGATCAAAACACCATTTATCAACCCGATTTATATTCTTCATCACATAACTATGAACCATACTCCAACCAAACAGAACAAACTCATCCGGATAGTTTTCAACTCCATCATGAATCTCCCCCAACAAGTCCATAATGTGATCTTCCGCTGAGTTTCTTATATAATGTCAACGAGGAAGAATTAGGCGATTACAATAAAGAGGATGAAACATACTTCGATGAATCATCTGGTGATTCTGACAACGACATTGATGTTGATGAAGATATAGAATCAGAAGACCAACATATCCTACCTGTATTCGATCCACCATTTCACCTGAAGAACATAAATTTAGAGAATGTTGATCAATCAACTGAATTTGATCACGCGTTATTTAACGAAGTCCCAAGAGGAGATGAAACTCTTGCAATTGGAATGAAGTTTGCAAACAAGGATGAATGCGTACATGCAATCAAACATTACCATTTAAAACAATCATTGAATTTTGCGGTACAAAAATCATATTCAGCAAGGTATGTTATTAAATGTTTAAGTCCAAATTATTTGTTTAGATTTAGAGCTTCAAAACGCAAAAAGAGTGAATTGTGGGTGATTGGTAAATTAAATATGCCTCATACATTCACAAATTCTATATGGTCACAAGATCATCCGAAACTCGATTCTGACATGATATGTAAAAGCATAATGCAAGTTCTGAAATCGGACCCTTCAATCAAAGTTAAAGTTATTATTGCTCAGATTTAGGCTTTGCACAACTACATCGTAAGTTATAGAAAGGTTTTGATAGCAAAAAATAAAGCGATCGAACAAATTTATGGCAATTGAGAAGAGTCTTACAATCAACTCCCACAATGGTTATTGGTTATACGAATTTTTGCTCCAGGAACCAAAATAAAAATGGAAATCATTCCAACTTATCATGAGAATAATTTGATAAGTGGGATAAAGATTTTTCTTCGACTATTTTGGGCTTTTGATCCATGCATATATGCGTTTAAATTCTGCAAACCAATTGTACAAGTGGATGAGACTTGGTTGTATGACAAGTACAAGGGAACACTATTGATAGCAGTTGCACAAGATGAAAATGACAATGTAATTCCTATTGCTTATGCTCTTGTGGAAGGTGAGACATGAGAGAGTTAAAGTTTCTTGTTGAGAAATTTGAGAAAATACTTCACTCCACAGGCCGACATTTGTCTGATTTCACATAGACACGAATCCATCAAGAGTGCTTATAATAATCCAAATAATGGGTGGCAACATCCTCCGTCCAAGCATGTGTTCTGCATCCGACATATTGCACAAAATTTTGCAAGAGAATTCAAGGATAATGCACTGAAGAAAAAAGTTATTTCTATGGGTAATAATTTAATTCTTTCTTTTTAATTACTGTAATTTTAATTAATTTTTTGACGAATTGCTTGTTGTGTCAATATAGGTTACTCAATAAATGAGCCTACGTATAAATATAACCGATGTGAAATTGGTATAGTAAACCGGGAGGCTATAAAATGGTTGGACAAGATATTGCGAGAAAGTAGGATTAAAGCATTCGATGGAGGTAGTCGTTGGGTCACATGACAACTAACCTTGTGGAGTCAATAAATGACGTATTAAAAGGCACGCGCAACCTTCCCATCACTACTTTGATTCAATCAACGTATTATTAGACAGAGACATTATTTCAAGCAAAAGTAAAACTACACGCGACAATTCTAGCTTCTGGTCAGGTATACACAGAAAAATGCATAAATTTTATGAAATCCGAAATAAAAAAATCCAATAGTGATAAAGTTGATAGTTTTGATCGGAGAAACTATACTTTCATGGTCCACGAGACAGTAAATCCAAAAGAAGGGCGACCAATTGTTCATTTCAGTGTCAACCTTCCTACAAAGTGGTGTGACTGTGAAAAATATCAAGCTTTACATATGTCTTGTTCACATGTTATAACAGCATGTTCTAGCATAAAATATGATTATTGAAGTCTTATACCTGATGTGCACAAGGTGGAAACAATATTAAAAGTCTAAGAAGAACATTTCCAACCTATATCAAACAGAGGATATTGGCCAGAATACGAGGGTGTTAAGGTGTGTCACAATCCTCAAATGCGAAGAGCCAAGAAAGGTTGCTCAAAGATTATGTCGAATCTCTGGTCATACTAGGAAAACTTGTCCAAATGCTGCTGGCACATCTACTCAAATTTGATGTATTTTCTCTCTCTTTTATTTAATGTATTTTGTTTAATATTATTAATATAACTTCCTTTTTTTAATTATAATTATGTTATTTTATTAATGTTAATTTAATGTATTTAATTATTAATTACTTTTAATTAATTTTTAAATTATTTTCTTCAATTTAATGTATTTTATTTTATTAATATTATTTTGTTTTTTTTTAAATATTTTAATTATTTTTAATTTATTAAATAAACAATTATTCAATTATTTAAATTTGAGAAGAAAAAAAGGAACCTAGTACATAGTCGCATCCCCAAACTTTTATTGAAACTGAAATTTTTTTCCTTCAACAAGTCACATGTCCAGAGCGACTTCAAGAAGCGTCCAAACAATGAGGCATTTTGATATTTTTTTTTAGAAAGGGACATTTTGGATAATATAAAAAAATGGATATTCTAATAAAAAATTCCAATTTCCACTTAAAGAGATAGTTTTGTGTTTATTGTGATTTATGCAATGGGCAAAGTTGGTTTTTTGGTATAGTTTTTCTTTCTTAAAATGATAGTAGATTATTGCTCATAATCATACTTTTATATATATATAAAATTGAGAAAAAAAGTAAGATTATTTAATTTTGTAAAATATTATATTTCAAATAAGATTTTAATAAATTCATTTAATTTTTTTTCCTCATTTGATGCATCAATTACAAATATAGCAGCTACCTTATGCATTAAGAAAATATTTAATCATCTTCAAACAATTTAATACTATATATCTTTTATTGATTTTGATGTTCATCTAACTGTCAATAAAAATACAACATTCTTGCAAAAAAACAAACAATAAAACAACCACATCCATGCTCGAAAGAAAAAAAAAACAGTATTTGTCATTAAATCAAAAGGGTTAAAATATGCACCCCATAAAAGAAAAAAAAAATCCCAACAAATAACTTTCAGTAATGTAAAATATGCTAACAAATCCTAATTTCCAGTAGATTATTGGGAGGTGGATGGACAAATACAAGAAACGAATGAGCAACATCTAAAATATTATTGGGCTTTGTGTTAATTCGATATTTTTTTTTGTATAAGTGTTAATTTGATTATTAATCCTAAGAGCTCATATAGTACCCAAATATTTGACTTTTAGATCAATTCTAGTGGGTTATCCACTCAAATGAATTTAAAACAATTGATGAAAAATAATTGATTACAATAATAGAATTTGGAAGAATTTAATTTGAACAAAACAACTTTTGTGAAAAAATATAGTGAATTACTTTATAATTTTTTTTGGCTATTAGTTGGACGTGACACTTGTTTTTGTTTATTATTTGTCACGTTTGGCACTTAGGCATATTGGACGTGGAAATTGTGAAACTACAATCATTAGCGTAAGAGTGACTGCACGTTTAGACCCATTATGGGTGTGATTCCAAACACTTGCAAATCATGTGTACTTGGTAAAAGAAAATTACGCCAACATTCAAAGAAAAGTAAAAGATAAGTCATGCGTGTTTTGTAAAAGGGAAGACGAAATTTATGCACATCATATCTCCTCTTGTAATTTTGCCAAAAAAATATGGCAACTTGTGTTTGACTAGATTGACTTAAATATGAATTCAGAATTGAAAGCAAGGAAGAGGTGTCTAATTTTTGGAGGCTAGGAAATTGATGCAGGGGCGAAAATCAAAGAGGGAATGATTTTTTTTTTTGAAGAAACAAAAAGAATTATATTAAAAGATTACATAGAAGCACAAATAGTGCAGGGATGTAGCTAATACAACATTTCATGTCCATTACAAATACAAGTAAGCATATTTCAAACAATATATATCCACCATCCTTAATTCAGCTTATAATTCCTGTCAACTAACAATATTTGCTAGTTTAAACAATGATCTCATCCTACCATTCACATGGAAGAACACGCATTAGGATTTTCATCACTAAAATACACAAATTCATCCGACGCTTGTGATGATGTATACGGCTCCGATTCGTACGTATACGGCCTACACTCCATTTCGGTTCCCGAATTCATCACATGCGCGTATTGATACGGTTGCGGAGGCGCGTAATACGCTGCACCGTAGCTACTGCTGCTAGGATACGCTGTGTGATGGCTCACGGTACAAACGGGTTCAACAGCAGGAGGAGGAGCATAATAATGCGGTGGATGTAACTGATTGTTTGTGTAATGACGTGGCGGATTCTCATTGCTTGGGTTCCAAACTGGATGTACCATCCCATGGAAATTCAAATTACCTTGACCATTACCATGTGACCGGTTACCTGAACCACCGGTACCCGGAGCATCACCACATTGTTCAACAACACCCTCATTAGCGTTGTTGTTATTAACTTTCCCTTTCGCTTTCTTTTTCTTCTTTTTTCCTCCACCAACGCTTTTCTCATTTGCTGAAGATTCTTCATTATCATCATTAGGAAATTGAACTGCGACGCTAACCTTTTTCTGGCTAACCGGTCCAGCCGGTAATACAACTGTTTGTCTCCTCACCTCTGGCTTTACTTCTTGAACATGTACTTCACTGGTTTTGCCGGTGGCGCATCCTTCGCTGGGTTTGTTACCGTTAATAACGTGAACCTCACCGCTTCCGTTGGTACTTTTAACGGTTTTGGATGTGTGAGATGTGTCGACGATAGGTTTAACTTTACCTGTTTCATTATCGTTTTCACAGCTTTGATTAATTTCTTCAATGCTTTCAGTTTCTGTGTCGTTGTTCTGTTTCTCTTTGTTCTCTGATTTTCCTCGCTTGTTATTTTTTGAATCTGTTGGTTCTGGCCACAACTCAACATGTTTCCCTGTTTTAATTAATTTGTTAATCAAAGTATCGCTGTTTACGTTCCCCGTTACTACAACTTTTTGTTGTCTCAAATCGATGTTTATGTTATGAACACCTGAATTACGGAGGTAACAAGGATGAAAAGGAGTGTTTAGTAAAAATGAAATTAAAATAGTAAAAAGAAGTTTGAATAATTTTTATTATTACCATGTATGGCTTGAAGAATTTTGTGTACTTTCCTCTTGCAGCCTTGGCAGTGAATGGAGACTTTCAACACAGTTGTCTGGGAAATAGAATAGAAGCGTGAAGTGAGAAGGGTATGTTGTTAAGGCAACAAATGAAATGAAATGAGAGTTATGCTTTACCTTGTAGTTGAGATGTTGTTCCACTTGTGTTTCTGTTGCGGCCATTTTGATATGAACTTGTGGAAGAAAAAAGCAGAGTATGTTAGAGAGAAGGAGAGGAATTAGGGCGGAAGGTATTCTCAAACTGATAGGAACGATTAAAAAGCAGAGAATAAAGGCATCAAAACACTAACGAATAACAATTTATTTATAAAAGAAACAAAAAGATTGTGTAGGCTTTCATCAAAAGAAGAACCTAGAAAGAAAAAAA
>JBBPBO010000001.1:13324463-13431110 GCA_037974295.1 Cicer cuneatum
AAAAAAAAAAAAAAAAAAAGAGAAAATATCGTATGGTCTAATTCTCAATGTACTTATCTAAAATTTTTTACCCATTCTTCACAATTATATATTTACTCCCATAAATTTTTTATAATGTCAAAATTATCCAATATTTTTTTTTATTATTTTATCAAATTAATTTTTTTTGTTTTACATCCTAAATATTTCTGGATCACAAAATAAAACAAGATTTACGAGTTTTCCGATAGTTATCAGAAATTTTTTTTAAATTTTCCAGTACAAAAAGATTCAGGAAAACACGGTACATTTTAGAAAACTTGCCAGTAAAAAAACATGAGAGGAAATTTTTCAAAAAAGACGCATACATTTAACAAACTGCAAAAAAACTCGCCAGAAAGTTTTCGGTAGTTACCAGAAAAACTTGCCAATCATGTGACAGATAGATCTTACTTTAATGAAAGCAGTTGATATTTCATAGTGTTAAAAACTTAGGGGTAAAACTTTCATCTTTTTACTTTATGAAAAATGCAAACAAATGTGAATTTTTTTTAATATATATTTTTTTTCTTTTCAAAATACTCTACTTTAAAAACAATTTCTCATATTGTCTTGCTTTTTTAGTCCAGTAGTTCTTCGCAGGCCCAGGAAGCGATAATCGGAAGAAATTTTGTTTTTTTGCCCAGTTGATCATCGTGTTATAAATTATAAATATTCAAAATAATTAATAAATCAAATAAAATAATTATTAAATGAAATAAAATAAAATACTTTAATAAATAATAATAATAATTTTATTATAATAATAATAAAAAGAAAATTGTAATAATAATAAACATAACAAAAAATAACAAATTATAATAAAAATAAAAAATAAAATTATAATAATATTAAACATAATAAAAAAATAAAAAAAATAATAACATAATAATAATTAACGATAAAGATAATTAGCGATAGCATATACAATTGTTTGGGGCGCACACAATAAAAAAACTACATATTATTTATTTATTTTAAAAATACGTGTTTTTAAATTCTTTTGCTTTCAATTTTTATTAAATGTGATTCTATCTAAATTTGTGTTAATAGAGAACTTTTTCCTACATCTACATTTATCTATCAACTATATTATAAATATTTAAGACTTGTTACATTGTTAAAATTGGCGGCGTGACATATATGATTCTAACACCAAATACCTATATACAAATTAATATTAAATGCTAATTAAAAAAAATATGAAATAGTTTAAATTTAAAAAAAAATAAATAAACATCGATATATCGATTTTAATGAATTAATTAATCACAACTAAATACTAAATCTGTCAGGAGGCAAATTTGTATCGATTTTGCATTCACATATGACAGATATGGTAAACATGATAAATCAATTAATTTCAATTTATATTTTGCATTCAGTTTGATTTTCCATGCACAATGAATTTGATGGTCAATCAATTAACAATCAAAATATAGTAAATCATTACCGCCGATTTAGGTAGAATTTGATGCAAATGGAAATAAAGTATGTTTTAATAATATAATAAATAGCCTGTTCACTTTTGCTACCCACACCCCCTTTATTGCTATTCACACCCACCAAATGTTTTTTTTAAATGAAAGTTCCGAAAATACCCTTCTGTTTTTTAAACATCTTTTTTTTTTTCTTCTTCGTCTTCTTCCCGTTCTTCAAGTGCACTGTAAACATAAAACTGAAAAAACCTAAAAATCATCCATAGCTCACCCACCAAAACTCATTCTCATTCAAAATTCACAACATTCACTCATAGCTTACAACCCATTAATCTGATATTCTCATTGTGGTTAAAGTGTGTAAAGAAGGTAATGTTGTTGCTCTGTATTTGCGTTAAATTTTTCTGAAATCTGAAAATGTCACGTGAAATCAGTTAACGTACGTTTTGCATGTATCGTACGTGAACTGAGTTAACGTATATTTCGAATTTGAAGAAATTATGTAAACTCAGTTCGCGTAAACATACGTTAACTGAGGTTGCGTAAACAATGGAGTTTACGACTTCAAAGTATGTGTACATGGAGTCATCTGAAGTCATGGTACGTGAACTCAAATCACGGTAACGTACGTGAAGTGTGTTTACGTACGTTACATTTAAGTTACAATTTTAACGAGTACGTAAACTCAGTTCACGTACACGTACTTGAACTCAGTTCACGTATGATATATGCATTTAAAAATTTAACACTTCCTTGAACTGAGTTCACGTGAAGAGTGATTTACTTACAAAGTTAACACCTACGTGAAGTGAGTTGACGTCAACATACTTGAATTTAATTCACGTAAACTACACGATTTTGAAATTTTTATAAGTACGTGAACGTAGTTCACGTAAATACGTTAACTCAGTTGACGTAAATACGTGAAATCAGTTCACGGAAGTTTACCTGAAAAAGATGTTTAAAAACAGAAGGATATTTTCGGAATATTGATTTAAAAAAAAATTGGTGGGTGTGGGTAGCAATAAGGGGGGTGTGGGTAGCAAAAGTGTAACCTGTTTTGTTAAAATTTTATATCCAAATGAAAATAAAGTAACTCACAATTGATTATCAGTTTTGAGTTACTAAAAAATAAAAATAAGTGCTATTATATCAAAACCAATAATAAATTGAAGCAACTACAATATCAATTTAAAATTTAATTCAAAATAGTTGGCATTAGGATTTTTTTTTAAATATCTTGTTTTATTTATTTATTTATTTATTATTTTTTTATTATGTTTATTATTACTATTAAAATTATTATTATTATAATGTAATTATTATTATTATTATTATTTATTAAAGTATTTTATTTTATTTTATTTCATTTAATAATCATTTTATTTGATTTATTAACTATTTTAAATATTTATAATTTATTATAATTATATATTAAGTATTAAATAAATAAATAAAAAATTAAAAGTCAATACATCATCGCATTGGGGGTGCGATGATCAACTGGACTAATTTTTTTTTTCTTCAGGTCGTCGCTCTGTGTGCGATGAGTTAATGGGCAAAAAAGTAAGACAATCCAAAAAATTGTTTTTAAAATAGGATATTTTGAAAGAAAAAAAAAAGAGGACATTAAAAAAAATCCAACAAATGTTATTGTAGAACTTGTTAAGAATGTAAAGTAATATTTTTTTTAAAATTTTCGTAATTAATATTTTAAAATTATTAAAAGTAATTTTTTTTAAATTTGTTTTTTATTTTTTTTTGCAAGAGTAGTTGTTAGAATGACTTTTGGTTTAAATATGTAAAATACATTTTATCAACAAAAAAAAAGCAAAATGTCCATAGAAATATGAATGAATTTAATTTTAAAAATTTTCCTCATGCTAAAAAAATTATATAAGACACTCGTTAAGAAAAAGAAATCTTTGAATTAAATTTTTTAATTTTTCTATTACAAAATAAAAAATGCACGATTTCTAAAATTTTATTATCATATTTAGTTTAAGGTATTCTAAAAAGTTTTTATTTATTTAATCTTATAATTTTAAAACATTTTTAATTTATAGTTTTTTAGGTATATTTTTTTTAAAAAAAATGCGGATATATAGAGCTATTTTTTGAATGATCCGGCAATGATGACAATAATTTGACATGTTCACTTGTATTTTTTTTAGGTTGACTCATTTAAAACAAATAAAAAATAGGTTAAAATGCAGTTTAATGAATTAGTAATTTTGTTTCCCATTTTTATTATACAATTTTGATTCTCATTTTTAAAAATGTTTGACATTTGGCTTCTTCTTAATTTGACATGTACATGATAATTTAAATAATTTGAATTTGAATTTGGTCCCCAACTCATAAAAGGAACTTAATAATTTATAAATTATTTAAAATTTATTTACTCTTCTTGAACGAAATACAAAGTCATTTAAAATCTATAGTCTTCCTCCACTAGGTATGACAATTAGATCCAAATCAGTGGGTACTCGCAAAAAAAATCTGCAATGATAGAGTAAAAACCCGCATAATGAGTATGAGGACGAATAATTACCAGTAAAATTGAACGGGTATGAGTGCGGGTACTATAGTACCAACTCCGTCCCGCACCCGCATTATATATTATTATTATTATTATTATTATTATTATTATTATTATTATTATTATTATTATTATTATTATTGGATGCGTTTGTTTGAGCTTAAATAAAAATAATTTTTGTTTTAAATAATTTATAGATTATTTTTTAGAGATTTTTTTAAAAAAGAGTTTTTTTTTTTAAAATGATTTTTAACTTGTTTGTATACAATTTTATAAAAATGATTTTTTTAAAACTATAAAATTATCATAAAAGACATAAAAATGTTTGTTTGAAAAAATATTTTTAAATACATGATTTTTCTAAATACACATGTGTCTCTCTACTCTCTTATGCATTTGTATTTTCCCCTCTAATCTCTATCTATTATATCTCTCACTCTCTATTATCTCATGTCTATTTACCTCTCCTTTTTATTCCAAGCAAATCAATGAATTTAGGTCTCCATTTCATAATTTTTGGATCCTCCTAAAAATAAACATATAAATAAATCATCACGAAAATATGCTAGTAATAGATTTTGGAGGTCCTGTTCTAATCCTAAACATTGAATCCTTAATAAAAAAAAAGTGAAATTTTAATAATTAAAAAAATTAGAAAAATAAATTTTAATCCTTATTCATATATCAAGCTACATGATACTCTATCCATACCAATTTATTTGATGTTTTACCCATACCAATTTTTTAAATTTAATCACAACAATAAGCGATTATTTATCGATATATTTTTGTTAAAGTGCGGGTAATGGATATGAGTACAGACACTCAAGTACTCAAAGGTTAAGGGTAAACAGATATGAATATTTTTTTTTAAATTACGGATACAGAGACAAGTACTATACTACCCTATCCAAACATTACCCATTACCATCCCTATCATCCACTCTCCTATGTTGAATTAGGCAAAACAACTCTCATTTAGATATGCTCTAATAACCCTAAAAGTATCTCGTGCTTCCTTTCTTTTCTTGTGTGCCTCACAATTCCAAAATCAAGAGATTTATCAATGTAAATAGTGTCATTTTAAAATATGGGATCAAAATTGCCAAATTTAAAAAAAAAAGTTAAATTGTACTAGTAATTACAAGTTTTACCACAAATAGCAGATTCTCGTATTTGCTTCATAACATGGTAAGTTATATGAAGCTAGGCACTTACACAAAGGAGCAAAAAGCATCACTCTCTATTTGAAGGCTAATTTTTATATAAAGAAAAAAGAATGCAATATCTTTCTTCCTTTTTCATTACTTTTATACATTAGATTATTAGAGTTTGGAATTGACATGTCTTTGTTTTATAATATAGACAGATCAGATTTTGCTGTAAACCATGATAAAGGAGGAGCATTGGTGTTGTAAAGCAAGGCTCCCCAACCTTCATTATTGAGTTATTTATTAATTGGTTTTTTTGAGCAAAGTTTTTGATTAAATGGTTGTCTTGTTAGATTAGATAAAATTATTTATATGTTGGATTTCACGTTGATATCAATTAACCACTTATATTACTAATTCTGCTATATTCGGTTTTATGTACAATTTCTACATTGTTAAAAAGCTTTTAGCAAAAAAAGCAGAAACATAATATTGTAAAGCATACTTCATTCTTACTACAAAAAAAGTGAAGACAATTTTTCATACATGTATACAACTCCATCCATCAAATAGAGCTAGCTTTATACCTCTACAATAAAGAATGATTCAACTATATATATGACAATAATATTATATATACTGATGTATTACAATTGAAGGGGCAAAAAATAACTATGACAAAGAATCTAAAAATTTTCTTTATGAAAATCAAACTTGGTGTCAGTTTTTCTGGAAAAGTCCAAAGAAAGCTTTCTTAGTTCTCCAACCAATCCATGCGTTCCACAGTAAAAAACACCTAAAAAGAATAATATATATTAGTTAAACAGTATGTTAACTTAAATTTGAACAATTCAAAAGTAATTAAGATTAAAATCAATAGTTACCAACTCTTTTATCAGGGTGTTTGAGAGCAACATGTTTATACACATTACGCCAATTGGGCCTCGCAAAATGTGTCTTCACCCTCGTATCTGAAACTACATCAACACCATTTTTGGCATGATGAATGGTTTGAAGCATTGTGATCAAAGCGGAACGAGCGTCTCCTTCTTCATACACACTCGTGCAATAGTTATGAAGCTCAATTACACCTTCCTTATCATTCTCCTCTACCTCATTCATCACCCCTTTAAACCATTCGAAAGAGCCTTGCTCTCGAGTAACCCAATAGAAGTAGGCTCGTTTAGTAGCAAAAGGTTTTTTCTTATCGTTCTTAACTCCATTTTCTAAGTCTTCTTGTTGCTTAATGTTGTTTAGCACATCTTTGAGTATGCTTATCAAAGGTGTGGCACCAATTCCTAGTCCCACTAGAAGAAGGACTTCATAGTTTTTGTAGTCTTGTGCTGGTGCTCCATAAGGTCCATCAATTCTTAGCCTTGGCATCCTACAATTTATTCAATTGAATTATTCACTATCATGTAATTGATAAGGGGCTTTTTGATAAACCATTTTTCATATATATATATATATATATATACCTTGGTAAGCTTGGTTTGCCTGGTAACATATCAGCTCGTAAAAGACCACTTTGGTCATCATTTGCTGGTTGACATGCCTGCATAAATCAAACATTAATTAAGAATTTATGTCATGACATGAATAACATCAAATTATAATAACAAATAGTTCTGTTATTACCTTGGCGAAAATACCCTTGAGTTGTGATGTCCAATCACCCAAAGTTCGAATGTGAACGCTTATGTAGTCATCTCCAGGAGCAGATGTAATAGAAAAGGGATGCCTGTAGACAAATGCCAATAAGATCAAGTAATTAACCCAATTAAAATAGGAATTTTGAATTTAAATCAGGTTCATACCATTCAAATGGAGAAATATCCGAACAATTAACATAAATATACTGTCCACTAGTATACTTAAATCCTTGTGGTTTAGACACATGCAATGCAAGTACATTTCCCGGGTACACTGCAACCTGGATTTTATTTTAATAAATAACATTAAATTAATTACATAATTGAAGTTGAAGGGTGTGAAAAATTAATAAAAATGTACCTTTAGTATCCTCACAGATTTGTAGCCAGATCTAAAAGCACGAAGTAGTCTTTCACATCCATATAGTATCATAGGAACGGCTAGATACATCCATGTCTATGTCACATAAATATTTGTAACAAAAATTCATAAAATTAAATCAACAATATTAAAAACAATTTAAAGATATTTTACACTATCGGTCAAAGTGCTTGCGTACCGTTTTCTTGTACCATTTCTTGCTAAGGTATAGGAAGTATCCATGAATGATAAAAAGCACGTAGACGATGACAAAAAGGTGATGAGAATACCAAAAAGCATTGAAACCAGTGAGTTTGTTGAGGAAAGTGGGAAGTTTGAGTCTATTACGACGGAACCAAGGTTGGGCCAAAATGAAAGCTATAGCCATAAGAACCACGATGACCACACCTGTCCAACCTTCGGTTCCTTTAACAAACCACCAATAATTATTAGGCCTCTCATCCCCAAAAAATTGTTTCATAGGTTCATATTCTTCATTTGTGGCGTGTAATAACCTTGGGAAGTCACAAGTCAAATGTGAAATTGCATGCAAACCAACCCCAATTGCAATGCCAAAAGCTATCACCTACATAAATAATAAAAAGGTTTGAGTAATAATTCAAATAGTTTGTAAGGTAGGAGGTCATTTTTTCCAAAAAAATTGTCCAAGTTTTAGATGTTAAATGTAGTTAATTCAAAATGATTAATTGTGTATGTAATTCAATTAGGGTGGTTTAAATGTTGTTAGAAGTTAGTTAAGTTTGTTTTAAAAAACACTGCAGCAAGTAAAGCTGGGCAGATTTCTTGCCGTGCAAGAAACTCATTTTTCATTCTTTCTTCATTCCAATTTCAATTCCTACTATTCCTAAAATCTGTTCCAACATTAGATGCTTAAATTTTACCTTATGAAAGTTGATGTTGTCATCAAATGGAACCACCATTCCAAGTTGGGTCCTGCTCCTAAGCCAAGTGATGGTGTTTCTACATACAGGCAACAAGATCAAGGCCATGTTAAACTTAAGTGTCTCAGCACCTCCCTTAGCTGTGGTGACACAATAGCCCATCACATGGAAAACGGCACGATGTTTGTATTGGACAAACTTCCAAATGAAAAGTGCTACACAAATGGAAAGCCATAGGGCTACGATCCAAATACGTTTCCAATTATCCTCAATAAAATATGTTAGTTCTCTAGAAGCCCGTTTAATAGGGTTGTGCTCTTTTGTAGGAACTAACTTCTGGCTCAACATTTGGCTTAACACTCTACTATCTGTGGTTATGTGGGCTGATTGTGCTGGGGCTTGCAAAAGAAGCATTTCCAAGTTGTACAACTGCAAAAAGCCACACATTTATGGACACGTAAATGTAAGTATTTAAATTTAGGTAACTAATTTTAATGTATAAAAAATGTATCCACTTTAAAAATAATTGAATATAAAAAATAATATGACATCGAATAGTTGGATCTTGGGTACTATATTCAACAAAAACTCTTTTAAACACTTTTTCCCAAAAACAAGAGTGAATACAATGCTCAAAATTAAACATTTAAACACTTTTGACAAAAAAAGAAAAACATTTAAACACCAACTTGAAACCACTAATGAGCTTCAATATTTTCTAGCTGATCACTTATTCAACGAATACAAACCTCAATATATCCAAGGTTGCTTGGGTCCAGCTCCTCCATGATAAGGGCAGCATATTCCTCTGCTCGTTCTTGTAAGTTTGATAGCTTATTAGCCGAAGCACTTAAGCCGATAATCTGAACATATGAAAATATTAACGTCTATTCAATCTTAATTATACTATCTAAAAAATTAAAAACTTTACTTTTATTTTTTATTTTAAACTCTCACCTCTTTTACTTCTTCTTCGGTAATTCGTCCATCAGCATTCTTGTCCACCCTGACATGGCATGAGTGAACTCTATAAGTCATAGGCTAAGTAGTTAAAAAGTACATTATTTTTTTACATTAGGTTCTAATATATTCTTTTATTTTGACAAATATATGCTATGCATACGTAATGTTCTTCAATTCCAAGTATCTTTTTCCACGGTCAACAACCTAACCTTACCATTGATTAGTTGATCCATGCATATATATAACACTCGTTTTTGTTTGCTTTATTTTTTTAATCCTATATAACAAATAATATACTTTTGTTCAAGGTACACTGAACTGAGTGAATAAATAATCCCAGCCATAAAGAATAAGAAGAAAAACTATTTTTATATGTAAAAAACAAAATTTAAGGACACTAATTCCAATATTCTATAGACTAAAAGGAACTAACTATACACCCAAACTAAATGAACTGATCATCAAATAAAATAATGTCAATTTAAATAATATTTTTATTTCCATATATATAAATAGTTTTTAAAAAAATGAATTAGTCGTACAAAACTACATTTAAGAATAGTGTGCAATTGTCATATTATTATTATTCACACATCACATATATCCTTGTAAATATGAATGTAATGATAATTAAAGAAAAAAAAAAGTGTGAAGTGAATGTGAAAAATAGATTAAAAAAATATTGCAATTCACACTACTCCCTTTTTAAGATTCTAATCATTTTTAGATCCTACCTATTTGTTGTAATAACTAACTTTTGTTCATCAAATAATTAATAGATAGTATTAGGAAGCAAGCAACGTTCAAGATTCAAAACGACTGCGAAATATTTTATTTTATTCTTATAAAAAAATGATAGCAAAATAATTTAAGCAAAGTCCGCACAATCGTGTAACGATTTTCTAGTTTCTAGATATGATTATAGAAAACTGAGCACACATTAATCCAAAAATAAGTATAGATTTATATTTTTTGAAGCCAATAAAACCCCGTTTAGCCGTCTCTTTCATGCTGACAATTTAAATTATTTATTTTATCGTGTGCATATCCTGATCATTTATAAAACAAGTAATTTCCTATTGAAAAATGAAATTTAATAAAAATAATGTGGTCTTACTTACATATCAAAAAATGTCTGAAGCCTTGAATCAAAGCTTTGATCTGTAATTTGGTCCCAAAATTCTCGCAACTCTTCCTTTGTTATGGAAGCCGATGTTATACCTCGACGACGTGCTAATGCATCAAATAACTCTCCAGCAAACTCCTTCGATTCGTTCATTCCTAATCATTGTCATTTCCAACCCAAAACATATATATATAGCTTATTAAAAGAGTGAAAAGTTTTATTTATTTAAAAGAAAATGTTTATATATAAACACTTCTAAAAACGAATTTATACTATAAACATTTAATTAAATTATTTATATTATAAATATATATAAAAGTTGCATTGATATGAAAAATACCTATGCAGTGGCTAAAACGAGTCTTGGGCAATTTACCGTCAAGAGCTAATTCATGAAAGCGGTTCTCAACCTGAGACCAACCTTCAGTTCCAACGGTTATGGTCATAAACTTGAAACCTCGTAGAGCACGAGCAGCACCCGATTTCGATCTATCAACCTTATCGAACGTCTTAAAAGACGTCATGCGCTTCAGCTCCATCGACACCTGTCTCAGTCGAGCCGACAGCGACGACGGCTTCTTCTCCAACCGGCTCGCCAGAAACGCCGTTTCGGAATCTCCACCGCGAATGTTCTGGACGGAAACGGTGTCGTCACGGACGTCCAACGTTATCTCCACCATTTCACCGTCGTCGTCTTTGAACCTTGGGCTTTTTTTCTTGCTTCGTTTGTTTGATACTAAAGGCCCACTAAGCGGCCCACTTAGAGGCTCACTGAAGCCCACTCGTGAGCTTCGGCTTTCTGTGCTCTCTGCCTCTGACCATGATTCTTGTTGGTTCTCTTGAATTTCCATTATTTTTCCTATTCTTCACTCCCAAGCCAACTACTTAATTTTTTATTTTAAAAATACTTCTTATGAATTTGTGTATGTAGTATGTGTGTAATACTATATCATAAGAATTTGTGCTTATGATCAAGATAGTGATGAAATTGTATAGGTGTTTGTGTTTATTGACAATAATTGTTTACAAGACTTATGTGATGATGAGAAATTGGAGAGTGGATGGGATAATTATGGGAAGTGTTTAAATTATTTATATATAAAAAGATAGTGGTGTGGTGTGGGTGAATTGAATGGGTAATAATAAGGTTGAAAGTTGAAATGAGTTGGGAGAATATGAGAGGTGATGAGAAATATATATATATATATATATATGAGTCAAATAATAAGAGAGGTAAGGGGCGCATGTGGATATTGTTGTTTGGTTTTGTGCACGTTAGTTGACGGAGATGGAGAGGGGTTTGGTGGGATACAAAGTCACGATTTGTGTTTAAATGTGACTCATTAAATTTTACATTTATTGTAAATGATTTAAATATTATATATACAAAAGAGGTGATTTAAGTTTTGTTTGCAAGTTTGGAGGGAGGGGAGAGCTTTGAAAACAGAAAGGAAAAATTAGAATTAATGAAGAACTTTGAAAATAAATGATTTTGAGGAGTTTGTTTTTATTTCTAATACAATTTTTTTCTATTTTGGGGAATTACAAAATTGTATAGTAGGGTTTAGACAAATTTTTCAATTCATTTTCATGTTAATATAATATCCTATAAACTAAAAATATATTAATCATAAACTTCTTATTTTTATTCTTTTCAAAATTACTCTTACAAAATATATAAAAAAACAAATCTCTATTTTTCTATCATCTAGTCCTCATTTCCATTCCCTCCAAACTCTCAAATAAAATTCTAAGATTTTAAGTAAAGATATAATATCTGAAGTTTTTTTATAATCTTAAAACATTTAGTTTGTTGATGCTCTAGAGTTCTTTTAGACTCTCTAATAATCAGATGAATGAAAAAAAATATTATATAACAACTAATTATTAATTTAGTCGTTTTAAAAAGAATTACGTTATATATTTGCATCCTATTATGAGAGGAAACAAAGAGGAAACAGAAAACAAACTCCACTTTCGAGTTCAAGCTAGTGTGAAGGTATACCTTCACTACAAAATAATACTATTGGGATACATTTGAAAGGGACATAATTATTTATTGGTTCTCTCTTTATCTAGAGCACTTAGATTGAAAACATGTTTATATGATTTAGAGTCCAAATTCTATGGTGCATAAGTGATACAATGTATTTTATTTTTATTAAAGTGAAAATCTTATATAATATACAGACTTGTTTTCATTATTGGAATTTTTTATTTTTTATTATTAGATTAATAAGCTTCACCGTTAAATCAAATGAGATATGATAATATTTGTTGATCTAATAATGCAAGACTATTTTATTTATACACATTAAACAAAACTTGATTTATATTGAAAAAGATATCAAAGATATATCTTTAAATAAATTTTTAGTGTCTATAAAATTTTAAATTTTAATATTTTGTCTCGTAAAAAAAACTATATTTTTTAATGCTTGAAATATTATTTTGCAAGTAGTTTTAATCCTTATTGGAATGAAATATGTCTAATTGTTCCTGACCTTTTAAATTTTTAAACAATTTTTTGTAAACATGTTTAGATAATAAATTTGTATGAAATAAAAATATATATTTTTTTACCGAAACTAAAAATAAAATTTAAAATTTTATAAAGACTAAAAATTTATTTAATCCAAAAATAAATAATATTTTCTTCAAATAAATTATGAAATCCTTTTCTTACGTCCAACTAAATTAAGTAATCCTTAGCGGAACATTTAAGAACGAAAACATGTTTTCGGTCAACAAGAAATATAAAAATTAGTCAATTAAGTGTTCTATTCAAAGAAATAAAAAAAGTGCTCTATTGTAATTCTTTTTTATAATAACGAAATTTAGATGATGATTGATGAGAGTCAAGAGACACACATTATGGAAAGTTTGTACAAAGGAGAACTATCAACATCATTAAAAAGATATATAAAATTTACGAAAAAAAACTATAAAAAAATTTCAAACTTGAACTTAAGTTGGTATTACTCAATAATTCATAAACATGAGTGTATTACCTTATAAGTTGGTATCACTACATTTGTATGTAACCGAAAAAGCAATGGGTTTCGCCATCCATGCACGCACACACGCCTTAACTTTTCAAATTAGAACTTGGTTTGGTCTATGGATAAGGGTTTGAACTTTGAAGTCTAAGTTAATTAAACAACCGTAAGTGGGATATAAACTACTAATATAACACAACCTTGATAATGTACGATGCCAAACAACAATAATAATAGACTAAACAAATATTTGTCTATGAGGAAATTCTTTCACAACATTTGGCTTTACCTCCTACTAATTGATTAATCTTTAAATATTTCGATTAATTTATTTTTGAAAAAACTACATTGAAAAGAATGATAAAACTCAATAAAAAAATACAGTTAAAAATATTGATAATTTAGGATTGAATGAATGAGAAAAATGTTGATTACAATGAGTCCAGTAGAATGCACTTAATTTATATAAGAATCTTAACTAAAATAACAAATCATAACTAACTTGTGATTAATAATAATCAACTTAGAATTAATTATAACTAACTTCTATCAATATCTAATGTCTGTCGACAGGTTAGAAATGTGAATTAACATTTCCATCTTGAAATTAACAATACAATTCAAGAAAAAATAAAATACAATTAATTAATAAAAATTACAACAAAATAAATAAATAAAAAACAAGTCGTAGTCACACCTGCTACAAAAAAGTTGCAGAAAAGTGGTAGAAGCTGATATACTTAACTCTTAGAACTCTTTAACTTATTTTTGAATCTCTTCAAACTTCTTATAACATTTCCACTCGCTCTAATATAATTAAGAACCTCGAACTTGAAAACCATCGATTATCAAATTTCACAAGCAAAACTTAATTTTTTGATTCACATGTGTGGGAGGTGTGACTATGACTTGTTCTTTTTTTTCTATGATATTTGATCACAATTTCTAATTTGTTGGTCTCCAAGTTGTAGTAACTTGTTCACAGTTTCTAATTGAATTTCTTGATTCAACATATGATCAAATTCGTCATCATATCTTTCGTGTTTTTGGTTGAAATTTTGGTGAAATAATAGTTTTGTCTTTCAACATGTTGCTACAACTTTTCAGATGGTTTATTTAGAATCAAATGAATGAGAAAATATTGATAACAATGAGCGTAAAATAAACTAAACTTTATATAGCAATTATAATGAAACTAACAAACCTTAGCTAAATTTGCAACTAATTTTAACCAACTTAAGAATGGTTTATTTGAAATACATAATAATTTATTTCTAGCTCACTCAAAGATTACTCTTAGACAAAGAAAATATAAATAAGCAAGAGCTCATAGTTATGTTCTATGAATAACAATAGAGGGATGAGAACTAACTTTCTCCAAAATTTTGTGGAGAGTGGGATAGGAGAAAAATGATGAAAAGTCCAATGAAAACCTTAAAATACAAAAACATTGTTTTGCACGACAAATTTAATCTTCGCAGTGCAATACGAGCTTTGTATTTACAAAATTGTACGAACTCACGCTGTGAGACGTATTTTTCGCACTACGAGAACAAATAGAGAGTTCAGGTTTCTTGAAATTAGTTATCGGACTATGAGATATGCATTTGCATTGTTTGACAAAATATGTTTCTGCACAGCGAAAATGACATTTAGCACAACATTGAGAGATAGAATTCATATCAAGAGAATGACGTTGCGTGGTACTGCAAGACAATACCTCACGCTGCGAAATTACATAAATTTTAAACTTCTCTAAACTAAATAATTTTCAAACGTATCTATTGTCCCTAAAAATATATTTAAAATCTTGTTCACATATATTCTAAAATATTTAAATACAAATTTTATTACTTAAAATCTTGTTTAATTAAATAAATGACTTAGGATAAAATTTGGCAATACTAACTTCTTTGTGCGTAGAACTTTATGCCATCCTCATTGATCTTAGGTTGGTTGAAGTTGAAGGCTTCAGCAATATTATCATTGAACTAGATTCTACCATGACTATTGACTTCACATTACATGAAGCGTCTTCTCTTCATCCTCATGCATCTCTTATCAAACACATAGGTCAGTTCCTTCTAAGAGATTGGAAATTCTTTTTCATTATATCCATCGTGAAGGTAATGGTTGCGTTGACCAACTTGCAAAATATGGGCCTCCATTGATAACACTTTGAAGATTTGACGTAATTTTCCCCTCAAATTAGTCATGTGTCTAGATGTTGTGATAACACTTTGAAGATTTGACATTGTTGGCATGATTTAATTATCCACGTGCCTAGATGTTGTGATCTTTTTTTTTTCCTACTTAAAAAGAAAAAGGTAGTAATAATAAAAAGAACAAAAAAGTAATGTATGATAATACATTAACAAAATAAGAAGAAGAAAAAAAAGAATATAATAAGAAGAGAACGGAAACAAAAGAGCCAGTGATTTCGGTACAATTTTAATTTTTTCTGACAACAAATATTTTGCATAGGATTCTGTCTATTTTTACTAGTCGTCCCTTTGCTTCTTGTCCCAGAAACTGCCTACACGTATGCAATATTCTTTATTATTGTTGTACCTTATTTATATATCAGTTGAAGCTTCACCACATCATGGGCCCTAGTTCCTCTCCTTCATTTCCTTTTCTGGTGTTGTTTTTCCTTTTATATTCACATACAATTTATCACAAGGATTGTAATTTTGATCAAAGCTGTTGTTACAATGTTATCTCAACTTCCCAACCTTATTATGCTTTCATGTTTGAGAGTTTGTTTTCAACATCTATCTAAAAGGTTTAGTTAATGCTAATGAAATGGAATGGTACCATCAACAATAGGGTGATTATGACTAGATTATGGCCTTAATATCAAGATTTTTTTTAATGTTATTTGTAGTTAAGATTAAATAAATTTTTAGTTCTTTTAAAAAATTTCGTTTTTATTTTTAGTCTATAATTTTAAATCAACTCTGATGTATTTTACGAATTTTTAAATGTTTTTTTAGTAATATTTAATATATTATAAAAAAATTTCTACAAAAATTTAAAATATTATGAATTAAATTTGAATTTTTAAACATCAAACGGTGAAAAGTTCATATTTAATTTCTAATTTGTTAAAAAATTCTAAATTTTTGTAAGAAAGTTGTTAAATATGTTCTAATCATTATCACAAAAAATTATTAAAAAATTCAAAGCATACACAAGAATTGATTTAAAATTATGGACCAAAAATGAAAACGAAAAAAATTTAGGACTAAAAGTTAACGAATTTTTTTTATTAAAACTAAAAATAAAATAGTAAGATTTTACAATGATTAAAAACTTAGTTAACCCTTGTATTTATGATCACAATTAATAATAGGAAAATATTAGTTAATACGACAAATATGTATCGTGGTGCATCACAAAGCGAGATGATTGCACAAAACAGTAATACATTTTTGTCAAATTTGAACAACTATATTTTCTCTTTTCATAAGAGTTTATCTTATGCAGGAGTTTGTGATCACTTTCATTCGTCACAAAGCTAAACATGATTATATAATGTTTGATCATAATTATCTACGTTATCAATCAACTCAACATAATTGTGATTAATATTACCACCGCGATTTAAAATCTTATTTATGATGGCAAGAGTAATGCTAGGGAGAGTCAAAACACACTTTTTGTCAAGAACTAGTAACATACCCCTTAACAATTCAAATTTCAATAATTTTTTTTTTTTAATTTCTAATATGAGGATTGAGTAACAAATTAAAGGAAAATTAAAGGCAAATTAAGAAGTACCCATGCTCATGCAAAATATTGGGACAAAAGTGTTGTTAAGACTAGAAGTTGATGGAAACTCTAACCGATTCTCATTGAGTTGAATGATTATATACATTAGTTAGTTATGGAAATTACTAATAGAAAATTACATCGATAGATACTAATGGGCTTAATTGCCTATATTGGACTAACAACATGACCCTATTACATGAGACAGACCCACTAATAATTTTCCTTTAAACAAAATTGCTAACTAGCAACTCAAGTTTACAACAAACATCATAATTTTGTAACACACAGACAACTGAATCATCAAACTCTACAGACACCAAGCTCTTCACGCATCTTTAGGAAAACTTCTATTTTTAGGAGTTTAGTCTTTATATCAGCCATTGGCTTATCTAATTTGCAATGATGTAGTTCTATAATTTCCTCATTGACTAGGTTTCTTAAGAAATGAAATCTAATGTATACATGCTTACTTTTTTCATGGAGCATATGATTTTTAGACAGCTTAATGGTTGAGATGTTATCACATTATATCATGGAGGTCTTGTTTTTAGGAAGTTCTAACTTCTTAAGAATTCTCCTTAACCAAATAGTTTGACATGCACAATTTGCAGCTGCTATGAATTCAACTTCAATGGTGGATAGAGTGACTACAAGCTGATTTTTGGAGCACCAACGCACAACTCCGAAACCAACTTCAGTGGTGGATAGAGTGACTACAAGCTGATTTTTGGATAGAAATGTCACTTTACAAGGAAGGGGATTTGAATTGTAAAGTTACCTATTTAAACTTTCCTTGTTAAAACTTAAAAATAACTCAAGATTAATCTTGGTTGAGAAAATGGAGAACGTTCTTAGTTCTGGAAATAGAAAACGAAGAACGTTATTAGTTAGTTAAAAAAAGGCAGATTGATCTTGGTTGTGAAAATAGAAAACGGATAACGTTCTTGGTTTTGGAAATAGAAAATGGAGAACGTTCTTAGTTTGGTTAAAAAAACAGACATTGATTTGTCTATTTAACTTTAGTAAATGAAAGACTGAAAGTAAATAGAGATAGGGAAGAGCTATCACACAACAATTTATTCTGGTTCACCCAACCCGAGCTACGTCTAGTCCCCACAACTGTGAGATTTTCCACTAAGTGTTCAAAATGAAGAACCTTCTTGGTTTTACAGCACCTAGCTCAGATCAGCCTTGATCTGTTACAAACTTCAATCTTTTCCACCTAGAAAGGAATTCAATCAGGTCACCTATCAATCTTTGATAGGATTTTTACACTTCACCTTTTAAGCTTAAAAGGATTTTCTAAACAAACCACTCAAGCTATAAACAAACCTTATAGTCTTGAGTTTACACGATAATAATTTAAAATGTTTGGCAGAATCTGTTTAATCTCAACTCTTGTTTGAGGTTTAGATTCTTTACAAGAGGTTTCAGTAAACTAATAACAATGAACTCGAGACTGAATGTTACTAATTTCTTGTGAGACTTTCAAGTATGAATGTGAGTGATTGATGATTTTTCTTTGCACTTAAATGTTGTAATTTTCATTAAGATATGGAGTTCCTTTTATAGACATTTGAGGAGGTCCATGTCAGTTTAAAATGACCGTTGGAGGGGTTTCCTTGGTCAAGGGGTAGATTAAAATAATCAGTCTTCAAAGTAAGACTTTTGACTAAACTTTTCTCCTTTTTGACTTCAAGACTTTCTGGTCTTTGTGTATTCTCTGTCATCTGATTTGTACAGTTCTTGAGGGTCATTTGATCACGAGAATATGTGTCTTGTAAACAAGTTGAAGTTTCAGTTTCAAGAACGTTTTGGGTCTGTATATCAGAAGCTGGAGAATATTCTTGAGTTGTATGATAGAAGCTGGAGAATGTTCTTGAGTTGGAGAATGATTGATCTTGACTTAATTTTGTTATTTTGTCTTGATTCAAATCTTTACTTCTTAGATCTTTTGGAGTGATTCTTTTGCTAATATAAGAGTTGTACATTCCTTGTATATGTACTGATAATCCATTCAAAATATGCATGATCTTTCCTTGCATTAAAAGCTGGCTTGAGATGTCTTGATGAAGTAAAAAACGTGGATAACATTCTTGGTTTTCCAGAAAAATGTCTAGAACGTTCTTGGTTTCTGGCAGTTCATTTTTAGTTTATTCTTTAAACTGATTTTGCTTGCTTTTGCTTAGTACATATCTTGGATTATCACACTCAAAAGCACATGTTAAATAACACATAATTTAAAATCATAATTAGAGTCTTTAATTAATCTTTGTTTGTTTACATCAAAATAATTAATTGAGATTTTGTCTTAACAAAAACATGTCCAAAAGTATTTTTCCTATCATCATAGTCCCCTGCATAATCACTATCACTATAAACAAAACTCCTTTTATTCACAATTTTTTGTATAACAAACCAAGGTCCATTATGCCTCTCAAGTATCTCATGATTCTCTTGGTAGCTTGCAAATGTAATTCAGTTGGTTTATCCATGTATCTTCTAATCAAGGAGACAACATACATAAGGTCTTGTTGTCGTCAAATGCATCAAGGAACCTATCATTTTCTTGTAGTAGGTTTCATATACCTTCTCATCGTTTCCTTCTTTGTTAAGTTTTGATTTTGGAACTATTGGTCTCATTATTGGTTTGCAGTGTTTTATTCTATACCTGCTCAAAATTTCTGTTGCGTACGTTGTTTGATTCATTGAAATTCCATCTTCATTCTGCTTTACTTCAACATTTAGAAAGAAGTTCATTTTACCAAGATCTGTCATATGAAATCTTTATTTCATAGATGATTTGAATTCTAAGAACATGGGTTCATAGTTTCTAGTAAAGATTAGATCATCTGCATAGAGGCTAATAATGCGTAAGTTACTCTTACTACAAGACTCATTTGAAGATTAGATCATCTACATGGAGGCTAACAATGAGTAAGTCACCCTTACTACTTATATTTTAAAGGTGATTTTATGAATCCTTCGTTTGTAAAATAGGAATCAATCTTACTATAACAAGCTCTTGGAGTCTGTTTTAAACCATATAAAGACTTCTTTAACTTATAGGCTTTGTGCTCAACTCATTTCTTCACATAGCCAAAAGGTTGTTCAACAAAGACAATTTCTTTTAGATCCCCATGAAGGAATGCACTTTCCACATCTAGTTGATAAACACTCCACCCTTTTAATGTTGCCACTGCAACAATTGTCCTTATTGTATCTCATCAAACAACTGGAGTAAATACCTCTCTATAGTCAATGCCATGTTGGTGAAAAAAGCATTTGGCCACCAACCTTGCTTTATGTTTCTCAATCTCACCCTTCTTATTGAATTTGGTCTTAAACACCAATTTTCTTGGAATCTTTTGGCAGGCTTGATAGCTCTCGGTCTCCATTCCTTTCTATGGCTTCTATCTCAACATCCATAGCCTTCTTCTACTTATCACTCTTCGCAACTTCCTCAAAGTTGAGAGGATCCTCAGCTTGAGCAAAAGAAACAAGATTAAGCTTTTCTTCTAATTCAACTTCATTGGTGACATAATCTTCTAAATATGTTTGCCTTATTCTTATCCTCCATTCACTTGGATCATTCCCTTCTTCTTTAGAACTGCTTTTTTATTTGCTTCTAACATTGACATCTAAATCTTTACTTCTTGATACACCCTGTGCAACATTGTTTTGATTGTTATAAGTAGAGGCATAATTGTCTTGATCTCCATTTTGTCCCTCCCCCAGATCAAGCAGCTGAAATTGGTGATCCGCTTCTTCCACTCCCACCTTTCTTCCTCAGCAAATTTTGAAGTAGCAATGTCACTTTACAAGGGAGGGGGTTTGAATTGTAAAGTTGCCTAATTAAAAATTTCCAGTTAAAACTTAAGAAAATAACTCAAGATTAATCTTGGTTGAGAAAACAAAAAACGGAGAACGTTCTTGGTTCTGGAAACAGAAAATGGAGAACGTTTTTGGTTAGCTTAAAACATAAATCGATTTGTCTATTTAACTTAAATAAATGAAATACTGAAAGTAAATAGAGATAGGGAAGAGATATCACACAACGATATATCCTGATTCACCCAACTTGGGCTACGTCCAGTCCTCTCAACCATGAGATTTTCCACTAAGTGTTCAAAACGAAGAACCTTCTTGGTTTTACACCACCTAACTCAGATCAACCTTGATCTGTTACAAACTTCAATCCTTTCCACCCAAAAAGGAATTCAATCAGGTCAGCTATCAATCTTGATAGGATTTTACACTTCACCTTTTAACGTTAAAATGATTTTCTAACAAACAACTCAAGCTATAAACATTTCTTATAGTCTTGAGTTTACACAATAATGATGTAGAGTGTTTTACTAGAATCTGATTAAATCTCAACTCTTGTTTGAGGTTTAGATTCTTTACAAGAGATTTTAGTAAGCTAATAAATTCGTGAGAGAATGTTACTGATTTCTTGTGAGACTTTCAAGTGTGAATGTATGTGATTGATGATTTTTCTTAGCACTTGAATGTCGTGATTTTCATTAAGCTTTGGAGTTCCTTTTATAGACATTTGAGGAGGTCCATGTCAGCTTAATATGACCGTTGGAGAGGTTTCCTTGGTCAAGGGTTAGATTAAAATAACCAGTCTTCAAAGTAAAACTTTTGACTGAACTTTTCTTCTTTTTGACTTCAAGACTTTATGGTCTTGTGTATTCTCTGTCATCTGATTTCTACAGTGCTTGAGGGTCTCTTGATCACGAGAATATGTGTCTTAAAGTCATGCTGAAGTTTCAATTTTCAAGAACGTTCTTGGTCTGTATCACATAAGCAGGAGAATGTTCTTGAGCTGTATCACAGAGGTTGGAGAATGTTCTTGAACCTGGAGAATGATTGATCTTGTCATTTTGTCTTGATTCAAATCTTTTCTCCTTTGATCTTTTGGAGTACCTCTTTTGCTAATCTAAGAGTTGTACATTCCTTGTATATGTACTGGTAATCCATTCGTGATTTGCAGGATCTTTCCTTGCATTAAAAGCTATCTTGAACTTTCTTGATGAAGTCAATAACGTGGAGAACGTTCTTGGTTTTTCCAGAAAAATGTCCAGAACGTTCTTGGTTTCTGACAGTTCATTTTTAGCTTTTTCTTTAAACTTATTTTGCTTGCTTTTGCTTAGTACCTATCTTGGATTATCATACTCAAAAACACATGTTAAATAACACATTATTTAGAATCAAAATTAGAGTCTTTAAAAGGGAATAACCAGAATGTTCTTTTGTAAAACTAGAAGATTCTTCGTTTCTGTTTTGTATGAGTGAGTGCTGGATTTGGAGCTTCGACATCTGTTATTGTGTCATGCTTTCCTGCTCTGTGCGCAGGCTATTCAGAGGTGCAGTTGCAGTGTCTTATCATGTCTGTCATGACTGTACTTGTTGCTTTATCAATTTGAAGATTGATCTTGCTTGTTAGTTCTTAATGTTCAACTTTTGCCTTTGTTAATCTTTTGACGAATTTGTTACTTTTTGACAGCTATTTATAGACCAGCTATATTGTACTTGTATTACTTATGTAGTGCCTCATTTGTCCAAGTTGTACTTGTTTTATCTATGCCATCAATCTTGAAGATCAATCTTGCAAGTTACTCTTTGTACATTGTTTTGGCTTTGTTGATTATTTTGATGAATATGTCCAAATAGTAACCTTGAGTATGTAATGTTGTTCTTGATTTTTTTCTATGTAGCTTGCTGCATTTTCGTAGTTTGGAATAATCTTGAATTAAGAAAACTTTGTTCTTAGTAAACCAGAATGTTCTTGGACTGACTGCTGTAAAAGCCAAAATGTTCTTCGTTTTTTCCAGACTTCAGTTTTAATAACCAGAACATTTTTTGTTTTTCAGACTGTTGTCTTTTTAATAAACCAGAATGTTCTTTGTTTTTCGAAACTTCAGTTTTAATAACTAGAACATTCTTCGTTTTTCAGACTGCTGCCTTTTTAATAAACCAGAATGTTCTTAGTTTTCCAAAATGATCTTGTTATCAATTTCCATTTAAGACATGATTTGTTGTGATTTATATCATGATGTGATCATTGATTGTTGTATGAAAATATTTGATCACCTTCTTCGTGAAGATGCTATCTTGAAGATGTAATAATTATTCTCTTGAATGATTGACATATGATATATTCTTTTTGAGATTCTTGCAATATTGAGTAGATACTTATGCACTTTGATGATGTGAATGTCTTCTTGCAATTCATGTTCCTTAAATAAAACTCAAGTGCAATTAATTACCATTCATAAAATTTAATCATTTATTTCATAAGGTTTATTATCATTAAAACATATATCAAAAAGGTTTTTTCCTCAACAAATTTTACATCTTTACATATTAAGATTTTCTTCTCAATAAAATCATAAAGCTTGTATGATTTTGATTCCTCACTAATTCTTAAGAGTATGCATTTGACCCTTATAGTATATTTTGCATGCGTTCTCACTTTCTTCACAAAAGTGGGTACCCATTGGGTCACACTCCAAGTTTCATACCTCAATTTTATAAACACTACTATGTAATCTCTCATACTTCTTTATTTGTTCAATTAACATTATTAACTCTAACTATTATCATTTCCAACAGTTAGTTATGGAAGTTACTAACAGAAAATTACATCACCAAGTACTAATTGGCTTAACTTCCTATATTGACTAACAACGTGGTTCTACTACATGATAAATGCCCACTAAAAATCAGCTAACAGGCAAGAAGAATTAATATATCTTTTTTATCTCTCTCTTTAAATATAAATACGAGATGTTTTGGATGAATTCAACTCTAATTTGCATTTTATATTCTTTAATTTGGAATAGATTAGGTTTTATTGAATTCAGATTTGTTAATATTGATATTGGTCTAGAATTCAGATTTTATCTCTCTAAATTTTTCTGACAATATTTTTAAAGAGACATATATTGAGTTCCTTTAATTATTTTAACTTGAGTTTTGGTCTAGGTCCCTAAATAATTTTTTATCTTTCTTTTTATTTAATAATATTTCCAAAATGTTACAAATAATAAGAGCTTGGTGACTGCCAAGAAACCAATATAATTAAGATGTCTTGATTTGCCGCGATGCTTATGCAATACTTTTTTTTAATAATATAAAGAGATGGCATTTGACCGAGGCAAAGTAGATTTGGTTTCTTGAATGCTATAACAACAAAAATTAATTGGGAATGTGACACATCAGGTTTTGCAAGCAGCTGTCTAAAGACCAGAGCATTCTCTGTGGTTAAAATATTATGTGCATTATGTTGCTAATGTGACTAAATTTCACATTTTTAGTGCTTATGAGTTACTCAAGTGGCTAATATGTGGACAATAGATTCTAATCCAATTTTCATTTTAAAAATCCTTCCGACCAAAATGTGAATGGGCAATAACTCATTTTGTACCACAAAAGAATACAAAAACACACTTGAGAGTGAATAATCAATTAAAAAAGATATGATGCAGAAGACAAGTACTCTCTCTCTGGCCTCTTATTATTAAACAATCAACATTTTGTTTTTAGCCTTACATACATGTCTTCACGTGAGATGTTTAGGAAAAGTTTCCTAATAGATTTTGCGTATTTAATTAGGTGAATCTAAACATTTCCATTAATTATTTATCGTCTCTTAAAAATTTCACATAAAAAAATTCATCCATACCACAATTGTATGATGTAACAGTTGTAGTTGTAGAATAGTTAAATTTAACTATTTCAATAGTTGTTACACCAGGTACATGCGGTAAGGAATAAAATTCCAAATTTCATCATACACAATAAATCTAAAACATTAAATTCATCAATCAATTTAGAAAATATTTGGTTTCTCTATGGTGAGGTCCTATTTGTCCCCACATTACGAACCTTTGCTGTTCGTTTTTAGCTAAAGGGGTTGGAGAAATCTTATAGAATCACCCTTATAGTGTTAGGCAAGTCCAACAAAAACAAGGACCCCACAATCCACTTTTACAACTTTTCTCATTAAAATTAAATAACTTTTATCTACTTAAAAAGTTTTATGATCCATCATCAAAGGTTGTGTCTCAATTCTCATATACTAAAAACCTTTTGAATCATCAACTTAATGCTAAAAAGGAATATAGTGTTTGTTGGGAGTGTTTTAGTTTTAAGCCACTATAACATTATTACTACTTTTTTTTCTGACAAAAACATCATAAAAAAAAGCACACAAGACAAAAGAATTAAGTCAAAGTGGAAAGATAGAAACATTTTTCCAAAACAGTGTTTATTATATTTATGCATATGCATTAACAGTAAGAGTTTGTAGGGTAAGAATTGGATTTTAATGTAAGAAGAGATAAGAGTGTAGGAACAGGGAAGTAAAGAAGACCTGGTACAACTACAACTGCCATGTTCAGGGGTTCCTTGGAGTAGCATTAAAGACACATTTTCAGATCTTTCTTTTCCTTACCAGCACAACCCAAATGAAAAAAATTTCATATTTATGAAAAAAATAATAATAATAACTAATGGAAACAAAAAGGAAAGAAGCTTTTATAAGAGGAAAGTTGCATTGATATCTTGTGATAAACTTTTAGCTGGAAAAAAGAAAAAAATGAGTTGTGGTTTTCTTACAATGATCTTCATCATTATCATCACACTCTTGATTCCTCTATCATCATCACAAAGAACTCACATTTTGAATGTTGGTGGTTTCATCAATGCAGCTAGAAGCTTCCATGTTCAAAACTTACAAGACATGTATTTCATGAAGGAGAAGAATGAACAACAAGAAAATGAAAACCAAGTTGAGAAAATCTCAGGATTAGATGAGAATGAAGTGAAACAAGGTTTTATTGTTGAAAAGTTCAGATCTTTACTTGGATTAAGAAGTTTCCACAAAAGGGTATCTTCAAATGTTGATTCTTCTGAGTTTCTCACACCATCACCTTCTCCATCACCAAATATTGAAGCTGAATCTCCTTCTCCAGCACCTTCACCAGTAATGCATTTGCATCCTCATTTTCATCATCAAAGACATCATTTTTATTGGAATCAGACACCTAAAAAGCTTCATCATGATGATGATAGAGGCAGGGTTAAAAGAATACTAGTAGCTGTTTTTGTGTCTTTAGGAGTTGCTGCATTTTTGTGTGCTCTTGGCTTAATCTTATTCTGCAGGAAACTCACAAATCACAAAAAGAAACCAAAAAGGACAATGCCACTTTGCAACAATACAAAAGGAATTACAAAAGGTGGTTTTCAAAATTCATCAAACAATAATAAGGTTAGTTTAAATCAAGGACTAGATCTGTTTTATCTTGAATCTTTAGGTGAAGATATTGAACAACATGGTTGTACTTTGAAAAAGACTAGTAGTGAGAATAATGGTTTAGATTATGATAATGTTGTTATAAATTCTTCCACTAAAGAAATTGTGTCGGTTCATGAAGAAGTGGAATTAGTAAAACATGAAAATGAAGATAATATTGTTGATGAAGATTGTTGTAATTCATCGGATGATGAAAGCTTTCATTCATTTGTTGATTCACAATCAAATACAAGACTTTCTAATGGTAGCATTAGTGACACACACACTTTGTCACCTCAAAATTCATTTTCATTATTACCAAAAGACCAATTTCCTAATTCTCCTCAAAACTCAATCTCAAACACACATTCTCAACAAAAACATGAAGACCAAGAGATTGAAGAAACCTTTGACCAATGTCCAAAAACACCTTCTTCACCACCACTTCCTCCTACACCCCCTCCACCACCACCACCAACACCCCCCTTGCAAATGCCACTTTTTTCTTTACATTCTCTAACATCTTCATCTAGAGTTTCATCTCACTCTCCACTTTCATTTACATCTTCTCATACCTTGTCATCTCCTATAAATTCAGAAACTTTTTCAGGATCAAATCATCAAAGTCCTGAAAAAGATTCATTTTCTCCATCTACACCTAACCAAACAAAATCTCCTCTTACCAACAAAATTCCACCACCACCATGCCCTCCTCCTCCATTTCCAAAAGGTGCCAAAACACCTCCTCCTCCACCATCTCAATTCCCTCAATTTACACCACTTGGTAAAGATGGTTCACCACTTCCAAAACTCAAACCACTTCATTGGGACAAAGTAAGAGCAGCACCAAATAGGACAATGGTTTGGGACAAACTAAGATCAAGCTCATTTGAGTAAGTTCAACTTCATAAATACTCTGTCCGAAATGAAATATAAACAAAAAATATTTGAAAATTTGATTAAATTTAGACTAGATGTTTAAACCAGATACATCTAGTCTAAATTTAGACTCATCAACTTTTTAAATATGTTTTTCTTTATATTTCATTGCATAGGAATTATTTATTTATTTATTTGAGTTCTTCATATTATTAAAAAATTTCACTTTTTGTAAGCATGTAATGAATTGTTAATCAGGTTTGATGAGGAAATGATTGAGTCACTTTTTGGGTACAATTTACAAAATTCAGTGAAAAATGAGGAAAGTAAGAGTAAAACTCCATCTCCAAGCAAGCATATACTTGAGCCAAAAAGGTTGCAGAACATAACAATACTATCAAAAGCTCTGAATGCGACAGCTGAACAAGTATGTGATGCACTAATGCAAGGTAAAATTTCTCAATTACAGTATGAAACACTTGTCACACACATAAATAAAATTCCCATCTACAGGTGGTTAAATTATTGCTTAACATGTTCCAAAGTGCAATTGTCATAAATAAATATGCTGGAAATAAAACAATTAGTCCCATACTCGTGAATTTTATTTTTTCAAACTAGTTTAGTAGTTAGATTCTCCCACTTTAAATATAAAGAAGGGAGAAATTTCGAATTTGAACTCAAATCCCTTTATATTAATGTTTTAAGGGACATATTCATGAAATTATTATGTAAGAAATGTAACTTTTACTCAAACAATAATCTAATACTCCCTTGCTTCTAAAATAATTATCATTTTAGCAAATGTAAAATATTTCAAAATAAGTGGTGTTTTACTTTTTTTATAATGTGACATTAATTTAAACTTTTTTATTTTCATTCTTAAATTATTGTGTGTATCACTTTTAAATTATTATATTTCACAATAGATTATGACAACAGTTAATAAAAATAATTTTATAAAATAAAATGACAACGATCTTTCATTCATTTATAATTTTTCTTGATTTATGTGAAAAAAATCACTTATTTTAAAAATGATATTTTGACTACACAAATGATGTCAAATATATATAATACTACCCTTTTGTATTTTTTTATCGATTTTGATCTCCCTTAATTACATTGACCTTTATGTTGAATGTATTTTTATAAGGTGTAACATAAGTTTAGGATTTGTGATTTTCAAATAGCATTCATTGTTCTAAAGTAAAATGTAACAATGACTTTGGTTTATGGCACTATAGACGCATATGGGTTTTATACCATATTTTGAGGACAATTTATGGTCAAATAAACATTTTCAAAGATGGTAGTATTAAATTGTTTTGAAAAGCAGGGAAGGGATTGTGTTTGCAACAATTAGAGGCATTGGTGAAAATGGTACCTACCAAAGAAGAAGAGGGTAAGCTCTTCAATTATAAAGGTGACATCAATGAATTAGGGTCCGCCGAAAAGTTTGTGAGGGAAGTGCTTAGTGTACCATTTGCTTTTCAACGAGTAGAAAGCATGCTTTTCAAAGAGACTTTTGATGATGAAGTTGTTCACCTAAGGAACTCATTTTCAATGCTAGAGGTAACCACTAGACCAAAATTTAATATTTATTCACCACATAATTTTGTCCTATTGCAACCAAAATTTCACCATGTACTAGCAAAATGTACTCACATGTTTGGTTCACTCAAGCACCAATTTAGTCCATCAACTATAGTCATAATTTAATCATTAAAATAACAAAAAAATATTAATTAAAATAATTATTAAAATTAAAAATCATCAATCACATTAGTTCTTTAGAGTCGACCAAATTATTTTCGTAAATTTTCTCGAAAAGTCCAATGCTATCGATGATTTTTAATTTTAACAACATATTGAATTTTATTTTGCTTATTTCATAATCAAATTTTCTAGTAAATCTTACGATTTCAAGAATTAAATCGGTGATCTATTTATTTTAACATGGACATGCATTACTATATTTTAAATCGTGAAAGCAAGAATAATTAAGTGTATGTTTATTTGACAATTAGTTTAGCATAATCAAAATAATATATAGTTTATGAGAATATAAATACAAGTTTTTATCTGTAATCTTAAACTTAAATCAGTTTTCTTTTGTATTTGTAATTCTAAACTCTAAAAATTGTGTTAATTAATGTCGTATACAAGGAGGCATGCAAGGAACTAAGATCAAGCAGACTCTTCTTAAAACTTCTAGAAGCAGTACTCAAAACAGGAAACAGAATGAACGTGGGAACAATAAGGGGAGGTGCAAGAGCATTTAAGCTCGACGCACTTCTCAAACTAGCAGATGTTAAAGGAACCGATGGCAAAACCAACTTGCTCCACTTTGTCGTTCAAGAAATTGTTCGTTCAGAAGGAATAAGAGTTTCTGACAGCATAATGGGAAAAATAAGCACAAAAAACAACAATAAAAACAGAACAGAAGAAGAGAAAGAAGAAGATTACAGAAAAATGGGATTAGAATTAGTGTCTGGTCTCAGCACTGAATTATACAACGTTAAAAAGACAGCAACAATTGACTTAGATGTTCTTGCTAGTTCTGTTTCGAATCTAAAAGAAGGAATGGTTAGGCTGCAACATTTGGTTGAAAAAGAGTTGCTTGAGGATGAAGTAAGCTATAATTTTGTGGTGAATATGAAGATGTTTTTGAAATATGTTGATGGAAATTTGAAGGAGTTGGAAGGTGATGAAGATAGAGTTTTGACACGTGTTAAGGAAATAACAGAATATTTTCATGGTGATGTTAGTAAAGAGGATAACCCATTAAGGATATTTGTGATAGTGAGAGATTTTATGGGAATGTTGGATAATGTTTGTAAAGAGCTTAGAAGGTCTAAAACTACACGTGCACCAAACCCTCTTGCTCCTTTCAGATAGATTAGAATTTGACACTTTTTTTGTATTTTTTTTATGTGTGTTTATAGGAATTGAAAATTTTCAAACAACTTGAGTGTAATTTTTATTGGAATATGTTGACTTTTTGTTCTTTTACTTTTATTGTATAGTGCTACTTGTAGTGGAATTGGAATGTTCTTTACGGCTTATAAAATTGTTATCCCAACGTGTTTTTTTACTTTTTTTGCACACTTGTGTTGTAAATGGAAAACAGAACCAGAGAAAAAGAAATAACAGATATTTATAAATCTTGGAAAAAAAACAAATAGATTTATAAATGGACCGTCACTGCCTAGCTATCTTAATTGTGACAATTTTTGGGTTGCCTTTGTTGCAACCACCAGCACATTTATTGTGCTGCGTTGTTGTTGTTGTTACAGAAAATGTGAATCAACAGTTACTAGAGTTTAAAAAGAGCAAGCACTTTCACTAAAAATAAATAAACAATCATTTTTAATACGAGAAACTTACACACTTTGTCACAATGATATTTAAAAGAAGATAAATGTATTTAAAATTCTCTAAATTTTTCTCGAGCAAATCATTATAACATTAAATATTATTAAATATTATGTAATTCTCCGTTAATTTTGTCATGTTGTCATTATTTTTTACAACTACCGACAAGTTTTGAATTTCCATTTTATTTTATGTACTTAATATGCCGAATATGAATTACAATACATTAATCCTCAAGCAATTATGTCTTAGCATAAAACATAATTCAAATCATGCTTACGAAGGGTGCATGGAATGAAAAATGGAAGCAATGATCAACTGTAAAAGAAATCTTTATCACGAATCGAAAAGAATGTTGTGACCGGTGTCTTGAGGTAAAAAAAATATTTTTAATATATGTTTTAATAATAACAAACTTTATGAAATAAATTATTAAATTATATGAATGGTGATGTACTAATAATTGCACTTGAGTTTTATTTAAGGAATATTGCATAAGTGAACAAGCAAAAAGTCATTCACATAATCAAAGTTTATAAGTATCTACTCAATAATGAAAGAATCTCAAAAAGAATATATCATATATTAATTATTCAAGAGAATGATTGTTACATCTTCAAAATAGCATTTTTACGAAGAAGTATGAAAAAACGAAGATCATTCTGGTTTATTAAAAAATAACAGTATGGAAAACAAAGATCATTTTAGTTTATATAAAAACAACAGTATGAAAAACGAAGATAATTCTGGTTTATTAAAAACATAATTCTAGAAAAACGAAGATCATTCTAGTTTATTAAAAAACAACAGTCTGAAAAACGAAATAATTATGGTTCATTAGAAACAGAATTTTGGAAAAACAAATATCAGTCTAGTTTATTAAAAACAGAAGTCTGGAAAAACAAAGATCATTCTAGTTTATTATCAAGATCATTCTAGTTATTTCATTTATGGGCATAAGTAAAATGAACCATTCTCCAAAGTCCAGGTTTTAAGATAAACGGATATCAAGACTAATCAAAACAATTATCAAAGCCCAAAAGTTTAGTTAAAGGTCCAAAGAAGCAAACAACATCAAGATCAATCTCTAAATTGATGAGCTATGAGCAAGGACATTGTTGTTGCACCTTTTTGCATAAAGTACATCATGCTTTTGAGACAAAGGACTAAAACCAAACAACTGCTAAATCCTTCTGCCACATTTTTTTTATTCAACACAAAATCAAGAATGTTCTGGTTTTATAAAAAAATTCTTGTTATTCTCTTTTAAAGAAAAAATAAAAACAAATCATTTTCCACAGTCCAAACCACATATTAAAGAGTATCAATACCACATATTAAAGAGTATCAAGACTAATCAAATCAATGGTGAAACCCAGAACTCAAGTTGAATGTCCAAAGGAGCAAAGCAACCTCCATATTGATGATAAGATTGATCTTCAAATTGATGAGTTGTGAGCAAGGACGCAAGTACATTGTACTTACATTATTATACAGAAAGCTCTGCATAATTCTGATTTAAAACAGTTCCAACTAACATTTGACAGCCCATTCACTCACTCATTCACGTTTTCCATCAAGCTCAAAACAAGAACGGTATTCGTTTGTCAAGAATGTTATGGACATCAATATAAACACATGTTTAATTGTTTTAAAACATATCTACCACTTGGGAAGCGTGTCCAACGATCATATTCAGTTTAAACTGAATATTCAAAGTATTTTATCATCTATAAATTGAAGATCAATTGGAAGGTGAAGGCAAGAGTTCAATTTACAAATCTACCAACACTAGTTCAAGTAAAAACAAGTCAAAAACTCTTCAAGCAAACTCCAGCTCTCTTCACTATATTTGTGGATCAGTATTTACTGAGTTTGTCTTTATTTATCTCAAACAAGTGTTGAGAAGTTTCAAGATCCCAAACACTTTTATCATACACATTATTTGTAACTCAAATCTATCTTTTATGTTATATTGAGTATGTTTGTAAAAATTCTTTCAAGGCTGAAAAGCGACTGTAAAAATCTTTTCTAGGTTGAAAGGTGAAGATTGTAATTGATCAACGTGCGATCAAGAGAAAATGTGTGAAGGAGAACATTCTAGTTCTGAAGCACGTAGTGAAATTATCATGGTTGTGATGACTAGACTAGTCCGATTTGGGTGAACCAGTATACTTTTTGTGTGTGATTTTTCTATCCCTTATGTTTAATTATTTGCACACACAAATCACATCTCACTATAAACTAATCTAGTTTATTTACTTCTAACATATCCATAACATTTTGTTTCAACCAAGATTGATCTTGAGTTAATTTAAATTAAGCACATGAATCAAAATTGTAAAAAGATCACAATTCAAACTTCCATTTCTTGTGATTGACATTGCTACTTCACGGTGCACAAGCTATACTTTTAGTCTGGCAAACCTATCAATTAACTTAACAATTAAACGATTTTCATAGTTATAAATAACAATTTAAAAATATATAATATTTCTCAAAATTTCGATAGAGTATCCTCTGTAACTTCAACGTTTCCAAATTTTAAAATTCTGTTTTAAACGTTTAACTCTGTCAATATTTCAAAGGGCGAATATAAATATTTAATACATTTCCAAATGACTTTCTATACTCAAAATAGTTGCAAAATACATCACGACTCAAAAAATACTTAACATAAGTGATAGCATTTCAGCAAGTGTACTGAATCGTTGTAGGTAATAATTAAAACGGTTGTACCGAGTGTCGAACTCAAGGATTGCGTTTTACTATCGAATTATGTTTAATTACTGAAATTGAACAAAAAGTTTCTAGATTGATTGGAATAATATTTGAATTAATGAAAGTAATAAAATTGAACTTTTTCAATGAGAAAAATATCAGGGATGAGTTTCACTACGAGTCCAACCTTGGTTTCTAATTTGATCCTAATTACTGAATTCCTTTATTGAATTATTACCGAATTTTCTTTAGTATTCTTGCCCTAATGTCTTAGTGACATAACCTTTAATTCCAAAATAACCCCTAATTCCTTAGTGGATTTAAGATTAGGATTAAGCTTTTTTACAGTGCAAAAATTATCTTTTTAAACTGTTGCCTCTGCAGCTAATTCAATTGGTTTCATGACCTGCATTTATCCCTAGACTACAATCTCATGAATTTCTCATCTCAAGCATTTGTGAAGTCCACTTCCGTTTCAAAATGCGAATCGTAAAACATTTTAATGTTGATCAAACAATAAAAAGCATTAAGCACATAGATGAGAAAAATAATTCAATAAATTTATTCATATAATCAGGAATCAAATCAGACAAATAAGAGTTTCATCTTGTTTCACTCATCCCTAACAAATAGGGTTTAGTTACTCATGACAAAGATTAAAGAGATAGGATTAAAGAAGAATTACAAGAAAGATTCGTGAATCTTTCTTGATAAAAACTCCTTCAATGGTGTAGAACAGTCGTCTCTGAGTTTCTCTGCTAGAGCACAAGTCTCTAAGCTTCCCAATAGACCAAAAGATCCCTAGAAAATAAGAAAAACTCATTTTTATACATTCTGCAGTGCGCCATGCGCCCCAGGCGCGTGCTTTGCACTTCAGGCGCATTTGAACAGATTCAGAAAGGCAGAAATGCGCCCCAGGCGCGTGATTTGCGCTTCAGGCGCACAACATCTGATGTCTGACATTTACTACATTTTTCTCCTCTTTTGAGTCCAAATTTGATTCCGGTGTCTTCAAGAATGTTCGAGCTATGGATCTTAGCTTTCATTTGCACTTGGTTTGACTGCAATTGGACATCTACAACTCCAGATATGACAGAAATACTTCATGTATGTCATATTGATATCTCACCAAAAGTCAGCACTGCACTAAAATAAAGAAACAACACAAAACTACAAGAAAATATCTACTTAATCAACGAAATAAAAACCTAAACATTTTATTAAATCCAAGAACTAAAATCAACAAAATATATCAAATAAATCCTTAAATTAACTAATGATTGAAGATAAATAAGACTAAAAACAGTGAAAAATATGCATATGATGAAGAGTTATCAATAAGGGTCATCGATTAAGTAGGTCTACCAATAAAAATGATTGAGACTTGAGTCTATTAACAACTTGTTACTCAAATGTATGTGAATCTGGAAAAAAATGAACAACATGAAGGGGTGAGTCACAAAGACTTAGTGAGGAGACCACAAGCACCGCCTACTAGAAGGAAAACACAAAAAGGCACGAAAAATTATTTTACAATATTGTGGCAATTATGCTAAACTGTACTACCTGAAATATAGATAATTCTCAAATAAAGTATGCACATGATAAAATCATTAAACTTATAATTTAGTTGTTCAAGTAGAAATATTTAAAATCCAATTCATAAAGAAGTGAAAACACAATGAGCAACCTTAAAAAAAATCATAGAAAATCAAACAAGTAAAAACATAAATTTTTTTTTAGAATCAAGAGGCAGCTTCATCTCACGCTCTCCTCTCAATCTCGCAATGCATCATAAACATCAATTAAGGAGCTTACATCTCGTTGATAGTCCTCTCCTCATAAGGATGACATATCTCATAGGGGCGGCTCCATCTAACGTATAACTCTCCCTAATCAAAACAAAGTAACTAGGTGCACCTACCTTAGTCAACGATTTCATAATTATAACAACGATTTCCAAAACACATATTTAAATATCATTTCTCGTTGCATGGTAACTCATGAAAATATATTGAAATGTACATCAATTCAATATTTAAATAATTTATAACTCATAAATAAATCAAACTATAAACATATTATATATCAAAGACTATGAACATAAATAAAAGATGAAATCGAGAACAAATTCAAAGGTTGTGTTCCCCAATTTTTAAATAATACTTTAGTATAGAAAACAAGTAAAATAACAATTATAGCATAATAAAAATATGTGACAATGATCATCGTTGCTTACAACTATGGAGAATCGACTAAGTTTGTTCTGCAACAACTTCCAGAGTAGCAAATATGACCTCAACTCTAAGACCCTTAACTTTAAATATTAATATTGGAATTAATGTCAAGGGCATTTTGGAAATTTTTGTAAATATTTAATATATGTATGTTTTAAGTGAATATATATATATATAAATATTTATTTTAGAAGATGAATTAAAATTATTGGATGTAGAATTAAATTAATTTAATTTCAAGTAATTAAATTAATCAGACCATTAAGTAAGGATTAGTGGCTAATTGCAAGACAATTAAAAGTTGGAAATCAGACAAGTGGCAAGTGAGGTGGCACCTTGAAAGCCTATAAATAGGAGTGAGAAGGATGGTGAAGTCAGAACACCATTCCTTCCTCCTCACTGCCCATATTGCATGTACCAACTCCATCTCCCCTCCCATTCTGTCTCTGTTCTGCCATTCCCGAATTCAAATTGAAGAGAGGGAAATTCCTCCAAACACCATTAACTGAAATTCCAACCATCAAACCAGAAAATCCATAGTAGTAAAGTTAATCCCCACCTCGTTACGAAGCCAAAGAGCCCAGTTTTGCAGCAGCAAACTCAGGGAGCAGTTCGCCGTTTTTTACGCTCAGACTTGAGCAGAAGCAGAACACACTACAAGGGTAAGGGCACCTTCCATTTTTAGCTGCATTAGGGCCATGAATGAGTGTTATTTCAGTTCTGTTTTAAGAGAAAAACTGTTTTCGAAAAATGACATTTTGAAAGAAGATGCATTTTGTTGATATGTGATTATCCTGATGGTTGTTGCTGGCTGTTTTTCTAATAAAACATGCTGTTTTACTTATGGGTGAAAGCTGGAAAATGTTTGCATGTTATTTTAATGATGATTAAAATGCATGTCATAAAACTGTTTTGAAAATAGTCTTAAAATGCAAAAATGCATTCTGTTGAAGTTTGTTGTTCTGTGATGCTTGCATGTATTTTTGTGGTATCATGAAAGCTGAAATGCTTTACATGTCATTCTGTTGTTGAGAAAACTGAGTGCTTGCATGTCATCATGATGTTTGATGAAGCTGAGTATTTGCATGTCATTCTGGTGTTTTGAGAAAACTGAATACTTGCATGTTTGTTCTGATGAGTGAGGAAACTTCAATGTTTAAATGATGTTCTGATGGTTTAAAAATCTGAATGATTTGGTGATGGTGACTCTGATTCTGTTCTGTGTTGAGTGATTCTGGTGATATTGAAGATTCTGATTCTGGTTGTTTTGTGTGATTCTGGTGGTGTTAATGGTTTTTAAAGGAAAAGGGATTTTAAATGAGGGAAGTGGTTTGAAAAAGTGCAGAATCCGTTCGATGTTTGATTGTTATTTTTAAAGAAATAGTTTGAAAAAAATGTTGATGTTTCAGGAAGTATTTCACTGGTTTTTCGAAGGTGTATTCGAATACAACATGCGTGTATTCGAATACAACCTGTCCGTCCAGCTTCTGTTTTCCCTAAGTTTTCAAAACCTGTATTCTAATACGAGCTCCTGTAGTCGAATACAGAAGAAGGATTTTTACTTCTGACTAAACCTCTGTATTCGATTACGACTATGTCGTATTCAAATACAGAAGTGAAATTTTAAACACTGTATTCGCATCTGTAGTCGACTACAGGCATGCTGTATTCGACTACAGATTCGAGTTTTTCCAGAAACTCAATTTTTAGCTTCTGTATTCGAATACAAGGAAGCTGTATTCAAATACAGATTTGTGTTTTCCAGAAAAATCAATTTTAATCACTGTCATGTGAGTTTTAAAGTATTGAGAAACTTTGAGAAGGATTTAAATTATTTAAATGAGGTCTGTGAAATGGTTTTAAAGTGGAAGGGATGATGTTTTGAAAAACCTTTAAGGACATGGGAGAAATGCTGAAATTTTCAAGGTTTGGTCTTCTGTATTCAACTACAAGCATGCTATATTCGAATACAGAATGTTAAAACTGTAGTTCATGCTTCTGTATTCGAATACCGGGGATCTGTATTCGAATACAGATTCGAGTTTGCAGAAAATTCCAAGTTTTCTAGAGTGTTTTGTAAACCCTGAGTGTCTGGGGAATACTGGGAATGTTGTGGTGAGTTAAAGTGGAACTTTTGATGAGATTTTGAAGTAGTGGTGATGAAGTTTTAAAAAGTTTACTGATGTAATGAAAGAGGTTGATTTATGCACTGAAATCTGCCTCTGTATTCGAATACCAGAGGGTTGTATTCGAATACAGAGAGTGATTCTATGATGTTTTTGGCTTCTGTATTCGAATACAGAAGAGCTGTATTTGAATACAGATTTGTAAATCCCAGAAAAATCCCAGTTTTAAATATTGTAATTGAATGTTAGAGTCTGGGAAAAAAACATTTCAGAATGTTAATGAATATTTGGCTGTTTAGTCATGTTTGTGATGATGAGAATTTTGATTATGCTGAGATGTGTTAAATATGATTGAGAGGCATGAATTTCTGTTTTGCATATTGTTTCTAGAGAAATGAAACATTGCATATGCATGCATTGCATAGTCAAGTGGTACCCGCGATGGGCCACAGAGTAATGCGCAACCACGTGTTGATCTGTGAGCGATTGCACTAGGTACTGATCTGTGAGCGATTGTACCTTGGTATATAAGTGCTGGTCTGTGAGCGACTGCACTGGTACTGGACTGTGAGTGTATGTACCCTGAAATGCGCAACCACGTGCTGATCTGTGAGCGATATCACGAGTGCTGGTCTGTGAGCGACTGCACTAGGTACTGATCTGTGAGCGATTGTACCTTGGTTTATGTCAAACGTGTTGGTCTGTGAGTGACTGCACGAGTGCTGGTCTGTGAGCGACTGCACGAGTGCTGGTCTGTGAGCGACTGCACTGGTGCTGATCTGTGAGCGATTGCACCCTAGTCATGAGGGCCGTTAAATTGTGCTGGTCTGTGAGTGACTGCACCTTGGTGATTCCAAGAAAAATTATGCATGAGCATATATGCATTACATTGAGGGATTTGACCGGTGTGTCACGATTGTTTATATGATGAATGTTGGAAATTAATGTGTGTGAGAGCTGTCCAGAATCTGAAATTCTGAATTAATGATTGTGTTTTGTTGATGTGTTGTTTGTACTTACCGCATACTTCCTAATCATTGACTGCTGTTTTGAAAAGGCATGTAAGTCATAAATTTTCAAATGCGCGTTATTATTTCTTCATCATCATATGTTATACCATGATTATACATGTGGTTGTGCAATATATGCTATGTGATTATCTGTTATTTTCGGTCGGTGACCCCTTGTTATTATATTGTGGACTTTGGGCTTTGCCCTCAGATGCCTCCCAAACCCACGCCGCCCATGGGTACCCGAACGACGGAAACGTCGTTGAATTTTCTTGATCGCTACTCGCGCACTGTTTGGGCATTCGACCCCCTCTCAAGCAGAGCGACTTATACGGGGTGGCTGGAGCAGACAAGTAGGACTGACGGTGTGAAAGACTTCGTAGAGCGCACTCACGCGAGCATAGAGTTTCTTGTGCCTTCCCGCCTGGTGCTAGAGGCGCACGGAGTTTTCGACGACGCTGAGGAGTCTGCTGAAAGGGTTGAGACGGAGGCCACTGTAGGGGTGGTGACTCCCAACCCTGTGATTGGAAGAGAGATACATGAGTCTGATGCGGTAGAGAAGCGTGAAGAGCTGAGACCAGTAGCGACTGAGATTCCGGGTCCATCTAGGATCTCCGATGATTGCTACGAGATTCCGGCACCGCCAAAGCGGCCACGAGTGTGTATTGACTTGACTTCTGATGAGACCGACCCCTCTCTGCACGAGGAGGATAAGGAGGTTACGTCGAAGCGAGCTGCAGAGTCAGAAGAGACTTGTGTGGAATGCGGAGGGAATCCGTGCTACTGCAGCTTCAGCGCATGATCAGTTAGACTTAATGTATTAAGTTTTGGGTGGAAATTGTAATTTGTCTTATTTTGGAAATTCTGTACTATTTTCCGCTGAACCATGTACTCTGATATTTGCTGTTGATGTATTATGACAATGATATTTTGGGATGTATTAATGTTTAAAAACTAATTTCCAAGATAAGTACTTAGTGATAATCCTGATGAAGTATTTGGTTTACGTTCATCGATTAATCTATAACGTACTATTTTACGAAGAACTTTATTTTATTCTTTTGAAATAATTTTGGGAAAACTTATTTTAATTATTAATTTTAAAAAAAAAATGCACCCGTGCTGTGTTTTAAACTCGGGGTGTTACATCAACTTATAAATCTGAGTATAAAAAATATTCTCAAGACTATAGAAAAAATTATTCTAAAGTTTAGCTAACTCTAGGAAACCATAAAAATCATTTAAATCTACTATAAGCACCAAAATAAGTTTTTTAAACATAACTATCTAGAGATTCATTCTTAGCATTAGAGTTGTGTATTTACCTCAAAAAATCTCAATAAACATTTTTCAAATAATGAATACTCTTCTCCTTCCTTAGTTCATTAACTCTAACCCTAAAATCCTAAACAAGAGTATTTATAAGAGTATGAGAAGTTATGTTTTTTGAAGATGTTAAATTTATTTTAAGAGATAAAGATTTATATGTGCAAATTTGTGTTGTGGAGTGAGAAGAAGAAAACAAAATAAAAAGAAAAGAAAAAAAATAAAAATAGGAGAGGGGTTGATGTTAAGGAGGAAAAGGGTAAAGTGGTAAATAAAGGTGGAGTGAAGTTTGATTTGTTTTATTTATTTATTTTATTATTATTATTATTATTATTATTATTATTATTATTATTTTATTTATTTGTAACGGTGCGTTTCAGTCTTGTCAAAGAAGACAAATGCCTTAAACTATGTTTTATTAAAGTACAAATGCCTTGATGAAAACTTTGACAAGAAGAGACAATAATGGAAGAGTAAAGAAAATTATTGTATCATCATTAAGTGTTACAGAACTTAAACTATTAGAGGGTGTATTAAATTGGGATTTTTAGAGAATTTAAAAGATTTTTTTATTATAAAAAAATCATTTGTTTTTAATTAAGATTTTAAAATGTTATAATTAATTTTTGAGGTATTCAATTTAGATTTTTAAGATTTTTTTAAAGAGGACAATAAAATCTGATGATATTTAATTGAGATTTTTCACAACTTAAAAATTATCTTTCGGTATTAAAAAAAATATACAGATTTGGATGAATTTGTTACTATAATGGATTTTGTAATACTTTTTATTTGAAAATATATATACAACTCTCGTTCAACAATCTCATTAAAATCCTTGAGATTTTTTCAACAATCTTGCTCTTGATTTCCACGTTTTTGAATCTCTCAGTGCACATGTTAGGTTTTTATTTTTCTTTCTCATCCTTTCCATGCTTTTATGTTTTAATTCTTAAGTTTTTGTTGTATTTCATGTATTCCTTTCACGTTGTTTTTATTGTTTTTGTTGATTTTTATTATTTTTGTAATGTTTTTTTGTTGGTTTTTCCGGTATTCCTTGCATCAACACGTTTTTGTTGGTTCTTCATGTTATTATTGATTTTTGTTGGTTTCAAGTTAATATGTTTGTTTTTGTTGAATACAAAAATTGATTTAGGCTCTTTATGTTTTGTAATAAAAAAAGTTAACATGTTTTTTTTTTATATTTTACCTTGTTTAATAAAAAAATTTGTTTTGTCTTGTTAAAACTCTGTGTTACAATTTAAATAAAAAAATTATTTTGTCCCGCAATATAGGATTTAAGGTTTGTGGTTCAGGGATTAGAGTTTGAAGTTATTATTACTAGAGTTTTAGGATTTGAGGTTATTATTTTGATTTTATAGGAGCTTTTTTTTTTTCGAGAACTAAAAGTATTAATATTTTACAATTTGTATTTTAAAATAGACACTTAAACTGAATAAAAAAATTATTTAAGAACTAAAATATTGAGATTTTTTTTATAGAGTTAAAAATAATATTTTAAAATTATATAGAGACTACAAATTTATTTAATTTTAGTAACAAAATTGTTTAACCATTATTATTATTATTATTTATTAGTAATAGTAATAATTTACCAATTACCGAAGATCATAATTATGAATCTAACGTTGAACCTCACGAGGAGAAACATAAGTATTCTAATTTATAGAAGAAAACTGCTATTGTTAGAGATATGTAAATAAATGTTACTTAAGAAGATATGAAACTATAAATTATTTTGTTGTTGAAAGATTTTAAAAACCATATCAATTTTACTTTTATTTATTCAAACTTTATAATATATTTATTATATTTTGCCATTTAATATTATGAATTTATAAAATATTTCGAAATCTTGTATTATAAATCCATTAAATAATCTTTTAAAAACTTGAAGGTAAAAAATCTTTTAAAATCTACACATTCCTATAAAATCTTTTAAAAAAAATTCTCTCAAATCAATCTTTTATAATCTTAATATAATATCACACATCATGGTTCATACAGTTAGAAGTTTTATTTATAGACACAAGGAACTTTTACTATTTACACTATGTTTAAAGTGTTTATATGTGTCTTATAAAGTTATACATGACACTTAACGATCATGCAATAACTTTGTTTTGTAGTTGCAAAAATTGGAACAAATTTGGCGCGATGAGTTCAGAATCATAACAATAGCAGAGTTTACCATCTTAATTTAGGTATGCTGCATTGCATTACTCTCATTCTCACAAATGCAATTAAACCTTTGTAGAAAGAATTAGAACCTCAATTGTGATATTTCAGTTTTTTTCCCCAAATCAAAAAGGAGATTTTTCTTATTCCTAATTTCACGTTTAGGGCATTTCTTCATCAACCAATATGATGGATCCCAACACCAAATCTTCCGAACAAGTCATTTCAGAAATGGTTGAAATGGGTTTTGAGCGTTTCAAAATTCTCGAAGCCATAAAAGTAGTGGGCACATCGATTCCCAACGTTGTAGAACATATCTTCAATACTAGTAGTGGCAGTAACCCTGAACAACCCACTACCCACATCTCAAAATCATGTTCAAGTAATGGGAAAACCCTAAAAAAACGAACTTTGTCATCTTCCGTTCAAGTTCCGAAGTCGAGAACAATTAACCATTATTTCCGATCCACCGATAAAGTCGCAGAAAAAAAGAAAAATGTTGTTGTTGACGATGAAGTGGAAGAGTACAAGAAGCATTTACCTCAAATGGGATTTGATATTGATTCTGATATTACATCTGATTGGGAGCAGAGAGCTAGCATTCTATTGCAAAAGCATTTTGGTTTTTCATCGTTGAAAAGTTTTCAGAAGGAAGCTCTATCTGCCTGGTTTGCTCACAGAGACTGTCTTGTCCTAGCTGCAACTGGATCTGGTTTTGTTCTTTATCTTAATTTGTTCATAGAGTAAATACCAAAATTAGTCCTTGAAATTGTAGAACTACCTCAATGCTAGTCCTTCACATTATTGATATTCCAAAATGATCCCTAAAATTGTAAAATTTAATCAAATTTGTCCCTCCATTGGTATTGATGGCACAAGGATGACATTAAGTTGGTAATATCGGGAATCAATTCAAGACTAAGTGAATAATGTCATAGATGCAGTTGATAACAGGTTCAATTAAAGAGACAAACTTGATTAACATTTTGCAATTTCAGGGATATCTTCAGAATATTGATAATTTGGGGAACTAGCTCCATACAGTTCTATAATTTCAATGACCAACTTGAATATTTACTCTTTGTTCATATTTGCTGTGTAGATGTTGTGCATCTATTCATAGTTACTTTTTGGCAGGGAAATCTCTGTGCTTTCAGATTCCTGCATTGTTAACTGGGAAAGTGGTGGTTGTGATTTCGCCTTTAATAAGCCTAATGCATGATCAATGCTTGAAGCTAACAAAACATGGAATCAGTGCTTGCTTTCTTGGCTCAGGACAGCCTGATAATACTGTTGAAAAGAAAGCAATGAGAGGCATGTATAGTATTGTGTATGTTTGTCCAGAGACAGTCCAAAGGTACAGTTAGGACCTTAGGGGCCTTGAAGTTTAGTCTTGTGTCTTAGAAATCTTCATTTTCTGTATTTTTGTTCTTATGTTTAGTAACTATAATACAATCCAATGTAGATTGATTCAACCTCTTCAAAAGCTTGCAGAGAGCCGTGGTATTGCTTTGTTCGCAATTGATGAGGTACATTGTGTTTCTAAATGGGGACATGATTTCCGTCCAGCTTACAGGTCTGTTTTATCCCTTCTATTCATTCATTGTTTAGGTATCGGTTAGTGTGGATACAGCGTCTTAATGATCATAGCTTGTGACTTTGGTGTATAACAAAGAAACTAAGATCAATTGTTTTCGTTTTTCAATTATCGGACGTGTCACTTTTATTCTTTATTTTTTGCAAGTCCAAATTTCGTAAGTGTATTTATACTACTATTGTAGGTATGATATGTTTTTAAACGTCTTCTCTTGTTTCAGGCGACTGTCTGCATTGAGGGAAAACTTCACTACTAGCAAGCTAAAATTCCTGAAAATTGATATACCTATAATGGCGTTGACAGCTACAGCTACAAAGAGAGTTCGAGAAGACATTTTAAAATCGCTTTGCTTATTAAAAGATACACATGTTGTTCTCACATCATTTTTTCGACCTAATTTACGCTTCACGGTGAGTTTGTTGATGACAATTCATATACTTATATTTCTTGTTACTCCATAATACTTCAAATTCATTGTGCTTCATACAGGTAAAGCATAGTAGAACATCATGGGCTTCTTATGAGACAGATTTTCATGAATTGATTAAAGAATATGGCGGAAATAATAAAAATGGTGGAAATAAAAAAGCTTTCACTTCAGAGGATGTCTCCATTAGCTCTGATGCTAGTAGAATGTCTGACACAGACAGTGTCTCTTCTTATGATGTGGACGGCAACCAAGATGACTATGATGACAGCGATACTAATGTAATGCAATCAGAAAATATCGACAATCATAAAAAAAGAAAAAAATTGACAATCGAGTTCCTGGAAAATGATGTCGATGTCTTTCAAAGTGCGGATGATTTGGATGGTACTGATCTTTCTGCCATCTCTCAATTTATTACAAATAATTGGTCATATTTAGTTTAGAAACTGAAAGCAATTTCAGTGCTAGCAGTAGTAACATAAAATCTAAGATTCCTATTTTTTTTTTTTTTGGTACTTTTTAGTTACCTGTGGTGAATTTTGTGTACAATCTCCTCCAAAGCAATGTGAGTTATCTGAGACAATTGATCCACCTATAAGACCAGAAAAAAGACTCAAAATGCTTAAGGAGCCTTTGGAACAAGGACCAACAATCATATACGTACCTACCAGAAAAGAAACGGTGAGAATTGCAAAGTATCTATGCAAGTTTGGTGTGAAGGCTGCTGCTTATAATGCCGGGGTATGCACTATATTTAATTTTATTCAAGCTTGTTTAGTTACATGGTTGTTTATATTTTTCATGAATTACTAGTAATATTTATCAGGATGATCATGTCTTGACAAGAGAATCTTCAATTCTAAAACACCATGAAGTACTAGGAAGCAGAAGAATTTAAAACTTGTTATGTTTCTTTCTGTTTTTATTTTAAACTATTCTGGCATGCTCCACTGTAGATTTCATTGAACCTAGCTCAATAGTTACCTTTGCATTATGATATAAGAAATGTTTGCTGCACATTCTCCTGCCACCATTTGATTTATAGCATTGTTAAGTGTGAAACCAATTTATGAGCTCAATTTCTTTCTCCAGCTGCCCAAGTTGCATCTAAGAAAGACTCACAAAGAGTTTCATGAAAATACTTTTGAGGTATTGATCTGGTGCCTGAACAAAATATTCTACACGTTTCAGTTCAATATTTTTCTATGCAACTTCTCTTCTTTTTTTTCCTTATGTAATAATTTAATGCTAAAATTTCATATAATGGATTCAGAAATTTAGGTTACATGTGTTATGCTTGTGTTTTATCATCTTCAGGTTGTTGTTGCAACAATAGCATTTGGAATGGGAATTGACAAATCAAATGTTAGAAAAATCATCCACTATGGTTGGCCGCAGGTCTTCTTTTTTTTTTTCATATACATTTTTTCCTGACATAATCAATTATAATTGAATTTTATCTTTATTTTATTGTTCATTCCATGATTTATACTTTCACTTCTTGAGTTGTAATTTTTTTTTGCTTTGAAGATACCTCAAATAATTGTGTATGTAATTTTATTAGAGTTTGGAAGCCTACTACCAAGAAGCTGGGCGGGCTGGTCGAGATGGGAAGTTAGCAGATTGCAGTAAGTGTAATTATTATACTGGAGTTTAATTTTTTACCTCAGTGGTCCATTTTTCCTTTCTTCTTCTCTTTGTTCCCTTTTGAATTTTGAACTCATATTGCTTCTTCGATTCACATAATAAGTAGATTGCTTATTGTTTTATTCTTTTGCTACTTGTCCCCCATTTTCAACCAGTTCTATATGCAAACCTAGCAAGGAAGCCATCGCTTTTGCCAAGTCGTAGAAGCGAAGATATGATAAAGCAAGCATATATCATGTTGTCTGATTGTTTCAGGTTTGGTATGATGAATATATCTTCTTCTTTTAAGATTTTATGTTAGTGCAGAATCTTATTGTATATGTGTGCAGATATGGAATGAATACTTCATGTTGTCGAGCAAAGACACTTGTAGAATACTTCGGAGAGGATTTCAGGCATCAGAAATGTCTCTTGTATGTAATGTTTGGTCTCATTGCCGTGCCGTTTTATTATATTTAACAGTTTAAGCATCGATTGAAGTGAAAAATTATTCTAAAATAGGAGAAACTTTAAATCTTGTATGTAATTTTAATGCAACTATAGTCTGTCGAATTACCTTGCTTCATTTTCTTTTGTAATCAAAGGATTATCTTGTGGCTGTATTTACCGCTAGTGTGTTAAGTTGAGTCATTTATGAAATCATGTTAGCCTTTACACGGTAATTTTCATGATGAACCTCCTTTCATGCAGATGCGATGTGTGCATTAATGAACCACCTCAAAGGCAGAATCTAAAAGAGGAGGCCTGTATTTTACTGCAAACTATAGGGGCTCATAATGTATGTCGAATAGTTTCATATTTATATTTATATTATACCAACTACACTTGCAAGTTGTATTGCACAAGAGGAAAGAAACTGATTTGTCACGGATGTTAATTTTTCAGGCATGTAGATATTCCATGGATTCCTCATATAACGATGATATCCATTTCGATTCCAAGGATAGAAGGCTAGGGCTTAGGCCAAGTCTTATGATATTAGTTAGAAGTATAAGAGAGCAGGTAAACCTTGATATAATTATCAGCTTGCACTGAGTCATTGTTATGGTGGACGCACTATGTTGTTACTAATTCATGTAACAAATTTTAATTGCTTCCATATGCAGTTTCAAAAGTTTTTAACCACTGATATATTGTGGTGGAGAGGCCTTGCTCGAATTTTGGAAGCTAAAGGATATATCAGGGAAGGTGATAACAAGGTATATTTGCTTTAACTAAAAATAACCTATCTTGTTGATAAATTTCATTGTTGAAAGTGTTGGGTTTGTTGCCACTGAAAATTAAGAAATTACATAGGCAGCCTTGTTCGATGTGCATTGGTAATTCTACTGCAATTTGACATCAAGTTTTCCACTGTACAATTGCAGACCAATGTTCAAATAAAATACCCAGAACTAACAGAACTAGGTTTGGAATTTGTGAAGTCCTTGAATGAGCAAACATTCTATGTTTACCCTGAGGCGGATATGTTGCTAGAAACAAAAACTGACAAACCATTTTCCTCATTCTCAGAATGGGGAAAAGGTTGGGCTGATCCTGAGATCCGTCGCCAGCGCCTAGAAAGAAATAGAAGTCCAACGATGCGACGAAGCACTGGAAAGCAAAGAAAGAGGAAGGGTAAAAAAGTCAAACTTGATTTGAGGACTTCTCGAGGTAGACTAGCCGCAAAACTCTCGAAACATAAGTGACATGAAACATTTTTTCTACTTTTTTTTTATAATTATTTACGATCCCCACTTGGGGTTGTAACTAATCAACATGCCCTCTTGTGCTGGTGTTTGGATCCCTTACAGCTGCTGCAAAATAATAGATGGTGGGTTATGTTTGTATTCTGTAAATATGTAATTTTCATTTAATGACATTGCATCTTAATCAAGACAATGATACTTGATGGTAGAAAAACCATTGGATGGCAGCTAAATTTGGCTTCTATGTTGAGCTTGAATTTTAAATTTCTACTCTTGTAGAAGTAAAACTTTTATGAATTCATATTGAATAGGAAGGAAGGGAGGGGCACTTAGATATGTATTTTGCAACACAGAAAAAAGGAGAAAAGGAAAAGATAATTAATTCAAGTTCAAGAAATGTAGTAACCCCAAACCAAAGCAAAGTATAAGAGTCTGCATTGTTTTACTCATATATATCCATGAGGCATAAACATAATGTGTAATGGACATTGGCAAAATTGTTTTTGCCATAATAGGCTTCTCTGCTTCATTCATATTTTGTGTGCCAAACGTCAAGAGATGGCATACGAAACAAGTGAGTTTGGAAAAACTAAAAATTATCAGGGAGGCTTTGGAAGAAGCAGAAGAAAGAGCGGTGAGATGCCAAGAAAGACATGATAGAATATTGAGTCAGATAAGTGCGTCTTACTTGACAAATACAGAGGTTGTTGAGGCGTTAACAGGTGCTCGACAAAACATGAACCAAGCATTGGACTTTGCTGTTAATTTGAGGTCAATTCAATTTAAAACCATCATATCTTTTCCAGATGCAATAGATATTGTCTAGGGTGCAACCAATACACAGAGCTTCCGCTTTGGCCCCACAAGAGGGGATTGAATTGCTATTAATTTTTCAACGTCTGGTTTAGATCATTTGGACTGTAATGTTCATAGTAGATTTTATTTTGTTTTTCTTCCTACTAACATTTCATGATAGACATATCACGTAAAGAATAAAGATACGTATCCATTAAACTCCTATGGCAGCCATAGCTCCAAGATTTTCAGTCTATTTTCTATTATTTTGTGATTGTTTGAGATAAACTGTAAAATAATTGATTTTATCTACGAATTAGTTTTTGAAAGAGGCTAAAAATATCTTACAATATGAGTATTTGAGAAGGGAAATTTTAAGAATTAAAAGCCCGTTTAGCTGAGGAATAAATGTTTAAGTGAAAAGTATTTTAATTTAAAAAACACTTGTTAAGAAGGATTTTTATGATTCAAAAGTTATTTTTGAAAAAATAGGTAAGCATCTTGAATATTTTTCTTAAAAACTACGGATAAATTCACAGCTGTTTTTTTTTTTCGAATGCGTACGAACCTTTGAGAGCATTTGCAGGCTATGAAAACTTGCAAAGTCCCTTGGATCCGGGTTGGCTGCAGTGTTGGCAACTGCAATAAATGCAGGGAAAATTAAACGTAGAGAATCCAAATTCGTGTCCCTTATGGGGTTTGGCTAAAGGAGAATTATTTTTATTATAATCAAAATTATATTAAAGAGAATATAAGAGATACTCCAACCCATTACACTAAAAGGTGACAAATTCAAACTCTAACATCATAACGGAGAATGCTGCCCATAATCTATGAGGTTGCATGTTTTTGATTTTCCATGTGCTCGAAAGTTAAAAAATACACTTATAAAGCACATGAAAAGAGGAAGAGGGATTATTTCAAATTTTAACGGTGTGATTATTTTTGGAGGGGGGGGGGGATGGAGGGGAGCCAAATCCCTGCTAAACTAATTTTATCTCCCCGTCCAAAAGTGAGGAATTTAGAGGGGAGAAAATACTTGTTTAAATTTAGACTTCAATACTGTGTAAGTGAAAAATGTAATTCCTCCATTAAAATCCGCTAAGAAATAGTTCTGGGGCTCATTATGCCAAATTACGTAGCTCATATTTGAAATTTAATACAGGCCATCACAACAATCAATGAGTAAAGATCCATTGCAAGCGAAAACATTAAGCATTACTGAAAATAGTTAGCATAACAAGAAAACCAGAATCCAGACACAATTATTTTCACAAAGAGTATCTGGAACCAAAAATTTCAATTGACACCACTGAGCTTAAATATATACACCGCAATAGAGGATTGGATGACATTAGTGGCTTTGCATAAATTCTATTTACAACTTGGTGTTATTATAAATAACAACGTAAATAGAAATTCAAATAGTATTCACAGCAAGTGCCAACGAAGATATATACAGAATGATGCACTCATACTAGAATGTCTCTTCTGGTTTTAGGAAATTGTAATATTCAAGTTGTGTCATCTCCCCACCGGTTGCAGAATCAAACTGACATCGATAGAAGCTGAATAGCAATGCAACAAAAAAATTGCATCAGATGTTTTAATTCAAAGGACAAAAGACCAAGTGATAGACTATGATGATAAATCGATATAGTAAAAGTTGATCATTTGAAATTCAACTCCCATTTTATATATTTGTTTTTAAGGTATAATGTTCCAAACCTGGTATTCTTTTCTACGTTAAATTACAAAATATAAGCATACATAAAAATTACAAATATAAACAATAGTAAATTAAAATCATGCATCTAGTTGTTTGGTTATCGATGCCAATATTGAAGAAGCATTTGAATCTTAAACCCTAAAAGAAAAAAGAAGTACAATTCATTATGTTCAGAATGCATTTTATGACTCTATAAATCAATCTGATTTCTCTGTTGTTGAGATAAGACTACCATTGGCACAAACCTAAAATGATGCCAACAGCCTGTGTTAATTTTAGACGGTAATAATGTATAGGTATAAGTAAATTTTAAAAGTTCAGTTTTCAAATCATACTTCTACCATGCTAGTCCTATCTGAATATTTGTAATATCTCTAAGCAACACCCGGAAAAATAAAAAGAAAGCAATGAAGGACTAAAAGTGGCACAGATATGATCCATTACGGAAATACCTGCCATCCATGCCAAGTATCACAATTGTATTTTTCTGATGCCCAAAGGCAACAATATATTGAACACTTTCTTGCAAGCGAAATTGAGCCACGGACCACTCTGAGCTAAAATACTTAGGTAAGACACCTACAAAACAGACAGAATTAAGACAATTGTGAGCAACAACTTGTTCTATAAAAAATCATAATTTCCAGACCCAAACAAAACCTTGTACTGCTACAGCAACAAATGTTGTTTTGGTTGTTCTATAGTTACTGAACAATAACCTAATTTCCTACATGAAAAATGATGAATGAATAACTCACTGGACAAATGCACAGACCTTTAAAAAAGGAAAGAGACGAAGCCGCCGTTGTGCTAGTAGGACTAGACTCAGATGCAGTATGCGATCTGTCATGTCCCAACAATTCCGAATCAACCTTCAGGTTGAAGACATGAACGGTTCCCTTGTCACTCGAGACAGCTAACCACTGTGCAGTGGAAGAGAAGGCAAGACTGTATATCTCAGCTCTGTCAGCACCTCTCCGTACCTGAAATCATCATTCGGATTCAAATTTTCAAAGTAATTGAACTCATCACAACAACAAAAAAACCTAACCAACATTTCAAGACAATCAATCACCAAATGGACCTCAACCAAAGTTTCTAGCAATGTTTCAAATCTTAGCAAGAGAATTGCTTCAATGAAGGGCGAATTTGGGAGAGCCCAAACTCGTGTGCTGGTTGAAACAATCCTTGACCAACTTAACCTAACTCACAGACAAACCCTAGATTATCAAGAAGAATTACACTCATTCAATAATATCGTGTCAAATAAATATTTTTCAAAACCAACTATTACTATCATATAGATCATATCTACCAATTTTAACGTTAATTCATAATCTTTTCTCATGTCATCAAAATATGTAACATTATATACAATAACATTGTTGACATTAATCTCAACGTATCAAGATGACATATGAAATTATTATAGATTAATGTCAAAATTTAAAGATATGATCAATATGATAGTCCAACGGTTGATTTTTGAAAAATAATTATACGTTACGATGTTATTGAATAGTGTAACTCTTAGTGTAATTCTCCATATGCAATTTGATCCCTCCTCTTATTATATATATAGCAAAAGAATATGAAAATGCAAAAAGTGGAATCAACCTCTTGGAGCAAGGAACCATCCAAGGTATTAAAAACTCTCATGAGAGTCCCCTTGGAGCTAGCAGTAGCAAGTAAACGTCCATCTTGGGTTAAAGCGAAGCAAGCGATTCTGGAATCATGTGCCATGATGAACTTGGTTCTCTTAGAGGCATAATGTTCAACCCTAACCTGACCCTTCTGCAACCCTGGACACGCCAACACCATAGTTCCCGAAACATGTGAAACCTCGCAAAGACCCTTAGGGTTCACAATGGTCTCAATTTGATGGAGAACCTTAAGATCAGCGAAATTGTAAACAAAAATCTTATGCGCCAAAACAACCACAATTCGGTCTCTTCGAAGACGAACACCTTTCACCTCCGACCGAAACGAAAGCTCTCCGATGCATCGAGACTGGTGATCATCCCATATCATCACCTTGTTCGCCGGATACCGAGGGTCTGATCCACCGCCGACGAAAGCGAGAATATTGCATCGGAATAGCATGTGAACCAAACCGATTCCGCCGCCGGGACCGAATTCCCGGCGGAAAATCTCGCGAAAGGGGTCGCAGTTGTAGATGCGGAAACCGAGATCGGTGCCGGTGGCGAAGCAACCGGAGTCTTGGTTGAAGGAGAGGTGGAGGACGGTGGGTGTGGAATTGGAGGGTGTATTGGGGGAAGTGGAAATTGGGGAGGACGAGGGTGGTTCTTCGGAATCGAGAGGCATTAGAGTTTGAGAGGTTTGAGACATTTAGTATTGGGAATTGTAAATGAAGGTATTATTGAGAATTTGAAATTGGAAATTAGGGTTGGAGGAAGTGTTGAATTGAATGAATTTCGGGGAAGAAGAGAAAGAGGTAGTAATAGTATCTAATTCTAATCTCCCAGATGATGTGGGTTGGGTTGGGGTTGCTTTTACTTGTTCTTCAAGGGACGTGTCAAGTTAAGAACACTTAACAACCAGCTATATTTTAGTTTTTTTTCCGCAAAATACATATGCCGTCTAACAATTATTTTTTTTTTTTTAATTAACTAGTATACTTTCGTGTCTAAGAGTTGTGGGTTGTTGATTATATTTATTTTAAAAATTTTAACAATATTTATAAAGTATAATATTATAAATTATACTAATTAAGTGGTAAAATATTATAAAAATAAAGGTTCATTCTTGCTCCCGAGAAATATAAGAGTAAAAATTTATTTTGTTCTCTAAAATTTTTTAATAAATCTAATTTAGTTCTTGAGAAAAATAAAAGTATTTTTAAGTCTTTAAAAAAAAATTAGTCCTTTAAAAAAATTAGAAAGACCCAATTAGTCTCAATTAAAAAAATTAGTCCTTTAAGAAAATTTGAAAGACCCAATTAAGTCCTTAAAAAAATTAAAAACATATTTTAGTTCTTAAAAAAAATAATCAGAGAGATAGAAACCATTTTGATTCCATAGTGGTCTGCGATTCTGAATATGTAACTTTCGTCATCTCTGCGTTTGTTTTATAAGCTGCATTTTCTTCTTCATTCTCACGTTTTTCATCTTCGCCGTCGCATAACTGAAGGTGCGTTATTGTTCTTCCTGCTCGCGTTTTTGAATGTGCGATTTTATGTATTATTCATGTGATTTTTGCTTTGTTGTTGCTATTTTATGTGAATTTTTTATTTGGTCTTTGTGATTTGTCGATATTTTGTTTATTGTTAATGGGATTTTTGGTTCTTACTTTGTCATGTTGTGTTTTTTTGTTTTGTTCTTGTTCTTTGTTATTTTATGTGAATTTCTTATTCAAATTTAAGTGACAAACACAAACCAGATCAACAAATTAGAAGAAATTAGTTGGGTAAGAATAGGATCACGAGTTGGTACCTTTTTTTTATATCTTATGTTTTGTATCATTTTGAATATTATTGTGGTTTAATTTGAATATTATTGGCATTATTTTTTTAAATTATATTATAATTTAGTGAATTTTTTGTTACAGGGATTAAATTGTTCATTTAATTATTGTCAGAAACTTAATTGTCTATTTTTAATTATTGTAAAAGACCTAAATTATCTTCTTTTTTTTTTATAGAAATTACATGTCAGAGAATCAAGTTGATGAGTCATCGGACAAGTTAGCAGAAAAAAACTCAATTTTCTAAACGTGGTTCACATAAAGACTAATTTGGTCAGATTTATTTTTCTTATAGACTAAAAAGTGCTTTTATTTTTCTCAAGGACTAAAATGGGTCTTTAAGAATTTCTCAGAGACCAAAATGGACCTTTACTCATATTATAATTTATAAATATATTGTCATGAACATAAATTTAAATACGATTGTACATGTTAGCTGTATAAAATATCAATAATACTAAACACAAATATATTAGTTGTATAAAATATCAATAATACTAAAGGCGAATATAATAACTATGATAAATTGCCGTCATTGATAATCACAAAATTTGTAGACAACATTGTATGTTTTGTGAAAAATGTTAGTTTTCTTTATCGTGTATTAAGATCTTTAAACCTTATTTGTTCTTCACTCTTTATATGCCTACGTAGAATTATCGGTGACCAAACTCCGGTTTAGACAAATATATACCAACGAAGTCTAATGATTGACCTTGTGATTTGTTGATTGACATTGGATAAGAGACAACAATAGAAAATTACCTTCGTATAAACTTGAAAGGCCACGGCGATTGAGATAGAGACATAGACATTTGTGGTAGAAAGATCAAGTTTCCGACATTTTTTCCAAAAATAATTTTAGCCTCAACGACATGATTTGCTAGTCTAGTCACAATTACCATTACACAAACCTTTGTATTGGTCTAAATTTCTTAATAACATGATTGGAAGCACCAACCTTAACTTTGATTTTATGGTTTGGAAGTCCAGAAGTAGTAAGCGAGCTCAAAAATTCTAGTGTTAGGACATCAAATGCTGTATTTCCATTACCTTATGACCTATCAATAGTATATGAACTTAAATACTCTTTTTCGTCTCTTGTAATACTAATAAAGAATGGAATTATAAATTAAATTCAATATTTCCATTATTATTATGTTAATAGTATCATGTGAACAAATTTAATAATATCATGAAGTACCTGGTATTAAACCTAGTATGTATTCATTGATTGAATCAACAACCTGTATTTTTTAGACCAAAATTGTTCTACACTGTAAGAAATTTACATTTGTGTAATGTTGCATTAAGTTGGGATATGTGCTTTTAACTATGACATATGTATATAAAACTATTGAAAATAATATAACCTCAAATCCTTAAATTTTGAGTGACACACAAACTTTCTTCGAGCGAGAGTTGTAGTCGATGAAATCACTTCGTCAACTACACCTATAATGTCTGCAAAGATATGGATACCACTTAGGCACTGTTTGGTAACGTCTAGTTTATAAATTATTAAACTAGTTTATAAGTTTGTTGGATTAAATTAAATGTGTTTGATAAACAAGTTTTTTTCACAAGCTTATAGTTTATTTTGAGACCTTATTTTAAATAACGTTTGAGCTTATAACTTTATTAATTTATTTTTATTATTTTTTATATATAAAACGTAACTGTTCTACTAACTTACTATTCACCCACTATTTTTAGTATTTTGTTCTCGGTGCTATTACTTTTGTTTTTTTGTTCAAAGTGGTACTATTACTTCTATATAACACATCCATTCTTTCAATTCTTGCCAAAAAAATTCATCGCAAAAAATTTAACTTCATGTATGCCAAAAATGTCTGTCACATAACACAAAATTGACAAAGACATGCATGAATAGAGTTAGACTCAATTTCTTTAATTCTTTGCCAAAATAACTCATAAAATCTTTCCTTATTTATCTGACAAGAAATTCATAAAGTTAAATTTACTTTTTATGCCAAATTGTAAACTGTAAAATGAATTGTCTTTTACGATTATTATTTATACACATGATGTTTGTTAAACTTTTAGATAACTCTTCAAATTTTATGTTTATATTGTAATAAAAAAAAAGTAACTGATGTACCAAAAAATAAATAAATGAATTATGTGTTTTATTTTTATTTCAGAGCTTTGTTATATTTTTTGGATTTTCTACTACAAAAGTCATAAATGAGATAAATATAGTAAAATAAAGAAAGGAGTAAACATGAGAGACATGTCATGTGAATTGGACAATCACATTGGGAGGACCAGAAATCGGGAAGAAAAGTGGATGTTATAAAATAACATCAACTAACTAACGACACAGAGAAGAAGAAAACATAAGAAATAAAGTGTAACAACATAGAGAAGAAGAATACATAAGAAATAAAGTGAAGTAGGAAAATAGATTGAATACAAAAATAATAATAATTAGATCGACTAAAACAATAGGCAAAAGATTGGATAAACATGTCATATTTTTTGTTATTTTAAATTAAATAATCATGTCCTTTTATGTCCTTTTATATTGTGAAAAGCTAAATTTATCATATACTTTAATTTTAATTAATTAGTTTTTCAGTTATAAGTCATCAATTATCTGTTATGAGCTATCAGTCAGCTTTTCAACTAGCTTATAGCTTAATTTTATTAAACGGAGCCTTAGTATAACGAAATCACTTGTTATGTTTTAAATGATTATTTAGTAATATACAGAGAAAAATAATGTTACCAACTAAATGGGTGGAGTTGTATTTCCCACTTAATATATCAGTGAACTATTAAAATAGGTACTTTATTTGGAGCATAGATGGTATATCTTGCTCTTGTTCAAAAGTTGTTTCATTAAAGGTGATTTTGAAAGGGTGGTCATAAATATTGAATTGAAAGTCATAGTCATGAAAAGTAAAATTGTGTATAATATACGTTTGATTATATTTGAGTTTGGTCCTCCACACTGTTGCTAACTTCTCACGAACGAAAGCATGGACTCTATCTCCCTGTAATGTTTGAATAAATAAACATAGTATCATACAATGGGTTGTATGCTTGAAAAAAATAATAAGATGTCGAACAAACCTGTTCATCCATGAAAATAAATTTCATGTGAACGTTGTCAAATTGATTAATAATATGTGAACAACTCTGGAAAGCAATTTTTCATGTTTTCTTGGTGTTGTTGATATTTTTTAGTGGTGTTGGTGGTGGAGACATTGTCAAACTGAGCATAATAAAAAAAATGAAAAAAAAAAACACACACACACACACACAATTTCAGCATAATAAAATGAAAAAAAGTTAGATTAATATTAAATACAACATTGCTATAATATATTATTATAAAGATCAAAATATGCAACGGATAAAGTGTATATAATAATTAATAGTAGGAACAATGTAATCTATTTTTTGATAGCACAGTTTGTGTTGCTTAACCACAAACTCAGATGAAAAATTAGAAATGGAATAATTGCACTTTCAATATTTGTAATGAGATTCTAATCTACAATAATAAGCTATTAAATAATGTGCATGTTAAGCAAAGATAAATATATAACCGTGTCAATATATCACATTATAGTGTTAGTTTTTTATGTTAATCCCTACAATATCTTTACAAAAATCTAAAAGCAGTATTTTGATTGGATTGATATGTAAAAAATTTACACTTTCAATATATACAAATTAAATCTAAAAATTTATACGAGGCAAAAACATACTAAGCTATGGCAAGTATATTTCAATTTAATTAATACTAAAAGAAGGTAGATTTGCAATAGTGAAAGGTGAGAATAAGATAGATTGTCTGAAAGAGTTAAAGGTTTAGTCTATGAAAAACCTATAGTAGAGTAAGTTTATTTTTTTAAATAGATAAAGTCTAAGTTTTTTTATAAGTCTATTTAGTTAAAAAAAATCAAGTTATATGTCATATAAATTTTTTTAAGTCTACTTAAGTAAATATTAATAATATTTTATTATTATTATTATTATTATATATTAAATTTTGAACTTTTGTTAAATTTTAAATTTGTTAACTTTTTAGTAATTTAAGTATATTATTCTACATTAGTTTTTGTCATATTTAATACATTATAATAAAATAGATTTGAGTATAATGTCATTTAAAGTTAAAATCTTTAAAATGTCATTTTAAATTTAAAAAAATATATTTAATTTAATTTACCTATAAACTTGTTAGTCTATTCAAAAATATGTATATAATATGTATATATGTATGACTATTAATTTAAAAATGTTAATACTAAATAAACTTTTAAGTAGAAGTAGATTAATATTTTATATTAGATTGACTTTCTTAAACTTCATATTTATACCTAAAATAACATATAACATATCACATATTAAATTTATTTTTAATATAATAGAATAAAACTTTGCAAAATCCAGTTCTACCTAACGTATTCTCACTTTTAATAATATTAAAATTTGACGGGGAAGATTTTGTAAACTTTTACACTGTTTGTAAAAGAATTGCCATCGGTGGCACGTGTGCTTGGGTTGATGAAACAGTGGGCAGAGATTCTTTCAATTTCTCAAAAGAAATGGATAATTTATATATAAAAAATCTTTAGTAACTGTGCTCAAATAAAATGGAGAGGATTTATATTTGTGCGTAGTGTCTGAATGTCTTAAATCTTAAAACTACCAAATTTCAACGAAGACTTGCTCACTTCATTCCAAATGTTTCAGTTCATTTCAAAAACTATACGTCGAAATTGAAGGTCTACTTAAATTTCATGTGTTAGCTATATGCCATATGTTGCTTATTATAAACACCTTCCATTAAAGTTCACAAATATTAAGAAAATAATTCTCATAATAAATTTGTCTTTTATATATATAGTATTGATGTTATAAGGAAAAAAAATACGTATTTCAATAATAAATTAAATAGATGCAATTATTGTAAAAATATTATTAATGCATGTGAAATATTTTATAAATAAAAAGTATAATATTACGGAGGTCTTATAACTAAGATGCAAAATTGCAAATGAATAGTTGTGTAAATTACTTTTGGTTTAAGAAAGAAGGGAGCAAACACTCTCAGGACAACAACAAAGTTGGTGACTTAAATAGATCATATTAATGTTTTGAAACTATTCAAGGTTTCCCATCAATTTTCTCAAGGATGTACGGATTTTTCAGAAGTAGAAGGCTTCCCCGTAGACTTGAGATATGTTGTAAATTTAAACTCTTTAGTTCATCATCTCAATTATAAAGACGAGAAAGTCCCCGAATTTTTACTTTTGAATTTTGTCGATCATTATTAAAGTTTTTTGTGATTTTTAATAGTCTACCAAAAAACTCACTTTCTATTTAATCTTTGAGAAAGAAAAAAAAAATATCCGTTAGAAATAAATTGGAATAATTTAGTCATGTCACTATCCTAAAAAAATAGTTTTATGTTCACTTGTGGCGTAACCTCGTCGCTAGCCTGAAATATTCTTTCAAAATTGACAAATTGATCCTCACAAAAATAAAAAAGGACAAATTGTGAATGTTTCATTTAAAGAGAGATAAACACAATAAATAACGTTATTATATTCATTATTTTTATTTATCGAAATGAAAGTGTCATAAATGGAGAGTATCTTAATTCACTTGTTTTTTAATCAATTGTCAATTCCTTCTTTTTAATCAATTGCTCATTTTTCCGGTTAAAAAATTTGTTATACCACAAGGGTCGTAAAATTCAGCTTCAACAAACAGCATCAAACAAAGACAACGAGGGGAACCACATTAAACAAAGGGGGCATAATAAACTAGCTTCAAAACGTCACACAAAGATAACAAAGAGAGGAAGCACACAGCAGACAATTGGCGAATGAAAAAACTAGTGGGAATCAATCAAAAAATGAAAGGAATCACTTAAAACTAAAAAACAAAAATAAAAATCAAATAAACAATTGTATAAAATGCTGGTACGAAGGAGACGCAAGCACGAAGCAAAATATCTCCAGAAACCTTCAGAGCAATCGCAAGAACTCGCAAAATCGTATGCACGAAGCAATAACCCCGTCAATGGAATCGAAGAATGGTTATTGTTGTTATGGTTTTTGTAAATTTGCGACCTTCATTGTTTTGTTACGAATCACCTGGAATTTTTTACATAGCACAAAGGACCAAACTATCACTTTTCCTAAATGCTTTACATGTTGGCATTGGTTTACTGGGTTACGACTATCATGCCACATAGAGTACATAATTGTACAAGTCAACATAACAATGCCAATTTTAGAAAGAGATCGAAATTATCCTAGATTATTTTTTTAGGGATTAAATTTTTTTATTCTAGGCAATAACTAAATTGAACTCATTTTTTTAGTCAAAAAAAAGAATTGAACTCATTTTTTCTCATAGGTCATAGCTGGTCACATTGCTGCACTTTCAAATGAGCGAAGGAAAAAATATCTCCATTTATGTGATTTAAAACAATAAACATTGAAAAGAATTGTAAGTTATTGAGAAATCAGAAGGATATTTTATGGGATCAAAAGGATTAAACCCATCATTGGATGAAGAACGAATCTCTGAATAAAACTATTATGTAGATCAAATAAATCATAGATTCATTTTGAATTGAATACAAGTCAGCAAAAATGAGGGGAACAAGAACCGCAGTGTCCTGGACTAACAACCATATGAAGCTACACAGCTAAAATTACAGAATGTGCAATATGTATTACTGCAAGAACCCCCTGGAGGTTTCATTTGGCAAAACAGCATCTAAATCTTATTTCCTTGACTAAAAAAAATAAACTCAATCAAAGCAAAACAAAACAAAAATTGTATGGATATAAAATTGGCTAAGGAAGCCTAGTATAGCATTGTCATCCACTTAGGCTAAATCAAGCTTCACTCGTCATCTGCTTCCTGGCTAGAGGGAGTACCAGCAAGCCAACCCCATACACGTGAACCTTGCCTTTGGTTTGTATTTAAGGTGGCCTGCTGCTCAGATGCAGCTTTTTGCCGCTGAAGGAGTTCAAGTTCCTTCTGTAATGTTCCAAATGTTTCGAGTTTCTGTCCTAATTCAGCAACCTCCACCTGTAATCCAAAATACCTTTTTCGGTCAGATAGATTCTAATTCTTTCCCATAGTAACAAAGTACAAGCACCAAACTTCTAAACCAGCCAACAGACCATAACAAAGACGGATCTTCATAGAATGATATTTAATTTAAACTTTCAGGCAAACATGATTTCACCAAGTTACACCCTATACCACTGTAATTCGTATTTTGTGTGTTTAGAAGATATAAAATAAGTATATTTTTGAAAGAATGGAAAATTAGCAGTTATGTATAATTTCAAAACCACTTCATTATTAAAATATTAATTTAAGTGACTTAAGTTTTGTGATTTCATCATGGCCTTTTTCTACAACAATACATATTTTGAGTTCAGTCTAAGTCTACTGGTGAGATCAGCACAGACATATTAGACATAGTCCATTCTCACTCTCCAATCCCAGACAGTGTGGCTGTCAGAAGCATTAATGCTTACCTCAAGTTTGAAACACCTTGATTGCTCAGCAGCAAGCTGACCTCGTACTGATTGGAGCTCCTGCAATATCAATTCGATAAAAATGAGGGGTGAGGACATCTTGATAGCATTGTAGAACAGTGAACAATGCTTAAGTTTGTATGTATAGAAATACTTTCTTTGCACCATAAACCCCATTCAGAATTTCGCAAGCCCTCTCTTAGCAATACAATAAATAAGGGAGTTGTCATAGCATGGTGAAATTATTTTATTTTAACAGCATCATCAAATAACAATCTACCCATGCATTCTGTGCTGATAACATTATCTCAGTTGAACTGCTTCCAAAACGATAAAGGAACGATTAAAGTAGTTACCTTGCTAAGGTCAGAGTTACGAGTTTCGGCTTCTGCTAGTTCTTGTTTTAGTTGAAGAGTGTTTAACTTCTCCTTGCTGAGTGACGATTCCAATTCATCTTTCTCAGCCTTCAGGACAGCTATTGGATCACCTTTCAATTTCTGTAAGTACCCAATAATCAAAATGTGAAATGGGTGTCTTGCAGGAACTGAAGTAAAAAATGCACCAAATGCAGATGTGATCTATGCCTATAATTTGAATGCTCCAGACAGAACTTGAAATTCTGGAGGACTGGAATAGGTATCAAGTATCTACAAAAGCATGTGTAATGTATTTTTGTATCTGTGTGACTCGGGGTTTTTGTATGAACTTCCAAATAATCATTCATTATTATTTTAGTAGTCCTAAGATCAGTAATAAGTGAAATATCATTAACTGCCCTAATAATATTAGCCAGACGTGTTAGTCTTTGTTGGTTTAAGTGAAAAAGGGCATGCTTTGAAATAATACATACTGTTGAATCAGAATTGTCCACGACAAGTTCCTTAATTTTCCCTTCGTGACCTGCTTCAAATTCAGATTCCACATCTTGGATAGCATTTGTGCCATTTGGCAAAGCAGAAACACTGTCTCGTAAAGGATTTCCAATCATTTCTGACTTCAAGGTTGATTTGTGGCCTAGTTTAAGGACATAGACCTGAATGCAGCAAACTACATCAGGAGAGGGAAAAAAGGCAAAAGAAAGCAGAAAAGGCCAATGAGTTTTAGATAATTGTCACCTCATTGTTGTAACGTCCATTATATCCTCCAAATGATACAAGTAAGTCTTCACCATCACACGAGCTTACAACCAAACTCAAGCCCTACAGTGAAAAACATTTCAATATCTTGAGCAGATGACATTAGAAAACTATGTGAAATGTCTGGTATCTTCCCTAGTTGACAGCATGAAGTTAACCAGGATCAGTACTCTAGTTGTAATTTAACAAGAATTCAACATTTATAACTCTCTAGAATTAAAGCTCCCAGCAAAAAAGTACCTCACTAGCAACAGGAACACGCCCTTGAACAGAAGTTACCACTGACCAAGTAAACGTAGACATATTCAATACAACAGTCTCCGAGGCCCCTGCAGAATAGCATGGAATGTAACTTGAAGCAAAGCATGTATAGAAATAGAAAGGCAGCATCGCAATGTCCTCTAAAGTCTAATCTAAAATCATTAATAAATTTGCAACAAACTAGATAATGAAGCTATTGAGATATGTAACAGGTTACACCAGAAGTTACTGGTATCTTTATTAGAAGCTATACTGATATGTAGCAGAGCTTCAAGGGTCAGCACCTCCTAATGCTAAAAGGCCTCAAATCTATTCCAATGACTAGATATCCTTCATTCACACTCCCCTTTCTAATTTATAGGCAACATGCCTTATTTTTCCTAAATTAACCGACTAACTAACAAAATAAGGTTTACCTATCAATACTCCTCCCCTAAACATTCACCTTGTCCTAAGATGAAGAACTATGTAAAATGAGCTAAAGTGAAGCCTTCCAAGAATGTGTACAATACTGCAGCTACTACCATTTTAATCATCTCCATTTCGACCCCATTGATGGAAGACTAAAGACTTGATCACATTTGAACCATTGCAATAGCCTTTATAGACATTCTTTTGAAACTTTGTTAACTTGTTAATTATTTTTAGCATTTGAATAGAGCCTTTGCAGCCATTGCTCTAAACTGAACCATGAATGACTCAGTTTTATTTGTTTACCATTTAGAAGCTTGGACCATACCTGACAGCCAGAGTATGCATAATACATGGTATAAAGCTGAGAAATAAACTAATAAAGTTAGGTTCTTAAACACATCCAAAGATGCGTCTGTGTGTGGAGTTTGAAAGCCAAAACCACCTAATTAACTTTGCAGCACCAGAAAACTAGTTTCATTGATTTAGTTTGACAGTTAAGAGAATCGACCTGTCAGCTCCAAGATTTTTTTAAAAAAATGTTTATGAAACAATGAATATTTTGTGCAGGAAAATTAAAATGAAATATTTTGAATTTAAGTGACCAGGTGGTGAAAAGCCATACCACTCTTATTGTCACCCCCACCAACAATGAACCAGTTCTCCCCTAATGTCACACCGGCATGTCCAGCACGTGGTGATGGTATTTCACCCAGTTGTGTTGGTTGAGACCATTCCATCTGCATAGTGCACATAGATGATTATTAAATGGTGATTTTTCCGGTGCACAGTCAAATAGAAGAAGTAACGGTCTTACAGTTTGCATGTCGAGAAGATGTAAATCATTATAGCAAGTTGCATGTGAACCCCCACCAAAGATAAGTAAGTATCGCTCCAGATGCGCAGCAGCAGCATGATCAGACCTCGGAGAAGGAGACTCCCCACTGCCAATTGAGACTTTGTTCAGCATCAAACATTAACATGTTTCCTTTCAACATTTTCTCTCTCTTTTTCTTTCTCTCTATATATATGGGAATAGGAAAAACAGGATATAGCATATTCACTCTAAAAAGTCCGCACCGTCTCCCACCCCTCCCAAAAAAGTAATATAAGAAATGAGCAAGATGGAAAAGGGTTGCTTCAGGAAACTTCTTACGCAGTATCAATTTCATCCCATGTCATGGTTTCCAAGTCAAGAATGTGTAGATCATTCAAGAGAGTTCTCTTCGCATCTTGCCCGCCAAAAATTACCAAGGTTGTACCAACTAAAGTAACTGATTGGCCTCCACGTGATACCTAAAAAGTACACACAAAAATGCAACTTAACATCTTGTTAATTTGTTTCGTTTACACAATTAAAGGGAAAAAAAACTGTAATATATGTTTAAAATAATTAAATGTGTGAATTTTTTGCTAGGCAGTAGAAAAGCAAACATAACATGTCACATCACAAAAATCAATAGTTTCTAAGAATTTTTGGCTGTTTAATTGATGTAAAAGGTATAATATAAGAGATACATACCGGGGGTTTCCCATAAGTCTTTAGAGTTGACCAAGTTGCCATTTTCAGATCAAGCACTTTTACTGTCATAAAATTAACCAGTTTTTAATAATATAAAAATGGATCCTTAATTGTAATTACAGTAGAAAAAAGAACAACAATACAATAATGAACAAGTCAGAAAAAAGCCACTAAACAGCCTAGTTTGATTTAATGAAGCAAAAGTCGTAATTTTTCGTCATTCAACAAAAATTTACTTGGGGGAGGACAAAAAGCAATTACTCATAAAATTTGTCACATAAATGTTTCACTAAGTATGTAGACAAAAATGGCAACTCTCTTGATTGCTTATCTTATTTAAGGAGAATATCTAGTAATAAAATGGGCAGAGGGAAAACCTGATGGTATAAAAACCCCACCATGAATGGATCTAGGGAAGGGTCTGATCCATTGCAGATCTATTATAAAAACCTTACCTTGGTTTTGCAAGACTTTGATTTCATTACTTGAATGTGTGACTTAGTCACAACTCTAACCATAGTATCAGGGCTCCCTTTCATGGTGAATATGATAACAGTGCCATACTTTTTGTTTGGTTTTTTACCAAAGTGACGTGTAAACCGTAATATTTCTTCAAGTTTTTTTGCTTATGAATTTCATCTAAATAGCACTCCTAAATTTCCCATTTCTACATGTTTTTTAAGTTTGGCATAAATATGATGCCAACCCTTAATAGAATGATAAGAAACAATAACTATTATTGTTACCTTGGATGCTTTCTCCAGGATCTTTTGTATGCCCGGCAATTGACAGAAGCTTATTTTGCCATGGAATCTTTGGTTACAAATTGCCAAATGTCAAAACCCAAAATATTCCAGAATTAGTACTACTACCAGAACTAACTAAACACGCATGAATATAGTAGATATGATTATGTACGTTTTTCCAAATGAGAGAAATATTTTGAATACAAACCAGAGAATGGCCAGCACAAGGGGTTAATGTTGCTGAAGATGATGAGTCAGCAGACTCAACTATAACCTTAGTCTCAATCTTTGACCAAGTCCAACTTCTCAAATCTAGAACCTGTATTTGTTTCAGTGTAATTCAAAGTAAATAGCACATAGCATAGTCAACACAAGAGCAATGTTAAGGAAAAGTTTAGCTGTAAAATTCCATGATTGAAAAATACTTAAACAAAAATTGGTGGTTTCAATCAAGCTCATGAGATATATTAATATTACTAAGCCAAAATACAGCTTCATGCAACATAGATATTGAGAATAAGCTTACATGAAGATCATTAAGGTAACGACCATTGTGGTTTCCGCCGTATATGTACAATTTATCTTCCACAACTGTAGCTCCATGCTGAACATAAAAAAACAGCAGCCTTAGACATGGTAACAAATTAATAGAACAAGATTAAAAAAAGTTAGAGAAGAAAAATGAATTTTGTTTTGACCTCGTATCTGGCTTTTGGACATTGACCAGATACTGGAGGTGCAATCCATTGATCATAGACTCCAACTGAACCAAAGCCTTCAATGACAACACTTTTATCCTGGGTTCCAACTTGACTTCCATTTTCAGGGGAAATAGTCTTTATCTCTGGATGTGAGTTCCCGTTCTCGACTACAGGTTCCACATTGGAATTGTGCTGTAAAACATGTGCGACAGAATGAAGAGGGAGAAATTGCAATGTAAATGGTAGCAGCAAAAGTGAAGAAAAACACAATTTTCTCACTGCACTTCTCTTTATTTAACTCCACAATGACATGTCTCTGACTAATATTTAAATCTTAAAGATCAAATCATAAAATTTCATATTAAAAAATCAGCACATGGCTTACAGCAAACTCATTAAAGTCACTATTGGTTGCATGAGCATTGGATACATAACTTGTGGTTGAAAGGTTGTAAGAGCACGGTGTAACATATATACATATCTTGAATTTTTATCTTCAAAAGAACAAATTTCTTACTCATTTAACCATATCTTGATCTTTCAGTGCTATTCTAAATTTATTCTGAAGGAAATAGATAGATGAATATCTCATAGCAAGTCATTGGCAAAGGTGTGAATGAAAACTATGTATACCATCAGGAAAAGTACTCAGCCTTATAAATAGCCATATATACTCACATTCATTTGCACATCAATAACAGGGTCTACAATAGAATTAGATGCTCTTGAATACCAACCAGGATCTTCTTCCTACACACAAAGGAAAAACAGAACAAAAGTAATAAGTTAACATTCTGCATTGTATCAAGGAGGAATGATAAGCCAAGCACTGCCTGACCTCCAATATTTTTACAAAAAGACGCATGGCTTCTGTGGTAGACATGTTTCCAAGCTGGTTCCAGCTGCATCAACAACAACTATTTTTCAATAGTATTCTAAACAAAATGAAAGCAGGGAAGCAATAATACAATTGCAAGAACAATATAATATCAAATAAAACATCGGAGAAAACCAGTGTAGTATAGCTAACAAAATGTTTGCATATTATATATAGCATGGAGAAGCACAGTAAAATCAGAAAGACAGTAAATGCACATAAATAGAGTGAATAGATCATGAAAAGAGTAAAGGCAATGTGAAGGTTTAGAGCTTACAAACCTAGCCCATTTGCTATGCTCGACAATTTTCCATGAACTGGGTTCTGGGATGTTACAACGTCCTGTACTGGCCTGACATAGAAAATTAAACACTGAATTAATATGTAATCCTCTGGGATAAATCCTCATTCAACTGCATGCTTGCGCAGACGTGTGTGTCAGCACATTAAGCAAACAAAACAAGACAACCTCATTTGATATGAGTAATATTGGAATGGTAGCTAGGATCGATCATTAGCAAATCAGGATTTCATTCCTTGGTGTTTAAAAAGGGACCTTAAGTTACGGATTTTAAATAAAATCCGTGATTGCGATCTAGGCCACGAAATAACTTGTTTTAAGTTGCTGAAACCAACCACAATTGAGGCTGCATCAACTGCATTTGACCACGATTCTCAGCAATTCCAAAGATTGCAACATGACCCCTATTAAAAATCATGCTTATGTTGATTTGCGCACATGCCATCAGAGGCAGAGCTTATCTAGCACACAAGTAATTTTTAGCAGGAAATTCTCTTAATCACTACTCATGAATTGACATTTTGACAACAAGGCCATTTGCAATTTCATCACTAGTGCGTAATAATAGAATAGCATTGAAACCTATAAATCACGCAATCTAAAAACCAGATCTACCGAATAAGATAAAAGTTAACAGAAGAAAAGGTGGCAATAAGCGCAATTGGAATATTGATATGAATTGGAATGCGCGGGAAAGAGTTGGTACCTGGTGATACAAGCTGTAGAGAAGAAGAGCGGTGGAATTGGAGAATTTGGAGGTAAGGGATTTGGTTGGAGATGTGGATCCGTCGAATCCGACGTAAGATGCAGCGGCGTAGAACCGCTCTGGATATTGAAGACCGGAGCTTGCTCTCGCCATCGACATTTCTCTCGGAATATCTTCTTCTTCGCCTTCTGGATCACGGTAACTCAATTCATCAATCAATGCTCTTAATTACTACAGCAAAATTGGGACTATTAAGCATAAACAGGGTAATGTGAGTGGGACTGGTATATTTTTTTGTTAGTTTAGTTATGGAAACTCCACATATCCACCCACCACCACACTTTGCCCCAAAATTGAAGCTATGCTTTTGTCTTCTGCAATCGGTTATTTATTAGTTCTTCATGCTGAAATAAACGATCGTGTATTTACGTCTTCTTGGTATTTTTTGTTCTTGTAATTGTAAATCGTAAATGGTAAATGGTAATAATAAAATAAAATCAATGGTTTCATTTTTTTTTCATTTTAAATTATACTATCTCATCCTTGGTCAATAAGTCAGCTTTTAACTTATTACACTAGTTTTTTGTCAAAAGAAAAACTATTACATTACTTTATAAGTTTGTTTGACTAAAGTAAAAATGTTTAGTAAATGAACTAAGGTAGTAGTTTATATTTGTCTAGAAAATATGTAACGTAGTATTTGAACATATAATTCATAGCATAATATATTTTTAACATAATGTTTTTTGCTCACTTTCACTCTTAATATTTTGATTTAACTCCTTCCTTACTCTCTCTAATATTAAAATTATAACTACACCGTACTATTTAGAAAAATATTAAAAATAATAAATGTGTCTTTTTATTTGTATCTTATTGTTTCAATTAATAAAAATAATTATTATTTTTAAATAATTCATTTATATAATTAAATCTATATTTTGTTACAGAAAAAAACAATCTATATAAAATTAAACAAACTTGTAATTTTATGTTATATCAAAACAATATGGTATAACATAAGTGATAGATACTTAAGTCTCTTAATTATTGATTGAAGATTTGATTTGTGAGTATGAAAAAATATTTTAATTTAAATTTTTTAAATAAATCTAAGCTTACTCGAAAAGTTGGTATCTACAATCAAGTACAATGTTACATTGATTTATAAATAAATGTCACCTTGTATTTTTTATTTTGCATGAGAGAAAGCGGGCAAAAAGAAAAGAAAAACTAAGCACGAGAACAAGCAACGTCATCATCATCTTCAAAAAACATCGTTTGAAACTGAATCAGTGGTTTCTCGAGCAACGCCGTATCAATAAAAGTTATAGTTCCAAGCTTAGCTAAGAAGTTCACACTCATGTTACATTCCTTAAACAAGGGTTTAAATTGCACCACTCAATCCTTGGTCGATCATTGCCTAATACAAAACAATCTCATTCTTATACAGATGAAAACGAATATTTGGAGTTGACACTAACTGAATTGTATGAAGGGAACTAGAATAACAAATAATATCTTTGAAACCAACATCCCGACTAATTCTAAGGCCATGCAACAAATAAAATTACCTAGTCGTGTAAGACATTAGATAAACCTATACTCATGTAGTAACACACTAACTTCTTACGAAAATTCCATTTTTATCTCTTATTAAGTCTTCCAAACCTAATAGAACCTAGAATAGTTGGCGCACTTCCATCAACATTAAGAACCATGAATCAAGGGCAAACACATGCCAATAGATAAATCAGAGAGGATTGGAATTACTCGTCTCACTAGAAGCGCGATAAAGAAGTCCATTATCTCGTATGAGATATGAGAGTTTCTTATATATTATTTAACACACAATTTAACAAATAATCCTATTAAAAACACCTTAAATTTAATCGCTCAAATTCAAATAATTAATGTTTATAAATTAGCTATTATCTATATTTTTATATGAAAACGAGGAATTAAATTTTGGTGTTGGTTTTTTCTTTTTATTTAACTATTCATTCATACGTTATTTATAATTTTATTGTTTTATTGTTAATTAAATTACCACATTTTTCAAAATATCTATACTTTATATATGAAAGGATACAAATTTTTAACGTAATACGTTTTCTTTTAATTTTTCTTCTCATTAGAATTATTCTATTTACAATCTTAGTCTTCTTTATCAATTAAATGATCGAAAGAAATAGATATAAACTTATGTAAATAATTTTGTAATTTTAATTATTTTTATTTAGAAAACGAACTAAAATACGATATTTTATTTTATTTAAAATTAAAAGAGAAACTCAAGGTAAGGTGAACGATCACATTGTAAGAATTTACGCTGTTTAGTTATTTGTCTGATTTTTTTATTTATTAATGTAAGTGTCGTAAGTTTGTTTATAAATTATTTGTATTTTTTTATGTGCAATTTCAATGGATGGATTTTTTTAGAAAAACAAATCACGAGCACGACCCGGCCCAATATACAGTGCTGGATCACATCACACGAGTCATGAGCTCAAACGAATCAAACTTTCACCTGCTTTCACCTTCCAAATAGTGAAGACCTAAAAACAAACACATAGCAGGCGCACGTAACTCACCCCCTAGTGTCTCTATTTGAACTCAAACAACTCTAAACGACCCCGCATTTTTTATTTCGCCGGTCGCCACCACCACCCCCTCAATATCTGAACTCCTGAAAGCCGCAAGCAGTTATGGTGGAAACAAACGAAAACGCACCGAAAGAAACCGTACGCGAATACGTAGAAGACGAAGGCGAGGACCGAAGTTTTGAAGAGCTTGGATTAGATGCACGCCTCGTTCGTGCCTTACTCAAGAAAGGAATCGAGAAACCTACTCCAATTCAACACGTCGCGATTCCATTGATTATGGTTACATTCCCTGCAAATTCACCACTATAATAAGTTATTATTACATTTCAAATTGCAGTTTCGTTTAACTATATAGTTTAATCTCTGTTTTCAGGAAGGTAAAGACGTTGTTGCTCGAGCAAAAACCGGTTCTGGGAAAACACTTGCATACCTTCTACCACTGCTTCAGAAACTGTTTACTGCTAATGCTGACAGGAAGAAGCTAGCACCTAATGTTTTTATTCTTGCTCCATCTCGTGAACTATGTCAACAGGTGATTTTTCTTGTTTCAGTTTTTATTATATTATCAGTGCTTTATTTTCTTACCACAATTCAACTGTATATAAATCTATCTATCTAATGCTTTATTTTTATATATTTGATTTTTCAGATATATGTGGAAGTCAAGTCACTTCTCGAATCATGCAGAGTTCAGCTGAAAGTTGTGCAGTTGAATAGCAATATGCTTGCCACTGACTTGGTTGGTTATGTTCTCGATGATTTATTGAACTTGTTGTAACTATTTATTTATAAGGAGTAGTTTCATATATGCATACGATGATACACTCGTGGAAACTATATATTCTATGTTAAGGAAACAAAAATGGAAATTTTGTATTGAAAAGAACAACTTTTAAACTTTCAAAGATTTGACAACACAAGTTTCAATTGACTTTTTTCTATTTTTAGTTTCTTAACGGGCACTTGTTAGCATTTGCCATATTCTATTTGTTTTTCAATATGGTTTGATGATTGATGTAAGGGTCTAAAATTTGGGTTTGCAGAAAGCAGCACTAGTTGGACCTCCCGATGTTTTGATCTCCACTCCTGCTTGCATAGCTAAGTGTTTGTCTGACTCAATATTTCAGGCGGCATCCATTAATGGTTCTCTTGAAACTCTAGTTCTGGATGAGGTGAAATTAGATACAGTCTAATGTTTGTTTTGTATCTTTGTTTATATTCTTAGCATTTGTTTGGTATGAGCATATGTTATTTGTTTTCACTAGGAGTGACAAACTTGAGATCAGAAATATTGCTGGTTTTCATAGTTTTGTAGCTTTTCAATTTTAAAAATGTTGGTTATTTTAATTTTTGCTTACCTATACTTTTGATTTCTCTAGTTTGAACTAAGTGCAATTTTGATGACTCGAGTTGTTTTGAATCAATCAAGTCCCTCTATTATTCAAATGAAGCAGATTTGATCTTTTTGTCATTTTTTTCTTGATTTTTTATTATAGACTGTAGATCAAAATAAGGCCAAAAGTTTAGAATTTAGAAACGTAATGAAAATTTGATAAAAATAAAAGACTTTCTCAGATGTGATATATTAGCCTGTGAAAAGAAAATTTTTGAGATTTTTTTTTTAAAATAATTGAGTGAAATTTGATATTTTTACTCTAATTCTTAACAAGTTTTGAATGTAAGATGGTTTAAAAAAAATTGACTTGAAAAGGAGAATTTGAGAGTTTTAAGTAGAAGGAAGGTGATGGAGAGATTTAAGTATTGGCATTATAAAAGTTGAAGAGATTAACTAAACTCAAATTATTTGGGGTACCTTAAATCACAAATAAGCTATAATATAGGGACTAAAATTGTAGTAAAGTCTATATTTTATTCATGCTAATTCAAGTAGCTGTTGAACAAATGTTCTTTGTTGCAATGGTTTATGTCCTGTGGCATTATCGATATTGAAAATAATCTTTGCAGGCAGATCTTCTGTTATCATACGGGTATGAAAATGACATAAAAGCTTTAACACCTCACATACCCAGAAGTTGCCAGTGTCTTCTTATGTCTGCAACATCAAGGTGTGTTATTTATTTGTGTTTTAAACCGTCCATCATATTTTTCATATTTTTGCTCAAAATGCTTTGTCATATAATGTGGATGCTATATCTCTCATTCTTCAATTTTAATTTTTTCTCTGCATGTTCTAGCCCATGATTTCTTTATATTGGATAATAATTTGAAACTGAAACAAACGCAATGATCTTTCTTTCACTTTTGAAGATTGTGTCATATACTTGATAACGAAGTATGTTTTCTCTGTAAAATTGTACTGGCTTAGTGTTCTGGCTGAATATGAATGACCATTGACTATACTGTGATGTTTTTTAGGATAAGTCTTCCATGGAATCATGCCCATTTGTATTGTGTCTAATGTAATATTATCTCCTGCAGTGCTGATGTTGACAAACTAAAGAAGTTGATTTTACATAACCCCTTTATTTTGACTTTGCCCGAAGTGGGAAATCGTAAGGACGATGTCATCCCTAAAAATGTTCAGCAGTTCTCGGTAAGACATTCTATAATTTTTTCTAAATGTCTTCTTGATATTTGTGAAGTTAATTGCAGTTAAGTATTTATTGTATACACAAACGTATTGCATCAGTTCTTATTTGGAGAAGGGAAGACCACATTTTTTCTAAATTTGGGATCTGTCTTGTTATCTGGTATCAGATCAAGAGGAAAAGAACCATCTAGGTTTTGGCAAGGAAAAGTTTAATTAAGATGGAAAAGAGCTTTAATGCTAGAAATCAATGTTAAGCTTTTGATTTTATGAATTTAAAATCTTAGACATTCATATTGTTGTCTATTTAAGTATCTAATATTTTATTGAAAAACTATATTTTTGCATGATTGATTTTAGCCAGTGTTCTGTTGTTGGTTTTGTTGTCCCTGTTGTTATTATAATTATCATCGTTAGAATCAAATCAATATATTTATAATTAGGATTGGAGTCATATATTAGGATTTGGATAAGCAAGTCATATCTATTATCATTTATTGTATTTATTTATTGTAAATGTTATTATAAATACAGGTGAATGTAGTCTCATTTAGTCACACAGAAAATCAAACTTTACAACTATTATACTACTACTACTATTATTATTATTGTTGTTGTTGTTATTATTATTATTTTCCAATACTTCTTTCATTTATGCTTTTTTATTTTTGATTGAACATTTTTTCCTGTGGAGCTGACAAGCTTTTAACTATTTTCATTGAATTTTTTTAATCAGATCTCATGTCCTGCCACGGATAAGTTGCTCTACATCCTTGCTATGTTGAAGTTGGAGTTGGTTCAAAAGAAAGTTCTGATATTCACTAATACCATAGACACGAGTTTCAAATTGAAACTATTTTTGGAAAAGGTACTTGCTAGATATAAAATCATTGATAAGTTTTCACCTAACAAGGTTATGCATTTGGGATAGTTGGCCAATGATATGGCGTTGAAGATGATATGACCAAGTGGTCAAGAACCTGAACCTAGTCATACCCATTCTTTGTAATAAAAGTTAAATTGTAGAACATGGTAGAGTGGGCCTATGACTTTGTTCACGCTTAAAGCTAGTTCTTATGTGAAAGGGCTTGTTAGATATAAAACCATTCACGAACCTATGTTTAACAGCTTCAGCTTTTGGAATAGTTGATTCTTGACAGCATAAGCAGCTTTTTGTATGCATTAATTAAATTTAATCCATCCGTTATTACATATTATATGTTACTTGTCATACATCGATGTTACAACATTTTTTAACAATTTGCATTGGTTGTCATCAAACTGCACTGGTTAAATGAGTAATAATTAATAAGCCCATTTTCTTTAATCTGAATATTTTGTTGCCTTAAGTATGTTTGCTCGAAATGTTTTGGATTAAGTTTTCAATCAACTCAGGAAGATCATGCTTTTAAGTTACAATTATTTCCTCAACAACACTGCTTTCACCAGTCTAAACATTTATAGTTGCATCTGGGATTATTTTGTCTTCAACATTTCTTCCTCTATCTCATTTTTTCCCTCTATATCTTTCTAGTTTGGGATCAAGTCTGCTGTTTTAAATGCTGAATTGCCTCAGAATTCCCGTCTCCATATTCTTGAGGTATGGAATTTTATCCACTTCCATCGTTCTTTTGGTATGATAAATGCTAAGGTTTTTCTACTTAATCAGTTAATCTAGTGCTATGGCATGTCCCTGCTCTTATCAGGAGAAGTATAGGGTTAATTTGGTTTGGAAAAACATTTTCATTTTTACTTTTAATTACAAAAATGTCGTCTTGTTTCCTATTTTCAAAGTCTTGTATAGAAAACAGTTAAAACATTTTTGTTCTGTTTCTATTAAAATCTGTGAGCAAAATTAAGTTAAAATTTGATGGCATTTTTGTGTAATCAAGTGAAAAACAAAATAAAAACATAAATTGTTTCATCAAACCAAATCCTTGTGTTTTTTAAAATTTTTATTATTTATTTATAGGTCTATGAAGTATATTTTATTACATGATTTTGATAAACTTGTTTTCAGGAATTCAATGCCGGCCTATTTGATTATCTAATTGCAACAGATATCAGCCAGTCAAAGGAAAAGGAAGAGGCGCCTAAGGAAAATAATGTTGGATCACGGAAGTCTAGAAAGCATGCAAAGCTAAAATTAGATTCTGAATTCGGAGTAGTTAGGGGAATTGACTTTAAAAATGTTTACACGGTATGCAAATCATCTCTTATATTCTCCTTTTGACATGTTTTTTTAGTGTGCATGTTTGAAATTATCGATCTGCATGTGTGTATCGTTATAGTAAGAGTTGTATACTATGGTAAATTTCATCTTGTGGTTTATATCTTTGTTTCATTGATAGATTGCCATGTTCACTGAAATAATTTACTTAATGCTTTGTCTTGCTGATGAACAGGTAATAAACTTTGAAATGCCTCACAATGTTGTAGGGTACGTACATCGAATTGGTCGTACTGGAAGAGCATATAGTTCTGGTGCTTCTATCTCCTTGGTGAGTTTCTTAGACAAATCAAGCTCCTCTTTTCCATTGTGTAAATTTTAAAATTTATTGTTACTCGTTTTTGTTTTTGCTCTCAAATCCCCACATTGGTCTATATCGGGTATACTATTGAGATCCAAGGTGACACAGAGCTACATAATCCTGGGCATTTACATTCTCCTTGTTTCTTCATAGGTTTCTTCAGATGAGATGGATACCTTTGAAGATATAAGATCTTTTGTTGGGGACGATGAAAACAACGGTTCAAACTCAATTTCCGATTTTCCCTTACTCACCAAGAATGCAGTTGAATCTTTACGGTATAGGGCTGAGGTTAGTTATCATTTCTCATACTCTTTACAAAATTATAAGTATTTCATAGATGCATCAACCAATGAGAGCCTTTTTGAATGAATTAGTATGTTTTTTCTTCATTATAAATCTCTGATTATGAGTCCTTTAGTTTAAAAATGAAATTATTTGATCTTATAATGTATCAATTTTTTTGGTGCTCATATGGTTTCCATGATAGGATACATATAAGAGTAGGAAAGGATGTGGGCTCAATATAATCTCATTCTCATCCCATTCCTATCTAATGTATACCGGATAAAAAATAGATAGTATTGTTATAGCAGTGGTCTGGGAAGATGTTGAGGGTGGCAGTGGTGGAGGAGTATATCTGGCAGCATGTGATGTCATGTAGGAGAGAAGGAAGAGTGCGTCACAAGCAAAGATTAAAAGGGAAAAATAAATCTTATCCTACCCATGTTAATCCAGGCCTGTTAGCTAAAATTTACACTGATGAATAGGGTAGAACAAACTTACTAGGTAAGATTATCCTACCGTATCATATTGACTCAACAAACATGCCCTTAAAGTTTGTTTCCAAAAAAACAAGAAACATTATTTTTATGATTGATTACCATGTCATTCCTTTCTCAGTTACATTTGCGAGTATTGAGATTTACTAGAATCTTACACTTCTTTTCAGATATTTTTACTTTAAATGAAAATTATAGAGGATATTTTGGCACTTTCTCTCCGTGCTTCTGATTTTAGGTGGATTTGCTATGCACATGGAAGTATCATTGGAGCAACTAGCTGTTTTTGCAAACTGTATTTGTATTGATGATTGGCATTGTCTTGCAGGATGTTGCAAAGAGTATAACTAAAGTTGCTGTCCGAGAATCACGAGCCCAAGATTTGAGGAATGAAATTTTGAACTCTGAAAAGTGAGTCCCTGGTATTCAATGTGTTGTGCTTGAGATTTGTAACTCCGATCTTAAATTTATTCGAATTCTAATTCATTCCTGCACACCTTTGTTTTTCTGTTTTAGGCTGAAGGCCCACTTTGAAACTAATCCAAGAGACCTAGGTATTGTTATTGGTTGATTTTATTGTTACTGTATATATTATTGTCATTTATTTTTGCAATTTTCATGTTTTTAGAAGTTAAACTTAAACCTTTGAAATTGTATTTGAGCAGATCTATTGAAACATGACAAAGTTTTGAGCAAGAATGCCCCTCCAACACACCTTCGGGATGTCCCAGACTACTTAATAGACAAAACAACAAAAGAGGCCAGGGCAATGGTTAAGCTTACAAGAGATGCAATGGGAAATAATAATGGCCGAAGGTTAACTAAGAGAAAAGCAAAAAAAGGTGGTGACCCTCTGATGGCTATCTCTGCTGGGGTATGATCCTCTCATGGATTTTTTTTTGCTGTGGTTTTCTTTTAGATAGTTTTTTTGTTCGGTGGGTGGGGGAGTATAGGAAATCAATGGTTCAAACCCGCATTACTCCTCTTATCGACACTTATTGTGACTGTCGCTACTAGGCTCTTTGAAACAAAAAAGTGGAATCTAGACTTAATTCAACGGGGAAGTGTAATATGGTATTCCTTCTTTGTACCGTATTCTGTTTTGATATTCTGCATATTTTGTTTCAGGTATCAAAAAGACCGCACAAAGGTTTTAAAAAAGCTGGTGCAAGCAATGGTAACAACAGAGATAGACAGACACACAAAAAGACAGATGCATTTTGATTGGTTTGCTTTCTCCTATAGAGCCTTATAACAGGCTCCACAATTTTGTTGTAATGTTATTTCCAAATTTTGTACATCAAAATAGTGAAGTCCTTTCATATGGCCAGATGACATCAGTGTTTATCGATTAATATTATTTTGAGCTTGCTGTGTTGAAGTTGTTCTTCTCGAGATACTTCCCCTGATCCAAGTTGATAAGTTAGACAAAGTCCTGTTTACTTATTCTACGAAATATTAAGGCAACAAGTTAGATTGGATAATGGTCACCATGAATTTTTCTCATTTTTAATTTCACTATTTTAATTAAATTTCTCGTGCATTAAATATAATAAAAAATGATGACCCAAGCACGCAGTTATGTTAGTACATGTTTCTTTGTTTGTGTAACTTTTTCACATTATTTTCCACCACACGTTAAAGTAACCAAGTTTTTTCAAAATAAATTTTATATAAAAAATAATGTTATTTTATTTATTGTCTTGTTTTATTTAAAATTATAGAAATAAGAATAAAAATTAATCTTACGTATACTTAAAATATTATAAGTTATAATTATTTTGAAATGAAGAACGTGGACAAGATTCACAAGTTCTCAATCTTCAAATTAAATTGTAATAATACCCTTTTTAACAAAAAGTACAATTAATCATTTTTCTGGGCATTTTCGTATAAAAAGTATGTCATTCACAAATGTGAAATGACATGCACATCTAAATCAAAACTTCATCATGCCAGAGCCACAATTTCTTCTCAAATTTTCTCTTTTCAAAATTAACAGATTTCCTCCCTCATTTTAATTTTTCTTTATCTCTCCTCAAAGCAATAAAGTATGAGAAGTTAATTGAAGAATTTCCAAAATCAATGAAGCCGTTTGTCTTAAATTATGTTGGGATTTGCTTAAAGTTCGTACTCTCAAAGAAATATTTTTTCGTGGAAGTCAACCTTTATCTTCTTTCAATAAAATCATTTATTTGCTTGGTTTAAGAAAAATGTATGGTTTGATTCTTCAGAATAGCTCTTAGTTGATTGGTAATGAAGCATCATCAGTTTCATTCTAGACTGACAAATGACTTTCTGCTAGACTCTGTGATGTCTATGATCTGACTTTGGATCTCAAGCAACATTGCTCTAAAGTGATTGATTTTATTCAAAATGGCCAACCGTCGATCCCTAGTACCATCAAAAGTAAAATCCAAGATGTTTAAGATGAAACATCTTGGGGGAAATTAAGGAAGCATATTTAAGCGGAGTTAATCCTTTATAAGAAACATCTTGGGGAAATTAATTTGGTCTGCATTTACTCCCCACGTCAGATCTTTGATGCTTCGTTGCATACTAAATAATGTAGTGCATATGATGACCTACTTAGGAAAAAAGCTTCCTCTGCTCCTAGGATCAATCAGGTTGATTGGTTATTTCCCCATCTAATTGGGTTAAATGTAATTCTGATGGAGTCTCGAGAGGTTTTCCGAATTGTTAGCGTATAGTGGTTTATTTCGAGATGATAAAAGGTACTTTTCTTGAAGAGTATGCTACTAATATTGCTTTGCATGCAGAGTTGGTTGATGTTATGCATGCAATTGAAATAACAAGAGAGAAATATTGGCATAATCTTTGGATAGAGTGCAACTTTCTTTGACTGCTCAAGTATTCTCTAATTTGTTCCTAGTCACTTGCAGTATTCACAGTAGAAGGATCGATGAATTGTTTGAATACTATTAGAAATTTTCATTATTTAATTTTTCATATTTCTATATGTGTTGAATAATGGCAAACCTTACATTCTATATGGGTGGTCTTGTCTAGTGATATTCTATGTCTCACTGTATTAGAATTAAGTTTCTAGTTTATGCCTCTTATTTTTTGTTTTCTTTTACATTAATGGAAATTTTGAGGTGTTACAAATAATAGTTGTTCTTCTAGAATGACAACATAGTTGAAATGTCAAAAATTCATAATAATATATTTTTATTAAATCATAATGATATCCTTATATCTCAATAATTTATTTTAAAAAATAAAATAAGAATAGTGAAAAATAATTGAAACAAATAAACAAACAATAAAAACACGTAGACCATATATATATATATATATATATCTGTGTGTGTGTGTGTATAACCAACTATGTTTTCTTAGTGGCAATGTTGCAAAGTAACTTCATGTGGCTTTTGGTGTGAAAAGAGCAATGAGGAAGGCTGCTTCTTCTTCTTTTTTAATGAAAAATTTTAGAAGGAAGAAATGGTACTCAATCTAAAATATGTATCAAAAACTTTTATAATTCATTGAGAATTTACAAATGAATTTAATGATGTCTTTTTCCTTCACATGTCAGAGGAGCCGAATAATATAAGTAAAATAATGATTCCTTAATTTAATTTTACATAACAATTCAATTATTTACTTTTTTTCTTCTTCTTGATTTGATCATTTATTTAATTATAAGTAACGATTTGATTATTTATATCTTAAAATGTAAAAAATGTTATCCTTTTTAACAAAATCCCATAAAATTCATCATCATCTTCAAACAAAACACAAAAATTCATTATCAATTTCAAGAAAATTCATATATTCATCAAATCTATAATTCAAATATTCAAATAAACTGATATTTTATGGTTTTTGTTGAAGATGATAATTGATTTTCTAGGTTTTGTTTGAAGATGATAATGAATTTTCTGGATTTCTGTAAAAAAATAATAACATTGTTGATATTTTAAAACATAAAAGATCAAATCATTACTTACAATTAAGTACATGATCAATTCAGAAGAAAAAAAAGAAAGATAAAAAACTGAATTGTTACATAAAAGTAAATTAAAGAACTGCGAGAGATATTTTGCATATAATATATATCATGTCTTTGAGTTTTAGTTCAACCGGTAAATGCTGATATTGTTAGGTTGAACATCATATCCCAATTTTGAACTCAGGACTTCATACTTATGTGCGCAAGTTTTTAGTAGTATTTATCATCTTACAAAGATTAGGATAAAAAAGTTAAGATTATAAGACTTGTTGTTAGTCATAAGAATAAAAAAGGAAATTAGTTTTCAAATATATTTTCTCTCCTCCTGTTGTGAATAAAACATATTCTTTTTTATCTATATTCTTTTTACAATTTTTTTAATATACCCTACATTTAAATTAATATAGGAAAATGTCATATTTTTTTGAACTTTAAGATGTTGCAAGACGGAGATGCGACCACTTTAAAGAGATTTTGTTGCCTCCTTCACGAGTTGCTACCATGTATTTTTGTTTTTAACAAATGAAAAAAATACTAAATTAATAAATAAAATATAATAAAAATAATAATAAAAACTAAATTATATTAATAAAATTAAACAAAATACATTAAATGAGAAAAAAATATATCAAAGTTAATGCAGTTGAGTATATGTTGCAATAACATTTTGACAATGTTTCCTAATATAATATGAGACTTCACATAACTTACAATTTCTTGATACTCTTTTTGTGATGTCCAATTGTGCAGTTGTGTTCTAATTAATGTACTTACTCTTTGGATGACTTTTCTTAATTCTCCGCATTTGATGATTGTGTCACACCCTAGAACATACTCCTATCATATGTGAATAAGACATGTATAACTTGATATTTTATGCGGTCGCACCACATGTTAGGAAGGTAGACAGTAAAATGACCAATTGATCGCCTTTCTCTTCGATTTTTTGTCTCGTAAACCATAGAAATATAGTTGCTGCGATCAAAATCATTGACTTTATGACTATTAGACTTGCATATTTCTAGTTTCATAAAATTCATGCATTTTTCTATGTACACTTGACCATAAATTAAAATTGCTACTCGTAGTTTTACCATTGTTGAAAATAGTATCTCCGTCTTATAATAAATTATTTGGACCAAAATAATAATTGAAAAATTTCTCATTTAATATATTTCGTTTGATTTTATTAATATAATTTAATTTTATTATTATTTTTGTTATATTTTATTTATTAATTTAATATTTTTTCATTTGTTAAAAAAAAGAATATAAAGAAAATCTAGGTGGTCGCACATTGCAGTTCCAGGGAGATTATTTTTTTTATAATCTGTTCTCAAAAGCAAGATGAGCTATGAGAAAGAGCAAGAACAACTATGATACTGTACATTAGTTTTAATGAAATATATTGATTTTTTTTTTAAATATGAATGAAAAAATCCGAATAAAACACGTATGCAATTAAAACCCAACCATCCTTTTAATGTTTCCAAAAATGAGAACTTAAAAATTATCCAATTCTTCCTTGAATAACTCTCTTTCCTTGATAACTATCCAAAACAATTTTATATTAGAAGAAAATAAAAGTAGAGACAATGACAACAATTATTACCCAAAATACGATTCATTACAGAGAGCTGTATAATAAAAATGCTATCTCTTAATGATCCTAAAAAAATAGAGATTTTCATATATATTTTAGGAGTGTTTTTTGAAAGAGGGATATTCAGAAGAAAGAAAAACCAATTTTGAGTTTAAAAAAGGAATCGCCGTTGATTGTTTTTAAAATAAAATAAAATATTTTTTGACAAGAATAAAATATTTGTAAATATTGTATTATTTTTTTACCATGGGAGGTCCCAAACACACACACATGCGACTATATGGTCCTAAATAATACTGCAGGCGCAAGAATGGTGATCCGTTCACTTTCTCTCTCTCCCTCGCCTTCACTTACAGTAACCACCTTTCTTATCACACCCAACTTATACTTTCTGCATTTCATCACTAAACGACGTCGCTGCTACCACATTGAAATGTTCACACCGCATAACAACTAACTAACAGGTTCTTGTACTTTTCTTCACTCAAAGCAATTCTAATTTTCTCTCTGCTTCGAGTCGCGTTCCTCTAACATAATACAACCTAGGGTTTCTCTTTCTCTCTCTCTCGTGTTTCATTCATGGTAATAATTAGGGTTTAGTTCAATTCACAACACATACTAGGTGATTCTCTTTCTTCTCAATTCAATTGTGAGTTCCTTGTTCAGATATAATGGATCAACCGCGATCGAACAACATCGATGAGAATGTAGGGATTCCAGACGATTTACGTTGCAAGAGGTCAGATGGGAAGCAATGGAGATGCACAGCTCTATCGATGCCAGATAAGACAGTGTGTGAGAAGCACTACATTCAAGCAAAGAAGAGAGCAGCGAATTCCGCCATGAGAGCTAACCTTAAAAAAGCTAAGAGTGATGATCTCGATGCTCCACTTTCTAGTACTTTTAATAGTCACCGTTCTTCTTCTTCCTCTGGGAAGAAGTTCTTTGATAAAGTTTCTAAGAATCAGTTTCGTTATACTCCTGAGGGTGCGGCCTCTGCACGTCATGCTTCCAATCATGGCGATGGTGACGATTCTCCTGATTGCGTTGATGTGGATGTTGATGTTGACGATGATGCCCCTCTCTATGAAGAGAATTGGGTCTCAGATTATTCGCCTGTTTCTGGTGATGATTCTGCTAAGAAAGCGTCGCACATGAGCCTCGATCCCTATGCCACTACTGTGAGTTTTGTATGTTTGGATAGCTAGTTCTTCATGGAATTGAAGATTTTGTTATGTTGCTGAATTGAAATGTTGCCTTTTGCAATTGCTTTGCAGGAATGTTCTGATGGAACGTCGGATTCTTCTCAAGACACAGGAGGGCAGACCTGCCATCAGTGCAAGAGGAGTTATCGAAATAGAGTTACTTGGTGCCTTAGGTGTGATAGGAGAGGATACTGTGATAACTGTATATCAACATGGTGAGATGGAATTTTTGTTTTTTTGGTTGGTTTTTTCGCCTCTCCTTGATTCAGATGGTGACTGGGTGTTATGGTTTACTTCTTTGCAGGTATTCTGATATTTCGTTAGATGAACATCAGAAGACATGTCCCGCGTGTCGTGGTATATGTAATTGTAAAATTTGCTTACGCAGTGATAATTCAATAAAGGTATTTTGAAAGTTACTAGTATACCATTTGATTGTGCACACCTTCAAATTTTTGCAAATGCAATTCCTTTTCCAGACCGTAAAATTTCTGGTTTTGCTGATATTAAGGTTCGGATACGTGAGATACCTGTACTGGATAAGTTACAGTATCTTCACTTGCTGCTCTCGTCAGTGCTTCCTGTGGTAAAGCAGATCCACCATGAACAATGTTTTGAAGTTGAACTTGAAAAGAAGTTGCGTGGTAAGATGCATTTTAAATTTTATTTGGGTTTGTTTGCAGCCTTTAACTGCTAGGGTTATTTGACTGTATTTCACTTTTTTTCTCGGGTGTAGTGGTTGAAAATGTAGAAAATAATGGTTTCTTTCTCAGGTGCTGAAATAGATCTCCCGAGGACAAAATTGAATGCAGATGAACAGATGTGCTGGTACATGATCTATGACACTTTTATTGAATTTGATGGTTTTTATGGGTAGAGAAGCATCATCAGAAGATGTTACTTATTCTTTTGTAGTATATGGTTAATTACTTATGTTGATTTGTTTTCTTGCAGCAATTTATGTAGGATACCTATCACTGATTATCATCGACGCTGTCCAAGTTGTTCATATGATTTGTGCCTTATTTGTTGTCGAGATCTTCGGGAAGCTACTGTACATCAGAGTAAAGAACCTCAACTAGAGCTAGTAAAAAATACTGATCGAAACATATTAAGTAAGTTCCCTCATTGGAGATCCAATGACAATGGAAGTATTCCATGCCCCCCTAAGGAGTATGGTGGTTGTGGTTTTTCATCATTAAATTTAAGTCGAATTTTCAAGATGAATTGGGTTGCAAAATTGGTAAAAAATGTGGAGGAAATGGTTAGTGGATGCAGAATGAGTGATGCTGATGGTCCACCAGAAACTGGGTTGAATGCTCTCAGACTTTGCCAATATTCTGAAAGAGAGGCTAGCAATGATAATCATCTTTATAGTCCAACATCTGAAGATCTCAAAATCGATGGGATTGGCATGTTTAGAATGCACTGGAAAACTGGTGAACCCATTATTGTTAAGCAAGTATTTGAAAGGTCATCCATTTCAAGCTGGGACCCATTGGTCATATGGAGAGGGATTCTAGAGACAAGAGATGAGAAGATAAAAAATGATAACAGAATGGTTAAGGCCATAGATTGCTTAGATGGATCTGAGGTACACATATCTGTAGAGATCTGATCTTTTTGGCAGTTGAAATTGTATTGTATTGTTTTTTTTTTTGCTCTGGGTTTACTGGTTAATCATTTTTATTATTAAATTACTCTACTTTATGGCTGAATTTAATCTTTGTATTGGCAGATTGATATTGAGCTTGGTCAGTTCATGAAAGGGTATTCTGAGGGGCGTTTTCATGAAAATGGTTGGCCACAATTATTGAAGCTGAAGGATTGGCCTTCACCCAGTGCATCTGAAGAATTTCTTTTGTACCAAAGACCTGAGTTTATCAGCAAACTGCCTTTACTTCAGTATATTCACTCCAAGTGGGGCCTTCTTAATGTTGCAGCTAAATTGCCTCATTACTCCTTGCAAAATGATGTAGGACCCAAGATCTATATATCTTATGGGATTAGTGATGAACTTGGCAGAGGTGATTCTGTGACAAAACTCCACTTCAATATGCGTGACATGGTATATTTCTCTATTCTCACTAACCCAAGATGTGCAAAATAGTAATTTTTTTTTGTCACTTTTGAACTTGAGTGGATACAAAATATTTTACAGGCTGCAACTTCATTATAATTTTTATTCAAATTTCAAGTGCTTTAATTTAATTAATTTGACATTTCATTGTTATATGTTTAGCTATGTATTTATTATTGTCTGAATTTTCGGATTAATGCATGCAGGTTGTTTATATTTGTAAGCATTTACTGTTTTCGACTATAAATGCTTAGTAACAATATATATTGTGCCAATTGAATTTGAATACCCAAACATATGGATTGTTTACCCAAGCTCTGTAAAGTAGTATATATTTGTGTTTAAGAATTTATATTTTTGTCTATCTGCCTCCTTTTCCTGCTATATTTCCTAGAGTGAAATGTTGGAGTTTTGATTTATTTGAAGAAAGAAAAGGAAAGCAGTAGCCAGTAGGCTATATGAGTAAAGTAACAAATGGCAAATGTACAGCTTTTTTTTGGGACACCACCAAATTTAATGGTTTTCAACAGGTTTACCTTTTGGTCCATACAAGTGAAGTGAAGTTGAAGGACTGGCAGAGAACTGAAGTTGAAATGATGCAGAAAACTTATAAGGAATCTGAGGCGAAAGAATCTGATGGGGATCCACAAATATGTTCTAGAGGGAGTTCACTTGATTCATCCCTTTGTACAAAAATTAATGGACTAGATTTGGAATCAGACCAGAAAGATTTGACTATGGATCAAGGGTTTGAAATTTATTCTAGTGCAGAAGAGAATATGGTCAATTGTGACCTTCCATTAAGACAAAATGAATACGACTCTGAGAAAACACATCCTGGTGTTCTTTGGGATGTCTTTCGTCAGAAGGATGTTCCAAAGGTGACTGAATATTTGAAAATGCATTGGAAGGAATTTGAGAAGTCAGATGATACAGTAAGTGAATTTGTAAGTCTTGCTAAACTATTAAAAATTTAAAATGATATTTCTTCCCATTTTTCTGGTTAATTTACTTTTTTGATATTTTATTGCTGATGGTAATTGTACTCTCTGATTTCAAGGTTACATGGCCTCTTTATGATGGAACTATTTTTCTTGACAGACACCATAAAAGAAAGTTGAAGGAAGAATTTGGTAAGATCTTAATTTTCTTTTTATGAATTGTTAAGAGATAGAACAGAGAAGTGGTAGTTTAGGTTCACACAGGTGAAACTACATAGTGCCTTGCCCTTAGGGACTTCAACACTCCCACAAAGTTGACAATTTCTTACGGTTTCTTTTTTTAATGGTGGGCAACAACAAAGATGGAAGTGGAACAAAATAATTCCCCTTATTTGGGCTTAAGCTCCCACCATGTGGGATTCAGGGAATGGTCAGATCCATTGTGGATCTATTGTGGCATCCTTACCTTGCATTTGCAAGAGGTTGGTTTCACAACTCAAACTTGTGATCGTTTGGTCTCACACAGTAGCGCAACGGTAACCGTTGTGTCAAGGCTCCCCTCCTCGTCAATTTCCTTTGTTTGGAAGTTTAATTATTTAATATTTATGTAGGGAAGTGAATATGAGAACCATTCTGTCATATTCCTGAAGTGCTTGCTATATTTGAGTTTTTTGAGCCTAGGGGAAGGAAAGGGTAGTTACTTCCTCTTGTTTGGATACGTAAGGAAATTAGTGAAATTCTTACCCTGCTCATTAAACCTTTCACCGCTCCGCTCATTAAAAAAAAACTTTTTACCTACCTTCATTAATCATCCAACATGGGTCAGCCAATGTTTTCCCATTTCATCCATACCTCACCATTCATTAAATGCTTTGTTAATTTTCTGCACGTAGCCTTTGGTTTCATGCACTTTATTTTTTAATTTTCAATAAAATGTAACTTTGACCCCCACACAATTTCATTTTTTCATGAATTCCCTCAAATTTTTTTTGGGAAATTTTTCTCCTTGAAAGTTCTCTCCTTGTTTCTCTTTCTGGGTTGATGCATGTTGTGCCAGTCTTCAGTCTCTTCATTATGCTCGTCAATGTTTGGTCAGAAAAATAATGGGAAAACCGAAAAAATAATTTCAGAAAATTTTTTTTTGGCACAAAATCTCAGAAAATAATTGACTTTATTTCTTCCTCCTTTCTAATGTGATTAATGTCTTCCTAAGTAGGAGCGGAACCGTGGTCATTTGAACAGAATTTGGGGGAAGCTATATTTGTTCCTGCTGGCTGCCCTTTTCAAGCAAGAAATGTTCAGGTGAGTTCATTTTCCTTGTGAGTTCACTTCATATAATTTAATTGAAGTCCTTTAGAGTTTTATATCCATTACTTGAACAACTTCCAAAGGATGAAATTTTCTTGTGATTAAGTATCTACAATATTAATAGAGTTTAAATATTTTACACTATTAGCACATCATAACCACTAATGTCCATTACTTTAAAGGTGATTACCATACAAGTCAAACAATTTGAACATTGGATGGTTGTGATTCATTGTCAGTGTAAAAAAACTCTTTACACTGACAATGTATATCAATTAAATCCTTATCCTTATTAATATGATCTCTTTAGTTATTATGAAATATTTAATGTAGCAACTGAGTTAAAGAGTGATATTCTAGTGCTGATAGTAGCATAACTCATGTAATTCGAATTATATAGGAAGCATTCCTATCTAATGCTTTAGTTAATTTGCAATTTATCCGTTCAGCCTTTTTGAAATTGAAACCAATTAACAGTGATAGTCGGCTTTCTTCATTATTTTCTATTAATAATAATCTATTAAGTATATTGAGTACGAGTCCTTTAATAACTTCAGTAGTTGTTTTTGGGTTGAGTATTCCTTCCCAAAGTTAATGTTACCCCATCCGTCTGTTGGAAGAACTTTACAATTGTAGGCTAAGAGCTTGAAGTTCTATTACAAGTCTACAATCTTGTGTATTGAGGTCACAGTTTAAGTATATAGCATGTCCGGAGATTGAATATTTCTTGGAGTAAAGGCACTTCCCCTCTTGTCTGCCCTTTCCATTAGAGGGGATTAAACTAATGAGATATGGGCAAAGCTTGGGGAGGCCAATGTAATTTATTATATGTTTTTTTCAATGGCCTGAACTCTCAAGTCTTAACTAAAGAGGTCAACTCTTTAGGAAGTTATTGAAAATGACAACTAAAATAAAATTTACATTGCAGTTCGTTTTGGTCTAAAATATTAATTTGCTCTGGATTTTTAACTATATTTTATAATAGAATTACCTAGTTTCATTACAACTGACTAAACACTTACCATAGAATATTTAATTTAATGAATTGAACTGGAAATCCTTTTGTTTTATGGAAACATATGAATTCTCCTTTTTCCAACTTGTCATAGGATTGTGATAATCTCTATATTATGAAAATTTCAGTCCACTGTTCAGTTGGGCCTTGATTTCTTATCTCCTGAAAGCCTGGGAGAAGCTGTAAGATTGGCAGAGGAAGTTCGCTGTCTACCTAATGAACATGAAGCAAAACATCAAGTTTTGGAGGTCAGCAAAGAGAAGAGTTACATAAAATTTGTCAAGTTCTCTTTTTGTTCATATCACTTGCCTATGATTTTTGTCTCCTTTACATAATGCTTGTCATCTATATTGTGTAGACACTTGAATCTTAGTAGTTCTGAATCCTGAACTTATCTGTGGACATTTATGCAGGTTGGGAAGATATCTCTTTATGCAGCAAGTTCAGCAATCAAAGAAGTTCAGAAACTCGTTCTTGACCCGAAGTAAGTAAATTTTAGATTTGACTTATTGAAGTAGTAACTCTCTCTCCCCCCACCCTGTTCCCCCTCTGGCTTGTCCCATTTTTTTTCATCTCAGAACATCTGGAAGTAGAAAATAACTTCGTTTGCATGACTGATGTTATGTCATTATCCTGTGGCTCTAAGTCTTTTTCAACAAGGGTTTTGGAATTGGTCAGTTGCCCTGTTGGGTTTCCTGCAAGTTCAACCCTTGACAGAAATGTTATAATTGTTTCCTTATTGTTTAATTGTGTGAAATTAGTTGTCCCCCATAATAGTGAAAACGGCTTGACTGTTGTTTTGCCAGACTTGGCGGAGAGATCGGATATGGAGACCCTAATTTGACTGCAATGGTTTCTGAGAATTATGAGAAGATGTCTAAGCGGAGGCAGATTACTTGTGCTTGAACATCCACCCACATTTAGCTCTGCCTTTAATCAGGAAAGTGGTTATGTATAGTAATTGTATTTTGAGCAGTATTTTACAGGTTGGTGGGTGGTATGTTTCAGTGTAGTAGGTCAAATACGTAGATAATTGTTTAATGTGTATAAAAGTTACGGACATTAGAGATAGAGAATATGTAATGAGAGATTCCGGATGTGTATTTAATTTCAAAAAGTGGAAAAGAAACATGTAATATAAACAAAGTCACAAATTTGTTTCTATTTGCCCTGCTGACTTAATTGAATTTAGAAATGTTTGGAGTTCAAAATTGGCAACAGCCTGGCACTCCTCTTTAATCACACACAATTGAAACTGCATTAGTTTTTGGGAACTCTATAGCCAAAGTAATTACAACCTTCGCTTTTGAAACATAATAAAAGAGTTACGAACAAGACCCAACGGATTATACACTGTAACAAGATAATGATAATTTATAAGGAAAATTATATATGTATTTGGTTCAAATACTCCTGGCCTTGTCCCGTGGTACTACTACCAGTATTTATTCATAAAAGCTTAAATTGAATCACTAAGTAGTGAGATTGAACGAATCAGCAATAGTGTAGAAATCTGTTTTCAATCCTTGCCAGGCTGATTCAGGTGCCTGAGCATTTAATGTAAAGAGCCTACCGCCACGAGCACAGCAGACAGAAACATTGTGTCGTCGAAATGAGGGACTCTCAACTCTGAATTCTAGTTCGTAGTATTTGGCGTTGTTAACGGAATCCTCTCTCAAACTTGATTTTATCAATGTCCCGTTCACGTCCGGGCGCTTCCCCGATCCTGTTATGGTACGAATTACAGCTTCCCCTACCTCCTCCGGGCTTCCAAATGCTTCAATCCTTGTAAGAAGTTATTAAAAATACACGTTTTAAATTCTTTTTATGTTTATGAAAATAATATAAAAGTGAAATGACATTGCAATTAACAATTAAGAAGATTAAAAAAGAAATAAAGTGAAGTGAGTGAGACTTACGAGAAATCTTGAGCAACGGGTGAAACAATAACACTAAGATTGAGTTCCCCAGTGGAACCCGGGGGACCAAATGCGACAATAGGTTCGGTGACATTAGAACGTGGCCGTAAATTCAGCTTAGGAGGATCCAATGATAATTCCATTTCTCTTTTCTTAGTAGCTCGATACAGCAGTGTCTGATCTCCAACCCAATTCTCCGGGTATATCAATTCTGATACATTTATTTTTATTTAATATACCATTCAAATCACCCCAAATTAACAATTAAACTAATTATGCGATTATGCTCTCTTTTAATATAAACAATGAAGTGAATAATAAATAAATTACCAAAGCCTTCCCTTGTGTCAATGTAACGGGTGAAGCCGCCGATGGGATAAAGCACGTCTAGCTTCAGCTTACGGCTGTTATGTAGTGACAAACCGAGAAAAAAGCTTGTGATGCCACCAAAATTTGCTCCCAAAGCTACAAGTGAAGCTGAGCCTATACCCACAAGAAACCGCCGCTCAAATTTCGTAGCCAATTCCTTCGTAGGATACCACACTGCCTCTTTCAATTTTAAATTTTCTTCTTTGTCGATCGAACACCTAGCTATGCCTATGCCTATGCCTATGCCTTTTCGTTTCAATGCCCCAAACTGTGCTTGTAGTTGTAGTTGCATTGCCATCTTTCAACACTCACTACAACCTTTAATTATGTCCTATATGTTATGTACATTTAATTTACGTAACATATATTTTATCCTCTACGTTTAATTTAATGTAAATGTAAAAGGCATCTTCCTTTCTTTATTACCAAAAAATTAAATAAAAAAATGCTAGGCAATTATAAGTAAATAAATAATCAAGTGGTGGATTCTGATTGGTTGGGATAGCTTAGCCCTTATCTAGTTTTTGTGGCTCTCATTCCTCGGGGTTCTCTTAAACCATTACACTGCATTTTAATTTGTGCATCTATTTGCCAATATATGTAATGAAAATTATTGAATTAGAAGATGTAAAGCTCTTAAATAAATATCAATTATTTCAAGTGATTAGTCTTTTGTAGTTGTGTGTAGGATATTTTTGGTTTATAAAAATTATGTATATTTATATATATAATGAATTTAAATCCAAGCATGCATATTGAAGAGGGAATTTTTAATGATTTGCCATTTTTAACATTGTGAAAACAAAATTATCGGACCAAATTAAGGAGTCTACAGTAATGTTACACTGGTTTGTCATGGACGCAAAATCGACCAATATTATCAATGATTTAATGTGTCATGGTCGAAAAGGAGAAGGAGTGTGGGGGTAGTTAAATAATATAAAAAACAAAAATAAAAAACAACCCACTATAATAAAATAAAAAGAAAAAGTTGAATAATATTATTGTTTCTTGATCAATTAATGTTGCTTGTTGCTGAAAAGGATTCAAACCCTCCATTCTTTGTTGACCAATTTCTCCAAACTTCATCTGCTGCTGCAGCACTTTCCGCTGCTTGTTGTTGCTGTTGTGCACCTCCTCCTCCTCCATAGAAATTACTATGTGCACCTCCTCCTCCACCTCCTATCCCCAACAAGTCCAGTGTCATAACATCTCCACTTCCCTTACTTCCACCAATGTTGATAACATTATTATTATTATTATTATTATTATTACTTCCTCCTCCAACACCAACACTATTGCTTTGACTTTGATTATTCTGTTCTATGATCTTTGATAATGCCTTACTTTGATCCAATATAGCATTAAACATATCAACTCCATTCATTCCAACACCTCCACTTAATATTCCATTTCCGTTCATAAAACTATTATTATTGTACTGAGATGGTTGTTGTTGTTGGCTAGTACTGTGCATGTAATGGTTCATGAAACCAAGTCCTTGTTGTTGCACCACACCAAATAATGGCGCTGCCATGTTATTTGAAACGGTTTTATGATCTGTCATATTACTATTACTACTCACGGTTGCACCCATTTGAGCAGCTTTTTGCAACAATGCAGTGGCTGACATGTGAGGTGAAGTTGCAGCAGATATATGGAGACCATTTTCTTCAAAGATGTTGTTGAGAGAGTTTGAACTTAGTTGAAGTGAAGGAGATGAAGAAAGGCTTCGACTGAATATCGATCCTCCTCCAGTAATGTTGTTGTTGTTGTTGTTGAAGGGTTTTGATATGAGGTCGTGATGAGGTAGTGATGATGATGATGATAATGGATGTTTGTGATCATTATCTGAGATTGAATGGTTGATCAATTGTGATGATGAAGTTACAGTACCAATTTGGTGTGAGGGAAGGAGGTTTGGGAGAATTGGTTGTTGGCATTGCAAGTTGGATGATATTAATTCTATTGATCCTCCTTCGTTGGCTTTGTTGTTTTCTTCAGCTAATGCGTCACAAAATGCTCTGTGTGTAATGAAGCTATCTCTTCTGCACATAATAAATCAATCCGTAATAAGTAACAAAATACATTCAACTTATATTCGATTGGACTCATCAGGAACGTGCATGGGTATTATGAAATAATAAAAACACTACTTTTCTTTAACTGAGCTAAATAAATTTAAGACAAAATTGCATCTATTTTCTCTAAATTTTCTTTAAATAACACTTATATCATCTAATTTTCAAAATATAGTTATCTATCTCGTACTTACAAAAAAAAAAAGTGCTATACTTATATCTCTTTCCGTCATTTATAAACAAAATACTCAGATATTATATCTTTCAAAATGCAAATACTAGATGTATATGGTCATACTTCTACCAATTAAAACAAAAACTTTAATTGTGTTTTACGGTAAATGACATGAATAACTTTAAGTGTGTTAACAAAAATTCAATGCAATTTTATTTTTTTAGGGAGATTATGCTTTTTCAAAACTAGATAATATATATGTGTCATTAAAAAATAATTAAGAGAAGGTCAATACAATTTCCCTTAAATTTAATAATATGTTGTACTCGAATGACACTTTCTTTATGAATAATTGCATATTAGTATAAATGATTAAAATGCTAATCATTACTAGTGTGTTATTATTGATGGTTATATATATATATATATATATATACATGATAAGTTTGTGTTTTATTTTGTGTGGTATAAAATGGGTGAAATTACGTGTAAGAGACGAGATTAATCTCTCAAATTGAATATAACTCTAGGATGATAAAATTCTTCTTCAAAGATTTTAACATTGGTGCATTAGTCTCACGACCGAATTCGAGCTCAAAATCCCCAAGACCAAAATCATATCACAAGAACACTCTTGAGTATAAACATGTTTGCGTGCTATTATTAACTATTAATTAAAAACTAAATTATAAAGTAAAAAAATCTAAGATGAAAAAGAAGTCATAGGGTGTATGGTCAAACGACAATCTATCTTATTCTTAGGTGCCAAAACGGCACGCACACTTTTATTAATATTATTAGTAATAAAGGACAGCTACTAATGCAAGAAAATATGAATCCTGTTCAATAGTCAAAGTAATCCACAACTCTCTATTCACACACACACACACACATACATATTAATTAATTATGTACCTGGAAAATATGGTTCCACAGTCACACTTGTATTCCTTTGTACCACAGATTTTGGAATGAGCTTTCCAATCAGATTGAACGGCATATTTCTTAGAACACTTATCACATTTCCACTTCTTCTCACCGTGCTTTCTACAAAAGTGCTTTTTAATGCCAGTAAGATCACCAAGGGCTCTTGCTGGATTGTGGTGAACACATGAAGGTTCAGGGCAAACATAAACCCTCTTTCGTATTTCTGCTGTAGTTCTCTGTTTAAGCTTCCAAGGTAAATTGTGACCTCTTCGATGCAGTTGAAGGTTTTGATCTCTTTGAAACCCTTTGTTGCATATTTCACATACGAACCTGTTTGTTGCCATTAGTGTTGTTGGTGATAGAGCTATCACTTCAGCACTTGGATCTACAAACATATTGTTAGAGTTAGTTTATCTTAGTTACTAATTACTTAGATTAGTTATTAGTTACAAGTTGTTTGTAATAATTACTTTGAAATCTATATAATAAATAATATTTCACGTCTATTGTAATTTATATTTTTATTTTATTTTATTAATACATTTTTATTTTTATCTTTTTCGTACTTAATATTAATATTTTGCGTATTCTATTGTATAAACATTAAATTATTAAACAATAAATATATTTAATTTATATTGAGTTATTAAATGGATAATCAGATTCAGAATAAATATAAAGTTTGATTGAAAATAAAGTCAAACTAAAATATTTTAAATTATATATATAAAGTTGGTATCCGTTAATTTAAGGAGTTCTCTAAGTTACTCTATTTAATAATTCAATATAAATGATGAATTTTATTAATCAAATTGTTGATTATTGACCTGATATATTAATGATCAAACACATAAAATTTTAAAAAAAGCTTATTATATGTTCTTATGAAATTATTAACAAAATATTAAATAATTTTAAAGTTTTATAAAATTTTGTAGAATTAATTTACTCAAACTTTTATTTGACATTAAATTAATAAAATCAAGAATTCCTCGGATGTTTATTTCAATTTGTTGGAATTTTGGAAGAAGAAAACAACAAAACATTTAAAAAGTGAATATATAAATAATTGCAAAAGGATTAGAAGAAAGAAAAATTGAAACAAACATATGAGAAACTCACACTAATACACACACGTTAAGAGCGAGAGGTGTTTCATGTGCTATATAATATGTGTGTGAAACAAAGGAACAAAACCGGGAAATAGGAGTCAAGAAAAGTCAACAGTGAACAACAATGATTGTGAACCAATAATTGAGTTTCTTCTCCTCCTACTTATAAAAACCAATAATTCATCATTTTCGCTACTTAATTAAATTATGGCTTAAAAAAGAAAGATATTTGTCTCTAATTAAATGAATAATTAGACCTTCCCCGTGCCTTCTACGGCTCTATCAGATCAAGTTTTATCATCTAATTTCATGGAGTCTACAAATGTTTTAATTAATTGCACTTTAATTAATTAATTAATTAAGAAGTCATTAACCAAATTATCGGCCTTTGTGAGAAATCATTTAAAAAATATCTCATTTTGAGCAAATTTTAGTAGCAAACTATGCATCACTATTTTTTATTTTTTTTATTTTTAGAATCAATGAGAAGGTTGAAGAAATATATATACTACTATGATTTTTTAACATATGAAAATATACCATAATTATTGTTATATGATGTTCTTGGAATTGGTATATGCAGCTAGCATGAATAACAACATTTATATATATTTTTTTCGAACTTTTATTTGATTATTATTTAAATAAATAAAATCTTGCAAAACCAATAGTTAGAAGGTGTCACTAATTAAAATCAAGGAAATTAAGAAAACCAAAGCAAGAAACAATATATGAAAATAAAAAGGGAAAAAAAGAGTCAACTTAACTTAGATGTTTGTTTTAGAATAAAAATTTAGTTACCTGGATTTCCTGGTAGGTTCCTTTTCTTCTTAAGAGGTGGTTGTAAATTTGTGTTGGAACCATTGCTATTATTATGTGTAGTTGTTGTTGAAGTATGATAATGTGGACTATGAAACTGACCAACTATTTCTGTTGGTTGCTGTTTAACTGCAACATCTCTGTTATTCTCTGTTGACAAGCTCCCACTATCACAACTTGTAATGTTTGACATATCAAAATTAACAAAAAGGGAAGAACAAAATGTTCCCTTTTATTTTTTTGGTAATTAATTTACAAACTAGTGAGTGTTTGTTTCACAACTCTTGGTGTTTGTTGAAGCAAGCTTTTTTTTTCTATGGAGAAAAAAGCAGGGGTTAATTACTTAATTGAATAAAAAAGATGGGATTTGTGCAAATAGAGGAAGACAAAAACCAGGAAACTCTCCTCCTTTTATGGTGTGAGATGAGGGTGTGCTTGTTGGCATAAGAATAGAAAGAAACAGGCTTTGGATTTGCATTGTAATAAAATATATTTATATTGTATGTTCTTTCAGGCACTGTTTTTTGTAGCAGTAGATATGCCCTTGGCATTGTTTCATATTAAGAAAATGCCCTTCACTTACTTTTTTTGGATATATATTTTATATATGTAATTCAACTCATAATATTTGAAGAGGAAAATTGGAATATCAAATCATGTTTGTGTCACAAACATCATTACAAAAAAATGCATATACCAAAATATTTTATAATAGGATTAAGTTTGTTTTAGATTGTTATGAAATTTAGAAAATTTATTTTAATTTTTATAAAAAAATTCTTCAATTTTTAATACATATTATATTTGAATATTTTTAAAATATGTTTAGAATAATATAATCATCCCCAAGCTATCACATAGATTTAAAAATTTATAACAAATGATAGATTAAATATAAATTTTATGCATCAAATGTTCAATAAACTAAAATAACAAAAAATTTAAAATTTAGAAAATCAAGTTTTGAACTCTTTTTTTTGTGGAGACTTCTATCCTAACACATAAAATGTATTTGAAAAGTTTGATAGCATTCTAATAAAAACATTGATTTATTTTGATTTTATAAAGTCTAAAACTGTTGACGAAAAATATTGTGGGAACTAAAAGTGTAAGAATTTTTTTATAAATAAATATTAAAATTTAAAACATGAACTAAAAATATATTTAACTTTTTTTTTTAATTTTTATGTTTCCGTATGTAGTTAAAAATAAAATAAGATCAGATAAATGCAGGTAATTTATTTTCAAAAGAGATAATAAGAGTAAAAAATTTAAAGTATAATTTATTTTTAGAAAATTAAATGATTTATGAGTCATAATTTATTCATATTTATTTTTAAAAGTGTAAATAAATTAAAAAATGAAAGTTCAATGTCATAAACAACTACGAGGGAACAAGTACATTAGCTATATATTTATACTAATTAGTTATATTTTGGATTGAGTAACGTCACAACTCGTGAAAAATATGTTGTTCAGACTAACATTAAACTTTACATCATTTATAAAAATTATCTCTCTCACCGGCCCTAATTCTAACATGTAGAACAAACCACATAACAAAGACCATGACACAACATTTGTTGATGATTTGAACGTTACCTACAAAGTCTTAACATCACTATAAATATCATTGCCATATGAAAGAGTACTTGCAAATACTACATCTACCACGAAGATAAAATGTTGTCCTATCACTCTATTAATCAATTATGTTTTCTCATTTCACTCCAGATCAAGTTGTATGATATGAAATATCATTTTAATTAACCTCAACTCATATATGTAAATACATCCCAACATACTTATATATATATAAATAACATCCTAAGACTATTCTATCTAATTAAAAGAAATTAGTATATTGCACTTTTACTTTGTATTGTTGAAATGGTTAATTGAATTAACTGTTAATAAAACGAGAGAATATATACGTTTTACTACAAAAAATTTTGTACAAATTTTATTACAAATATTCTTCTTATGTGGTTTGTTTGAGGAAGGGTATTATGGGCATACTAAGGGTAGTATTTCAAAAGTTTACTTTATTTGACGTTGCTGGCGAACGAGAGATTCAAGTTGGAAAGTTTGTCTGTTTCTGGGGATATTTATAAGAACAGTGTTACTCCTAAATTACCCTTGCCCTTTCATAAAAACAACAAAGCTGCCACTATATGAGTAAGATTCAGCCGCCTAGTATATTTAATTACCAATTTAGCCTTGCCCTGTCACGGGTGGACTCTGATCGAATCATTCTCGAAAATGACCCCACAATAATACAAAAATTCTTCTGTTCACGTGTGTCTGGGTTAGTTTCCAATAGGTCACAACCCGGGGTAATTACGATATTTGAAATTAAAGCATAGGGCTTTTTTACAATTCAAATATAGTTATTCCTTTTACTTTTAATTGTTGTTTTTAAATTATTTATTTATTACAAATACTAATAATTTTTTTACATTTAATGAAATTGTTTTTTTTTTCCTATAAAAATTGCTTGTTTTTAGTAATATATATAACTACTTACTACCTCATTTTACACATTTTTTTACGACAAATATTAAGTTAGTTACAAATAAAATAAAAACTAACGTTGTATTAAATTTTGAATCATAAGTAAAAAGAAACAATTTATCTTAAAATAAGTAAAAAGGATCAGAAATATTTGTTAATATTGTATTATTAGTTAAAGCATACTTTTTGTTTTGATCATCTTGTAAATTTGTGGCACAATTTTTTTAGTAAGTCAAATAACACAAGTGTTACATATTTGAATCTTAATTATTTGATTGGTTAGATCTCTGTCCAATAAAAATAGAAAATTTCTATGATCTTAAATATATATCAATTAAAAAATTGGTATATCTAAAAGTGTATACATGAATATCTTAATTTTTCAAAAATCATATATGACTATTATTGAAAAAAGAGAAAGATAACTATAATATAAGAAATACTAAAATGCATGGATATTCGATTTGCATATTATTATATATTTGATTTCACGACAACGGTGATTTATTATTTATTATTATTATTATTATTATTATTATTATTATTATTATTATAATAGTGAAACTAAAAATCATTTAATTTTTAGCTTTTGAACTTGAAGTGAGGGGTTTCAAATTAGAAGTATAAAACATAGGTTACTATTTGATCAGATTTGGGTCATATATTATAAACTCATTTTTACTACTTTTATATGTCTGTTTTTTCTTTTGTACGGTTGTTACTCCATTGTGTGTGTACACATACACTAATTTATTCCACGATAGGCAAGAGTCAAGATTCACAAATGTTGATCATGATATTCAAAACTAGATATCATATTGAGTTTTAGTCAAAAGTATATATGTTGGTTTGATATATCATTCCTTTTTTGTTAGCAATTTTGTCCCAATTATTTAGTCCATCATATAAATTAAGTATTGTTATTGTCATTTGTAATTTTTTTTATGGAATAAATTAAGATGAATGGATGATATTTCAATTTAAAATAAAATAATAGTTTGGTTCTCCTTCCTATACGCATGATTTTTCCCTCTTGGTAAAATACTATTTAGTAAATATATGTTTCGTAGTGATGGGACTTTGGAACCGCAGCTCTCTCTAGAGGTCTATACTAAAGTTTTATCAATTTATCATCACGTACACCTTTTTGGTACATGATGGATGATGAACAATATTGAACCACTTATTGGCTCCAGCTTTTGTATCTATCTTCACTTCTCTTTTTGAAAACGACAATTTTGAGGTTATTTAAATTTAATTGTATTTCACTCAACAAATTATTAATTTAAAAACTTTCAAATAACGAAAGAAAGTGACAATTCCATCTAATGCGCTGTCATGGCCACCGTCCTTTACGTTCTTTTCTAGTCTGCGTGTCCTGCCAGTACAATTTCCATAATTCATATTTGAAAATTGTTTTCTAGTTTTAGCGAATGAGAGAGATAGAGGAAAAAAGATGAAAGGGCTTTTTATTTAGATTTAAATTATTAACTCTATTATATAATTATTTACTAATTAACATTGCTTTTTGTGAACATAATGAAAATGAGTTTTCTACGAGAAATACGGTAATTCATTAATAAAATAATTTTATATTATAATTTAACTATAATAATATATTTCATCAAATTATTTAACTTTATTTTTTAGATATTTTTCTACTATATTTTTTTTACTATTATAATTTATATAGAAAAATATTATATTTTCCTTATTTCTAGTCGCAAGACAGAATGCGACAATAATTTTTTTTTTAATAAATGAACGAAAAAATGTTAAATTAATAAATAAAAAAATTAAACAAAATACTATAAAAGAAATACATTGAAAATTAATGTGGTTGACTTACTATAATAATTTAACAACTCTCTCATATTTTTACATTTTATTGCAAATGAATTGTCAACTTCATCTTATTTTGTAAACAATTCTCTTCTATTTTTCCTTTTATTTTACAATCTAATAAATAGAAAATAAAAAAAATTAAAAAAAAATTATATTAATAAAATCAAATAAAATAATAAAAACAAAAAATACACATGAAAACAAATACATTAAATTTTAATTAATTATGTCTACCTAAATATTTTCATTTCTACATCTAGATTATTTGAACTTGTGTAACTTTTGAATAACGTGAGATTGTTTTGGTTGATTCTCAATTATTATGCTCGTCATTTTGGTTCATAATTATTGAAGATGTATGCAACAAATTTTTTTATTTGTATACCCTCTTTTTTTTTTAAAAGTTACCAAAATACCTCACCTTAAAAAAAATATATACAAAATGCTCTTGAGGTCGCATCCCTGCAACCAACTCAAGGAATATTTTTTTTGTATATTCAATAGAAGGATGCGGATGTACTAATAAATAAATAAAATTATAAAAAAATATTTATTAATTTAATAAATAAATAATAATAACTTTTTTTTATAAAAAAACAAAATAAATTTAATAGAAATAAAATGATTAAGTAGATGTGTCAAAACAAATAACTGCGTCGTTAATATTTGGCAAATAAAATAGCAATACAATTTTATTTTGTTAACAACTCCTTCCTATTTTTCATCCAAATTAATAAATAAAAAGTAATAATAATAAAAATAAAATTTTATTAATTTAATAAAAATAATAATAAAATTTAAAAAAAATGAAAATAATATTAATAAAATAAAACAAAATACATCTAATAGAAAAAAAACACATCAAACTTAATGTGGTTGGGTAGATGTGCTAAAATAAATAAAGTATCCATAATATTTTGTTGATAAAATAGCAACACAATTCTATTTTGTTAACAACTCCCTCCTATTTTTCATCCGATCTAATAAATAAAAAATAATAAAAATAAAATATTGTTAATTTAATAAAAAATAATTAAAATGTTTAAAAAATAAAAGTATATTAATAAAATCAAACAAAATACATTTAATAGAATAAAATACATAAAAAAATAACCTATTATATTATTTTAACAAATTACTCCTACCGTTAAATTAACAGCTTAATATTATTTTGTTTTGGCACGTTGTATTTTTTATTTATTATGTTCGGGAAAAAAAACAAGAAATAGTTGTTAACAAAATAATGTTAAGTGCTAATAAATAATATAATATGTTATTTATTTTGGGACATTTACTCAACCGCGTTAAATTTGATGTATTTTTTTAATAAATGTATTTTGTTTGATTTTATTATTTATAATTTTGAATTTTTTGAATTTTTTTATTATATTAACAATATTTTATTTTATTATTATTTTTATTTATTAGATCAGAGGAAAAATAGGAGGAAGTTGTTAATAAAATAAAATTAAGTTGCTAATTTATCTACAAAATAGGAGATGATTGTTAACAAAATAAAACTAACTTGATAAAATTATTTGTTTTAATAGATCTATTCAACCGCATTAACTTTGATGTATTTGTTTTTCTTCAATTTAATGTATTTTGTTTGATTTTACTAATATAATTTACTTTTTTTTAATTATAATTATTTTTATTTGTTAGATTCAGATAAAAAATAAGAGAAAATTGTTAACAAAATAAAATAAAATAATTAATTTATAAGAGGTTGTTGTTAAAATATTATAACATGATATTCTATAAGAGGAAAAGTTAAAAAAAAAAAATTCTTCGTGTAGTGGCAACCCCGTTGTGGAAACGGAAGATAGTTTCATGAAAGGTTGCATCTCTTGGATTTTTCTAATCCACCTCTCACATCAAAACTATTATTTTTGATGCGTGATAGTGATAATTATTTTGATAGCAAATGAATATATGAGTACACATCTTTATAAATTATTTTCAGATGTTATCTTTTTTTGAATGTAGGACTTTGAGTTAGCAATTGAATGAAATAATACAAATATCTTCCCGTTTAACTATTAGTTTTGACTTCCAATACGAGTCAGTTGAATATTTTGTCACCTCATTGAGGCCACCTTGGTTGCACTATTATTTTCCTTCCTAGTCTCATTGTCGAGAATCACGGTTCTTCGGATTCAACATCCTTCAACCCGTGAACAATCATGAAAGTGTTGCCAAACTATCATTGAACTAGAACCAAGAGCAACCTCTAAGGAGGATTAAATGGATTTCATCGGATCTTGCGAGCTAATTTCTTGAGATGCTTTTTTCTTCTATTAGGTGTGCTTTATATTTGAACAAAGTTGAATAGAGTAAGGTTTGGATCATCTCCACAAATGATCTCTCAACACTTTCTACCTTTCTCATAAATGTTGGTATTTTTTTCTCTATCTCTCTCTTATGATTGGTGGAGATCATCTATTTCTAATAGGGGAATAAGAACCAAAATAATGACCTTATAAATTCGAAAAATCAATTCAAACCAATCAATCAAATTGGTTTCATTTTTTTTCTTCCATGTTCCTAAGTCCAAACTATAGAACAAATCAAACAAATATAATCTCTATTAATTAGGATATCCATTTTAGTAATTCAGAACCAATTGTCAGAAATAAAAAATAAGTTATTAAATTTTATAGTTAAATAAATTTTTAATCTCTATAAATATATTATATTTTATTTTTAATTTTTTTTAAAAAAATTCTTCAAAAAATATTTGAGGACAAATATTTTCTGATAACAATTGTAGTCTATGCTTTTAAATAAATTCATGTGTATCATTCTAAATTTTGAATAATTTTTTATAGACTTATTAAGAGCATTATAATAATTTCTCATACAAAAATTTAGAATTTTTTTTAATAAATAATGAGTCAAATATGAATTTTTAATTGTCAAAAGTATAAAAAAAATTATATTTAATTCATCCATTGTTAAAAAATTCTATGCAAAAAAATTATTTAAATATTCAGACGATACACGTCAATTGGTTTAAATGCAATAACCAAAATTGTTGAAGAAAATAATTTAAGGGACGTTGTTTGAAGAAAATTTTCAAATAACTAAAAATGAAATATGATATATCTATAAGAACTCAAAATTTATTTAACTCTTATATTTTATTATTATTTCATTACTAAAAATTATATTTAATTCATCTATTTTATGTTTGATTTTGCGGTGACAAAAATTGATTTTAAATGAATTGATTATTTGAATTTAAAAGTTGAAATAAAGTGATTTATATTTGTATACATTTATATAAGGGGATTTGTACGATACATTGAAAAGTTAACATATTTTGATACTATTAAAATTAATTTACCAATAGTTAAAATGAGTTTTAGATGCAAAAACTACAAATTTTAACTTCAAATCAAAATTAATTATAAAGACAAAATCAATTTTTCCCAAAAACTATCAAATATTTCAAAATTAATTATAAACCTCTAAGATAAAAAACTATTAAATATTACAAAATCAATTATAAACCTCTGAGATCAATCTTGCATACTCCAAAAAAAGTAAAACTATACATACACTTTTATTACCTAATAGAAATTGAAGCATCTCCTTTAATTACGTTTCTTCAGCTAATTTATTCACTTACCTCTGTTTATCTTTTACATTTTTTTCTCTATTCTTTTTATTGACTTTCTTTCTTCTCTTGAAGGAGAGTGGAAGGAGAGGATGCTTATCCAATTTTGTAAGGGGTAAAAGAAAGATATAAGAAGCAATTTACTTTTTTAGCCTTGGGTGTACCGTGGACTACGTATAAGTGCTCGTGTAAGCATTGATTTCTTAAGTTCTGTTTTTTTTTTAATTAATCTTTTTGACATTATTGATTTTAAACACATGATTATTTATACCTTTTTGCTCATACTACTATCAAATAATTTATGCATATGAATATACGCTATATGCTCATTACTTGCATCCTACTTTCCATAACTCAAATTTACAACCCGAATAATTATTCCCATGGGCTCCTGTCTACTTTTCTGGTTGATAGTTACGTTATTTTTGGCGTAATCGCTAGTTGTTAATCATTTCTGAATTTGAGTTAGCGTTAAGATTTACATATTTTTTTATACAAACATATAACATAGACGTGGATCATATGTATAATAATTAATTAATGTGTCTGTTTCTTTAAGATTATTTTAGAAATAATTTTTGTAATATTTTAAATTTTTATTATATTAAAATCTTTAATTGTGAATCTTTAAGTTATTGAATGTTAAAATTATTATTTTTAATTAATAATAAATAAATCTAAAAAACTTCTACTGTTTATAAGTAAATTTTCATATAAATTATTTTTTAAAAATATAAAACTAAAATCACCTTCTTAAAATCTTAAATAAACTATCCTAATATCTTTCTCAATCAATAAAAAGATGAAAGATCGTTTTCCACCTTCTTTTCTTTTCGTTTGAGATATATATACTACGTTAAAAAAATGAAGTCATTTAATTAACTATTCAACGCACTTGTTCAATCAATTATTTTCTTTATTTTTTCATATCCCATAAATATGACGAATCCACAGCCTTATTTAGAAAATTATGAAGTGCCGTAAAATATTTTGTGAAAACATCTTTAACTTATCACACGGGTAGACTTATTATTTTTTAAATGATAAATTAGAATTTGGCGATACCTTAATTTGACGCTAATTAAAAAGTTATTTTATTTTATATAAAAATACAAATTTAGAATTTGTATTGCATATTGATAACCGAGACTCTCTAATATGGTCGTAGTCTATTAGTGGATATTTTATTTTTAGTAAATTTTAATAAAATATTATATTTATTTATTATTATTATTATAAAATTCATTTTATATAAGTCCAAAAAAATTCATTTTTTATTAAAAATAATGAATAATTTTTTGAAAGGTTAATATTAAACATTTGATAATTTAATTTGATGTACAAGTCTTAATGAGCCATGGCATGACCCATTGGTCCCCCACTACTTTTTGATAAACATAGAACATTAGGTCCCCTTGATTAAGATCGAATACTTTATTAATGTCCTCCACTGGCAACAATAATATAAGAGACTACATTACTTATATAAGCATGTAGCCGATGTTATTGTCGTTTGCACAAATCACATTTCATACAATACTTAAATAATCAATTGTTACCTATTTTGTGTTTAGTGCCAAATTAATTATTATAAGGTAAAAGGAATGAAAATTGGGTAAACTCTAAAAGATGGGGTCAAGCTAATTTATATATATGATATGAAACATGTAACGGCATTTTTGTAGTTTCATTGCTCCCATAGTTTGTCATCATTTCCAAATCATAGACTTTGTTATCATCGATGATTATTGCCTGTAAGATCGAAGCAGACATAGAATAACACACACTCAATCTACGCATACAAACAATAATACAAATTCAAAGAATAACCAAACGAAACTTCCGATTCACGTACACTTTATATAATGATACAAAGAATAACCATCGGATTTGTTTTTTTCTCTCTTTTCTTGTTACCCTGTGAGGAGATTGAGTGTTTTATTGGCTTCTATTGACTAGCTAGTATTATATTTTGGGTGTTTCCACTTAATTTATTCGTTTAGATAATATTTTGTTCACAGATAGATACTCTCTCCAAAAATATAAGTAATGATAATAATTAAAAAGTTATCTATATTAAATTTTTAATCGAATAAGTCAATATTTTAATTACAAATAAAAATAAAATTTAATAACAAAATTATATTAAAAATAAATCAAAAGGACTACAAGGAATATTCAAATTCAAATTAAAAAATAAAATAAAACGAAAGGATAAAATGCTACGACTACTGTTAAGAGTGGAAAAACTCTACAAAGGATACTCCCGACCTATAAAAATCAAACAAGCAACACACCAAACACAAATCCGTACAAAGTGCATGAATAACTAGAAATGTTGGTGAATTTACATCGAGGGTGCAGGGGACAATTCGCTTATCCTGTTTCCACTGTAATTCTGTAAAGGCAACAATAGTGTCATGGCTGAAAGATACTCATCAATCGTTTTAAACGAAAGTTTTTCATACATGATTTAAATATGAGAAGGAAGTTGCACTTGGCACATATGGGACATTAGTTCACTAGGTCATATCACACTTGTTTATGGGGGGATTTATCTTTCTTAATGTAAATACTAAAAAAAAAATCATGTATGTCTCTAAAATTTAACACTCGTAAACAACTAGATTAATCTCACACAATACCACGGATCCAAATCCAAGAGTTAATTTTTTTAAGAGGCAAAATATATAAACTTCCTAGAAATTGACATTAATTAATTATTGTCTTGTCCTAATTTTCTTTTGATTCAATTAATCAGCAAACCACCCCCTTATGTTGGAGATCGATCCCTGGATTCATCATATATTAATTAAAATGCTTCCACGTGATGTATAATTATATATGAAATCAAGCTGAAGATAGAAGTACAGATTAATTAATTGTTGAAGAAAAGGCGTATCTTCATATAAAGGGGGCGAGGGAAAGTGCATCACATGCATGAATTAATGGTTTACAGCGGTACAACTTTTTCTTTCCCCC
>JBBPBO010000001.1:13431270-13484882 GCA_037974295.1 Cicer cuneatum
CCCCCCCCCCCCCCTTTTTTTTTTTTATTATTTTTTTTATAAATTTATTTATCAAATCATTAAATTATAAATTTAATTTTCATGCATTATTAATGTAAAAACTTTATATGATCAATAAATTATAATTAATCATGTAAGTGATTGTTATAAGTAGTTATAAAAATAATCAAATATTATTAATGATTATAGTTGATTGATAGTATAAAAATTATTTATATTAACCGCATATATAATTTAAATTCTTAAATTATTTGCAAAAGTTAAAGTAGTAATAGATTAAGGATAAAGTTAGTAAAAATGTATATTAAGGATAATTGTTGTAACTTTACTTTATTGACAATCAATTACAACTCTTCGACACATCAACTAAAAAATCAAAAAGAGAGATTATGTATATCTTCTCGAGACATCAACTAAAAAATCAAAAAGAAAAATTATGCCTATGTTTGATGTGTTAACAATTTATGATACCATACATATCATTTAATCACAAATAATAATAAATAATAAAACTCCTTATTATATAATACAAGGTGTGAAAATTAGAATCACACACATATATATTTAAATTCTGTCAGTAATTAATTCAATTTTTAAATAATATAATATATGCTGATTGACCTGAGAAACAGAACTTAATTCAAAATTGGATTATTTAGATGACATATTGGCCAAAGAAAAAGCCAGCTAACACAAAATTTCCAAACCCAAATAAGAAAACCATAATTTAGGTTTTGAGACACTCCCCATAGAATCACAAATAGGTACTATTGCCATGGGAGGCTATTTTTTTATTCCCTTATGGGACCAACGTAATTGCAAATGATATGAACTTGGCCAATGCTTTGCTCCTTGTCATGTGCAACTGCCTATATGTCTTTGTTTGAACTGCTAAAAGTAACATTATTTTCCATCAAACCTTTTCCTTTTTCCTTTTTACATATTTGATAATCATCCTCTTTCCTTGTCTTTTGGTAAATGGGGATCATATTTCTTTTTTGAGAAATTATGTGGTAATAGATCAATTTGGTATGTATTTATGTATTTAGTCTTTAAATTAATAATTAAATTAATTTTTTTTAAAAACAAACTATTTTCTATCATTTAAAATTTTTTATTAACTAAATATTAATTATTAAAATAATTTTTTTGAATTATTATTATTCACAATAGCAAATATTGAATATTTTTACGATAAAATGTTAAAAATTAATACAATATTTACAAATAACAAAATAGCGTTTTTTGTTATGATATAATTTTTTTTTAAAATACAAGAAGTCAATAAATAATTATTTGATTTATAAAAATAATTGTCAAATTTATTAATTTATTGACTAAATATATTAAAACACTTCAAATCGTGAATCTACTGTGAATACTTTTTTTTTTCTTTCGTAAAATATGATTAAACTTAAAATGGTATGGTAAGATCCCCATAGAGATTGCGAGTTCTTTTTGTTGGCGTTTCATAAATAATGATAAAAAGAAACCCGGTGAGATGGATGTGCAATGATAGTTGAGCTTTTTGCCTTTTACACTCTTTTTCTTTTATTTTTGTTATTATTTCAAAATTTGAAAAACCTTTTTTTTTTGCTTTACTGTCCTCCATCGATACTTCAATGATAAAAGTGGTAATATAAAAAAAAGTGAATGATTAAATAAAGGGGATATACTTTTGAACATAATCCGAATAACTGATTTAACATATATTTAATTTTGCTTTTGTATTTTTTCGTAGTTTCGTTGTGTTAGTTTGATGTTGTGATTGTGTCGTTTTAGTATAATGTCTTGTTTTTTTTTTTTTATATTTTATATTGATATATCAATTTCGATAATATACAAATTTAATCAATAATTTTGGTGTCGTCAATGCTTCAAAAGAATAGACATTTCATCACGAATGAATACAATTTTTTAGTAAAAAAATGTCTCCTTAATATATGATTTGAGATACTCGAGTGGCTTTAAAAAGTCTTCTACTTTTTTTAAAACCATTAACACACTTATAATTACTTGATCGTTTCAGGTAGTTAAACTCTTGTATTGAAACTTGGTGTATCTCGATATTTTGTATCTAAATATAAGATTATGTTGATTAAATCATTAAAAAAAGATAAATTATAAAAAAAATAAAAATCAGTATTAATATTAAATTTATTATAATCGATCTTGTTTTTACAAGTTTATTTTTGTATATTTATTTTGAAATATAAAATAATTAAGAATATTTTATAAAACTATTAAGCAAAGAAAATGAATACAAAAGTGAATTTTAATGTTTTGAGTTTGGTTTAGCTAATTAACATTATCATTTTTTTGCCGTTGTAAAAAAAAAACAATTTTTTGGCAAACTGAACCACAAGACACGTGGTTCGTCTCGATAAAATAATGAGTGAGTATGGCCTAGCCTACTTAATTTTATAAGTCAAGAAGCTATGTTCTGGTAAATTGTCGAGATATTGGGGCTAATAAGCAATTCACTAGAAGCCATGCTTATGTGTGAGCCTTTTTTGTTAAGAAAAAGATAATAATAATAATAATAATAATAATAATAATAATAATAATAATAATAATAATAATAATAATAATAATAATAATAATAATAATAATAATAATAATAATAATAATAATAATAATTTACGTATCGTTGTATGCCGTAGCTTGTTGGATTACAACTTACAAGGTTGTCTTTGAATTACATGATTCTGTTTTAAGTTCATAAGTTGAAGATAAGTGAATGTAAAATGGGGCCGAACGAAATTGCGAGGTGGAGCCCATGATGGTGATTTATGTTCTTCATCACTTCACAGTCAGAAAAATTAAAGGGCGGGAACTTGGGGAGTCTATATAGTCCCTAAATGTATGAAATTTCCTAGAAAGCTTTGAGTGTGCTGTTTATATATAAGAATGGTTTTTAATATATTAGATAATTCTGATGCTTATTTAGTTTTATTAAGTAGATATAATATGTCTCTACCGCTATATGTTAACTAATTTTGATGTCTCCAGGTTTGTGTACGTAAATTATGAATTTTTAGATGCTAAGTGAATTTAATTTATGTAAGTACAAGTTCACGTACCATTTATAAATTACAAAAATATATATGAATTTTTAAAATGTTTTTAAAATTTTAAATTTTCAGATATTATGTGAACTTAATTATGTCAATTGAATTCATTTAATTATATATTTTTTATTTTATTTTTTAGCATTACATATGTGAACATATATATATATATATATATATATATATATATATATATATATTTTTTTTTTAAATTTCATATATGTGAACATATTTCTTAGTATTAATTTGTTTCTTGCATGCACACTTATTTTGGAATTATGATCTATATTATAAATAAATGTCTTACAAGGTGGCATATTAGGTGACATAATTTGTTCATGATTACATTGTGGGATGTTGACAAAAAAAAAAATACAAATAAACATATAATTACAAAAAATTTATTATTATAATTAAAAATATATTAAGACTACTAATTGTTATAATTAGTATTAATAACAAATCTGTCAAAAGAAAGTATTATAAATGACTTATAAGACTTGAGACATATTATCAACTATACAATATATGTTTTTATATGAGTAAAAAATATGTTATACACATATATTATCCTAAATGACACTTATTTTTCTAAATTAATTTATTTGTTTAAACTTATTTTTCTCTATTAGAACCTACAATTTTTTAATATCAGTATTTCAAATTTTAAACTGCAGATTTTTGAACAATTTTCGTTTATATTGACATAATTTTTTTGGAAATGGTATTTCGTATTATTTAATTAACTGAATCATATATGTGACTCAATTAGGTCATAAAATTACTAACTAGGTCGTGATAGATGTCTATTCATTTAAAAATAAATTACTCTCATATAAGTTTTCAATTAAGTAATAAAATTACTAATGATTTTGATTGATAATTATTAGATATCGAAAAATCAAATTAATTTTATAGTTTAAGATATATATAGTTGTAATATTACTAGAAAATGAAGCAATAATTTTATATTTTAACTCAATCCTTGCAAAAAAATATAGTTGTAATATTATAGGAAAATTGATTATTTTATATTAATCTAATTGTTTTGAGATTGATATTTGATGATTATTATATATCACAGCGTGTATCTATATCTACACTATAAACAATTGTCTTACTTCAAATATAAAATAGTACACATGACACTTATCTAGCAAATTATTCATTTATTATGATACTAACCTCCTACCTAAAATATTTATTTTCAAATGCAATAAATAAAAATAACATCTTTCAAGCATATTATACCTTTTTTCAAATAGACTCAGTAATTTGAAATAGCATCTTTCAAACATGTTCTACCTTTTTTTCAAATAGACTAATAATTTCAATACTTTGTATTTCAAAAAAAATACTTTCTCACTAAAAAAAATGTATGCTCTAAAAAATTAGTGTTGTTAATGTGTATTAAAACACATAAATGAAATGGATTCTTGTGGTCCAAATGCACCCAAATAAAATTACCAACCACATGACCATATTTAACCCGCATAAGTTATGTGATAAAAATATTGTTTTTTACAAAATATGATTAAGAAAAAACTGCATGTTTCAAAAAAATAATTGTGTATATAATGACAAATAATTAACATATTCTTTATACAAATTTCTTCCTTTTAGATTTTCTGCTAATTAAAATTTTCTTTCTTTTACATGTTACCTTTTCTCTCTATTTTTGTGAACTATTTTTTGGTTTCTTTAATCAATTTTCTTATTTTTGTATTCGGTTCATATATATCTAATTTTGTAGTTTCGCTGATGATCACTATATTAAGGTTCTCATCGGTGTTCAAACTAGGTATCTAAAGTTTCCATTTTTTTAGGTTTTTATATTTTGGCTCGTAAATTTTTTTGATGAGTGTATGGTAAGTTAGTAACCCAATGAAATGTCTTAGAGCTCACTCAATACTTATAACTGCAGAATCAATATCTATCTTTTTACATCAAACCATTAATGTTTTTTGTTTTAAATATTTTAATATACTTATTTCTATAGGTTATATTTAGAGTAAATCTATGTATATTAAATAAACTTTAAAAGATAAAATGCATTTTATATTGATTTTTTAATTTTTTTATTAGTTCTGATTATTATATTATGAAGTGAGGAAATCATTCATTCTTTTCATTTTTTCAATTTAATTTTGTTTTGTTTTTTCACATATATACAAACAGTGTTGGTAATCACATTCATATTTTATGGTAATTTTAGACTCTACATTCATATTTCTTTTTTAACTCTGCAGATTAATATGTTCTATTATAAAAATTTGATCAATTACTATTACACTTTTATCTTTTCAAATTAAACCAGAAATATAAGTGATAGAAACTTGAAATTACCTTGAAAATAGAATCTTTACATAATAGCAATAGGCACCAATGATCAAGATTATTGTAGTAATGTCTTTCGCAATAGATTTTTTCTTTTTAAATTTTACAAATTATGAAACTTAAGTAAAAAGAATTTGTAATGGATACTTAACATATATTTTTCTGCTCCAGTCAAAAACACATATTTCTCTTTTAACTATTTTTCGATTCAACATATTTTTTTTAGACTTCAATGCAGTAATGAACATCTCAAGTTTTGCCAATAATTGGGCATCCACGATAATACTAGAAGGCACAATTTGAAATATCACCCCAAAAAATTCAATTTTTTTTTTGAGTTTGCCATGTCTCAATGCTTATCTCAATCAATTCAAAAACATATTAACATATTGATTGTAAGATCCTTAATTTTTAAATTATTTTATGGATTAAATATCAAAGATAGTTTGAGATATTTGTAATACGTTTAATATATGTATATATTTATATATATATTTTGAGACCGGCTAAAATTATTTGTCAAAGGATAATTTAATTTTATTACGAAGAATTAATACCAGACAGTTTATCAATAAATTATTTGTCAATAGAGTTATAACAAAAGTAGATAATTTTAATATATACGTGTGTGTGTCTATATATATATATATGTGTGTGTGTGTGTGTGTGTGAGAGAGAGAGAGAGGAACGCAGAAAACAGAAACAGAAGGAAAAACATTTTTCTTCCTCACCTGCCTCGCGAAACCAACTCATATTTCTTCTTCTTCTTCTTCTTCTTTCTGTTTGTGTTGATAGTAAGAAAACCAAACTCAAAACCTAGATTACTTCAAAATCTAAGCTTCCATTCCAAGAGTGTCAAGAGGAAAAGTTACTCCTCTCCTCACTACGGTGCTAGTGAGCTAACTTTGGTAGCGACGACGCGGGGGAGTTTTGGCGTATTTGAGCGTGGTAACGAAAACGGTTGCGAAAGCGTGAACGAAAGTAAGAGGCTCCTTCCAACTTTTTAGTTTGCATGTAGGAACTCTAAATGTGTGTTTGATGCTTGATAAATGTGTTATGTTGTTGAAAATGTGAAGTTGCCGTGGTTGATGATGATAATGCCATTGTTGTGATGTTATTGTTGTTGATGTTGCTGATATGTTGTTGCGTTAAAGATATGCTGGTTGTTGTTGTGTTGTTGTGATGATGATGTATTGTTGTGGCTGAGAGATTGATTGTTGTGGTGTTTTCTGTTATTCTCAAATAAAAGAGTTTGAAACTTAAGTGAAATTTACTTGAAAATTCCATTGTTTTCGAAGATGTATTCGGATACTGCACTGACATATTCGAATACACTTCTGCAAAGTTCAAGTTTTTATTCAAATCTTGAACCTCATATTCGAATACGACACCTTGTATTCGAATACAAATACGTGATTTTTGCTACTGACTTAGCATTTGTATTCGGCTAAGACACCCTCGTATTCGAATACAAAATTGCAGATTTTGCTTATGACTTAGCATCTATATTCGGCTACGACACCCTCGTATTCGAATACAGAATAGCAGATTTTGCTTATGACTTAGCATATGTATTCGACTACGACCCCCTCGTATTCGAATACATAATTGTAGATTTTGCTTCTGACTTAACATATGTATTCGACTACGACAACCTCGTATTTGAATACAGAATTGCAGATTTTGCTTCTGACTTAGCATCTGTATTCGACTACGACCTCCTCGTATTCGAATACAGAATTGCAGATTTTGCTACTGACTCAACATCTGTATTCGGCTACAAGGAAGCTGTATTCGAATACAAACTGAATTTTTGTCAAAAATTCTATTTTTAAATATTTGTTTATGCACTTAATGATTTGGAAAACATTTTCAAGGGATATAATAAATTATATGAGGTTCTTTTGAGATTGTTTCTGTAATGGTGGTGAAATGTTCGAGTTTCATATTTGCATTTACGTACTGATTTCAGTGAAGAGAAACAGAGTACGCTCATGCATTGCATAGTTAAGTGGTGACCGCGATGGGCCACAGAGTTGAGCGGTGACCGTGATGGGCCGTGAAGTTAAGTAGTGACCGTGATGGGTCACAAAGTTAAGTAGTGATCGTGATAGGCTACAGAGTGGTTCTGCGTGATTAGACGGTCCATCTTATCGTTACGGGGATTTAACTTTTGTGTAGTGCCTGTGATAGGCTACACTTTGAGTAAATCGTGCTAATCTGTGATGCGACTGTACCTCGGTAATTAGTACTTTGGCCTCTAAGAGACGGTACAATTATGATTAACGCCTCTCTGGAGGGTTGTTATCTTGGAAATTCCAGAATCATGTGCATTGGCATATACGCATTGCATTGGGTTGGTTTGAAGTAGCAATGTCGATTTACAAGAAATAGGGTTTGAATTGTAAATTCACCCTTTTAAAATTCCTGTTAAAAACTTAAGAAAATAAGTCAAGATTGATCTTGGTTGTGAAAACAGAAAACGGAGAACATTCTTGGTTTTCACCAGAAAACAAAGAACGTTCTTGGTTAGTTAAAATCAACAGTTCAGTTTATCTATTTAACTTGATAATTAATAGACTAAAAGTAAATAGAGATAAGAGAAGAGATATCACACACAGATATATCCTGGTTCTCCCAACTCGGGCTACGTCCAATCCTCACAACGGTGAGATTTTTCCCACTAAGTGTTTAAAATAAAGAACCTTCTTGGTTTTACAGCACCTAGCTCAGATCAACCTTGATCTTTGTTACAGACTTTAATCTAATTCCACCTAGAAAGAGATTAATCAAATCACATACCAACCTTGATAGAATTTCTTACAATCTACCCCAAACTATACTTAACTCTTATAGTTTGAGTTTTAACAATAATGATGAGATTGTTTTGTTAGAATCTGAGATGTCTCAACTCTTGTTTGAGATTCGATTCTTTACAAAGAATTCAGTACAAATGTATCAGAGTAAATAAGAACTTAATCAGATTGATTCTTTTAAGTGATGAGAGAGTTTCAAGTATGTAAATGTGAATGATTTTGAGAGACTTGTTAGCACTTGAACTTCTTTGATTTTGGACAGAATCTGAGTATACTCAACTCGTGTTTAAGATTAGATTCTTGACAAAAGAATTCAGTAGAATGATTCTGATATGAAGAAGAAAAACAGAACTGAATCTTTTGTTTGTGATTGAGAAGCTTTCAAGTATGTAAGTGTATGTGAGTGATGTTTTACTTTGTACTTGAAGCTGTTATTTTTCCCTGAGTTTTGGCCTTCCTTTTATAGGCGTGAGAGCAGTAAATGGAGGTCAATAGAGCTGTTGGTAGTGCTCTTGTCAGGCTTGACCGAAGACAATATTTCTGATTAAAAATAATCCAGCTTTTGACTATTTTTAATTTCTGTTTTGACTGGGCTAAATTCTTCGATTCTTGATCAGATTTCCTTTGTTTAATGATCCGTTGTACTTCAAATATATTTGTTAATATCTTTGATTTGATTTGGAGTTTTGATTATGTCAAAACAACTTTGGAGAATGATAATGAACTTCTGCATAATGTTAATGAAAATTATGGAGATTGATAATCAAGATGGAGTCCTAGTTGAAGGTGCAAACACGAGAAGAGGGGTTGAATTGTGTTTGTACTACTTGAATTCTCTTTCTGTTTTTGATGATTATTTGAAATCTGAAATATAATCAAGTAGAGTTAGCAGCGGATAAAGTAAAATAAACAACACAAGGATTTATCCTGGTTCACCATTAACTAGGCTACATCCAGTCCCTTCAACTTGAAGGATTTTTCCACTAATTCAAAATCTTTGAATTACAACAGTACTACTGACCCTCCAAGTTAGTCTTCCCAAACAGTCTAACAATCCTAGACTTTTGAGGAACACAACACCTTGACTTCTCAAGTCAAGTCTTCTCCTACCAATCTGACAACCCCAGATTGCAGAAGGAATTACAACACCTTGAATCTAATTGCTAAGTCACCTGCTACTTCTTCTGACTCTTCAGATTGTAGACTCTACTTCAACAATATATATTTAACACAAGGGGAACGAAAACAAGAGTGCTTGCTTTTGGAAAGCTGATACTCACAATTAACCTCACTGAAAACTCGAGTGTTTGCTTTTGGAAGTTTGTGACTCTTTTACTGATTTTCGATGCTAAGTCTTCTGCCTTGAGCCTCCTTTTATAGATGAAAATTAGGGTTTCTTCCATGATCAAATTCGAGCTGTATCTGTCCAGATTCTCTTGCAAAAATAACTTGGCAAATCTTGTTTCACTTAAAAAAAAATCGTATCTTTTTAGCTTCAGATTGCTTTTGAAAATTCTATTGACCAATCTTGTTTCTTTTAATTTCAAACCATATCTTTTTAAGCTTCAAATTGCATTCGAATTTCTTCAAGTCTTCAGTAATTTTTGAATCAAATCCCCTTAATACTTTGATCAAATTTCTTCAAAATTTAATCAAGTCTTCTTCGAATTTTAATCAAGTCCTCACTGATTTTCATCATGACTAAAATCTGGACCGTATGATCTTATGATCTCGACCAACTCTAGACTTTATGATCTGATCTGCCTCAATTATGTGATCCTCTGATCTCGGCCAACACTGGACCATATGATCTGATCTTCTGATTTCGGCCAACACTGGGCCATATGATATGATCTTTTGATCTCAGCCAACACTGGGCCATGATGCTTAAATCTGGACCATTGATATGAACATTTTCCCTCTGATCTGGACCAAGTCTGGATTGAGTCTGAATTAAATATGGACTTATGATATTTTAATCTGGACATTTATCTTCTGATCTGGATCAAGTTTGGATTAAATCTGGACAATAATTTCTTCTGATCTGGGCTGAGTTTTATGTTCTGGACAATGCTATCTTCTGGTCTGGACCAAGTCTGGACTGATTCTTATATTCACGACCAAGCTATCTTCTGGTCAGGATTGAGTCTGGACCAAGTTTGACTTATGTTTCCTTCTGTTCTGGAACAAGTCTCCCTCTGACAAGCTTCCTTCTGGTCTGGACCAAGTCTCCTTCTGGACTCTACTTCCTTGATGGTTAGTATATATTCTTTTAGATAACGACTTTTCTGAGTTCGCCATTCATAGCTCGGGCTTTCTCTTTTTCTTCTTTTTCTTTACAGAGTTGTTCTTTTAATAAACCATATTTTTGAGCAAGAAGGTTTGAATCACATAAAAGATTATCAAATTCTTTTTCCATTTCTTCACATAAAGGACATAGTTCATAGATGGTTACCTCATTATTTTCTAAGTTTTCCTTTAAGCACATGTTGGTTTCTGACATTACTTCTTCTTCCTGAATCTTTTCCTTTAACACTTGTTAGGTGCTTAATCTTTAAAGACCAAGCTCTGATTCCAATTGAAGTAGCAATGTCGATTTACAAGAAAGGGGGTTTGAATTGTAAATTCGCCCTTTTAAAATTCTTGTTAAAAACTTAAGAAAATAACTCAAGATTGATCTTGGTTGTGAAAACAGAAAATGGAGAACGTTCTTGGTTTTCACCAAAAAACAAAGAACGTTCTTGGTTAGTTAAAATCAACAGTTCAGTTTATCTATTTAACTTGATAATTAACAAACTGAAAGTAAATAGAGATAAGGGAAAAGATATCACACACAGATATATCTTGGTGCATCCAACCCGGGCTACGTCCAATACTCACAACGGTGAGATTTTCCACTAGGTGTTTAAAACAAAGAACCTTCTTGGTTTTACAGCACCTAGCTCAGATCAACATTGATCTTTGTTACAGACTTTAATCTTATTCCACCTAGGAAGAGATTAATCAAATCACCTACCAACCTTGATAGGATTTCTTACAATCTACCCCAAACTATACTTAACTCTTATAGTTTGAGTTTTACAATAATGATGAGATTGTTTTGTTAGAATCTGAGATGTCTCAACTCTTGTTTGAGATTCGATTCTTTACAAAGAATTCAGTACAAATGTATTAGAGTAAATAAGAACTTAATCAGACTAATTCTTTTAAGTGATGAGAGAGTTTCAAATATGTAAATTTAAATGATTTTGAGAGACTTGTTAGCACTTGAACTTCTTTGATTTTGGACAGAACCTGAGTATGCTCAACTCGTGTTTGATATTTGATTCTTGACAAAAGAATTCAGTAGAATGATTCTGATATGAAGAAGAAAAACAGAACTGAATCTTTTGTTTATGATTGAGAAGCTTTCAAGTATGTAAGTGTATGTGAGTGATGTTTTGCTTTGTACTTGAAGCTGTTATTTTTCCCTGAGTTTTGGCCATCCTTTTATAGGCGTGAGAGTAATAAATGGAGGTCAATAGAGCTATTGGTAGTGCTCTTGTCAGGCTTGACCAAAGACAATATTTCTTATTAAAAATTATTCAGATTTTGACTATTTTTAATTTCTGTTTTGACTGGGCTGAATTCTTTGATTCTTGATTAGATTTCCTTTGTTTAATGATCCTTTGTACTTAAAATATATTTGTTAATATCTTTGATTTGATTTGGAGTTTTGATTATGTCAAAACAACTTTGGAGAATGATGATGAACTTTTGCAGAATGTTAATGAAAATTCTGGAGATGGATAATCAATCTGGAGTCCTAATATCTGAACTTTCTGGAGATTGATAAACAATCTTGAGGTTTAGTTTTGATCATTCTGGATGTATTCCTGATCTTTTCTTGGATCTGCTATGATGTTAATATACTTCAAGATCGTTCAACGTTCTTGGCAGTCAAGCTGGAGAAGGATGTAACAAGGCTGGAGAATGATGGTCAGTATGCTGGAGAATGATTGATCATTCTGGACTGATGATACACTGTTGGAGAATGATATTAAACATGCTGGAGATTTGATTGTTAACATGTTGGAGATTGATGTGTGATCATTTTGAAGATAGTTGTTAATTATGCTGGAGAATGATTATCATTCTGGAGATTGATGATCATTTCTGGAGACTGATGATCATTCTTGATAAAAGATCATTCTAGAGACTGATCTGATCATTTTGGACATTTTGATGTTCAAGAACTGACTTGGTTCTTCCTCTAAATGTATTTTCTGGAGGTATCCTTTGATAGTATTTTCTGGAGGTATCCTCTGATAGTATTCTGGAGGTATCCTCTGATAGTATTATGGAGGTATCCTCTGATATCGTCTTATGGAGGTATCCTCTGATATCGTCTTCTAGAGGTATCCTCTGGCATCCTCTGGTGACATATCCTCTAGAGGTATCCTCTGGTGACGTCTTCTTGAGGTATCCTCTGGTATCCCTTGGTGACGTCTTCTGGAGGTATCCTCTGGTATCCTCTGATGACGTTTTCTGGAGGTATCCTCTGGTGACGTCTTCTGGAGGTATCCTCTGGTGACATCTTCTGGAGGTATCATCTGGTGACGTCTTTTGGAGGTATTCTCTGGTGAAGTCATCATCCTCTAGTGACGTCATCATCCTCTGGTGACAGCTTCAGGTAGCATTTTCTGTTTTCCAGAGTGTGTCAAGAGTGTTCTTTATTATGCTGATTTCTTGGCTTTCTGGAGACTGTTCAGTCTTGCTTGAGCAGCTTGATTCATGTTCTTTTTTCTTTGTGATTCAAATGGCTTATTTTGATTGTAATTGATCCCAGTTGTGCATTTTGATGAAGTGAATGGATTCTTGCTTTGTTCACTTATGCATTCGTACCACCGACAGTTACCCTGACATCGGAGACGTCGTTAGAATTCCTTGATTGTCATATGCCGACTGCTTGGGTATACGACCCCATCTCAAGCAGGGCTACTTATACGGGGAGGGTGGTGAGAACCAGTAGGATCGCCGGGGCAGTGTCGTATGTGGAGCACACTCACGCGCAGATCAATTTTCCTATACCGTCAGGACTGGTACTCGAGGCGAGTGGGGTATTTATGGACGCAGTGGGTCTAGCAGTTGGAGTTGAGATGGAGGCCACCGTAGGTGTGGTGACTCCTACCTTGGTAGCAAGAGATGCGGTGCCTGAACCAGGAAAGGGTGAGAAGGACAAAGGGCTGACGCTAGCGGGGGGTTGATATTCCAGGTCCGTCTAGGCCAGTAGAGGTTTGCTTTGAGATTCCAGCGCCGCTGAAGCGACCTATATCATGGATAGATCTGACTTCAGAGGAGACTGATCCTTCTCTGGCTGATGGAGAGGAGGATGTCACGTTGAGGCGAGCTACTGTGTCGGACGAGACTTGTGGAGAGTGTGGTGGTAACCCTTGCTATTGTAGTTGTAGTGCATGATCAGATTAGTTTTGTTGTATAGGGCCCTAGTGTTTTGGTGGCTATACTTATTTCTTTTTGGGATGACTGTATTGATGACGTACTCTAATAGTGACTTTTTTCGGTTGGTCCATGATCCAATTTTTTTGACGTGACCATGGGGGAAGATAGCATTCTTGGAGCAGCACTTCTGCACAGGTGTCTGCCTAGAATACCCCAGGGGTATGAGTGTTGTCTGACTGGTCTCATAGCCCGGTGTATTTTCTATTTGTATATTTCGAATATTAATTCCCAAAACTATTTTAACTGGTTATATTTATGATGTAATTACTTAATTACTTTTGTCGTTTTGTATTACGACGTATTACTTTATTGAATTGTTTAATTTTAATTTGAATTTCTTTTATTTGTTTTGAGAAAAAAAATACACTCGCGCTGTTAAAAATCGGGGTGTTACATTGATCTAAATGAATCAATTACCAAAATAGGCATCTAAAATAAAAATGCTTTAATGTTCCATGTAGAAGTCATCTAAATATTTTGGGACATTATTCAAGACTATTATATGATATTAGAATTTAAACTATTTTCAGTGTAAAAAGTGTATAACTTTTAACGATAAATGGCTTTTTTCGACCACATGATACAATTGATTCGACCAACTACATTGGATTAATAGCATAGTAATAACCGAATTAATATTGTAAAAAGGAAAAAACCAAATTAAATTGAGCGAAAAAAACCAAATTAAATTGATTGCATTTTGATTTAGTGAGCATGCGTGACAAAAATGCAGATCAATTTTAATAATAATAATAATAATAATAATAATAATAAATAAATAATATAGACTTATTCAAATATCATTAATGAATCTACAATTTACATCTACAATATAAATATAAATAATAAACAATTGTTTTGCTTCACATAAAATAATACACATGACATTTAACTATCAACTTAATTATTTATCGTATTACTAATCTCCTTATTTTTTAATGCAACAAATAAAAAGAATCATTTTTTTGAATAAAAAAAATATATCTTTCAAATATATTATGCATCTTTTCCATATAGCAATCATAATTTGAATACTTTCTAACATTGTGAATATTTTGTATCTTCTAAAAAAGGAATGTTGTTAATGTGTGTTAAAACACATAAATAAAATTGATTTATTTTGGTCAACTACGATCAATTGCACAAAATAAAATCAAGTTATTTGTTATTATCATTTGATTACAGAAAAGCAAAAAAAAAAAAAAAAGTTAAAACAAAGTTAATATTCATATAAATTTCTTTAAAAATAATTTGTAGAAGCAAAGTTAACATCCATATTTCAAAAAAAGTATTGGTATATATAATAACAAATTATTTCACACAAATTTCTTTCTTTTAGAGTTTTTTTCATTTAGTAAATCTTTTATTTCTTTTATAATTTTTTCATTCAGAATTTTTTTTCTTTCTCCTATAGAATACCTTCTCCTTTTTTGTTTTCTTTAATTTTTTTTTTATCTTTTTGAAACCTTAATATTTCTTTTTATTCTTATATTCGGTTCATATCTCTGATTTTATAGGTTGGTCGACTATATCGCCACGTTAAGGTCCTCATCAAAGTTCCTACTAGGTATATATAAAGTTTTCCCTTTGTTTTTTTTTTAAAATTTTAATTCTATTTTTTTCTTATAAAGATATCAAGTGAGAGTATGATATTTCAGTTTAAAGTAGAAAATATTTTATGATGGACCGGACATCTATGAAGTAATTTAATTATATTTGTTGTATGTGTTGGCGTTTTTGTTTTAATTCTTTCAATAAACCCATTTTTGTGAATTGTATTTAGAGTAAATACTTATATTAAACTTCAGAATATATGATACATAAGACAAATATTTTCCAATTTAATTTTTTTTCTTCCTTATGTGAAGAGTGTTGGTAAAGATATAAATTTCTTTAATAATATGGTGAATAGAATTTAGAATCTAGATAAATAAAAATGTGGGGACTAACTATAGACATGATTATAATTGATAAAGTAGAATGTTAAAAAAATAAAAATACACACATCAAGTCAAAATGATCAAATCAAAATGATCAATTTGAAGAGTTTTTAAGTACCTTTTAAAATGAGAATAATTCTTTTGTGAACACAAACATCCGAACACATTTTGATAAAAAAAAAACATTTGAACACGCAAAAAAAAAACTATTTAATTGTTTTAAAAATATATATTGTTTAACTATTATTTTTTCTACTTTTTCTTTTATTGTGAGTCTGTCCAAATAATAATTACTCACAAAATGGAAATCATTTTCATATTTACAACAATCAAATAAGAAAAAAGTTTTTATAGACATCAAATCAATATAGCAACTATTAACTTCAAACTCATATCTATTACAAAACAAATTTTGTATTCCACAAAACAAAGTATTACCAATATTTTACAGTGGACTTAAATTATGATGGATATTATTATAATTCTTATTTTAAATAATATATATAAAACATATATATTAAAGTCTAATACAAACTCGTTCAAATATATTCTCAAAAAAATAGAGATTGAGTGACAAAAATATAGCCCAATTTGAAAAATTGTTTATCTCTAACTAAAATATAAACTTAAATGATTGAGTCTTTATAATGTCAATGGTTATAATCTCTAAATTGAAAATTTCATTTATACAATTATAATTATTTTCCTAATTATAATAATCAAATTGAAATAATCCCTTCCTAAGTAAAAATCATTTGTGAAATTTGAAATTTGAACATTCAATCATACAAACACAAAAATCGGTTACAACTTCCAATAACGTACTTTATCTTTTTTACCTAAAATCAATTTCAACGTTCAAATTCAAAATCAATATGCTAAAATTTTAAATTTTGGATAATAAGGCATTAAATGAGTTTTTAAATTGCAATTTTTATATTCACTTAATTTGGAATTAAATAGTGGAATTCTTATAATCCCAACTTAACAAACAAACAAAACGATGAAAATTTCCAAAAAAATCATATAAGAGTTACCAAATAATTTTTTGATGTATATAAAATATATAATTTATAATCATGATAAATTAAATTTATTATTTAAATAGAAAAATTATAGTTGCATGTCTATAATAAAAAAAAATAAGATAATATTTTTTTCCAAAAAAGAAATGCTTAAAAAAATTTATTGAAAGATAATATAATATATGTGTATAAATTTTTTCCATAAATAAAACAAAATAGATTAAAATAATAAATTCTGGTTACTGAAAAATGGATTTGAAAAAATAATAACACAAATAATACTTTTTAAATTAAATTAAAAAATAATATGTAAACATATACATATTTTATAATATTTTGTCAATTTAATAATAATAATAATAATTGCAATAATTTTAAGATCCAATTTTCACAAAATAAAAATATGTACCCAATCAAATCCAAAAATTATAAAAGGTCTATTATGCAAATCAATTTAAAAAAAAATTAATGCATCAAGAAACATTAATTTTTATAAGATGGGTTCTTCCCTAAAATAAATTATATCAGGAAGTAAAATTAATTTTATGAAGAAAAAAATTCAAATTTTAAATTAAATTAAAAAATAAAGTTATCCAAAAGTTTTTAAATGATGAAGTAAATATTACAAAAATACAAAAATTAATTATATGTCTATTTTTTTAGCATGCTATAGGTACAATGTTTTCACCACTATTTAATGGTGACTAAAAACTATGTGGGCACACAAGGTGGATTATTCTCTTCAAATCAAATTTTCTTGATATGCAGGAGCAGAGTCCGAGATCGAACTCCTTGACTGATTACTTAACGGGCCGAAGTCCCTTACCACTTAAACTAATTCACGGTTAGTAATTACATGGATTTTTTAGTTTTCCATATGTTTCATCCATGAGAGATAATTCTATTTGAGGTGTGTTGGACACTAAATATAAGTTCCTAGTAAAAATTCTAACTCATGTTCACTTTATTTTAAAAATCTAGCTCATGCCGTTGAACTCAAACCTCGTTGTTGGTAATTATATCTTTACTGAATTCAAAAAATAAAAGAATTTATTAATTAAAATATGAAATTTGATCAACAATAATCTAAATAGGAAAATAAATAATTTCATTTTAGTTTCAATAGTATAATTATTAAAAAGTATATAAATATATATATATATATATATATATATATATATATATATATATATATATATATATATATATATATATAAAATCAACCACAAATTGAATATAACCTTAATCCGAGCTCATATACATATACTTAAATGGTCACTTATTAGCAAACAAATACTACAATGTCAATACTTGTAATAAAACATATTATTACAAAATACTACAATGTTATTTTATTCGTCAATTAGTTAAAATTAATACTTTTTATATCTTCTAAATAAAAATAAGAATAATCATAATATAATATACACTAATTAAAATTTATTATATAAATCGTACGAGGAATAATTATTTTTTAATATCATCAAGATAAAAACAAGACAATTATAATACTTTAACTATAATTTTTCACAGTTTAATTTTTTTCATGTTAGCTTATTGGAAATAAGTTGTTAAACAAGTTGTTAGAACATATGATTTATACACGGGATTAAAGTTTATCATTAATCAATTAGTTAAATATTTTTTATATCTTTTAAATAAAAATAAAAATAAGAATAATCATAATATATTAATTATATAATTAATTATAAAAAGGTACACGAGATAGTAAAAATGAGAGCACTTAAAATACACAAACTGTAATTTTTTATTAATAAAATTGAGAACAATTATAATGCTCAAACTAAAATTTTTTCACATATTTTTTGAAATTAATCGCTAAAGAAGTCGTGGGAACCTACAATTGGTACACAAGACAAATATTTTTCACCAAATAATTATCATTAAAGAGTTAGTTAAAATTAATATATTTTTTAAATATCACCAGCATAAAAATGAATACAATTTGCAAGGAGTTATTGAGAAGTGTTTTGATTGAACAGTTTTGTACGAGTAGATAGATGTGTAATGAATGTCATACTTGATTGATTAGATCTATTGGATTTGTGCATTTTTTTCCTAAGATCAAATAAGAGGCTATTTTGTGCTTTGGTTATTGGTTATTTTGTGTTTTTAAAATGGACAATCACCAAATACACCATAAGTTATGTTTTTATGATAATATATTTAGTTCAATTGTATATCATACATATTAAAAACTACATGAATTATTGTTAATTTTGTTTGATTAACACTATTTATCATTAGAAATTATATGAATTTAGTTTATTTAATTTTTTATGATTATAATCATAAATTAAATTTTCACATTTCGAGAAAGAAACCAAATATCAGACGATAATATATCCCGTGTTTGACACATATTACACACTACTATACATGAATTTGGAATTTAGACAGCGTATGTAAAGTTGAAATTAATATATATTTACGTGAATTGAGTTTAAATAAGTATATGTGAACTCAATTCATATATATTCTTATCACAATGAAAAAAAATTAGATGTAGAAAATTTGTGAATAAATTATAAAAAAATGGGTAGTCGAAATGGGTTGGGATTCGAAAATGAGAGGAAGAAAAAGATATAAAAAATGAAAAAAAATAAGATGAAGAGGGCATTTAATTTAAAGTATAATTTTACTATTTCAATTTTTACTCTCATTTCAAGTTCTCCACACCAATCATACTCTCATCCACTCAAATTTCTTTTGTTGTTCTTTGGTGGTTGAAACTTGGTGCAACTTTTTTACAACAAATGTATTTGGATAAACTTGAACCATCAAATTTTCTAAAAAAATTGGACGGAAATGTGATAAAACGAGTAAAAAAAGATTTTGCAGTTTATACCAGAGGACAAAATTGAAAGTTTATTTTAATTATACGAATAGAGGAATAATTGTGGAGGAATATATTCGGACCACTTTTTTTGCTTTATAATCCATAAACTGACCATTTTCTTTGGGCCGCAGATTTATAATACGGTCCATTTTCTTTTGGCACAGTCATTAAAACCTCAAGCGGACAAAAATGAAAGGAGTTGCTTTTGTATTTTGATTTTTTATTTATTTTAAAAGATATGGTAAATTCCATCATAATTAACTCACATAATTGTGAGATCTCAATTCGACCCGAGACAAGACATTTAACCTAACAATATCGGCATTTGCCATTTGAATTAGGGCTTAAGAATTTTAATCTAATGCTTATTGAAAATTTGATTTTTGTATGATATTATATTACATAGTGATATATTTTAGATGATTGTTCATCTAGTTCCTTAGTATTCATAAAAATTTCAAATACACAGCTAGAAAAATGCTTCCAAAGTTTTGGCAGTGTAGTTTCACATAAATAACACTCTCGGAAACACATCATTAAATACATTCTTCCTTTATTTAATATTAAACACACTCTTTCATTTTTATAATTTGAAAGCCAAAATTCCACGTGAGAGATAAAATCGGAGAGAATCCCTCCCAACTATTTTATTCTATACTCTCACAATTGAAACTCTTAGCCCCACAAAAAACCTCGAAAATATCATTTTACTCTTTCGCTATGTTTGGTAGTGTCTATAGAACAAAAAGAATACAAGAAAGTGGATGGGGTAGGTTTGAATTGTGTTTTTAAATACTTTTATACGACTATACTCAAAGTAAATAAGATCATACACGAGTGTGAAAATAGAGCAGAGAGACAACACAATTTATCCTAGTTCACCACCAACGCGGTAGTTACGTCCAGTCCATCCACCTGAAGAATTTAATCCACTAAATTATCACTGAATTAGACTTACACTTGAATACTTACTAGTCACACTAATTGTGTTCAATCTTCTCAACCTTCTAGCTTAGTACAATCAAGCTATTAAGGAAGGCAGCCGCTACTGGGCTAGGTTACAACTCAAAGGTTTGGAAGTTTATCTGAATAAGCTCATGCAGTGAGTGTTTACAACTTTTTGCTTTAGAAAAATTCTCTTAGCACTAAAAGGATGATAACAATAGTACAAATGTGATTATCGCCTGTTGCTTGTATGTTGTGTATTGTTCGTTGTTCTGTCTATCCTCGTTGAAGGAGGCTCACCCTTTATAGAGTACAATTAGGGCTTCTAGTCGTTGTACTAATTGAAGAAAATCAGGATAATTTTCGCATCGTATCTTTATGGAATTGATTTGACAAAGAGACTTTCTAGAAAAGACTGATCTTGTATTGATTCGGCGTATCTATTTGAAACAGTTGGGAACGATGACCAGAAAGTGTATTGAGATCTTTAGACAAGTAGCTGATTTAGGATGTGTATTAGAGCATGCACAAATTGCTTTGTCCTATCGTTGACTTTTTTTAGAGCATTGACTTTTTTAGAAGATGAAAGTTCATAGTCAAACGATCAGACGCTTGATGTGATTATCAAAGGCAGAAACAGAAGAATTCTTGTCACGCTCATCAACAGTAGAGATAGACTATCATAATCCACGTTTGAGTTCATTAGAGGCACTGCGATGCAACGCTGATTCGCGTATCAAACTTAGCGAAGAGAGAGCAATATGTGTTGCATATTTGTTTTCGTCTAAATTACCAGAGGATACGTTGAAAATCCATTGGCCAAAAATATGAATTTGAACCTGCACGTTTAAATTCAACGTTAGAGCATTAAATTGTTCCTACAAACGATTTTGTTATCATCAAAACAAGTGAAAAACTTATTTATTCAAATCAACTTGGGCTCCAGATCCATTTTGGGCTTGTCTTGGGCCTCAAAACAACAGTTTAAGTTTTCCATGTAATTTCGAGCTTTTTCTGTTTTATCTAATTTTCGCACTAGGGTTTCTATTATCTATTTAAAGACTTTCTATGTTGTAACGAAAGGTATCTTTTAATAAAATAATTAATTTTGAGAGTTTTCTCTTATCTGATAGATTCCAAAACTTGTTCTTTTTTTTAGGATTAGCGCTTGCTAATCTTTCGTGATTCCGACTGCGTCACCCACCGCACAAACAAAGTCAAGTAGATATTGACATATGAATTCACTGCATCACATAGAGGAAAGAGGTTTGGTCTTGCAAGCTAGTTCAAAAATTCTTAATTATATTATTTTCTTAACTTCTAAGGACTTCCTAATTCAATTAAAATGTCCTACGCCTAGTCCCTTAATCCGATACATCACAAGATATAGCACAAAGCCACGAACACATTACATTGCAATAGTCAACATAAAAATAAACACAAAAATTCCACGAAAACAGAGTGTTATATCACATTTTTTCACTTTAATGACTAACATTTGCAATCAGAAAAACTGTTTTATTATAGTTTATTTTGTTTTAAAATGCTTTTTCAACCATCATCAATAATGAAACACGCTTGATAATATGATATCTAAGATCTAATTGTTGGAACATATTGTATAATTAAAAAGAAATTGAAATTGAGTAGAAGAGAGTAAAAATAGAATGTTCAGAAAACGGAGAATGATTATCGATCTTGACCAAGAATTTTCTTGGTATACAATTACATCAAACAATTTTAACTGTAACTGCCAACACTGAATTACAACTTTCTTAACTACTTTTTACATTCCGAACTAACTTTTTAACAACTTCTAATATCCACTTTGAATTATATTTAACATGCCCTCTAATTCAAAGTGGTTCAATTGATGTCAATCCAAGCTTATTTCTCATCTCTTGGAATTTCATTCTCTTCAAGCCTTTGGTTAGAATGTCAGTCTTTTGATCATTAGTATCACAGTATTCCAACTTTATCTTGCACTTCATTACTTGATCTCTTAGGAAATGAAACATTGTTTCTATGTGTTTGCTCCTTCCATGAAAATTTGGATGCTTTGCTAGATCTATTGTTGATTTATTATCTATCTTCATTTTCACTGCATCATTACTTCTCAGTCTCAGTTCTGCCAGCCATATAGCTTGGTATGCACCCATTGATGCAACCACATATTCAACTTCTCAAGGGGATAATGCTATTATGCTTTGCTTCCTTGAACATCATGAGATTGGTGAGTTATTGATTGTAAACACATAGCTCGTGGTACTCTTTCTATCATCCTTATTTCCACACCAATCAGCATAAGTAAACCCAACAAGTTCAGCTTCATCTTCATTAAGATTTGTGGGATACAGTAGGCCAAGCTCAATGGTCTCCTTGTTGTATCTCAAAATTCTTTTTGTTGCCATGTAGTGTGATGTCCTAGGCTTCTCCATGTATCTACTAATCAGGCCAACACTATATGCAACATTTGGCCTTATGTTGCACAAATACCTCAAGGTTTATGTTCCAACATCTACCAAACCGAAGCCAAGTGACTCTGGTAGAAGAAGAACTGGTCAACACAATCAGAACCAGAACCAGAATCATAGGAGGAACAGGAAATATCATAGACATCACTCGAATCAGAACAAGAACTGGAACCAGTATCAGAGGTACAGGAACTGGAACCAGAACCAACACTGGAACCAGAACCAGAACCAGAACTGGAGGCACAGAAACTGGAACCAGAATCAACACTGGAACCAGAATCAGAATCAGTACCAGAACTAGAACCTGAAAAGGTATCAGTATCAAAGGTTGAGGTGTGATCATCAGAACTACTCTAATTATCAAAATCAGTATAATTACCAGAACCACCATAAGTTCCAGAATCACCAGAGGAATATGGTGTATGAGCCAAAACAGAAATTAAAGAATCAGAATCAAGAGAGTTCTTCAAACTCTCCAGTGAGATTCATCAAGACTACAAACCTGGAAGGGAATTCAAATTACCTCATCCAAACCATGTAATCTCAGAACATATAGATTAGGAATCTGAAAATCAGAAGCAAGAGGATTTTCAGAGTAAACCTGAGGCTACATCTTGCTGTAAATACTATTATTATTTAATATTTACTATGATAACAAGAAGCTTGAGCTTGACAAATCAAAGCAAGATAAAGATAGTACAGGTTCATCAAAACCAAAGGGAGCAGAAGCAGAAGCAGAACGAATGGTTTGGCTGTATTGAATTAAATTTTAACTTATTTGATTTGCATTATGTAAAATGACAAATCTTCAAAAGATAAATCTGATCAAGTCAGAAACAGCCAAGATAAGTCATAAGAGAAATCTGGATATTTACCAGAATCTAAAGCTGTTACAGATTCACCAGAACCAGAAGCTGTTACAGAACCAGAAGTTGATGCGAACCAAGCATTGTTGATGAAGTTTTGGCAGAGGAAGATTGGATACTTGCAATGCAAGAATAGCTGAATGAATTCCAAAGGAATGATGTTTGGGATCTGGTATCCAGACCAAACAAAAACATTATTGGAACCAAGTAGGTGTTCATAAACAAATTCAATGAAAAGGGTGAAGTTGTAGCTCAATGATACAGTCAACATGAAGGAATAGATTACACTGAGACTTTTTCTCCAGTGGCCAGAAGGAGTTTCAAATGAGCATGATGGGAGAACTTAAGTTCTTCTTGGGAATTCAGATTCATCAAGGTAAAACAGGTATACTCATTCACCAATCTAAATACACCAAAGAACTTCTTAAAAAGTTCAAGATGGGTGACTGTAAGCCTATGGCCACCCCCATGCACCCAACCTGCTCACTTGAGAAAGATGAAACCAGTCAAAAGGTAGACCAGAAAACATACAGAGGTATTATTGGATCCTTTCTATATTTAACTGCTTCTAGACCTGACATTATGTTTAGTGTTTGTGTCTGTGCCCGATTTCAAGCTGACCCTAGGGAATCCCATTTAACTGCTGTCAAACGAATTCTGAGATACCTTAAAGGAACCACCAACCTTACCTTGTTATACAAGAAAACACCCACCTACAAACTAAAAGGTTTTTGTAATTCTGACTATGCTGGAGACAAGTTGGAAAGGAAAAGTACCAGTGGCAACTGCACATTTTTAGGTGAAAATTTGATCTCTTGGTCAAGCAAAAGACAAAGCACCATTGCCATGTCAACAGCAGAAGCTGAGTATATATCAGCAGCAGGATGCAGTTCACAGTTACTCTGGATGAAACACCAACTTGAAGATTACAACATCTTTGAAAACAATATCCCTTTGTTCTGTGATAACACTTCAGCCATAAACCTAACCAAGAACCCAATCTTACACTCTAGAGCCAAACACATTGAAATAAAACACCATTTCATTAGGGACCATGTTCAAAAAGGGACTTTGAGCATCCTGTTTGTGGACACTGATCATCAATGGGCTGATATCTTCACCAAGGCATTACCAGAAGATAGGTTCGAGTTCATTAAGAAGCATCTCAGCATGACCTCCATATCTGACTAGCTCAAGTAGTCATCTTAGGAGTTTTTAAAATTTCTTGCAATTTTATTCAATTTTTACTTTCTGTAATTTGTGAAGAGAAAACAAAAAATACAAAAATAGTAGGACCACTTTTTGGCTGATGACAAAAAGGGGGAGAAAAAGAGAGAGAGAAAGAAAGGAGAAATAAGTAGAAAAGGAGAGATAAAAAGAAAGAAGGAGAGAAAACAGAAGGAGTTGAAAAGGAGAGGAAACAGTGAGAGAGAAAAACAAAGAAAGAAAAAGAAAGAGTGAAAACAGAAGGAGTTGAAAAGGAGAGGAATCAGGGAGAGAGAAAAAGAAAGAGTGAAAAGAGAATGAGTTGAAAAGGAGAGGAGAAGAGAAGAAAAGAAAGAGAGAACAAAGAAGGAGTTGAAAAGGAGAGTATTAGACTTAGGGGGAGAAATTGGTCTGAGGGGGAGTAATTCAAAGTTTTCGAGTCATAAGTTAGCAAAATAAGTTAAGGTTTTGTCATCATCAAAAAGGGGGAGATAGTTGGAACAAAGTTGGTTCTAAGTACTTAGAATTTTGATGCTTACAAATGTACTCAATGTAAACTTATTTTGTACTTTGAATTATTAAGTTAAATGCCCCAGAAACTGAAGGAAACAGAAGCAGAGATCAAAGGAAAATGAATTCTGGAATTTCCAGAAGATGTTCCAGGATGTCAAAACATCACCAGAGGATATGTTTGGTGGCCCAGAACAGAAGGAAGAAAAATCATAATTAAACATGGATCATACCATTGGAAAGCCTGCCAGAAGGAGAGTTGTTCCAGACAAACAGGAGTCAAATATCAATTTTATTCCAGAAGTTATTCTGACCAGAAGATGGCCTGGCAGTAAAAATTACACAGTCCAGATTTGTTCCAGACTTGACCAGAAGGTATGTTTATGAGTCCAGAACAAAAGGATCAATTCAGATTTGGCCCAGATCATAAGTCCAGACCAAAAGAAATGAGTTCCAGAATCAATCCAGACCTGGTCCAAAATTAAAGGTAAAATGTCTAGACTGAAATATTTTTTGTTCAAGTTAATTTCAGTTTGTTCCAGACCAAAGTCCAGAATCTGTCCAGATAAGAGTAAAAATTTCCAGATCAATGGTTCAGAAATAATTATTTGGTCCAGTGATGGTCCAGATCAGAAAATCAGACCATGACCCAGTGGTGGCCGAAATCAGAGGATTAGGAAGTGTGGTCTAGGAATGGCCGAAATCAGAGGATCACAGAATATCAAATAGACTGGTCCAGATGTGGACTATCGCATTAAGATCCAATGGTGCAGATTTGATCATGAGGATTAAAGAATCTGAGAAAAATGCTCAAAACAGATCAGTGAGCAAAAGGCTCAAAACAGAATCTGAGCAAAATACTCCAGAATATTTTCAAAACAGATTAATCTAAATATACTGCAGAAGTAAAGCATCAGTGAAGTTCTAAATTTCAACTGTAAATAGAGACTTAATGCTGAAGAATAAAGAATCGAAAATCACAAAAGAGTCATACACTTCCAAAGCAACAAACACCCAAATTTTCATAGAAGTCAATTGTGAGTTTTAGCTTTCAAGAAGCAAGTACTCGTGTTATTTTCTTTCCACTGTGGCAAATCTAAGTTGTTGAAGTAGAGTCTACAATCTGAGGGAGTCAGTAGAGGTAGCAGGGTACTTGGCAATTAGATAGGGTTGTATCTAAGTTATTGAAGTAGAGTCTACAAACTGAGGGAATCAGAAATGGTAGCAAGGTACTTAGCAATTAGATTCATAGTGTTGTGATTTCTTCTACAATCTGGGGTTTTCAGATTGGCTGAAGACAAGGTTGTTTTCCTCAAGAAGTCTAGGATTGTTAGACTATTGAGAAGACTGACTTGGAGGGTCAGTAGCAAGGTTGTAATTCAATATTGAATTAGTGAAATCCTTCAAGGCGAAGGGACTGGACGTAGCCTCGTTAATGGTGAACCAGTATAAAATCTGTGAGTTTTTATTTTATTTTTATCCGCTGCTAACTCTGTTTTAATTATACATCAAGTTTTGTATTGAAAGTATTAAAACAGGAAAAGTATTTAAGTTAAGTCAAACACAATTCAACCCCCTCTTCTCGTGTTTGCACCTTCACATACAACACATCACATATGAAAGATTGTTTGCCATCTCTTCTTTGATTCAAGAGCTTGCCTACTCCTTCTACAGTAATTAAACTATTGTCTGCAAATTTGATTTCTCTATTTACTCTTTCATCAAGACTCACAAATCATCCTCTATTCCCTATCATATGGTTTGAACAACCTACGTCAGGGTACCACTGCTCTGGACAATCATCTTCTGTGGTGGCCATCAACAAGACTGTATCTGAGTCTTCGGCTGTCATTTGAGCTTCATCATCCTCGTTGGGTACCTTCTTGGATCTAAACTCATTAGCAAAGTGGCCACATTTTTTACAATTGTAGTATTGAATCCTCTTCTTGTTAAGCTTCTTCTTGCCATTTGATTTCTTATTGTTATTGTCACTGTTGTGTTGATTTCTTGAATTTTCAGCCCCTTCATTAGAATCATGCTTCTTGTTGACTTGAGCCTGTAATGCCTGCACTTGTGTACTAGCTGCACCTCTCTTTTAATCTCAATTCATGAGCCTCCAATAAGCCTTGCAAGTCTTCTACCTTTAATGTTCCAAGATCCTTTGTCTCCTCTATGGCCACCACTATTTGATCATATCTTTGTGTCAATGTTCGTAGGATTTTTTCAATAATCACCACTTTAGTTATTGATTCACCATTAGTTCTCATATGATTAACAATTTCCTACACTCGATTGAAATAATCAGCCACATTTTCATCCTCATCCATCTGCAACAATTCATATTGCTTTCTCAACATTTGAAGTTTCACTTTCTTGGTTTTTTCACTACCCGTGTAATACTTCACCAAGATATCCCATGCCTCTTTTGATGTAGATACCTTTGAGATCCTTTCAAAATTGTTTGCATCCACACTTTGCTGGATGTAAAACAATGTCTTGCAATCCCTTTTCTTGCAATCTTTGAAAGTGGTTTGTTGTCTTTCTGTAGGATTTGCGCCCAACTGTTCATAACCATCTTGGACAATCTCAAAAACTTCTTCAGCTCCCAGCAATGACCTCATTGATGCAGACCACCTCTCCCAATTCTTCCCGTCCAGAACTGGCAAATTCGATGGAAATCCTCTTCCATTCATGGTTTCTTTCTTTCTCTCACACTTGTGTTTCCCAATTTGAAATCCCCTCACACTTTCACTCGTGTTTCCCAAGATTAGAACCTTGCTCTTGATACCAATTGTTGGAACAGATTGTATAATCAAAGAGAAATTGAAATCGAGAAGAAGAGAGTAAAAACAGAATGTTCAAAAAACATAGAATGATTATCGATCTTGACCAAGAATGTTTTTGGTTTACAATTTATATCAAACAATGTTAACTATAACTGCCAAAACTGAATGACAACTTTCTTAACTACTTTTTACATTCCTAACTGATTTTTTAACAACTTCTAATTTTCACTTTGAATTATATTTAACATCATTCTTGGTTTACAATTTATATCAAACAATGTTAACTATAACTGCCAAAACTGAATGACAACTTTCTTAACTACTTTTTACATTCCTAACTGACTTTTTAAAAACTTCTAATTTTCACTTTGAATTATATTTAACACTAATGACGAAACCCAAATAGGCACTAAATGATATAAAACCACTGCACTAGCAGGGAAAAGAACAAAGAAACCGATTGGTGAATTATTTTATGTGTAGCGTGTAATATATCAATATGTTTCTATAGGACTTAATTATTTTAAAATATGTATTTCAAGTATAGCGTGTAATCACCATTTTTTACAAGGAAATGTTAGTAGAACAGTAGTTAGTAATTTGTCAAAGGGAATGAGAATTTGTTAGCACGTTATGTACCATGATTTATTGATTTTTATCAAACAAATATAGTTATGATATTTTGAATTTGAAAAGAAAATCTAAACAAGAGAATATCACTCCATTATTTTATTTCAAATTTAAACTTAAGCAAAAATAAGTCTTTATTCATTTAAGTTTAGTTTAATTTTTGGTTAAATTTTTTAAGTTTAAGCAAAAATAAATATTTGTAAATATATTTGTTACATTTGTTTGCACTATTAACCTTTAAAATATATTAAAGACTAAATAGCACTCGTGGTCCCTTAACTTAATTTCAGTTAACGTTTTAGTTCTTTATCTTTTTTTTTTCCCGGTTTGGTCCTTTATTTTAATTTTAAGTGACAATTTGATCATTTATATTTTAAAATGTCAACAATATTATCCTTTTTTTTTTACAAAAATTCATCAAAATTATCAACCAAAACCCATAAAATTAATTATATTCTTTCAGATAATACAAATTTCATTAGATTCGTAACTCAAATGTTCAAATAAACTCATATTTTCATTCTTTATTTCACTTAAAATTAAAATAAAAGACTAAATCGGGAGAAAAAAAAGATAAATGACTAAAACGTTAACTAAAATTAAATTAAGTGACCACTAGTGTTATTTAATCTATATTAAATTACATATACATACCTTTAAGTTTTGAAATTTTCTCAAATTACTATCACTAAATATTAAGATATAATTGAAACATCGCAACAAGTTGAATGTCCAAGCTGATTAGCATGTGAAGGAAGTTAAAGATATGGATTATGTGGATAGACTTTTATTGTCTTGATTTTAAGGTTACATGTGTGCTTAAATTGTTATAGAGAAGATAAAAAAATATAGATCATTTATAAGATTTGATGAATGTTTTTTGAACGATCAATATGAGAGATATATTGTTGCAACATTTGGTAGAATTTCAAATGATCAAGAAGCTTTTAATTAAACAATTGTTGTTGAATTGAAATAAAGAACTAACGGTGCAAACATAATGTAACTTAAAAGATAAAATTGAGATAAAATAAACTTAAATAACCTAAGTGAAAAAATGAGTTAAAGTTTAATGATTATCACACGAAATCTTTTCAAAAGTTAATAAATAAACTATTAATATTTTATTTAATAATTATAGAAAATTTCTTTAGTGGATATCATGATATTTTCAAATCTATTTTTTCTATATTTTTTAGAAAATGAAATAAGATATTTCAATTGTTCTACAACAATATCAAGAACTCATGTAGAATTTTCCATCTTTTAGTTGAAGAAAAAAATTGTACCACTCCAATAACTCATGTTAGTAATATGCTCACTACTTATCTTATCATGATTTCTCAACTTATAATTAATATTTCTCATGTTAACAATGTGATCACTACTTATCTCGTAATTTCTCAATTTATAACTAATATTTCTCTCATCTCGAATACCTTTATTAGCCAATTTACTTGTACCAATAATAACATTAAATAATTTTCAATAAAAACAAATTGTTTTATTAAGTCTTTAGAATAAATCAACCATAATAAATTTTGAGAATAAATCAATCATTTTTTTAAGTTTATCTGTTCAATAAGCTTTGAACAAACATACAACTACGAAAAAAGTGGGGTGGAGATTCATCTTTTTTGAAAAATCTATGTCAATAAATTTAACTATACTTTATTTATTAATAAACCTTTTAAACTTTTAAACTTGTATCAACTACCCCAAATAAATTGTTCATTGCAAGTGAAATCAATAGCAGTAAAAAGAGAAAAATTTATATTTGCAAGTGAAATCAATAGCAGTAAAAAGAGAAAAATTTATATTTGACAAGTTTATACAGAGTTTATTCTCATTCTTTAGTCTCATATTTGTAATTAATCCCTGTATTGTTTGAATTTGTTTTTTATTTTTAGTATATTAATTATATTTTTACATGTGACTTTGTATTGTATTTGGCAAAACATTACATGAAACAATCTATTTAAAGCAAGTCTGTTTACAGAATAACTTGTTTCATCCAGACAAGAAATAAATTATTATGTAAGTAATAGTAATGAAGGGTGGTGACGGAGAAAAAACTTTGCCTATAGCGAATGTGGGTCGAATAATGAAGCAAAATCTTCCTACAAATGTAAAGATCTCAAAAGAAAGTAAAGAATTAATGCAAGAAAGTGTGACAGAGTTTATAAGTTTTGTGACATGTGAAGCATCTGACAAGTGTAAAAAGGAGAATCGAAAGAGTATTAACGGAGATGATATCTGTTGGGCTTTGTGTTCGTTAGGGTTTGACAACTATGCTGAAGCCATTGAAAAGTACTTGTACAAGTACAGACAAGCTCAACTTCTTAAACTTAATACGAAAGAGAAATTATAAGGAGATTCAACCAACAATCTAATATAGTAAGATCAAATCGACCCAGAACAACATTTTATTTCTGCCAGGTAATTAACTTTTACATCCATATAAATATTATTGTTTGTGTTTTATTTTAATTAAGTATTTGTAGAGTTTCATGTATATGTACCTAAGAATACAACTGTTAACTCTATCTTTTGATGTTTGATCTGAATATATATTGTGCTCATTTTGTACAGAACTTATAAAAGTTGTGTAATTTCACAAGATTATTATTATTGTGAACATTAATTTTAATTAATTAGACACCGTATCAAACAATATTTGCTTTATAAGTTTTTGTTAATCTTGTACCATTAATTTTTTTTTTCAATTTTTTTATTTAATTAGATTAAATTATGATTACTATGTGTTTATCAGCAAATTTTAGATAGAATTCTTGCTATTTGTTGTATGTTTTAGCGTATATTGTAAATTTCCCTAGTTGAACTTTGGATCTATGGATGCCTTCAAAATCCATATTATTTGCTCTAGAATTAGAATCTCCATGTGTGTGGTATTTACATTAATTAATTAGTCCCATTGTATATCCTTAGATCTAATATTGTGTTTTTCTACGAACTTGATCATCACAAATATTTTCCAATCCAATTAGTTAATTTAGTAGTTCAGTAGAAGTTGTTCATAAATTTCTTTGAAATATGGCTCTTCTAATTAATTAAATAGTAAGTCATTCTAATAATTACAAATCAATATACATGTCTTTTATATTTGTTAAGATAAAGTTTTCTGATAAAATTAAATAGATGTATATTAATTTTAGACAGGAACAATGAAAACTGGTTGTATTAATAAAGGGATATACATGTACTATAATTTTGGATTTGTAAACCTAATATACGGGACCACTGTCTCGTTTCTATAAGTAGCATAATTAAATGTTAAAAACCAATCCAATCTCAGGCATGCTTCTATTATACATTTATACATACAATTTGAATTGTGTCAGATTTAGAATTAGGGTTTCACCATATCCTCCAACAACTATATGTAGAAGCTCTAATTTTTGGGACCACTTCTCAACTATGCTATCACCAAATACAATACCATAGCTTTGTACTATAGTTTCTGGCAAAACAAATTGCTCTGACAAGCTGCTACACATCCACCCACATATATGCATACATATATGAGTTCTGCTTCAGAATAAGTTTAGAGAGATACATACTGATATTAATAATTAAAAATTGCGTGATACTCGTCATTAAAGAGTTAGCTTTGAATTACAATAGACCCAAGTTGCTGCTTTACTACTTTTAATTTCACTTGTATTAAATTTGGAAAAAAAATTATAAATAAATTTATTAAAACTGACATTTGAGAGAATGTTGGTGATTATTGATTGATACAAGAGAGATTTATTAGTAAAAAAATACTCGTTTAACTTATTGATATAAATTTTTCTAAAGATGAATCGTTTCGATGTAAGTTACACAACTAATTGTTGGTTTGTTTTTAATAAATTTTCCTAAAGATGAATCTTTATATGGATGTACATTCAAAAGTTACACAACCAATTGTTGGTTTGTTTTTAATAAAACATTTTGTTTTTGTTGCAAATTGTTTAAAGGTTTCTCTTAATACAAATAAATTGGCTAATAAAAAGTAATAGAGATGAGAGAAATATTAGTTATAATTTGATAAATCATGAGACAAGTAGTGAGCACATTATTAACATGAGAAATATTAATTATAAATTGAAAAATCACGAGACAAGTAGTGAACGCATTGCTAACTATTAGAGTAGTACAACGTATATACACACTATTTTTTTCTTCAACTGAAAGATGGAAAATTCTACATGAGTTCATGATATTGCTGTTGAAATATCTTATTTCATTAAGAAAAATATAGAGAAAATGGATTTGAAAATGTCATGATTTCCGACAAAGAAATTTTCTATAATTATTAAATAAAATATTAATTTTATTTATTAACTTTTAAAAAGACCCTTGTGTGATAGTTTCGCTTTACAACCTCGTAATGTGTTGGGTTAGTCCTCGTCCCTACATCTGTAAAACTTTTCAAAAGGTGATCAGAGCGCTCCAAGTCAAACGTTTAAACGTGGAGTTCTTATGTTTTGGATTTCTTAAAAGAAAAATCTTGTTGGAATAGGTAATACTAAGCCATCCTTATAAGCTATCTTTCAACGGTATAGTCTCATACCTACACGGATTTATTAGGATCCCTCTCATAATGTGGTTCGGTTCGTGCAAGTGTGTCTTTATCTAGAAGTGTGTTAGGAGTTGCTCATTGAACGTTTGAACGTACATTGTGTATTTATGATCACTCTATGTCTTCGTCGTTACTATCAGACATCACATGTCTGCCAACTTTCGCTTAATTCATTCCCAAACTACATCATATTGAGAGATATCATGCTATATAGTGAAAAATAAAAGGTACTTAAATTCACCCAACAAAAGGTTAGAAGAAACACACATCTAAAATAAAATACCTCTTAAAAGGAGTTGAATTACCTTTTACATTTGAGACAATTCAAATGATCGACATACCACCCAGAAGAAAATACTTCTAAAAAGGAGTTGAATTACCTTTTGAGACAATTCAAATAATCGACATATCACCTAGAAGAAACAATCACCAGCATTTGTTCTAGTCAAAAACTATTTTTAAAAGGTATATGAATGGGGTCAAACATCTTTTGCCCAAGTTCAAGAACTTATTCCCATGTCTAGTCGGCGATATTCATTATATATGATGATTGTAATATATGAGTTATCGTATTCATAGGGACTTGTGTGATATCTAGTCAGAGCAAACAAAGTTATAATTTTAAATGAAGTGGTATGAGAGTTTTGTTCATTCATTCAATTCAATCAAAGAAAAACAACAAACTTAATGTACATTTAACAATAAGATTAATTTGGTGAGGTTAGATTTCATCAATCACTTTCTCACTTATCCCATTGATCAGTTACACATATCCATGTTAACATCAACATCCGCTATTCACACGTTATTAATTCCTTAATAACAATGAGAGATCAATTGTCTTGCTTAAACGACAATCCGATATTTCGAGACTATTATACCTAAATCTATTCTTGGAGTTTAGATTTAATAGATGTTTATCTTAAATCAAGATCTAAAGAGTATTTTCCGATAGAACTTCAAATCAAATAGAAAATTATGAGTAATCTAGTCATAACAAGCATTAAGAACAGTGATAAACATTGATATTCATGAGTAACTAGAATATATATAACTATAATTCAAAAAAGTATGATTGATTACATCTAACCTCAATAAAGAGAGATTTAGCTAATCATTGTCATGATAGCTTTACAAGATCAAGAGGAAAAGAAGAGAATTTGGTCTTCGATGATGATTTGCAAGCTTTCTCTAATGGCTTTCTCTCAATTTCCTAGTTCTTTCTCTCTTTATGCAGCTCCCCTTAAATAGAAGATACTTCAAATTTAAATAGTTTTCTGCTAAGTGACATTTAGTTCAACGAACAACTAATTCGCTTAGCGAGTGAGTATGCTTCATGGTGAAGCAAATTCCAACTGTCAAACCGCCTTTAATTTTGCTTAGCGAGATTAACTTTGCAAAATTTAGCAAACTCATTGTCTTGAACTCGCTTAGTTAGAAGATTGCTCGCTCAACGAATTCCATATGCTTGTATCATCAAAACTTAATTTTAATTATCTTGGTTGCTCTTTTCTTTAATTACTAACTCTCATTTTACCTTGAAAAACAAGAAAAGATGCAACGTATACCATTTCTTATATCTCAAACCTTAATAACTAAATATTTATAAAAATTAGAGTAAAATAACATATTTTCTATTAAATTAAGTTAATAAATGCTTTAACAATATAGCAAATATACGATAATTAAGCACTTGTAATTAAGCACTTATCAATATAATAGAGTGTTAACACCCTTCCAATTCTTCCCAAACCCCCTTGAGAGACAAACACCTTAAATAATGTATGAATGTCCCTTGGCATAAAAACGACCACCTCAAGCCGCCTACACATGCATCTCGTACCAAATTGAAAATGAAGAGTGACATGTAGTAAACAAATGCAACTCTGATTCCTTACTATCATCACAAATTGCTTTAATGATTTCCGACTATTCCCATAAATCAACACGACTCTATTCATAACATATTTTGTCTTCACTCATATACGAGTCTTTTTTGGACTCTAAAAAACAAAATGCATCTTCTTTTCAGTGGTTCACAAAATAAAAACTTCGTCGACAAGTGTGTTTGACTTGGGACACTCTTTAGATGAGTGACTTTCTAAAATATTTCTTTCAAAGTGTGTGGGTGAAGACAAAACCTAGTGAAAAAAGATTCATGTTGATTTGTAAGAATAATCGACAATCCTAAAATCAGATCAAGACGATAAAATTACAATCCATAAACTGCAAACCTTTTTGGACCATGTCCATCTAATCAATGCAATGGTGTCATTGACCCTATTATTTGTTTGGAAACTGTAAATCATATTGCTAGATTTTATTCTACCTCTGTCATGAATTTAACCATGATTAAAGGAGAGCACAACTCAAAAGATTAATCTATTAGGGGATCACAATTTCCTTCTATTGAAATCAACTACCGTCCATGTATTTATTATAAATTTGAGTAGGAGACATAATAGATAAAGATATCTTAGATAATGAAAAGACCAAAACACCTTGGATGATATAGTGCAAATGTACGTAGGTAACCGCAGAAAATTTAAACGCAAATCTTATTTCCCTCTATTAGGTGGGAGAGTTTTATGGCTAATTACCACATTTAGATTTTCTATCCACTCAATGTGGCTCTCTTAATAATCACATTGTCGCATAAGCATTGGTCGGGTGATAACCTTTTTCATAGTCCAACTCTCCATAAAATCACTACTTGTTATGACATAAGTTTATGAGGAGAATTCAACTAAAAAATATACTCCATTAGATGGAATAAATGGCTTAAGTGTAACATTGAGTTATGTTACCTACTATGGGACTCATAAGAGCATCAACAATGTGTGAGCTTCCCCTATTGATCATCAAGTTGAATAGACAACTCCATTTTTGACGAAAAAATCTTGGTGTTTATTAAAAACTAGAATATTATCCTCGCAAAGTGCGGGTTTAAATTTTTTTAATGCAATATATATAATTTACTAATGTATTAATTTTGTAAATAAGTAAAATTATAAGAAAAATAAATGAGATAGAAGAAATTGTAGAGTTTGTAATTAAATAAATATTTTTACTCTCGAAATAATATGATAAAATAATGTTTTATAAAAGTTTAATTAATCATAAAAAATTAACAATTTTTCAGGAATGAAAAAATTATTATTAATCAAAGTAGAACTAATCACCATTTTACAACCGTTTTGAGTTGAATCTAAACTGACACATCATGGACATAAAATATTAATCATGATATAAGTGAAAATTTATATAATAGATAATCGATGACTGTATTTGTATTAAAGTATATATGTTATCTAAGTAAAAGTATATAAATTATGTAGAAATTATTAAAATTGTAACATTTTTTCCACCACATTTAACATGTTTTGAAAATGCTCATGGTAAATACATGCAGAGATAACTATTAAGAGAAAAAGACACCACAATCACTTATTAGATTGACTAATTGTTATTTGTGCATTACATACATGGTAAATACATAGGTCGACGCAGTAATAATAATAATAATAAAAAAGTACAAATGTTGTATAGTGATTCTTTTTAATATATAAATAAGCATTTAAATATTTGAATGTTTTATCAATTATATTGCTAATTTTTATAAAAATAATTTTGTTTCAATATTATTTATTTATATTTATTTAAACCTTATAAGATTGTCTGATTGTAATTGATTATTAAATTTAAGTTGTGATGATTATGTTTTTATATGTTTTGTGGTCATTTAAGATAATATATTATAATTATTTAAATATAATTAAAATGTTGTAATCTATTTATGTGTAATGAATTACCAAGAGTAACTTAATATAAAATTAAATTTGTTATAAAAGTTATGTTTTTTATTGTTAGTTTTAATCGTAGAGTAATGAAATTAAATTGTGATTATTATGTTTTAATTATATACATTGTGGTCATTTAAGATGGTTGTTACATTTTAATAATTAAAATGTTGTGATGTATTTAAATATAACGAATTATCAATAATAACTTAATATGAAATTAAATTTGTAATAATAGTTATGTTTTTATTGTTAGTTTTTTAATCATAAAGATGTATGCAAAGTTATGGTATAAAATTATAGATAATGATTATTCTTTAGAGATAAGGTTAGTTTTTTTGGTTTATGATAGATTTTTTTCACCAGTTCTGTCTTTCTTCTTCTTTGTGGTATTAAGATGGTTGTTACATTTTAATTATAAAAATGTAATTAAAATATTGTGATGTATTTAAATATAATGAATTATCAATAGTAACTTAATATGAAATTAAGTTTGTAATAATAGTTATGTTTTTTATTGTTAGTTTTTTAATCGCAGAGATGAGTTAGTCCTTATGGACAAAAGGCTACCAAAACAAATTTGTTATGCTATTTGACATTGTAATATTTTGGCTAAAGTGAACAGTAGTACTTATTTATATCCAATTATGTATTATATATAGTTATTATGTATTATATATAGTTGAACTAAAAATCTAAAAAGATAAAGGAATTGAAAATGTTCAATGGACTCTTAATTAAAGGAAAACAAATGATTTGTATTCAAAAGAAAATTTGTTGTCCATATTAAAATAGAATTGAAAGATATAGATAATAAAAAGGAAAAAACAAATGATGAGTAAAATTAAATGGAGAAACAAAATGACTAACGATAAGTTTTGACCCAATTTATGAAGTCGCTGAAAAAGTTACACAATCTCACATTTCCAATTTATATTTGGGGTGAAAATTGAGAAACCATAATAGATTAGAACTACATAGATAAAAAAAAATAGAAGATGGATAAATTTTAAGAGGAGAAAGAAAATGAGCTGATTTTACCCAACTGAGGAAGTAAAGGTTACACAATCTCACATTTCTCATTTATTGTTGTTTCGAGTTTTGAAAATAGTTTAAAAACAGTTTATGCCACCAAAAATATTACTAGGTTGAGTCGCAGACTAGGTCACTCTCTTTAAGACGTTTCGCGGCACTGCCCAAATTGTGCAAGGCAGACTATCAACCAAGCCGTCCCCAGGATAAAACAGCTCAGTTACTCTGTATCGGAGTTTCACTGCACCGTGAAAAAACTGTTCTAGAATTACACCCTCAGTATGGCAGTCTAATGGCTACCACTCGTAATATGGTACTAAAACCACTCGAAATAAAGAAAAAGAAGAAGTAAGAATATGGAGGGAGAAAAAGAGAAAAGCCTCAGAAGAAAGGAGAGCTTTTTGGTGTTTTTTTACAACTGAGCAGAACCCTCTATTTATAGAGGAGATTTGCTGCTGAATCTGAGGGATTTCGTGATCCATCAGACCATGCTCACACTAAAATCGTGCCTCATTTTTCTAGGTTAGGTTGACTCCAAAATTTTCATGTTTTTGACCCAGTACTTGGCCACAAAACAACTGGGAACCAAGGTAGGATTTTGACCAAAACTGAACTGTGCGAAATACAGGGAATGAATAAAAGGATCAGAAATAAAGTGTTGACTCGGTGGAGGGCCAATTAAGTAAAAACGCAAGCATTCCTTTTTTCAAAAAATACATATTAATTTTTAATTTTCTTATTACTAAAAAATAATAATTCACCATCCAAGCCCAAGTGTCATACCTCCACCTTATAAACACTACTAGAATGTGTAATCCCTCCTATGTGGGACTTCTAATTTTTCAATTCATAAACTAGCTCTATTGTTCCTCATTTCCAACAATGCCTCACTTGAATTTAAAAAATAGGTTCTGAAATAGCGTCAAACGCTTTCATAAGATTGTGCATAAACAAAGGTGTCTATGACTTGAAACTTTGCATAGCGAGTAAGATTCTGATTTAACAAGAGTGACTCGTAGTCTTGAACTCTATCTCGGACATCAAACCCACACACAACCTTTTCATTAGGTGTATTCTAAAAAGTTCGTGCATTTATGGCCCTGCACGTCTATCCCAGTATAGTGAACGCTCTAGGAATTTTTGCCTCGAAATTCCATAGGAAACGGCCTCATTTCCACATTCACATAGGTGAGTCTATCAAGAGTACTCCTGTAGCTAGGTACTCCCTCCACATAGAGTATAGATCTCGTTAAGAGTTTCTATTATCTCAGCCTTCCATCGCTTAAGGAATCATGCTTCTGTTAAATATAATAACATGTTCATCTCATATCATTATGACTTGTTATTACCCACTGAACCTAATTCTTGGGATCTCCAGTCTTTTAGGTCGGGTTCCCATCATGAGTGACTCATTTATCTATAGGCAATAGTCTCATCCTTTTGGATGTATTTATGACTTTCTCTCTAGCCAATCCTTTCGTCAAAGGATCTGCTAAATTATCATCAGTGTGTACATTATCCACTATTACAGCTCCTTTAGTAAGTAATTCTCTAACTGTGTTGTGCTTACGACGTATTTGTCGTCTCTTACCGTTGTAATAACGATTCTCAATTTTTGTAATAGCCACGGTACTATCGCAGTGGATCAACACAACTGGCATAGGTTTTTCCCACAAAGGGATCTCAGCTAGCAAACATCTCAACCAGCTCGCTTCTTCACTAGCTGTTGCTAGTGCTATCATTTCAGAATCCATAGTGGACTGAGCCAGTATCATCTGTTTCTTCGATTTCCAAGATACAGCACCACCTGCTATATTAAAAATATAGCCACTAGTTGTTTTGGAGTCATCTGATAAGGTGTTCCAATCAGCATCACTGTATCCTTCAAGTACGACAGGAAATCTTTGATAATGTAATCCTAGATTCATGGTCCTTTTTAGGTATCACATGACTCTTTCGATAGCGTGCCAATGCTCCATACTAGGTCTACTAGTAAACCTGCACAATAGTCCCACGACGTAGGCAATGTCGAATCTAGTACAATCAGTGGCATACCTGAGGCTGCCAATGATGCTCGCATATTTAGTTTATCTAACACTTTCACCAGTGTTCTTAAAAAGTTTCATACTTGGATCATATGGTGTGCAAGCAAGTTTATAGTCAAAGTATTTATATTTCTTTAGGATCTTTTCAATATAATGAGACTGATCTAAAGAAATTCCCTTTTCTGACCTAGTAATCTTGATTCCTAATATTACATCCGCTTCTCCGAGGTCTTTCATATCAAAGTTGTTACTCAACAATTATTTCACAATATTTACAGCATGGATGTTTGAACCAAATATGAGTAAGTCGTCTACATAGAGACATATGATAGTGCAAATGTCATTTTCAAATTTGTAATAAATACATTTGTCACTTTCATTCACTTTAAACTCATTCGATATAATCAAATTGTCAAACTTTTCATGCCATTACTTAGGAGCTTGTTTAAGACCATACAGAGATTTATCTAACTTACAGACCTTGTTTTCTTGTCCATGAATTACAAAACCTTTAGGTTGTTCCATATAGATTTCTTCTTCCAGATCACCATTTAAAAAAGTTGTTTTAACATCCATTTGGTGTATCACCAAATTATGAATTGCTGCTAGTGAAATGAGTATCCTAATGGATGTTATTCTCGTGACTGGAGAAAAAGTGTCGAAAAAATCTATATTTTCTCTTTGCCTAAAACCTTTGGCTACAAGGCGTGCCTTGTATTTATCAATAGTTCCATCGGGTTTTAGTTTCTTTTTTAAAATCCATTTACAACCTATCGACTTGCAACTAGGAGGCAAGTCTACTATATGCCAGCTCTTGTTAGATTCTAGGGAATCCATTTCATCATTTATAGCCTCTTGCCAAAGATCTGCATCCAAAAATAACAAGGCTTCTTTGAGATTTGCAGGATCCTCCTCTAAATTATAGGCCATATTTTCTGGTCCACAATCTTTAGCAACTCTGACTCTCTTACTCCTTTGAGTTTCCAATTCACCTTGTTTGTTGCTTTCAGCGCTTCTTGTCACGGAAGTATGACTTGGTTCGCTGCCCACACTATTTCTCAATTTGAACGGGAATTTATTTTCATAGAAGTCAACATCATTTGACTCTATGATCACTTTCGCATTTAGGTCATAAAACCTATACGCTTTACTATTTACTGCATACCCAATGAATACACATTCATAGGCTCTACTAGCGAGTTTAATTCGCTTGGGATCGGGGATTCTGACATACGCCAGACAGCCCCATGTTCGAAGATGAGACAAGTTTGGTTGTATTTTCTTTATTATCTCATAAGGAGATGTTTTTGCTTATAGATTTTGGAAGTCTATTTAAAACATAGCAAACAGTCAAAATAATTTCCCACCACCAATGAGATGCAGCACTAGACTTAAGCATAATAGCAACAACAAGTTCAGTCAGAGTCCTATTCTTTCTTTCAGCTTTACCATTCATTTCAGGTGAATAAGGTGATGTGGTTTCATGTATGATTCCTTGAGTTTTATAAAACTCATTAAATAAACTAGAATCATATTATGTTCCTCTATCACTACGAAACCTCTTAATCTTTTTATTAAATTGATTTTCTATTTCAGTTAGAAAGTTCTTAAACATGTCAAGCGCTTCACTTTTATTTTTCATCAGATATACAAAGGTATAGTCAGAACAATCGTCAATAAAAGTAATAAAATAACGTTTTCCATTTCGTGTTAATGTCCCATCAAGTTCACATATATCAGAGTGTATTAAATTTAAAGGTTCAGATTCTCTAACAACTGATTTATGTGAACTCTTAGTTATTTTAGCTTGACTGCAAAATTCACATTTTTCAAGTTCATTTAAAGATAACTTTGGAATTAAGCCTAAGTTAATTAAGTTTGCAATCACACGTTTGTTCACATGACAAAGTCTAGCATGCCAAATATTAAAATCACACAATATGTAAGCAGAAGGAGACATTTTATTCATTTCAACATTTAATTTAAACATGCCATCAGTTACGTACCCTTTCTCAACAAAAATACCATTTTTAGAAATGGTGTACAAATCTACCCCTATAGCTTGATTAAACCCAGCCTTATTAAGAAGATAACTAGAAACTAAATTCTTCCTTATTTCTGGAGTGTGCATGACATCCTTCAGAATTAAGGTCTTTCCGGAGGTGAATATTAATTCTACATCTCCTATACCAGCAACTTCGTGGTGTGGGAATCTCCTAACAGCACTTTCTTATCTTCAACAGTAGTGTATGTTTTGAACATAGCACGGTCATAACAGACATGGCGAGAGGCGCCAATGTCTATCCACCATCCATCTGATCCACCAACAAGGTTGATTTCAGTAATCATAGCAATGAATTGCTCTTCTGTCAAGTTAGCCTGTTGAACAGGGTTTGGCTTGTTCCTACACTTGCGTGCCATATGCCATTCTTTCCCACAATTATAGCAGACAAAAGGGTGCATTTCTAGGAGGTGGTTGTTGTTGCTTTGTAATTGGGACCTTTGGAGGTTCCCATTCTTGTTGCTGTTTCTGCGGTTCTGATTCTTAAGTTGTTTGCCGTTTGGCTTCAGAACTGCTCCAATGAACTTCTTCTTTTTGTTATTAGTAATAAGAAGAACTTCTTCTTTTTGGTCTTGTTTACGGGATTCTTCCTTAATTCTGAGGCGGGTTATCAGACTTTCAAGAGTGAACACTTTTGTTTTATGCCTGAGAGAATTTTTAAAATCTTTCCAAGCAGGGGGCAGTTTGTCAATAATAACAGCAATTTGAAACTATTCATCGAGGGACATACCTTCAGAGACGATCTCATAAGCTATTTTATGGATTTCATGGGATTGAGCTTCTACTGATCTATCATCTGTCATCTGATATTTGAGGTAGCAACTAACAACATACTTCTTGGCTCCAGCTTCCTCAGTATCATATTTCTTCTTTAGAGCATCCCAAACCTGTTTAGCAGTATCGCTGGAACTATAGTAATCATATAGATCATCAGCAAGTCCATTTAGAATATAATTCTTACATAAGTAATCATTATTATTCCATTAGGTTAATTCAGCAGTTTTTTTTATCCTTTTCTGATTGTTCACCTTTTTCTGGAACAACAGGAATGTCATCTTTTAGAACGTTGGCAACTTTTTTCGTTGTTAAAAAAATAGCATCTTTTGTTGACATCCCTCAAACCGAAACGGTTTGTTGAAATCAGAATCAGAAGAACCTGTACCAGTAATTTCTTCGGTAGACATGGCATAAGGAAACGTCTTAAAATTGTTGTTTCGAGTTTTGAAAACAGTTTAAAAACAATTTATGCCACCGAAAATATTACTGGGTTGAGTCGCGGACTAGGTCGCTCTCTTTAAGACGTTTCGCGGCACTGCCCAAATTGTGCAAGGCAGACTATCAACCACGTCGTCCCCAGGATAAAACAGCTCAGTTACTCTATATCGGAGTTTCACTGCACCGTGAAAAAACCGTTCTAGAATTACACCCTTAGTATGGTAGTCTAATGGCTGCCACTCGTAATATGGTACTAAGACCACTCGAAAGAAAGAAAAAGGAGAAGTAAGAATATGGAGGGAGAAGAAGAGAAAAGACTCAGAAGTAAGGAGAGCTTTTTGGTATTTTTTTACAACTGAGCAGAACCCGCTATTTATAGAGGAGATTTGCTACTGAATCTGAGGGATTTCGTGATCCATCAGACCAGGCTCACACTAAAATCGTGCCTCATTTTTCTAGGTTAGGTTAACTCCGAAATTTTCAGGGTTTTGACCCAGTACTTGGCCACAAAACAACCGGGAACCAAGGTAGGATTTTGACCAAAACTGAACTGTGCGAAATACAGGGAATGAATAACAGGATCAGAAATAAAGTGTTAACTCGGTGGAGGGCCAATTAAGTAAAAACGCAAGCATTCCTTTTTTCAAAAAATACATATTAATTTTTAATTTTCTTATTACTAAAAAATAATAATTCACCACCCAAGTCCAAGTGTCATACCTCCACCTTATACACTACTAGAATGTGTAATCCCTCCTATGTGGAACTTCTAATTTTTCAATTCACAAACTAGCTCTTTTGTTCCTCATTTCCAACAATATTTGAGTAAGAATTCAGAAGCCATGAAAGATTTAATGTTGTGTAAACGACAAAACTCTGTATCTAAAGTGTACTCTCCACCAAAGTTTAAGTATGAATAAAAAGATTGAACCTTGAGATAACATAAGATATGATGTATTTTGTTACCAACTAATCTAAATATACAAAATTAAAAATAGAGGAGCACTGAAAGATTGAAGTGAGAAGATACTAAAATTATTTTCAAAGAGCTTTGATAGTAAAATTATTTTCATGAAAAATTTTTGTGTGTATTAAGAAATAAAATGTGTAAGATGAATTATAAAAGCATATGAAGGGTGTCATATACAAATATAAGTTATGTGAAACAAATGTTATTATATAACACTTAATTGTGTGATGAGTTAATCGATAGAATTGAAAATTTGTTTTAATATATTATAATATATGATTTAAATGCGCACTCTTTCTCTCTTTCTTTTCTGGGAAGAGTATCATTTAGTTTTCTAACATACTATTTATATATTATTTCTAATCTTATTTAAAAATTGAAAAGGAAAATGCTTTGATCACGTCAAAAATAGGTAAAGAAATAATTGAAAATCATAATTAATAAAATGATACAATAAATAAAAATATATTATTAAAAAAAATTAATATTATATTGATACTGTAATACAACAAATAATTTAAGAGAGAGAAAAATACAAATGAGAAGGAGAAGGAGGGAGTATTAGTTTATTATGTCAAACTAATTCAACACATAGGTTGTTTTCAACGGTTGGAACACTTTGAAATGAAACACTGTTCCCATTGGCTCCATCCATGAAATTGCGGTATCGAGATTCATACCTACCTGCATAGCATTCCTTTTGAGGGAACAGGGAGTGGCACTTGTAAGTTCTAACCAATCATATGGCAAACCTCTTTTTCAGGACAGATGATGCAATTGGATGGATTCAGAATTTTCGATACAGCGCTCGACTGATAAGATCTGAGAGACTTAAACTTTAACCCACATACACACAAATTCTAAAAATAATAAGCTAATGCAAAACAATAAAAACTGGACAACTTTAGTGAAAGGTGGGTATGGTATTATTGTCTGAATCACAAAAGCAATTCAATAGTGTGATAATTGGCTTGATGAGGTATATATTGGTTGTAATGATAAAGATGTCGTATATTCAACTCCACAAAAAACTATTGACATGTTCGCCTGTGATCAATCTTTTCAGTATAATGTATTAGCGCAACCTGCACATGCGTTGATCTTGCTTATGTATACCATTTGTTGCATTGTGTACATAAAGTAATAAGTTTGAGTAGTCAAACTTTAATTATTTCATTGTATGGAATGATTGAAATTATACGCACTATTTGGGGTTAAGTCCTACTCAACCAAAGTTATCATTTGCACGAGATCAAAGATATCGACTACAAACACCAGAAATCAATCAAAACCAAGTCACGGACTAATATCCAGAGTGTTGTACTGTGAGTAAAATCTGCTCTTGACTCGAATTCACTATGGTTGAAAAATGGCACGGTCATTGCAATCAAAGGGCTGCAAGGCAAGACAATGCTTTCACTATGTTCAATCTTGGTCAATTACAGATACAGACATGATCTCTAAAATAATTCACAAATCAACACGTGCAAGCTGAGCAAATTATGTTCTAAAATAATTCACTAACTATTTCATCCCTAACTGTATAAGTAAATACTTATGTCTCTCCGGTATCTGTTTATGCATGATAATCTCAATTTTCCCCCAAAAAAACTGGTTATTTTGTGGAACCTTTAAAAAATAGAAATAGTGGTCAGCTTACCTATGATAAATTAATCAAAATCAACTCTTGTCCAAAACAAACAAGATCAAGTTATTTGATCAATAATAGCTTCCACAAATCCCCACCCATCATCAGCATCAGGGCCCACCCAATAACCAGATATAACTATTTTAGTACAATAATTTGCATCCTCTTTAAAAGAGTAACTGTCATGTAGAAATCTTGCCGATGAAATCAAGAAAAGCTGACAGCTTCCTCTTCCTTCCACGAATAATGTGTGTTTATTTGAGCTACAAGATCCCATAATATTTTGCGCTGCAAATATAACTTACATTGTCAGATTAGAAAGGCTAAGGACAACCATGATGCAAGTATTCAAAAATCAAAACATTCCCAAAAAATCTGCCATTTATTTTCCTGTGTCTGAATGCTAGAGTTGAAGTTGAAGCTAGCACAAATATATGTATGATACACTTACATACACATGAATATTATACACTTACAAACATGATAAAATCATTAAGTTTTCATTTCTGCTTTACAATTTCTCGTATTCACCACAGAATCTCATCATGCTAGACATAAATAAACAAAAACCAAAATGGAAGAGAGAGGGTAACAGAGAACTAGAAGGGAAAATTAACTCCATCAAGATTGGACCCTGGATAATTCTTAAATCTTGAGTATCCAAGGCATGAGCTATTCCACACTACAATTAACAAATTTACAAAAAAATACACTCAATAAACAACATTACCAATCTAGCCTACAGTATGAGTGTGTGTGTAGAGTAAGCAGATTTAAAATAAGATGTCCATCCTCCACTTGGTTTTCAAAGTGTTGGGATTTGGGAAGAATGAGATTGGTAAAGCTTCACCTTTTTTCACAAGATATGACTTCTTTTTTGTTATCCTCTTATTTTGTTCAATTTCTTCCCCAGGAATGACCTCACTCTATAACCTAGATATTTATAACACCTTCTACAGACATGTTGTTTAGCTGAACATCAAAAAACATGTTAAGATGAAGATTCAGCACTCTAATCCAACTTAACCAGTTAAATGTTAGCAGCAATTCCACACTAACATTAACTAATTTACTTCCAAGAAGTCAACATGACCACCCAAAAAAATTACTGCACTAGCTGTAAATTTAATTTCAAATTTTCAACATATTAATTAATGCTACTCGGTAATATCACATTCTGATAATAGCTCTAAATTGTGGTCCACAACCCTAATTGTAGCCGCAATATAAAGATTTTAGAGGTCTCTGCAACAGCATCACAGACACAATTACGGCCGCATTTTGGTGCAATTTTAAGGTTCATATTGTAATCGCAACTGTAATTTACAACCATTTCCGATTACTTGGGAAAAACTCCAAAATCGTGGAAGTGAGCTTTAAATTATGTAGTAAGCAACCATAATTATTTTGGAGTTAAAGAAATACACCAAGACCAAGAAAATCAAAGTTATAAAACAAACAGTTAAAGAGCAAAAAGAGGGAAATGGTTCACAAATAAACATGATTTTAACTCTAAAGTATAAAGGGGGAGGTTGAAAAGAAAACCTGTAGTAAATGTTGCTTTCTTTGAAAGTTTACTTATAGCACAATCTAATTCATGCACTCCCTGGTGGAAAGTAATACAAATGTTATATAAATAACTACGCAACACAAATAGTATATAGTAACGGAAAGTTGAAAGTGAAGTTCGGGAGTTCATAATCAAATAGGGTTATGTGTATAGAGAGAAAGCGTACCTTGTTTACGCATAAAGGAACTGTGAAGCTCGTGGAGATTAGGCACGCCATTTTCGAAACCTCCACGACACTCTGAACAATGCGGGAACCGGGAACTGGAGTCACATTCGCCAACGGGTGAAGAACCCGAGACTGGCCCCAATATTTGATCGGGTTAACCCGATTTTGCCACCCATTGGCAAAGATATTTTTATTTCCTTTTAAGTTATTATCTTTAAAGTTTATATTTACCAAAATTTAAGGGGAGTGAATGTGAAGGAAGATTTAAGTTAGTTAATCACTTATAATAGGATTTATATTTTTTTTTTTAAGTACCTTAAGTTACAAACTTTAGATATTTTGATTATTTAAGTTTTTTTTTTTAATATAGTCTCTTAATATTATAAATATTATACATTTTAGCGTTTAAGATACAAATACTAAATATTTTGATATCTTAAATTATAAACATCAGACACAAATATAAATGATCAAAATATTTATAATTTAAACAACACAAATATTTAATAAAATGTCTAACATAACTTAAAAATCAAAATACAATAAAAAATCTTAAAGGGCCAAAGTGATATATAAAAAATAAATAAGAGACAGAAAGTGTAAATAAACTCCTTCAATAAATAGACTTAGATTTTCATTGATAAAAAAAATATGTTATTTGATAGCAAATGCATTTATCCTTGATGGTGTATGAGTTAATACATTTGTCTCTAAATATAAAATCTTACACACAAAATTACGAAAATTAAGAAAGTCGTTAGTTGTATTTAATTTTTTAACAATAGATATCATTTTTACATGTCTATCCTTATAGTCCATCATCACTCCAAGCATCACTGTTAACCATTGCAGCCCTGTCGAATACAACTCTAACCTCTACCAACACACACCTTCCAACAATCATCACTACGACAAGTCAACAACCAACTTGACCGCGCTAGTCCTTGTGTCTACTATTAAAATTAGACAAAATCACTCTCATGCCCTTTAAGTTAGATCTAAATTCCACATAGATCCTTGAAGATTTTTTCTCAGTTAGGTCCTTTAAGATTCAAGTTCTTTACACTGTAACTTGAGTTAGGTCCTTTAAGATTCAAGTTCTTTACAGTGTAACTTTTATGTTATAGCTCATTTGCATCATTGCCCTTTTTCGTTGTTTCCGTTAAAAAATGCATAGGTTCATTAGGGTTCTATAATTTTCATCCCTTTCCTCATTGTCTGTCTATTCAAACTCAGATAATCCAATTTTTTATTCATCATCTTCTTCATTCATTCATAAAATCAACTAAAAACGAGAACAAATCAAAAAGTCATATCTAAAACAAAGAACAAATTAAACGAGATCTGCATATCAAATCTCACCCTTTCGAAAATCCAAATATGAATCAAACTAAAATTAAAAACCAAAAAAATATGACACAAATCTTGAACTCAACCAAAGAAAAAAACTTTCTTTTTTTCTATTCCACTTTTGATTTTAGGTAACAGAAGAAATGGTCTTTTGTTTTGTTAATGTATCGCAATTATTTGTTTTCATTTGGTTGGTTAGTTGAAAATTTTCTTAGTGAAAGAGAAACATTAAGGAGAATGTATGAAATTTTGAGTTTTTCTGAGATTCATTTTGTTTGGGTTGATGAAGAAAATGAATTTATGGTTTTGGAGTTCATTTCGTTAGCAATTTGTCTGAATTTTTTCATTTTTTTTAAGGTAAATGGTTAACGATGATAACGCTATAAACGGAATGAAACTTAGAAACCTAATTGACAAAAATAACATAAAGGATCTATCTAAAAAAAAACTTAAAGAACTTATATAGTATTTGGCCCTAACTTAATAGGCCACCGAATAATTATTCCTTAAAATTATTATTAATTAAAGAATTTATAATTTTAGATCATATGCCAATAATTATAAAATAAATTATTAAAAATTAAAACCCAAAAACTCAGAACTATAATGTTTGAGTGGGATCTAATTCAACTCCGTAAAATTAAATTAATTGTAATATGAAATTTGACCAAAGTAGCCCGATTGGAGGCAACCCAATTTAATATACTTATTCTTTCAATAATGCTCACTGTTGCTCCTTTGATGAAGGATAAGCCTTAAACAAATATTGTTTTCCCTCCAAATTCCCCACGTTTGGAGATGGACAATTTGGCTCCCTCCTCTCTCCTCCTCTCCAAAAAATTGAACCATGAAAGTTTAAAAGAATCCTTCCCTTCCCTTCCCCTCCCCTCCAACCAATTATTTTTCAACACTAAATTCAATAGAAACAAATACAAACTCACTTCCAAAATTAAAATTAAGAAGAGAGTGCAAAGTAATAACACTAGAGAAGAGACTATGCATTTTGTGCTTCATTTGAGCTCTTTTTGGACTTGTGCTTTGATTTCTTCTCCCTCTTCTTTCCCCTGTAAGGAAATCCAAAATTATTATATAATAACAAAAAAATCTGTCTCAAACATTTTTTGGGCATGTGAAGCGCCAACAAGCAATTCTACGTAAAAGGATAAAGGAAGTACTCGTCATGAGAGCTAAGACCCCAACAAGACTTCAGTTTCCGGTTGATATGCTTCAATTCCTTCTCAGAAGGACTTCTGTAGTTTCTAACCTGCATACATAGCAAATGCCATGTTGGTCCATGTAAACCGAATAAAACCACATTACCAAAAGCTAATACAAAATGGAAATTTGGAATTATGCATCAATAATTCAGTTTAGCGGCAACTACTAGGATGAGAAAGAAGTACCCAAGAATCAATTGCATCCAATGATTCATGAAGCTCAGCCATTGTATGCGTGGAATTCTGATGGGAAAAAATTCTGCTCAGAAAACTGCAATTAAGTGTCAGTGTAAGAGTAAATGTCTGAGTAGATCATTATTTTGGGTCAAAGATTATACTAAAAAATCAAACCCCAGCATTACATTTTGTTGTTACATGATTATGAAAAAGTAACCGCGAAAGAAAACATATTTTAGGGGGCTGGGGGTGATTATCACAAAGAACCATGTGAAACAAATACCTATCAAAGTCAACAACGTTATGGAGTGCATTTGAGGAGCGCAGACCAGCCAAGGCCAACTGCATCAAGAAGATAAAGAATATTCTGGTCACAAAAAATACTAAATGCAACAAGGGAGTTTCAAATTTTACAGACTATTCTGAGAATACCTGCCCAGGAGGAAATAAGAGTGGTGCATCTGTAAGCATCATTTTATCAATTTCCAGTCTTGCTGTATTTTGCAAAGCCTTTACAGCAGGAGAAAAATTGTCATGAAACAAGTAGTTATTTCTTTATAATCGGAGAAGAACAAGAGTTGGCAGATTAAAATATATTGCTCCATAAGTGAAGGGAATCGGAATCGAGGAAACAAGCATTACATTACATGAATTATTATATACATGCATAGTGCATACATATATATAGGAAAGGTATTGGGTGAGAGCATAAGAGATGCTAATTTTGATCATTCATGTAAGACTGAATGAGTTTTGGCTCCTACACCTCTCACTTGATATGTCTTGTGTGTGCGCGCGCACGCACAGAGAGGAAGAGATTGCTTCAGTGACCTTTATGCTCAAGAGAGCATCAGTATCTTCTGTGACGTATTGCATTTAATTGAAATACAAATTGTTTCATTATATTTCAAGTAGACAAGGCACATGGATGAAGGGAATGAGATCATCAACATTCTTATAGACATTAATTGAAACTGCATGATGTCCAGTTGTAAATGCGACAGTTTAAACTTTAAATTGCCATTAATTTAATTAGTCTTATAGAATAAAGAGTAAAATATTTTTATGGTTGAGATTGCCTACAGTTCTCCAAAAACTTAAAACGATCTCAATCTTGGACAAATAATAAGTAATGACAGCTAGTTGTCCAAAAAAAGAGGAATGGTACTGGAGAACCCTCCTATATATAAAATCATAAGCCAAAAAAAAGAAAAATCATCCACCAATGACTGCAACAATGTGCTCAGCCTAATGATTATGCTGGACAAAAAGACTAGTACCTTGAATGTTTGAAGCTCGTCCTCATCAGCTTTGCAAAATTCCTGTCAATACCCATAGTCAAAATTAACAGTTCAACACAAAATCATTATAAAAAAATCAATGTTAATGGCAGACATTTCAGAATTATAAATCAAAAAGAAAATGAGAGAAAGTTGCAGATTTATTTTAAAATGCAAAACAAAATGTAGACATTTAAAAAGAATTCCACACAGCCAACTAGACAAACCTCCATATAATCTGTAAAGCCAACAGCTGAGCGATATGGAGCAAAAACAATAAGATCAAATTCCAGACTCTGCAAATCCAGGGTTTCTTGTCATGGATGAATTTAAATAAATAAATAATTAAATAAAAACTAGATCAATTTAATATTTGAGGACTATCCATGCCTGATAAACTATCATCTCATTATTGAGAATCATTTGATGATCCTGTGAAATCCCCTTACCGAGCTCCTCAGCTGAAACATGATTTTCTTCTATCTTACAAGCAGCATATATGCAGGTCAACCTGTACAAAGGTTTCCTCTGAGTTACTGAGAAGCTAACAAATAAATAATACAAATCTTAATATCAAAAACAAAAAATCGAACAAATCCAACGCCAACTTTGATGAAGTATATGAAGGCCACACAGGTAGTCAAACAAATGATATCATAAAAGATTAATCAAAAGAGAAAACAGATAACCAATTCATCTCTCAGCAGTGCATCAGGTGCAATAATAACCAATGAGTCTGAATTCCTACTTAATATGGCCAAAAACGAGTGCAGTACATCATTAATCAAAACTCAAGAGGTCCTCACAGGGACTAAAGCAAATCTTACATTATATTTTTTGGTTGATGTTCCATCACCGACCATTGCAGATAGAATCTTTTAAAAAATATGAGGGCTGTTGCCTGTGTATCATAAACTATTTCAAAATGCGGACTACAAAAAAACAGTATTGCCATAATTATTTTATCAACACAGGTTGCTTCACAATTAATTTACAATACCCAGAGAAAAGCTTGCATACCTGGATCTTATGAGGGAAGTGAAAATTGTTACACACTTCTTGTAGCTTGTTTTCATAGAATACTTTAATACATTGTTCTTCTTCAATACTAAGAGGTTTTATCCGAGAATGCTTTTCAGCTGACATAAAATACAAGTCTTGTGAACAGTAGAAAATCACACAAACAACGGGAACAAAATAATTTCAAAGCAATTAAAAACTTAAAAGACAGAATGCTTTATATATGATTAAGGGGGAAATGACAGAATCAAATTTCAGAAATAACTTCACCACTATCATTTGCAGTTGTCTGGGGTTCAGGATATGACAAAGACCCGTCAACATCTACTTCCATTAGAGTTGCTCCACACTTTAAAAGAAATTAATAGTAATCAGCAAACCGATAGTAAGCTATCAAATGATAAAATATTATCATGAAATATTATTTTCCGAAATAAGAGAAAAGCAATTCCACAAGATTATTTTTTTATAAGCTAAAAAAGAGAAAAACAAAGTTTGGGGGGGGGG
>JBBPBO010000001.1:13484917-13510638 GCA_037974295.1 Cicer cuneatum
GGGGGGGGGGGGGGGGGGGGACGTAAACCTTACCCAAAAAAAAGTAAAAGAAAGTACTAAAAGCTCTCAAATTGAAATTATCGTCAGTTTGCAGACATATTTACAAGGAAAATATGTGTACCTTCTCTAGGGTTTGTTTGGCTCTCTGATTAGCAGCTTCATACTTCTCAACCTAAAACGGAAATAGATATAAGGGAAGAAAAAATAATGAATTGTGCACATAATATAAGAGTAAATTAAAACTCTCATGTGCGCCATTCAAATAAAAAACAGTCAATTTAAACTAGTAATAAATTACTAAAATTCCCTATTCAACCTACTGTCTAACTAAAGCAATTGTATGAACTCGTGCAGAGAAATTAGAACAGCCTTTGTTATTCGAAGGGACAAAGTGTTGTGAATTTTGATTTCAAATGAATAGAAAAGATAGAAACAAAACAAGTACCAGTCGTTGAGGAGAGAAGATCCACTTGGCTCGGTGGGTAGAGGTCATAAAATCAGCCATGGCCAATCAGAAATCCAAAATTAGGTGCTTTTTACCCACAAATTAAATAGGGGCAAACACTGGTTGATTCTTCAAGCTGGGAGCAAGCGAGGTCAGTACACTGCTCTCTTTGCTTGAATGCAAGCAGTGCTCGTACTGAAAAACATACAATTTTAGTTGATATAGGTCTCGGCAGGCACAACACGAACAATTAAAGGAGCAGAAATACAAATTAATGATTATCATAGACTTATGAATATGAACCCAATCAATGCACATAACCAATCGCTGGCAAATTGCAATTCACTCTGCTATGTCCTGCCTAATGTAATACAAACTGGAAACAAATATGAATTGATAATGTAAACAGAAAACATTAAATCACAAAACTTAGACATAAATGAGAATGAAAAGACAAAGGGGAGAGTATTGACTTTTACTCACCCAACCAGCGAGATAGCGGCAAGGAACTGAGAGAATCGGAATCGAGAGAGTGAACGTTCAAGACTGCGTTAGAGAAAAAATGAGGGAGATTTCTGAGACACCGGAAGAAAAATATGAAGGTTACAGACGAAGTGTAAGAAGCCGAGAAAAAATAGAAACAGAAGAAACGTAAATTTTGCAAAAATAGGGTTGATCACTCTCACTTATATCATAGATTTGAAAATTATATAAGATGTATACTGTTTTAACAACTTCCTATTGTCTCGTAGATAAATTAGAATTTAATTATATTTTGTTAATAATTTTCTTTTATTTCTCCTAACCTAATAAATAAAAATAATAATAATAAATAAATTATACGAATAAAATCAAACAAAATACATTTAATTGAAGAAAAATAAATACATTAAATTGCAAAAAATAATTTAAGTGGACATCATTAATTTAAATTTGATGTATTTTTTCTTCAATTTGATGTATTTGATTTTATTAATATAATATAATTTTATTTTATTATTATTTTTATTATTTTTTATTTATTAAATCTTGAGAAAAAATATGAGTAAGTTGTTAACAAAATAGAATTAAATTGTTAATTTTATTTGCAAAATAGGAGGGGTTATTAAAATAATATAACATCTTATTTGTTTTGGTACGTCTACTCAATCGTCTACAAAGTAATATAATTTTTTTTTAAATATTTTTTATTTATTAAATTAATATTTATTCCTTTGAAAAATAAAAGATAAAAAAATTCGAGAGTTAAAAAAATAAGGATATAGATGAAAAAAAATTGGGTTCATCTATTATTTTGTATTTTATTTTTTTTAACAATTATTTTTATTTACACTTCTAATTCTCTCGGTTACACTTGAAATCGAACTAAACACATTTTATTTAAAAATATTATTTTTTAACTTTTGAAAATTACATTAATATTTTTAATTTTTTTTTTACATTCTTAACCACTCTAAAATTTATATTTGCATTTTAGATCTACAAAACTCAAATTATAAAATTATTATCGTATTCCCATTACACATTATTCTCTATCTTCTCCTTGTCGTATCCCTAAGACAAAATAATTATTAATTGTGACAAGGTTGTGAAAACCAAATTATATAAGTTTATAGGATAATTGTGGTTTATGTGGTTTGATATATGTTAATCGGTTGTGATGAATTTCTATTAGACATGACCTGATACATGTTAATAGATATACTAATTAATATATATATAGATATTATGGTATATGTTGTTGTAAGTAGAATTGTGGTTGTTGGATTATCGTTGCCGAAATGAAATATATGTTTGAGTCTAATATGTGAATGTAACATGTTATATGTGCATATTTTCTTGTTCCATGAATTAACATAATCAAATGGCATTTGGTATATGTATATAGACTAAAATATATTTTATCAATTTTTTTAATTATTAAAATTGCACTCTTTTTTATTAGGCTCAACTTTTATTATTATAATAAGACCTCCAAAATCTTTAAGACGACCTTGAATCAAATACATCAATTTTTGTTCACCAAATTATAATTTGGATGTCTATTATAAAATCTGGAGAGAATAATTTATAAAATAAATTACAAAAATAACTACTATAATTATAAAATAAAATAAATTCTCCAACATAAATTTCAACTATTTGAGTTGTGAATTTTATCTAGAGATATAAAAATCAAACCAAATGATTATATAATCGCAATAATTTAATCAAAACTAATTAAATTAGTTTGATATTTATTTATGAGTTTGAGTCTAAGTTGAACTAAACTAATAAATCTGATATTTATTGATTTCAAATATAGTTTTACGTAGTTATAAAATAGATTGTCTATTACTCAAACCAAACTATTATCTTTTAGCAACACTATGTCAATATCGGTATCTTAAGTGATATATTGTGTTTAAATGTATTTAAATAATTATATATATATATATATATATATATATATATATATATATATATATATTGTTTTTGTTCTTGTAGTTAAGAAAGTTGTATTAATAGAGTAAAAATTTGGATTTAATTTGTATGTATTAACGATATAAAGATATTTAATAGTGTTAATTAATTACAACCGTCACATTAATAAAACAGTTTCATTTTTATCATAATTACTTTTAAAGTCACACTTATGAATGTTTGTGGTGTGCTAACATTGTAAAACTATTTACAATAACAAAACATAACAATTAAACTCTAAAAAATTTAGTGTTCAAAAAAAAAATTAAAAACTAATTTTTAATCATTAAAAATGTCAACCCAATTTTGATCCACTATCTCTCTATAATAAGCGTTAAGAGTTTGATCGTTTTGTAAATTTACAACTTAAAAGTCTTATATACAATACAATATTATATTTTTTATTTATCATAATAAAATTTTAAAAATTTGGTCATCCCAATATTTCAGTTCAAGCTCCGTCTTTGACCTAATCGCTTTCATCTCATACATTTGTCTCGTTTTTTCTTCATTCTTCTCCATTCATAACTAAAAAGTGCAAGATTCCTTGATCTTCTTTCTCAAATCTTTCCAAGCACAAACAAGTGCAAGATTTCTCTCATTTTAATCTGTGGAGGTAAGCTCATTTCAATTATCTTAGGGTTTTGCAAACATGAACATTTTTTCAACTGTTTTTAAACTTACGTGAACTGGGTTCGCTTATACGTACGCAAAATTATATCACATATATCTAAACTAAGTTAACATGTATGTTAACTCAATTGAAATAGTGTAAGCTACGTGAAATCAATTTAAATTTTAGTGCAAGTATAGTTCACGTAGTTTACATGAACTCAATTCACATAATTTACGTAATATCAATTTGTGTAAGCTACGTGAAATCAATTTACGTAGACATCATAAGTAGTTTGGTTTGTTGTTTAAAATAATTTAAATTTTCTATATGTGTAAGCATGATGCATACATTTACTACTGACCGAGACAAGCGTGTTTTGTTGTCCCAATTTATTGATGTACTTTGCATAAGAGGTCGGTTACATCTAAATGTTCACGTCAATATTGTGACAAGCTTGCAACTTCCCAACAATATGAAGATTTTGATGAACACCTGTTTAGGGAGAAGCTTCTTCACGAGACTGTTAAGGATAGAAGAAATGATATTGTTGTTGGATTTCTTGGTGGTCATATTGATACTTCTGTTTACGTCATATGTAGACCACGTGGCTAGTGGACTTTGGGATGAAATGAGATAATATTATAACATAATGTGTATGTTATTCATTAGGTTGATCTTGGTACACCTGTCATTAACCTGACAATTTGTGTTGATGGATATATAGAGTGGTTTTGTATATGTCATCCTTACATCATACGACGAGATCCAAAGCTAGCAATTGCACCTCCAAACACATAAAAATTGTAAATGCACTTCTCAACAATAATTATATTGTACTCGATGGCGTCGAACTCACAAATGAGTTGTTGAAATTGTTAATTATGGAACATGGTCGACAAAGAGGTGGAAGAAAAGAATAGAGGTATGCGTCACACTTAGTGACTTAGTTTGACTTATGTACTCTGACTCAATGGACTTATTTTGACTTATGTATTTTGACTAAATGAAATTATTTTGACTTATGTATTTTCGATTGTTAGAACTTGAATGTTATCATTACATTTCGAATCACTAAAAACTTGCTCTTTATATATAATTGTCTCCAATAGGATCATTTGTTTCTGGAAACATTGTCAATCAATATTGTATGTGATAAAGATATGCAATATCTCACATGCGACCTTCTCTCTATAATATTTTTCCATAAATTAGTTGCTTGTGGTATCGGCACTTCATGCTTCAAATATACCTGTTAAAAATATACGAACATATCAATTTAATTATTATCGTAAAATAATTTGAATCCAAGTATAGTGAAATAATTTGTATCCAAATTATGCATGCACCCAATGACTATTTATAACGAAAGCAATCACAATCACAAGATGCCATGATGATGGACTTCTAAGTGGGAAAAATAATCAACAACACATGTAGTGATAATGAAACTACAACGACATTATACTTGGAAGCAATCACATGCCCTACTTAGGGAAGGTCATCCAATTTTTTTTAGTTGCATATGTATCAACGTATAACGATTCAATAAGTGATTGAACGAACTTTTTCCCACCAAACATACGCTCGTAGTTCTCCCTCCACTCTTAAATTTCTGCCATTCATTATTAACAGATAAGAAACCATGAGTTTTCACCTCTACACCAAAAAAAAAATCAATTGCACGATATCTAAAATTACCATCGGCACCTACGTCCATAATGTTATCTATGAAATGGTGAATTTCCACAAGTAACCACTCCATAAAAGGTAAAACTATAGGTTGCATAACCTTGTTCATTGTTAATGGTAAATATAACAGTAGAATAGACTAATTGTGCACTTTAAAGTTCCATAACAATCATCTATAGTGTTAATATTTTCTTCATCGATGTCTTTTTACTGTTGGGCTGAACAAAATTAAAACCAAGCAACCAATTAATGGTTATGTGGACTCAATTCATGTGAACATTTGTGAACTGATTTCATGTTCAACCTAATAATCTTAATTTTTCATGTGGTACACAATCTCAGTTCATCGAAAGTTTACGTGAATTGAGTTCGTATCAAGATTAAAAGTTACAAAAAATTACTCTTGCGTGAATTTAATTTGCGTATGGTTCTCTACTGCTTAAAAAATGACATAATATAAAAAACACATACAAAGACTACTCCATATTTGCATCATGTTATAGATTTAATAACGAATCCTCTTAGTGAACACAACGACAACAAGTGAAGACTACTCACTAATTGCATCAAGTAGAACATCTCCGTTGATAATGCCAAACACAAACAAAAAATAGTGATTGATCAAATAATGTTACAGTGTAAGACATGAAATAACAACTCACACAAATACATTTACCCTGTCATATCTACAAGACTACAACAACAATCATAACACATATACACATTCACATGAAGACTACCACCAATGATCAATTATGAATTATAATCACAAATCAACTAAACTCGTACCACTTAATAACAAGGTACCATTATACAATGCAAATGGTATGCTCCTCACTCAATACAACACTTACTTTTCATGAATGTAGTATCATATTGCTCTAGAATACTTGAGAGGAACTTCTCTCGGACAGACATACTTAAGTAATTCGTAGGCTTGATTTACTCAATTCCCATGTCACTGCTTGGTGTCTAATTTGGGTAAAGATATGTCATAGTAGTTTCCTAACATTGAAAAATTACTCTCATGCTACATATGAATTTTCTACACAAATACCACTAAGATAACTAATGATCCTTAACCCAATACATAAAATATTGGACACCCCTCTTATCGTTGGGTTACTTAACCCTCACAACATCAATAATTCAATACAACACATGTCCCTCTCTTTGTCTTAAGTTCATTTTTTACTATAGGAAATATATCATCTGCATAAGTAGGGTAGTTTTCACATCATCTTCATCAACACCAACATCCTTCCATCATCTTAAACACGTAGTCACTAATTTTAAATCATGTCTAATCATCAATAAAAAGACATTCACCCTAATATTACTTTATCAAATCTTGTTTCTTATTTTCTGTTTTTAAAACTAAAAAATAAAATAAAAATTCAATTTTTTAAGGCAAAATTGATTCAACCATCCTTTTATTTATGTTTTTTTATATATTAAATTAGTCTTTTATATTTTTTAACTAAAAGTGCATAACATATAAAATATTGTTCACCTTACTAATTTAGTATTACTTTTGTTTCTAATTATAGGCCTCACTTGAAAAAAGATTTGTTCTTAAATATAAGCATGATTTCAATTTATTAAGTGCATTTATTATTATTATTTTTTCAATAATATATTTTATTAATACTACTAATTTATTTTAGAATATGAAAAATCAAGTTTAACACATTTAATTGCAGATGTTATTTTAAGAATATTAACATATAAAATAAACACATCAACTACTTTAACAACTTTTTTTAATAAATGTTAAAAAACAATAGAAACACATAATAAGAGAGGGAGATATTACTATTATTTATTAAACACTTATATATGAACGAGTTATTCACGGGTCATTAATATGGAGTAAGAAATGTGCTTGAGTCGTTTAATTAACCAAATTAAATCTCTAACTCGAATTTATTTGTTTAATTTAATAAATAATTCTAACCAATTGATTATTTAACTAGTGGAATACATAAAAATTATGAACAGTTTGTATTTTTTACAAAAATATTGTACACCTCTTCTATCCATTAATTTTTGAATTTGAATTAAGTGGAATGCACTCACACGCATTTTAACTGCTTAAATTTTAAAGTAGAATTTTATTTTTTAAATTTATGGATGTTAAGGATATGTTTAGACTTCATACAATTGTATGATTGTGCTTGCACGTACATTTGTGACTAAAATAAATATTTATTTATTGAGAAAAACTTACATGGTTACAACCCTAAATAAAAATGATTTGGATATACACATAAATTATACAAAAATATTAAGATGTATTTTTTATTTTCTTAATTTCAAAATCTGGCGATTTTAATCTCTTTAATTTAAAAATTACAATTATAATTCTTTAATTTTATAGTCTATTTTACAAATGAATAACCCTAGTTGATTTTTACTTGGTTAATGTGACTTTTTTTTTTTATGATTACATGGACTTATATTTTTTTTTAAAAAGAAAATTTTGTGTTCATTTTTTTAATTATTTTTTAAAAAATGGTTAGCTTTGATTATTAATTAAAATAAACACAAAATTAAATAGGATGATTAAAAATGCATTTTTACCTTTTTAAAAATTATTGTGATTCTTTGTACATTTTTGAAACAATAATTTTTAAAAGGCTTAATTGCACTTTTGGTCCCTGTACTATTACCAATTAACGGAATTAGTTCATCTATTTTAAAAATCGACAGTTTTGGTTCCTCTATCAGATTTTTGAACTAAAAAAATATCGATTTGATATCTTTTTAATCATTCTACGTCATCGTATCATATGTCATGTTATTAAAAACATCTTACATCATCATATTTTTAGTTAAAAAAATCATATGGAGAGACCAAAATTGTCGACTTTCAAAATAGAGAGATTAATTTCATAAATAATTAAAAATAAAAGGATTAAAACTGCAATTAAGTATTTTTAAAAAGATAAAAATAACACACTTTGAACTCTCTTATTTTAGTTTAAAAAAATGAGTTGGTAATTTCTTTTAAAATAAGTCTACATAATCATAAAATAAAAAAGCCACGTCAGTAATAATAAAGTCTAAATTAATGGAACTAACCATTTACAAAAGAGTTAAAATTGTAATTTTCAAATTAAAGAATTCTAAAATCGTCAAATTTTAAAATTTAGGGGACAAAACTGTATTTTAACCTAAAAAAATAAAATAATATATTTTTTAAAAATAATTAAATTTTATGCATTTTTATATGTTTCTAAGAATATATATTTGAGTTTGTGACATTAAGTATATCTCTTAATCTATAATAAACAAAATATATACATATGATTAAATCAATTTCTAATCTTTATAAATATACGATATTTCATTTTTAATTTTTATAAAAAATTTATTTGAAGAATAATATCTCAAATATACCAAAATTAGGGGATTCTTGTGAGTCAAACAAAATCAGAGTATGTCCAAACACCTGAATGTCCCTCCAATAGAATGAAACCCACGCCCGGTTTAGGGTAGCCGTTGGAAACCCCCAAAATCAGTTTGCAGAAAGACAAGCGTGAAATGCATTTAATTTGAGACACACACACACATGAATAACAACGTCAAGCAACGACAGACACCTGAGTTTGATTGGATGGATACCATTGCCAGTAGTAGCAATAGCATGCTTCCAAAAACGGTTATCCTTTTCTGTTTCTTCTTTCGTTTTACAACTCTCTCTCCCTTTATTCTATTTCCTTTTCAATTTCTCTATGCGCTTCACGTTTTTTTCACTCTTCCATTCCATCATTTCGATTCATAATGATGTAACCGCCATTCACAACACAATTCACAATGCAACAACTACACGCTCTTCATGTTTTCTCCACTCTCTCTCTCTCTCTGCCTAAATTGATATAAATTTGAACACTGTGACGCTGTTTGCTACATTACTTTTCTAACCATTTCACTTATTTGAGATGGAAATGTTTGGTTCAGTAGGTCATGGAAGTGGTGGAGTACCTGAACCCTCTTTGATCCCTCAACTCTTTGTTTGGCCTTATGGAGGAACAACAGTCTTTCTATCTGGTTCTTTCACTAGGTAATTAATTAACAACATCAATTTTAAATTTTTGTTGTTAATGTTATTACAATAGTACGGATCCTATTTATTATTCAGCATGGTAGAAGTTTGTTTCTGTCACTTTGATTCCTTTTGGTAGCTTTTTTCTTGTTGTTGTTGTTTTATGTTCATTGCATGCTACAATTAACTTAATTTAACTATGTTTTTTGTGTATCAGTAATATGGATTATTCGGCATGGTAGATGTATTATGTTGCTGTCAATTTGATTCTTTTTTACAGCTTTTTTGCTGTTATTTTTCTTTATTGCATGCTACAATTAGCTTAATTATGTTATTTGTGTGTGCGCAGATGGTCGACAGTTATACCTATGTCTCCAATGGAAGGCTGCCCAACTGCATTTCAAGTTACTTGGAACTTAACGCCGGGGTTTCATCAGGTTGTTTGCCTTCTATGAATTTGAAAATCCTGAGGAAAGAAACTACTTACGTTTGAAATTTTTATATTTTGTCAATAATTTTTAGCCTTGGTTATCAGAATGCCCTCTTTCTCTCCTTAGAGATCAGAGATGGGATGGGATCAATGAGTTTGTTTTCTCATATTACTAGGGGGGAAATGAAAGAAAGGATCATGGAAGTGTGTGCATGTAAATGACTTACTTTAAACTACATTTGTGCGATTACGATTTTGATACATTAGAATAGTGAGAAGCAAACAAATAAATTCAAGATGATTTTCATCGATCCTTTAAGAGTTTGTATCACTTATAACCATGTCTCTAGGTGAAAAACTGGCATGGCTTTGTATGAGGCATAAATCGCTTTGTCTCTTCTTGTAGTTGTCATGATAAGAAAACACTTCAATTTTAAAAGGGAAAATGTTGGGGTGATTTGAATCATTCAGACTATGAAGGAAGTCATTTAATGTTTTCTCGCAAACAACTTAACCATCTAGATTGTGGGGTAGATTTGGTGGGTGTTGATGTTAGCATTAAATGCTTCAAGTTTTGTGTCTTGAGTTTAATCTAGATGGTAGATTAGATTTTTAATATATGAATCTTGAAAGGGTGATGTTGCTCAAGTTGCCATCTATGAAAAAGTTTCATAATCTCATTTGACTTGTATCTTAGATAATTCTTAAATTTGAAAGCCTGTATTCAATTTTTTTTCTTCTTGAGAACAAATTTCCTTGATGTGGAAGGTGTAAATTTTCATATTTTGATTAAGGCCATATGGTAGATATTGTTCTTGTAATGTCCCTTTGTATAGCCAACATTCATTAGGATAAAAGTGATCGTATATCACATATTTGGTATGTATAGATTCCATTATATTTAGTAGACTAGATGTTCATTACATATGACAGCAAAAACAACCGTTGTTAAATAGATAATTTTGTTGTAGATTTGTTATTTAATTTATCAATGATGCATTCACATTCTGGCCTGTCGTAGTCACTAATGTATTGGTTTTTAAAATAAAACCCGACTGTTTGGCATAATATCAGATATTCCAGGGATAAACTGAAATACTTCTAAACACTGCGCAATATGAGAAGGATATTTGATTCATGCTGAGGAAGATAACATCGTGATACCAATTATGTGCAGTACAAGTTCAATGTGGATGGTGAATGGCGACATGATGAGCAGAAGCCATTTATAAATGTGAGCGTTGGGACAGTGAATACTATTTTTGTGACACAACCATCTATTTTGCCTTCCAACTTCAATGCTGGATCACTTTGTAACCAAAAAACTGCTGGAACACCTTGTAGATCCTACATGGAGCTTGAGCAAAATGTCTCTGGGCATGTGGTAAGTTTCTTCTCCCTTCCCGTCTTTGTCCCCTTGCATTGTTGCATATACTGTGATTGGATAGGATTCTAAACCATGTTACAGGTCAACGACTTCAGTTATAATTATCATTATCCTCAAAATGATGTGTTATTTTCTATGGGGAGAATACATGCATGCCTATATAGTCCTACTTGTTCACTTTTGTCATCTTCAAAACTACCTTTAATGTTTAAATGCACTCATATATATGGGGGAGTTTTGGAAACTGAAGGAATGGAAGAAACACACAAACACTACATTTTAAAATTATTATTAACTAGTGAAAATTGTCGCTAAATATTGAGCTGCGAATCCATCCAAAAGAGCTATCATATACATGACAATAAATCCAGTTTATTAAATTACTGAAGATATAATTTATCTCAAGCTGAAAATTGTGAACTAGTTATAAGGAATAATGAACATCTATTTACTTTAAGGTGACACATTTTGCTATTTTTAAGAATATAAACCAATCTCATTCTACGCCTATTATCGTAACCTTTTGGGGTAGTTGATATTTGACACGGAACACATGGTATCTTAGCGTCTTTTGACAAAGTGGTATCTAGCTCATGAGGTGAGGGCTGCTAAGACAATATCAAAGCCTAGATTTGTTGTTGGGACACTCCATGAATTGGCTTAGGGTTGAGTTAGGCCCAAACCTAGATTCTAAGATCATTTTTCCAAACAAAGAAGTTGAATTTAAGCACCAGGTAAAGCAAGTTTGTACATTAAAATTTGCAAATCTTATAAATATTTATATTTGCTTTTAAAACAAATATATTTCTTTGTATTCAAATATCCTCTTCTCAAATGGTTATCAGATTTGATCCCATAATCTTTCTGGAATTGAAATTTATGCTTCATAAAAGAAAGGGCCTAAATCTTGGACCTTTTCCAGGAAGCTTTTCTAGGGACGTTGGTGATATGATCCTGGTTGTCATGAATCACTTTAAGGATCGTTCTAGGTAGGAAACTTATAGATTTGAACCAAAAACACGTTTTGCTGGAGAACGCAATAACCGGGGCTCCGATAGTCAGAATTAGACGATTCCAAAACGAGGTGAAAGATGACATTCCGAAACGCAAGTTAGGATGTTGAATCACCAAAAACAAGTACGTAGAACTCAAGATATGATCGTAGGTTACTGAACACGAAAATTGGTAGAATTTGAGTAATAGGGTTTGATGTAAAGGAAATTCAAATTACTATTTAACAAACGAACCAAGAAAAGAATGGCGCCACAATCTAAGGATTGATAAGTCAAAAGAACGCCACAAGGATTAACAACCTTGATAAGTTCAAAGTGAATTCTTTCAAGAACTCTAGAGAGCAAAGCCTCACAACAATAATGTTCCAAAATCTCCCTCAATGAGGTTACAAATGCTTATTTATAGTAAAGCTATCTCTAAACCTAAATGGGTCATAAGTGACACCATTCTCTAGGCCCATATTGGACTTTAATCATATTTTTTCTAAAATAAACTAAATGTAAGGAAGTAAAGTATCTTCGCTTACACATAACATAAACTAAATCTATAATAAAACTATTACAATTCCAAATCAAAGAAAACTAAGAAATATTACAAACCAATTTAAAATAAATAAAGTTCATCTTAATTTATTAAAATATGGATCATCTTCATACTCTTGAGGTTCTTATCAGTTGGAGTCTGATCTGCACGTCTATCACTACCATCTATCTACATTCATTTCATCAACAACTGCTTATGAGTTGCTTCCCAAGTCTGGCAAGGTTTGACACCTTTCTTTCATTTTTCTTTTCAACGTTTCCATTCAATAGGAATGTTTCTGTTCTTTAGTGAAGCTAATTTGCTTCAGATAATTTCAGGTTATTGCCTTGGATATAGATTTATCAGTTAAGCAAGCATTCCATATTCTTTATGAACAGGTATATTCTCCCCTCCCTCATTACACTATTTATATGAGGTGGTATTTATCTTTTCTTCAAATCAGAATCCACACCCATGTGCATACAATGTATCTTAATCTGCATGGCTGACTTTTACCATGTGTGTCTATATATTTTTTGTAACTTAATCTACTTTCAGGGAGTATATATGGCTCCTGTTTGGGATTCTAGCAAGTGCAAGTTTGTTGGAGTGCTCAGTGCAATGGACATTATTCAAATAATAAAAGAGGTTCGTGGGGATTTTTGGTAAACTGAATGAAAAACGAAACCTGAATAATTGGTAAAAATGGTCGATTTTATTTATTTATTTATTTATTATATAGTAACTTCATTGAGGCCTAAATCCATGTGAAGTTGAAAGAAATTGAGAGGCAGATGACAATACTTGATATATGCTGGATTTTTTTTTTACCATTTATGGCATACATTAATGATGTAAATTTGATATGAACTTTTTTCATCACCATTGAATCCTGCTATCATCATTTTATGCTAATTATCTATCACTTTATAGAGTAGGTTCAAGTAAGATTACTTAAGCTTATATGAAATATTAGAGAAATTTATTTTGGGAAGAGTGAGCCTTGAAATATGCGCCTTTTGGCATTTCTTAAGGCTTTGATCTTCTTGAAAAATCTTTTCTAGTTTTTCCATTTTAGATATTTATATGGTTTGTCTGGGATCATGATCATGCATGCATATTGTCATGATTGATCAATTGCTATCCTTCAATTTATAATTGGCATATTCACTGTTATAGTAGAAGATATATGGTTGACTGTAATTGTGATGATTCCTCATTCTTAGCTAGCAATTAGGCTACTGATTAGATCCTATATAGATTCTTGATTACTACATTGATCGATTGTAGTCAAGCTATATATAAATGATCAAATATTTAGCCCATACTATTTTCTCAAATAATCTGCTTCAACACAGTATCTGGGCTGTACCATCTTTTGTTCGTTGTCCTCTCTTTATTCTCTTTTTTCCTTTCCTCTTCGTGTCCATTTCCAGCAGCAATTTCCCTTATGATCTTTTTGGCCTTCGGTCTAGCAGCGGTCCTGTCCTATTTGGTGTTGCATATGACAAAAAATCCTGTATTTATCCAACAAAATAAATTACGAATACTGATTAGCTCATCAATTTCTTTATTGAATTATTATTATCAAACAGTAAATAAGAGATTGAGTGTGCATCCTATACATACAATTCTTTCCAAACTAATCTCTGTTAAAACATCAATGATTGGTTTCCTACCTTTTAGAGAAACACATAGTGCATGTTTTTGTCAATTCTATGAGTCATCTAACATGGTTAATTAATTTCAGCTCGGGAGACATAGATTCACTTTGACTGAAGAACAACTTGAGGCACATACTATAGCAGCATGGAGTAAGGGAAAATTACAGCAATGTGGAACTGATAGTAATGTGAGAACATATCCTTGGAATTTTGTTGATGTAAGTGCTCCTCAACAGTTCTGTAGAAAAATTGTGTATCAAATCAATTCCCCAATTTCGTATATTTTCAAGGTTGTTATCATTTTCAATTAGTTAGAGGTTGTTAGCTCCGATCATATATACTTCGGAATTAATCAAGTATTCCACAATATGATTGATGAATATTAAGTTCTAGTCATGTGAATATGTTTAAGAAAAATAAATAGATAGATACTGGTATTTGCCGATGATTTTAGCTTATATAAAGAACTTGTTTCTTGTAGAAAAAGCATTTCCCCCAATCTAGCTCATAATAGTTAATGTACATTTAGGCACTTTATTCTTTTTCATAGAGTTTTCTATAGATTCTATGAGGTGTTTAGTCTCCTCTTGTATTCTCAATAAAAGAAACCCCTATATTTAATTGAAATTTTAGGTTGTCATCATCTCGGAGTTCTGCTAGTTTGTACTATATTCAAGGGAGATTTTCCCTATCCTTTCTAATAAAATACCATGTTTGTATCATTTTGTCCCATCAATTAGGTCTGATTCTTCATGGTTCCTTCTCCTAGTTTTCTTTTACTACTTTGTCAATCATATTATTGACGTTGGTTTTAAAATTATATCTTGAGAATGTGTTGCTTTATTTTTCATGTACTTCCTGCTCAACACTGATTGTGATTTCATGTTATGTTTATCTTTTATGATTTTATAGTATTTCATTCTATATTTATTTTTAATCTTCAGGCTGGTCCCTATGAGAGTCTAAAAGACATTGCTTTAAAACTTTTACAAAACAAGGTGCCAGCAGTTCCTATCACACATCCCGAAGATGGTTCAGATCCTCAGCTGCTACACCTGACTTCTCTCTCAGAAATACTAAAATGTAAGCTTCGATATTTATTGGCTACGCATAAATGGTTTGGAACTAATGTATCAACTTAATTTTCAGGTATATGCAGGTATTTCAAGAACTCTTCTGGTTCTTTGCCCATTCTTCAACTACCAATTAATTCAATACCTTTGGGTACGTGGGCGCCAAAAGTGGGGGAATACAATAAACTGCCACTTGCAATGCTAAGGCCAAATGCTTCTGTTAGTACTGCTCTGTCTCTAATGATTCAAGGTGATTATTTTTCTCTTTCAAAGTAGTGGCCAAGTCTTTATAGTTTTTTGTTTATTATATAGCAAAAGGTATCTACACTGATTATTCTCTATCTTTTGTTATCTTATGTTTATTATTATGATTATTATCCTTATGCAGCTGAAGTTAGCTCAATACCAATTGTGAATGATAATGATTCATTACTTGGTATATATTCAAGAAGGTAGAAACTCTTTTTCCTCCTTGTCCGTGTGCGTGTGATACTCATGTTAGTACTGCGAACAAATATGTATTTCTCAAGCATATTTATGTATTGCTATTTTCTTCAGTGATATTACTGCATTGGCTAAAGATGAAGTGTATGCTAGGATAAATCTTGATAAATTTAGTATCTCCCAGGTAATTTCTCTCTTCCTCTCTATAATTATGGGTCTGTGTTGGTAACTTGTCCTGAAATATTTATTGATCAAAAGATTTATTGGAAGCTTCAACCAATAGGCAATAGCATTAAAAGATTGGGAAGAGTTATTATGCAGATCGCGATTGAAAAGCTAATTAATGATGTCTATTTGATTTTGATTCTTGCCACAACTACAACTGTTAAAGTTCAAAAGTCACTGCACCTCTTTTTAGTCTTTTATAACTACAAGTTTATCATTCTCAGTTCCCTATCAATGGTCCTATTCTAATTAGATGTATACCTAATTCATTCATTTTTTGTTTTCTCCTAATCATTAGTTGCATATATCTGTTTCATGGTATTTGAAATTGAACCTGAACTATGGAATAACAATATGAGTATTGAATAGCACAATGTGTCATGATTTAACTTGAACAGGTTGAATAGCAATATGATTGTTTTGTGGTATAACTTGAACATGATTGATCATCAAGGAATAGATAGTATAAAGGAAGGAGTTCTTAGGTACAATTTAACTGGTAAATGTCAATATTGTTAAATTAGACGTCTTGTCTCAGATTTGAATTCAAAATTTTGCATTTGTGTGTGAATTTATGATAGTATTTATTATTTTTTTTACAAATAAAATAAGTAGTTTAAAGGAATAGATGAAAAATGAGAAATTTTTTAAATAGTAGTTGAGGGGATCAAAACAAAATTTTCATATGATGTTAATTAAATGAAGTTAAAATATTTGGGGGTGACTACTGCATTATCAATTGGCACTACCCTTAGTCACCACAAAGTTGTGCCGTGATTTTTTTTAATATGGTAGGCTACTGAATAATAATTTGCTATAAATTATTTCTACGGGATTTGCTAGAAGTTATTGTTTCACATTTGTTCTGTATATAATATAATCTAGGATAAATGTCTTTGAATTGGATATCTAGCACTCAATTTCGACTCCAGGTCCTCTCTATTTTCTCTTTATTTCTCCTTTCTATTATTATAATTTCAAGATGTTTTGGAGAAGAGCTGTTAAAATGGGTACTCAGGCTCATTAGAATTGGTCTTAATGGGTTTCGGTTTTTATTTGACCAAATTAAAAAGCCCTTTTTAAATGGTCTTTTTACCCGTGGTCCTAAATAGGTTGCAGACTTACGAATTAATTCATTATTTAATTATTTTTAAATTTTTTATTTATATTTTGTTATATTAAGTGTTATTATTTATGTGTTTATATATTCTAATTTTTTTTAAATATTATTAATATTTTTTTAAATATAATATAAAATTTGTTAATCTTTTATATACTTTATTTTTAGTTTTGTTTTAAAAATTTAAATATTTTTAAACAAATAATGTTTATATACTATTTTTTTCAAGTCATGCAAGTAGCCCTAAGTCCCATCGGACTAGTCCGCCACGGATACGGGTTTTTAAGAGTCAGGAATGAAAAATTCTATTAAAATTCAAACTTGACATTTTAGAGTTCAAGTATTATGTGTTATTGGATTTTTTGGGTTAGTCCATTGGAGTTTGCCTATTTTGACACCTTTATTTTGAAGTATATAAAAATATTTAAACGTATTAAATGATATATTATTATATTTTATAATATTACTAAAACTGTGGTAATGAAAAAAATAGAGGCGAAAAATGAAGTGAATTATAATTCAGTGCACAAAAAATCCCCAAATAAAAGAAAAAGAAAGATATTTAGCACTTGAGAGATACTAGGATGATGAAAGTGGGTCAATGACATTCAAAGTTTGTTAAAATATTAGGGTTGTATACGATGGATTCAACCCAACTCGGATCGATCTTAACAATGGTTTGAGTGAGGTAAAAAAGTATGAACGGTCGATTATGATTTTACAAAATAGCAAAATTTGGGTATTAGGTAAAAATTATATTAAACACATTTTATTCATATGATCTAGTTTTTAAAAATTATTTGATTACTTTAGGATATTTTATGTTATTTTAGGAACCTTACAATTTTAGTTATATTGATGCTTGCAATAAAAGTATTTTATGTTCGATTTTACAATTTTGATATTCTTATTAAGTATATGTTATATATATATCACATTACCACGTATAGGTAATTCAGTTGCTAAAAAATAGTGAAATTATATCACATTATACTTTTTGGCAAAATTAAAGCTATCAATTTTTTAGAAAGAATATATTAGTACATTACTAACAACTAAATAAACAAAAACGTGGACAATCCGTACTCAGTCGAATAAAAAATGAGCGGTTTGATTGAACTCAACCAAATACCATAACGAACCAATTTTACTATTTTTTTTACAAAATCCAACGTATAGCCCTATGAAATATTATAGATCAAACAAAGCGATTTGCCAATCTACTTGCTCCAATTTGCTTCTTACACTCCCTTTCTCCACCCTAAAATACACCCCTCCCTTTATCCATCACCCAAACAAAGGCATTTTGCCTCTCTACATGCTCCTATTTGCTTCGCACACTCCCTTCCTCCACCCTAAAATACACCCCTCCCATCATCCATCAACCAAACCAAGGGATTTGCCAATCTACATGCTCCTATTTGCTTCCCACACCCCCCAAATACACCGACTTTATTCACCCTTGCCCCACTACCCTTTGTTCCCGTCCAAGACACTAATTATTTCCCTTGGTTCTCCTCCAAGTCTCCAACACCCCAATGTTTTTAGAATTTTTTTTCTCTATTTCTTTTAACTTCAAAAACAAGTTTTTTAAAATATTCATTATAAATGCCATAAAATGTTTTTCTTTTGTTTCCACTAACAATACCTACTCATCGATCGACCCTTCAATCCCTTGACCAATCACATTATGCTTCCATCAACTTCATAAACATCTCAAAAGGTTAAGTTAATCCTAGTATTCTAGTATATGTCATGGACATGATTGAATTAATCGAAGAGGATGGAGGAAAAGGGAGTGGAGTAGGGACAGGGGGTGTGAGACCGAAGATAGTGGTGGGAGGGAGGAGGAGGGGATAGAATGGAAAGGGAAGTAGTTATTTTGAAATTAAGATCCCACAACATAGGTAGTTATGGAGAAAATAAATAAAGAGGATAGTGGGTGTGGTAAGTAATATGTGGAGTGTAGGTTAGCAATCCCTAAAACTAAACTATAATTTTTTAAATAGTAAATATTAGTAATTAATTATTAATTTTATTAATTAAAATTGAATAATTACTGAAGCCGTCACTAAAAAATAAGTAACTTAACACATAATAAATCTATATATGCACTAGTATAATTTTTTTACACGAAATCATATTTTATGCAATAAATCTATATATTATTTTGTTGTAAGAAGCACTATTCTGATATGATAAACCAATCAAATGTGATTAAGTCTTTGTATAAACTTGTTTGTATATTAAATCTAAATTTGATGTTTTTAAACAAAATCTAAATTTAATCTTAGTCCGCTACGGAAATTTTAATTAAAATAAACTGAAATGTAGATAAAAAAATATAACTTTCTTAGACAACATGATTGGACTTTGCCTTTTGTAATTAAGATTAATTTCTTTTGATTTCTTTGTTTGTTAGCAAATGTTGAATCAACCTATTTGCACCTTGTGGTTGCAGGCATTATTTTTGAGAGAAAATGTAAATTCACCTTATGCACATAATGGGCAGAGATTTCTAATGTGTTTGAGGTCCCATAAATTGCACGTGGTCATGGAACGTTTGGCTAATTCTGGTACTATCTTCCTCTTTTATTTCATTTATCGGTTATAGCTTTGCTAATTGCTACTAAAATTTATTAAAGAAAATTAATTACATTAATTTTTTTTTTTTTACTTTATATTTTGACAATGAGAAAGCATATAGAACAAATTTTGTTGTCACTATCAACAGTGACTTTCGTTTAATCATTTTTTATTACATATATACACATCATCGTGTTATTTTGATGAAATCACTTTTGTACCGATATATTTTGGGGTAAATCGTATCCTCCTCGCACAAGCACAACCCAGAAACACTAATCAATACTTTCGTTCTTAAAGTAAAAATACCCGAGTTACAAATAAATAAAATTATTGTAAAAAATATACAAATAATACCATATTTGTACCGTAATAAAGTGATAAATAATTCAAATATAGAACGTTAAATTTGAGCAATATGTATTAATTATGTTTATATTACAATTACAATACAGATATAGAAGAAGTTGTGGTCGTGGAGCCTGTAAGTAGGCACGTGGAAGGGATCATTTCCATTGGTGACGTTTTTAGATTCTTGTTGGGGTAACTATGCATGAAGGAAATTGCAGTGGCAACTTTGAAAAACTATTTATTTTCATTCATATTTTTGGTTACATGCATGTGGCCGCTTGGTTTTTGTTTTAGGATGACATTGCAGAGGATTCGTTCTTCTGCAACTATGTTCTCCTTTAACAATCATTTTTACTCCTTTGTGCCGTGACACACATACATGTGTGTGTATGTATATATATTATGTGTGTATGTGCTAGGAGGGCATACTAGTGATCTCTTTTCTTGGCGGTTCATTATTATTTATAAATTAATTTATTTTTGATTAATCGTAGTAATATTTTACTTGCAAAGAGAACACTTATATTGTAGTCCCTCAAATCTCAAATATATTTTAAAGTTGTATTTGATTTATATTTTAGACGAAATATATTTATTTTATTTGATAATATTTTTATTTGTATTTGAAATTAAAGGAAATATATACCCTTTTAAGGTTTTGTTTAGAGGAGAATAATGAATTTTTTAGAGGAGTTGAGAAGATAAAAGGACAAACTTTCTTAAATCACTTTAAAATTCACTCTAAAAGTGAGTGATTTCGAAAGAGAGAATAATTATTTAAACTAGAATATAATTCGTGCGTTGTGCAGTTGTTATTTATAAAAAAAAATAATGTAAGTTTTTTAAAATATTTTTAAGATGATATATATTTATGGTGTATAAATTTATCATTTTGAATGGATTTTTTTTTAATATAAGTTAGCTTTGTAAAAAAAGGAATAAATGAAATAGAAACAATTGAAAAAATTTGGAATAAAATTAGTGTTTTCACTAAAAAAATATTATTAAAAAATATGAGTGAATATTCTTTATATACATTTTGTTTTATTTTAAACATTTAAACATTATAAAATACTTTCTTTCTAAAAAAAAATAGAATATATGGGTTTGTAAGCATTAATTTGATATATTTGTAAACATTAGTTTTTATATGATCATAATTTTTATTTTTGTTTATTTTTTTATCTTGAATGTACTATTATTTAGTATATTTTATGTTTTGTGCTCATTTCCACTTAAGTTTTGAATAACTAATTCTTAATTAGAGATGTTATGTCACATGTTTCTTTTAAAGGTATTTTGATTATATCTCTTTTGGATAGTGTTTATAATGAACAAATTCAAAATACTATTTTTTACATCAAAAATACGAAATAATATTGAGAATGATAAGATTTAGCCACTTGATTTTAATTATTTTCATTGTCAAATAAAACAATGTTCTGATTTATCTTTCCAACTTATAAGTATAATATTTTAAAGTGAATGTATTTGTTTTCATGAACAATCTTTATAGATAAACTTTCTTTTGTATTGGAGGAATAAAGTATGTACATGAATACTAATAAGGGAAAAATGTACACTAATTGTATATTATACTTAAAAATATTCAATGTATAATTTATTTATTTTTTAAATATCCTTTGCTGTGTTATTTTTTTCAAAGGCACAAATTGAAATGGGTTTTGTTTGTTTCAATATTTTAATTTTAATTTCGTTGAAATGTTTATTCGTAAATTTATTATTGTTTTTTAAGATGTTATGATTATATTTTTATATATTTTGTGATAATTTATGGTTGTTATATTAATTAAAATATTGACATGTAATTACAAAACATATATTCTATTTTTTTATAGAAAAAATATTCTATAATAATTGAAAGTTTAAAGCAAAACAAAATGTCTACAAACAATCACTTATCTTTTTTTTAATTAATTTTTTTAGAGTTAAAATTCCTCATATTTTATTACAAACTTTCAATTGTTTTCATTTCATTTATTCCTTTTAGTATACAGCCAATTATTTTTATAAAATTAAAAGGTTATAAATATTTAATAAAAAATCCAATCAAATTAATATATTTATACACATAAATATTACCCTTCAAATTTTTGTTATTATTGTTACTTATTATTTACGAAGCTCTAAGTCAAGTTCATTAATCTCCAAAAATGAAAAACATAATTATTTGAAAGATTTTTTAGCGTAAAAAATAAGAGGGTGAATCCAATCACACAACCCTTGACTCCTCCACCGCTCCTCACTAACAAGACTTTGTTGAAGTTGGATCCTTGAGTGGAGACAATTTTTACAATCGCTCCAGAGGAAAACTTTAGGGTTTTTTTTTAAAAAAAGTTTATCAAAATACTCCATTTTTAAAACTATACACTAAAATATATTTTTTTTCTTTTTAGTTATAAGTCGTCTTTGCAAATGGCGACTTCCTTAACGAAGTCCGAGTCTGAGTTTGTAAGGGCTATTTTTTTAAAGAAATTTTTCAAAAAAAAAATTGAATTTTTGTTTCAAATTAACAAAAAAAATTGTCCAAAATATTTTTAAAAAAACTAAAAAAATTCTCTTAAAGAAGTCGCATTTGCAAACTCGAGTTTCCTTAAGGAAGTCGTCATTTGCAAATGCGACTTATAACTAAGAGAAAAAAAAAGTATTTTAATATAGAGTTTTGAAAAAGAAGTAATTTGATAATTTTTTTTTAAATAAGGGTATTGAAAAAAAAAACTCAGTATCTTGAGTAATTACCCGAGGGTCCAATGGCTGATGCATAGATTATTATAAATAAATAAAATAACTTTTCATATTTTTTTATAAAAAATAACTTTTAATATTAATCTTTAATATTTTTTATTTTAAAAAAAAAATCTTGCTATATAATTCGCAGTCATTTCAGGTTTCAGCTTTATAAACAATTTACTGAATTTAGTGGATTCATAGTTGATTCGTCGAATGGGGTTTTTGGATATAACTTAGAAGTAATGCATGTTTTGGTTAAGTGTGTGCCCAATGAATAAAAAATATAACAATTAGTTTATTTCCAAAAATAAGTTATTCTTTAACAAAAGTCTGTCGTCTTTTACATTAAACCAATGAATAAAAAATATAACAATTAGTTTAGTTCCAAAAATAAGCTATTCTTCAACAAAATTCCGTCATCTTTTACATTAAAAAAAAAAGAAAGAAAAAATAAATAAAAGTCTTTCATCTTCTGTACCAAAAACAAAAATCTGTCAGCTCGACACAAATAAATATGCTCTGAAAATTATTTCTAAGGAGAGTGACCAAAAGACAATAATTTTTTATTAAATGCTTACAAATATTTAACAATTTGGTTTTAATATATTAAATTAAATACTTATTTTTTCATAAAAATGAATACGAAAGGGGCGAGTGGCTCTATGTTTTTTTTTTGGTACATTGGCGAGGAGCTCCTATGTGATACGAACTAAATAGTTAAGCATCCTATATACATCTAAATATATTGTAGAGAAAAAATAAAGTCTAAGTAGGGATGAGAGCTAAAATTTGGGTCTTAATTCTTCCCACGCACATTTGAACTTCTCTGTAAATAGAAAGGTTTTGAGGACAGCACGGTTGCAGGCTGGTAACGGCCGAATCTAATATCCGAGCCACATCTGAAGGAGGGTATTGTCGTTCAGTACAACTCTGCAAGTTAAACCATAAAAAGTTAATTTGGTAAAGCAAAGTTTATTGAATAATGCAAACTAGTAGACTATTAAAAAATGAGTTGTTATTTTGACACAATTTGACATAAAATTCAACAATTTCAATAGTTAATGCAGTTTAAATATATGACTAGTTACGTTCAATATATGGTTAATAATTATAACATGATGTTGCTACTCATGAACTATCAATTGAACACAATTAACCTCAAATTTGAATGCCATTAACCACTACTTCGGTGTTCAAATATACATATATATTCATTAATCATCCAAATTGTGTTCAAGTAAACACCATTGTAAGGCATTCAAATATACATGATACATTAACCATTATTCGGGTTCAAATATACACTTTAAAATTGTGGTTAATTGTGTTATGTTAATGATTAATGAGTTGAAACACCTTATTATATTCATTAACCACTGACTGAACGTAATTAAATGTGATTGAACCGCATTAGCTATCTAACTGGTAGATTTTTAGGTCAAATTTGTGCCAAATTAGCATTTCTATTTCGAAAATAGAGGCACAATTCCAAAGATGCGCTGTTGAAAACTCTATTAAAGTGTATGAAAAGGAACAAGTTAACTTTACAATCAGATGGGGAAATTATGAATGGGCAGCGTTTCACATGTCTTACTTACCTGTATCATAGCTAATGTAGCAAGACATGAAGTGATGAGCTCTGATGGAATTTCAATATCATCATCGTCAGCATCTTTATGCAGTTTTGGACCAGATGCATCATTAATTAAAGGCTCAGATGCTCTGTAAGTTAACTGATTATGATGATAAGAACTGCCATTCGCTTGATCTTGGGACCTTATCATGGGTAACCTGTACTTGGAGGACAACTGCTGCGAATCAATAGAATTGAATGACTGCCAAATCCTCGTGATAGCATCTTCACCTCCCTTTGTAGCTTGAGACCATGCCTGAATTATAGAATAAAAAAGTGTCAAAAGTTCTTTAATTAAAAGGATAGAGCTTGAATGATCTTTAAGGTGTGATGATGTGTTCCATTACAGCCTAGAGTTTTAAGTCTACTATGTTCATTCTATGATTCTAAGAATTTGTGGCTAAACAAACAAACGTCATTGCTTATAATTTAATAATAAGGAAATGCTGGATCATGAACAATGAGAATAATTTGCTAGGATAAAAGAACGGATAAATGTTCCAAGTCACCAAAATGGGGAGGTAACAAGTTGTGAAAAGAACATTTATGTATAGTTCACAATGTCTGTGAAACCATAGGGAGCATAAGATCCTCAGACGATCCATACCTGAGATGCAGCATTGACCATTGCATGTGCCCGTAACCTGGATCCTTTGATGATTTCAATGACAGTTGACCCAGACTCTTGTGCTAAAGAACTATCCAACAACACACTAGGAAGATCATCATGAACTTCGAAATTTGCTTTGGGCTTCATCCATGGTGGCAGAGAGTTGCCTGGGTAGGTATTGCGTTGCCTCAACTGAAGCATGGTATCAGAAACCTGAAAAATGTATAACCAATCAAAAGTTGCTTCAAGGCTAATGCAGAATGTTGTAATGAAATAAATAATCAAAGGAAGCCACATGCCTGTCCACTGGCTTCCTTTAGCTCTACAAGTACCGTGGCGTAATGCTTCTTGAAAGCTTCAGAATCTTTTAAACATTCTATGCCATTTTGGTTTTCCAATATGCCATTATTTGCATTTCGAAGCTCCATTAACAGTGTCTCCTGTAAGAGCAGCTCGAAAAAGTCAGAACAAGACCATCTATAACCAAGGAAAGCATAGATATAAAGATAGATGAATCCAATTAAGAATTGTAAATCACCTAGATGAAAAGGGTAAATGAAAACTGCATGTAAAACATTTTACTTTTCCAAAAGAACTGCACAAAAAAGTATTAATTTTGGAACATAGAATATAGGGGGGGGGGGGGGGGG
>JBBPBO010000001.1:13510837-13589368 GCA_037974295.1 Cicer cuneatum
GGGGAACCTTTTTATCAAGAGCACGCTTTAGTTCAGAAAGTGCATTAATATCAGCTTCTTTAGTTTGATGCTGCAACACTTTGCACGGTTGAGCACAAGCTTCTTGTGCACATAGGTTATCAATACTTGCCTGGGCAACGTCATGGTTTGCATCCCCCTGTAAGATTTTACGGAAATAATGAAATAAAAGTTATTTGTAGAACACATAATGGTTCAATGTTACATCAACATTGCCATGGCAGTGGAAATTTGGATCAATAAACTACGGGAAAAGGATGGAAGATTCAACAGAACCACTACAAGACCTTTAATAAGGCATTACTTTAGAAAGTCAGAACGTCATTTGGTAGTTAAATTCATCCAGTTAATCATAGACGTGCAAAGCAATGGGAATGTATGTCAAGATTTGTCCATCAGGTAAAATCAAGGGAACAAAACTTAAAATCGGTCATTAAAAATAGTAACTATAATGTATAAAAGTAAAACCATAAGCACCAAAAGCATAATTCTGAGGCATTATTTTAATCTAACTTTTCCTTGCTTTACTGAAGCACTTGAAGAGGGATGTACCTTCGCAGGTGAAGCATGCATTTCACATCCCACAAAACTTGGATTTCCATTAATCTGTGGTTCTATAGTCATAAAAGAGGCTTTTCTGGCACCAAACTGCCTCCTCAAAGCTTCTGGCATATTATCCAATGGATTCAAAGGCATGCAATCAATGTCCTGAACCAAAAACTCCACTCATCAATAACAAGAAAATGTGGAAAACGTTAAAAGATTTTAAAAATATCAAGCTAATTTTCTCCAATTAAAAGAAATATATAAAGCTTTAGATTGTTTGTTTTTAGTATATACACATAAAGGTCATTTATCAAGGCAATTTCCTTCAAATGGGACTGAAAAAAAATCAATTTATGAGAGGAAAGGAAGCCTTGACACAATGGTTAGAGTTTATCATGATGTATCCTAAAGGTCACAGGCATCTAACAAATGCAAGGTAATGCCGACTTCTATAAACCTAGAGTGAGTTAGACCTTTCTCTAGACACAATGCACAGCAGAATAGCACAAGGCACCACTTCTCATTGTTTATTATTATTACAGTATTACAGCATGAGACATATAAAGATTGTTTATATATGCTAATATACTAATTAAGATGATTTTGATCATAGCTATTAAACTACCTTTGAAGAACTGCTAAAAAAATATATATATATATATATAATAAATCATATTACCATGATGAATTCAACTCCTAATTCAGGACGGTTGAACTGAATCCTGCACTTGTCATGGTCAACTGTAAGCACACTACCATCATGAACCTCTCTTGTTTTGGGGTGAATGGCAATTACTCGTTGTCCAACATATAATGGTTTCGCCAAATCGGTCGGCAGTCCATCTCTTACACCAGCACGCAGCTCAGAATAATGTTTCCTCACTGATTCTCGATACTGTTCAAGTTTTTGTCTTTCTTCACGTAAAAAGTGTTCTGAAAACCTGCGTGGTTTGCCAAGGGAACTGCAGAAACAAGTGAAAACTGCAATGTCAAGTAAGTCCTTTACAATTACATACTTAACTATTCACAAAATTTAGCTGAAAATTTTAGTAACTACAACTGAATTTTGAACCTTTTTATGACACTCCACTCAACACGAGTTAGCCTTGGGATATTCCCTAGTCCAACATGATTTAAGTACTCCACAAATTCTCTTTTGGCGAACCATGGATAATCAAGTGCGCTGTAAAACCATTCAAAAGTAAACCATCTGCGAACCAAATAAGATGACAAGCAACTAGAAAGCTTCTTTTCCTGCAAGTTAAAAAAGAAATTATAATATTTTAACAAAAAAAAACCTTAAAGCCCCTCAAAGCTTTAGAAGGAAGAATTAATTTAAATTAGTTAAAAGCTTGTACCATTGGGGTAGAGTACTTATTAGGTTGACCTTTCAATACATTCTCAGAAGACTTCTCTTTAGGCATGGATGGTCTCTGAAAAATCATCTTGCGTCTACTTCTTTGTTTAGTCGGTGAACTAACTTCACTTAAGAGTGGAACTTCAGCAGTTGATACTGCCAAATCATTCTGATCACCACCCAGGGAATTCACTGATGGTTTGATCATCTTTGATTGTTTCGGCGAGGTAAAAACCTGATCAGTATATTTTCCTTTAATCACCGGTTTGTTATCATCATCTACAGCCTACAGAGAATGTGCAACAACTTTGATAAGTACATTATAACTACGTCCAAGCATCATCTAAAATTAGAGAAGATAAAAACATTTGGACATATACTTTCCCAGCAAGTATTTATAACCAGGAATTACAATCAGAATCCTAACTGTTGCATGAGCAAAAAACAGAGAGAAGAGACAACGAACCTAATGTGGTTCAACCTACAACAAACTACAGACCTATATCAACAGGCCAAAAAAAAAAAAGAATAATGGTCAATGATAACCACTTATCAAGTAAAGCCCAATCCCAATGCACACCCAAACACTCCCTGTGACTAAAATTTACAGTATTTTATGAACAAACTATTGATTTCACAATATGTAGGCGATGGCTGTGGACTTGCATATATAAGCATGGACCCTCTGCTTCAACCGCATAATCTCCTTGAAAATTCATTCCATGGGAAAGCTGATTCACTGGGACTTCCCACCAGAAAGCTATCGTTGGAAAAGAAAGACCTCTATGCCAAGCTTCAACTGAGGAAAAATAAAGGTGAATTGGATTGTTGTTTGTATTGACGTAATTCAAATGGTGCCTATGGGTCACAGTGGGTAAGGTGGACCGGAAGAAAATATACTAAACCTAATGTCAGAAAAAAAAAATTCGAAGACATGTGCCCGACCATTGGCCGGTTTAAGGAAACATGGGAATGCATTTCGAAATGCAAAAAGTGGCTAGAGATCTGACTGAATGCATGCAGGAGAAAGATGGCACCAAAATGGAGCATGTAGGCACAAGAATCATCCATTCAGGCGAAACTTTTAGTGTGAGGGTCAGCTCCAAGTGATTCTGAATTCTGATGGCGGTGACAGTCAAAAGTCATTGGAAAATATCCCTGAAGTGGCAGCAGTGGTGAGAAAATTATTTCAAATATGTCGGAAAATGCACAACAGAGGAGATCATAGTGAAAAGGGTAATAAAAAGAAAAATTCATAAAGAAAAAATGTCTCACATTTATGGGTGGCTGTTAAAAAGAGTTTGAAATTTAGTAGAGTTCCAAACTTTGGAGAACAGCGAAATACAGACAGACAGGGTTTTGGAAGATGCCGCTACTCTGATATCACGTTGAAATATAGGGTTTTAATGAAGGAGAAAAGAAAGGGAAAAAAATACTTTGATTTGTAATTATGGTTTGATGTTGTTGATTACAAAAGACTAAAAACAAACTCATTCATACTAATGTGAGATTCCTGATTATAATCAAATAGGGAAACACATCATGATTATAATAACTAAGAAATAGGAAAAACTAATCCCAAGGGATAATCAATGATATTTTAATATCGAGATAGATATTATGTTATTTTCATATCATCTTCTAACACTTTTTTGTATACCTAAACATGTATTTGCTGTTATAGTTTATAAAATATTGTCCAATATTTCCTTTGTATACATAAACAGGTATTTTTTGTAAGAGAAAATGCTAGTTTGGAGTACAAGAAATGTTGCTTTAGAGAAATAATAAGCAAACCAAGCACAATGTAAAATCTGCTGGATAAAACAACTAAGGAATAAACTATACTTACCTTTGAAACCATGGACTTTTGCTTTCTTTTCCATGTTCTATCAGCAAACGGAAGCTGCTCTTTTGATTCAGAGAGAATATTGGTATCATTTGCTATATCCTTTCCCAGTTTAGATTTTTTGGAGGTTGAAGTGTCAGCTCCAGGGACTGCACAGAGTTTAACTTTATTTCTCTTATGACTTGTTGATGTTGCTTCAGGTAAAGCAGACTTATCATCTTTATCAACAGTGATTCTTTCTCCCTTCAACTGGACAGATGATTCTAGATGGGCAAGGAAAAGTTGAATAATCAATTAAAAGAATTTTGACGGGTGTTTGTGTGTCTCCCCTACACTTACACTATAAAATATGCCAATGACTATATTCTTACCGGATTCAACTTTAGATGTCGGCATCATTAGAGAGAGATCAGCCAAAGTTTGCAAAGCATTCAAGGCGTGGATTTCATCTGGTTGATAAAGTAATAAAATATTGTCAATTTAGAGAGATAAATGAAAAATTATATTTTATGCAAAAGTCCAACCATTAACCTTGCCCCCAGGTTAAGGCAGGAAAAGGAATTATAAGTTGCATAAACAATTTGCGTAGATATCTCTAGTGACAGAATTACCTCCAAAAAAGAGTTTTTTGTTTCTTTTCCGCTGACTTGTTGGAGAGAATTGCTCAAACTTTTCATTAATAACCTCCATATTCTTTTCTTTCAAATTCAAAGAACGAAAACTAAGTCCTTCTTCAGTGCCGCTGCATGCTTCTCCTCCATCATCAAGCTGATAATTTCCAACATTTTTCACTCTCTCTTTCTTTCTGTAATTTTTTTCTCCCTTCCGAAGAACTTCACTGGTGCCCCTGCCTTCCATATCCATCAAGGAACCGGTATCTTTAACATATTCTCCATTTTCAGCTCCCCTGCTTTCTATACTACCTTCCAGAAACTCTTCATCCACGGAAACATCACGAAACTTGGCATGAGCCGTCTTAGACATTTGGTTCTAGTTGAAAAATAACAGAAAAACAAAATCACTTTTAAAACTACATTATATCAAACATAAGCAAGTTATTCACAAAGATTTCCATAAGTATGGAGGTTATTAAGCAAGTTACTCTCTCTTTCTTTCTGTATTTGAATGCTAACGCTTATTCACACATTCAGAACATTTACTCATTTTGAAGTAATATTATTGCCAACAAATACTATATAATGACAGGACAGTAAATACCATTCTTTCCCAGCTCTGAACAGGAGAGAACTTTTGTTCTTCTCTTCTATGTGGTGTTCGAGAAACTAGGGGAGAGCTCCCTCTCTGTGCAGCCCTGGTTAATGCCAAAGCTACATGTGCAACTTCGTCATCATTAGCATCAACAGTGGACTTCAGGCTTCTTTTATTAGGTGAAACATAATTCTCCCTATCATCTTGCTTGTAAGAGTGGTAAACTGGGACTCGTGGTGTCCTTTTCCCAACAGCACGAGGTTGAATACCTGATTAATTGAATAACCATCAATATTGCAATCCACTGCAGATTATCTTACAAAGTGTGAAAAATGTTACCAGGAATATGAGCACAACTAACAATTCAGAAAATAAAAATTGCTACTCATATTTCAATATTTGGGTTGAATGACATTGAAATAGGAAATTATTCTATCTGCACATTTTGTGCTATTTTAAACTCAATGGAAGGGAGGGAAAGTTTAAGAAGGGTGTAATTTTATCACTGCTACTACTTAATTTCAAAATTTTAACCACAAGGAATTTCTACAGATAGGAAAGAAAATCCTAACAAAGGCAATGGGTACATGATGAAGATCGCTGTGAAATACCAGACTTCATTGAGAAAGTAATGCATACTCTTAAGTTTCAGCATAACAACTTCTCTTGATGATAGCACTTGACATCAGTTGAATCGCAACTTTATGAAAGTGATAATTCCAATTATTCAAATTGGGGAAAAACTTGCAGATATCAGACACGACCTAACATATACCGTGGTAAAATTAATAAATTTCATTCTCTCCTCTGATTTGGATATGGTTAGTGTCAGAAACCAAGTACCCCAAAAGCTCAAGTTGGTAAGTCTAAGCTGACGAATGATTTATACATCTAAAATGCTCCTCGATACCAGTCTTTTGGGTTAGAATTGTGGACAGTAGGCCCATTTGATCATGTGCTCTAATTCAATTATTTGCAAGAACGGGGCAGTAAATATCAAATTCTTGACCATTTGGTCTTTGAGGTTACTATACCATCTCATAGATGATAGATCAACTCTCCTAATTTTAAAAGCGTAAGTTTTTAAGTGAAAGTTCATGAATGGTTTTTATATCTAACAGTTGGCACTCCACCAGTACAAAAATACCAACACCTGAAATTTTCTTTCTGATCTGTATGGGAGTTTTTTGTAGCACCTATTCTAGAAAAGATGGTGGAAACTCAGGTTAGGTGGTTTGGGTGTGTGAAGAGAAGACATGTAGATTCTATGGTAAGGACATTAGACCAGGTGGAGGGTAGTCAAATCGCTAGAGACAGAGGAAGACGTAAAAACTATGAGAGAAACTATCAGAAAGATATATGACATAACATTATAACGCCGTTTGATCTATATAGCAGACCCTACTTAATGAGATAAGACTTGATAGTAGTTGCATAGGAGTTTTTTGTCCTAGCAGTGAACATTGCCTGATTGACTTCCATTTCCTACATAACTTCTACTTTCCAGTTTCAGGGATTTAAAACGGAACTTCTGTCATCCAGGGAGGAAAAACACAAATTGTGGTGGAAAGGTGTTATTAAAAAACTGAGTTTGAGACAATTTGAGAATTTCGGAATTTTGTGAATAAAATGATACTGCATCCAAAATGAGATTCTTACAGTACAAAAAGCTTTATAAACACAAGCTGAAGGTTATTATAGCTTTGTTTACACTATCTAGTTTTCTTATAACTTAAAACAGTTTCTTCTAATTCTGCAACTGGCATTAGAATATTATAGACCATAACTAACTGACTGTGCAGCTTGACTAACCGCTGCCAACCATGCATTGTTTTCTTTTTACATAACGGCAGTTAACTGTGCACTAATTATACACAAATAAAAAGCAAAAAATGTAATTTACCATCAATGCGTCTCTTCTTCAATAGAGAGAGGCAACCATCACTGGAACTGACAGACTGAGACTGGACAGGATCCTTTGAGACACTAAGCTGAACTTTTTCGCGCTTACGTTTCATAGGTTTTTGAGATCCTGGTGCATCATTGCTCTCCCTTTCACTATCACTCTCTTCCTGTCAATTTCAAGTCCAGAAAAACTACAGCTCATAAATACTTACTCAAAGCCAGTTTAACATATCACGAGGGAAAAAGAAAAGTAAATCTGAATTCAGATAAAACTCAACTTCCTCAGAAACTAACACGTCACAACAAACACAAGGAGAAATGTAAATCTGAATGTAAGGATAGTTGCTGAAGAAATAGAGATGAAAAAAGAAATGAGATCAGACTATTGGGGGCAAAAAACGGGAGTACATTTGAAATTTAGTTCTCAACAAAATATTTTCACCCTTCTTTCTAAAATATTTTGCTTTTCTAAAAGATATTTCCATGCCAAAAGCTGGTTAGAAATTTTGTTCTGGAAAAAAGAAAGACCTACAACACAAGGGAAAAATAATAACGTTGAACCTTACCAGCACATTATAATGATCAGTCATCATTGCAATGAGGCCTACAACAGAAGCCGTCCCTTCTGGTAGAGATAGGTATGCCTGTAAATCAAAACTTGTGGTTTCAATGGCACTTAAAGCAAGAGATCTACGCAACATGTTGAAGTTGTGGGAGTTTAAAGAAAATGAGGAGATAAAATAATAAGAGTTTGAATATTATTGATAATAATTTTATGTCATCTTGATTACAAAAGACTTAATACTAATCTCTATTTATAGAGAAACATAGCGTCAATCTTAAATCAGGAACAATTCATAATAATAATGAGATATATTCTAAGATATCTCTATGATTATAAATTGATCTTAGGAAATAACTCAAGATACTCTAATATAATATAAAAGATATTACAAGATATTTTCTAAGATTCTAACACTCCCTCTAAGCTAAAGCTTGTTACAAGAAAATAATGTTTTACTCCACAAAATAAAAAAAATGGATGGAAAGGCAACTTAGGGATGCAAGTCGGAGAGAATTGCTATGAATATAACCTAGCCAGATAGCTGGAATAATAATCAGCATGAGAGAAATTTATGGCAAGCAATTGAACAAAGCAAGGTCCGTTCTTCTAAGAAATTGTATTTGGAAGCTCCAAACCAATAATATCGGAGGCTCAAAATATTTAAACTTGAATATGCTTCAAGGAGAGAAAGGCAAGGCCAGTGCATCTGGGACAAATTGCCAAGATAAAGTGAGTCATGAAAATAAAAGACACCATCAGAATAACCATCAACAGAAAAAGAAGTCATCACTGATATGATTCATATGTGGAAAAAGGGACACCACCAGAATGATCGTCGATGGGAATATAAGCCACTATTATAATCTATTAGTAATAACTAAATTGCATGACAAACACCGAAAAAGAAGCAACGCGACTCTAACGAAACGAAGCCATGATCGATCAACAAAATAAGAAAATGCGTCCAACATAGGAGAGATAACGGCTGTTTGAACAATGACACATATTTTCGTTGACCAAAATTGGAGAGTAAGGGTAGATCTAAAACCGTCAAAGAGAAAATAATTGTGCATCAAGAAAGTAAAAAAGCCCAAAATGTTAACCACACCCAACAAAAGCAAAGAATTTTTCACCCGAATACCTGCTTGGTACCATTCATCTACTCTACTCTTGTCCTTGTTTTGTGCCAAATACAAGAACCCAAATGCACCAACTATAGTCCCAAGTTTTCACGTTGCTGATGAAATTCCATGGCAAGTAAATCGGAATATAGGAGGAACAATCTCGGCCAACACAACAAATGTAGTAGCATTTGGCCGAAAATTTGCAAAGAAGGTCAATGAATACAATGCGACAAATCCTATACGATGATTCTTAATAGATCATACAATAGGAAACAGCACAGCAACAAACAACATCAACAAGGAGGAAAATTTGTTTCCATGTAACCCAATCATGACCCATAAGGTCCACTCTCATCAATAACAACCTGAGCAATGTTAGCAACAATCTGTAATAGTGTAATGGAATCACAATCATAAGAACCTTCTTTTCCTTATCCTAAAGGAAGGGATTGAGAAGAGACCAATCAGTATCAATCAATACAATAAGAGTGAAAAGCGAAATTCCTTTAAGGAAACTAAACATGTAGAAAAGTATATCCCAACCATGTGCACTACCAGTGCGCTTAAGATACGATTTATCTTCCTCAAACAAAAGATTAATAGCTTTCAAAACTATAACAGCAAGCATGAAGTAATGAATTTGAAAAGCTGTTAACCGTTTTTTGTAAAGAACATTGATCCAACCAGCAGTGAGGGTAAAATAGACCAAAGAGAAGAGAAAGTAAACCCTAGGGAGAATGGTTCTACAAGTGGAGAGATGATCGCGAACGTTGTTCTTTCCGTCGAGATTATACATAGCGGATTCAACATCCATGGTGACTTTGAGTTGTTGAGGTTGCATCATGACGTATGGCTGTTGCGGCGGCGGCTGCTGGTACTGTCGTGGTGGCTATTGCCCCATGCCAGGTCCAGGAAAACCATTAAGTCCATCACCACTCCTCTCAGCAGAACCTCTAATTTTTTTCAACAACCACCACCTCACTCTCTCTTTTCCTCATGTTAAAACCAGGAGGTGTAGCAAAGATTGATTTACCCCCATTATCATCAGCAGCTCCATTCACTTTCCTCCTATTACCAATTCCATAAGCTCCACCTTTTAGTCTCTGTGTAAATCTTCAATCCTCCTTTGATAACAAAGGAGGTGGAAGTCTAGGATTCAAATTCACATTGTTGTAATAATATGAAAGATAAGTTGGATCAGACCTAAGCTCTTCCTCAGAAGCAAAACCATTACACGAAAACTCCAAAATAGTAGCCGACACCGTAGAACCACCACCAAATAACCCACCAATTGCACTCAGAGAACCCTCAACAATTGGAGGAGTTGATCCACTCCTATACAAATTAAGTTCAGGTTCATGATCATCAACCTCATGTCTTCTTTGATCACGAAGAAACATACCTATTTCCTTCTCAAATTCATCACCAAATGAACCCTCGTTACCCCCAATCACTGACCTCCTACCCAATTCAGACAACAATATTTTTTCTCTTTCAAAAACTCAAATTGATCATCGCAGTTTTTCACTAACTAAAACCTAACAACTACCCATAACCCAAAATAAAACTCTAAACCGTTAAACAACTCATAAACGCAAAGTTTTACCATGAAAGTGGTTGTGTCGGAAAACTTGCTGTAAAACTTTTTTCAACAGCGACAGCCGGTAGCAATAGACAACATTAACAATTCAGTTCAAGTCATGATGACTTGATATCCAATAATGTCTCGTTTTAAGCAATAACAACAATAAGAAGAAGAATGAAAGAGGGGAGGAATAAAAAAGCTGAAGCTTCGATATGTAGAAATTGAACATCAATAAATCAGGTGGAATACTGTCATCTAATTTTTCTTAGCAAAATCAGTTACGAAAAGAAATGCACACGCATACAAATACAATGCCTAATTTCTTAAACTATAGGCATAATGCATATAATAAGACTTGTGAGACAAGACTACAAAATAAGTTACTGCAGTATTGATTTACCCGATTCATATTGTAAAGAGCTTCCACCATTTCAATTGATCTATTCCGTACAGAGGCAGCCACCTGGAAATTCAAATAAATAAATATGAATGGAGAATAATAACAAGAGATGTAATTTAAAATGGTAATGATAATGCTAGGAACATGAAAGAAAAAACTAGAATGTCCTCGAATTTTAAAGTGAACAAGCAGGATAGAGACAAAAAAATACCAAAACAAACAGGTACCTTCTTCCAATCTTTCCCATACTTTCTGTATGCTTCATAGAATTGCTCTAGTTCCTCCTTGCTCCACTGAGATCCCAATTTATCAGACAACTTCTTCTTCTGAACATCGAACAGAATTCAGATTTGAGGTTTAAACAGGGGATGAAATCTTGTTCATAATCAGTGTGTACTATAATGGTCAGCAAATATTAAGTACGATACTCCAGATTGGCAATATGTATGCATTGAATCCATAACAAATAAAAATAAGGGGATGATGCACTTGCTTTCATATTGTGGTATATCCTTGATTTAGTGAATACCTAACCACCCATGAAATCATGTTATAAAAAAAAAAACAACTCAAATTCAAGTCCCATTCTCACCAATTAACTCTCTAAAAGTTATTGAATTTGTGTATTGTGATATAACAGATGCCAGTTCCTGTACCGATGCAACATAGCTTGCAAGATAATAAAACTTATGTATTGTACTACACTGATACTAACATCAATATTATTCTGTAAGTAAAACCCTGGAACTACCACTTCAATTCCTTTATAAACTTATATGGCAATAATATATGATACCAAGCAGGATTCAGTGATGTATTTTCTTTGCTGTGCCCTATTGCTTCATGTTTCAAAATATAAAAGTTATCAAATCAAGATATACCCGATGCTTGTTTTTGTTTGAGTTTACTCTGTCTTTCTCGGGAGAAATATCATTAGTAGAAAATTGCTTATTCACACTTCTAGATTTCCTTGGTGGCGCCATTGGTCCTTTATGTATCTGAACAAAAAGAAATAGTCACTACCAGCAATTTGAGCTAGTGAGCTGATAAATATTGCATAATAGAAAATAACACAAATTCCTGTTGGGGCATATTTAACTGATATGTAGGCTAAGATCGGTGTCAATTCCTTCTGCCCCCCTTATTTCCCTTTTCTCCCACTTACGTAGTCCAATCATTACACATTATTTGCATCGCTGTCTGGTAGCATTTGGAATTCAAACGGAATGGAATGCAACCAATTGTCCTGTTAATTCTCTTCAAAAAGTGAAACAAAAACGCACCATCTTATCAACCTTGTGTTCATTCTATTATGTTTTTAAAAATGTACCATATATGGTACAGAACTCATATGTCATGTTCTGTCTTGTTTAATTGTTTAAATGACAAAGATGACACACTCACACACGCACTCTTGCCTAAATGAAAACAATTAGAGGCGAAAGGTCCAAGTGCATCAACGCAGTTCAAATATTCAATATAACTAAAATACATGGATAGATTAGCATATTGGTACTCGCAATATTTACAGAAAGAGCTGGACAAATCCAAAGCAAATACATAAATAAATAAATAACAGTTAGAAGTTATACCCCTCCCCGTCTCCCAATCTTAAATCTTAAAAACCAGCATAAGATTTTCGTGATTCACCTCAAACAATTCAAAACTAACAGGATACACACCAATTGAAATCGCTGCAAGATAAATAAAACCAATCAGCAAAGATGCTACACATCTTCTAAACATGACTTCTGACAATCACATCAGATTTAACAACTTTCTTCATGTTTAAAAAAAACGTAAAACGTTAACCCTCAGTCGCCTAAAATTAATTTTTTAAAAAAAACGACAATGAAAAGGAACGACGAATCAAGTGCACTATGAGAAACAAATTACAGCATCAGTCAACTAAAAACCGACACGAAACAGCTTAATTTTAAAAGAAAACCAAGATTATCAAGATAAATCAGAAAAAGGAAATGATAATAAGACAAGATTCATCTAATTAGCAAAATCTATAACGTAAAATTTGCAATGATTACCGAAAATCGAACCCTAGCTTACAGATCCGAGTGTGAAACTGGTTCTGCGGCTCTTTACCGCTTGTAGGGTTAGTCCGATTTCCGGTGAAGCACGAGAATAGAAGAGGCAGGGTTTAGAGAGAGAAGGAGAGATAGGGAAAAGAAAAAAAGAAAAGAAAAAAAAAAAGCGTTGCCGCGAAACTTGAATATAAAGATGAGGTGCCCACTTATTTATTTATTTTTTTGTTTTTTACTTCGCTTAATACTACCACGATGGAGGAGGAGAATACGGATTTGTATTGTTATATCATTTATCGCTTGTGTTACTTGCTCGTATAAACGGTTCACATTTTACTTCTTATTGGGTGTATCTGAACCCTCTGTTGTATACGATTATATTTGAAATTTAAAAAAAAAATATTTCCCCGTCCGTATTGTTGATATCTCCTTGTAGAAATTTGCAAGTTTTAACTTCAAATTTACATCATTGGTTTTTATTTTATATTAACTTTATTGCATTATTATTTAAATTAAATTTTAATAGGGTTAGTATATAAAATTAATTTATATTTTTTTCTCAAATGAAGTGACTAAATTCACACTTTAAGTGTTGAAAAAAATATAAGGGTGAAAAAGTGAAAAATATTGAATTAAACTTAAGGTCTTGCGTCTTTTATTCAAAATGTAATAATGTTATAGTTATTAATATTTTTTTATAATTTAATTTATACAGTGTAAAAAGTTTTTCTATTGTCAATTATCCTTAACCGTTAGATCATTGAAAATATTTGTTTTTTACTATTATTATTTATAAAATCATACTCATTAATGATTCTGATAGACTCATAATGTATAATTTTTTACGTTGATATTATGTGACAATTAAATTTATTTTTTTAGAAATATAGTGCAAATGTATATTATCAACATCTAAGCATGTTGTCACCTCAAATCAATAATCTATTATTTATTGCACTCTAAAATATTGTCTAAATTATGTTGTCACGCTACTATTTTTTTAATAAATTGATATATTTTTATATTTAGTTACCTCAAATGAGTTTATTTATCAAGAATTAATAGAAACAAAACAGTTAAAAATTATTACTTGATTGACAATTTTATTCATCTTACTTTAAGTTTTCTTATCTATTCGACAACTATAAAAAGAGTTTTGTCGTCAATAAAAAATTGTAACAACAAAATTCATAAATAAAATGGATGATGTTTCTTGCAAATAAATAAATTGTTTAAATTAAAAAGACATTGTTAGTCTATATTTATTACAACATCAATTATAGTGATGAATTTGATTATTTAAAATGTCAGGTAAACTCAATTTTTTAAAATAACTATTGTGAAAATTTTCTAACTATTAATTAAGTTTAATATTTTTCTATCTGATGGTTTGGTACCTTTAAATATGAAAAAATATGGAATTTCATGTTGAAACTCGGATATCTACATATCAATATTCTTGCAGCGGCCAATTAAATTCTACTTGTAATACATTTTAACATATAAATTTTAGAAATATTTATTTTTTTTCTTTATATTTTATCCCTAATTAAATTATTTGCCAGTGTTTAAGGGTACATTTTTTATAACTTTTTTCGTAAAATAATTATTTATTTAAATCAAAATAATCACTTTTAAAAATTTATATTTGTTTATTATAACTTTAAAATAAAATCTGAAAAATAATATAAACATTGATTTTTTGAGAAAGTGTGTTTAATAGCTTTTAAAAAAAATATTTTCATAATTAATTTTAAAAAAAATATTTTCACTATTATAAACAAACACAATAGTTTTTCATTTTCTTTAAATTATCTAAAAGATAGAAATTATAAAATATTATAATCCCTTTTTTTTATAATCGATGATAAAACGAGTCATATATCGCTCATATATACAAAATACTCTCGTTATAATACTAGTGTAAGATTCTAAACGAGACTTATATCTCATATACACAAAATACTCTTGTTGTAATACCAGTGTAAGAAGTTAAATTTATAAAGAAAGTATTAGATTTTATATTTCGAAACTTTTATTATATTTGGAGATATGTTGTTGTTTTATGTTATATTGTCGTTTTGCGTAAATTAATTTAAGTGTTGTAAATTTGTTCAAAAATTTATCATTTTTTATTTTAGTAGATTTGAATTTGTATTGCATCAATATATCATACAATTTTAAAAAGTGAATATTGTTTCTTTTAATAAAAAAAAAAACTTATAAACAAGAAAGAAAGAAAAAATGTCAACGATCCACGTAAATATTTATGAAATCAATGAGAAATTATCTAACAAAAAACTTACTTTTATCAACCAAACTAATTTCTTCCACACATGGTCAACGACGAAGAATAATGTAAAATGACAATATTTAATTTCATTAATCTTCATAAAAAATATTTGTTATTGTTTGTTGATATCGATTATAAATAGTCATTGACATGTTTGATACAATCATGTGTTGGCAAGAAGTATTCATAGTCTTTCGCTCAAAATATGTTATTGACTAAGCGAATATTTATAAAACATTTCAATAAACACTTAAAGTACAAACTCAAAACAAACAAAAATATCCCAATGAGACGAAGAATAAAAATGCCGCACCAAGGTAAGGAAGACAATAATGTCACACTCAGATGAAGACATCACAATACAAAATATATATATAAAAACTGTTTATTTTAATCGAAAGAGAAAAAACAAATGGGGGGTGAATAAGCTAAAAAAAAACATAAAAGGTGTTTCTATTTGAATCCACGTGAGTGTGGAGCCAACAAAAAACTTGTGAGCTAATTGACTTGATAAATTTAAAGATCATGCTAATAAGCGTTTTTACTTGTTAAGAAATCAAAAAAAGAAAAGAAAAAAAATTGTAAAAAAATAATTTTTTTAAATTTCTAAACATTGACAAACATCCCAAAATTTTATTTCTTTTTTTAATTGTTTAACAAGTGGTCTAAAAATACACATTAACATTTCGCTTAACTTTAATAGTAATAAATATGCTTAAAAGCTTTTTGCATTTTAAAAAAGCTTTTTACATTTTAAAAAAGCTCATTATCAAAAAATAAAATCCTCCTTTTTGCAAATGAAATAGAAAAATGCAAAAGAAACAATAAATTGTAGATTTTTAGAATCTAATATTAATTATCAATACTAGCTTTATCCACAATTACTGTTCTAAATAATTTTTTCTTTATCTATTATTTAAATAAGTAACTTTATATATATATATATTCTCGTGATGTCATCGTGTTTAGTTTTCCGTCTTAGTGCAACATTTTGATTTTTTTTTTCTTGTTAGTAGAGACGCAATCAATGATTTTAATTCTTTAAAATATTACAACTACGAAAATATCAGTATTTCAGACGCTTCAATTTTGTCATATTTGTAGGTTTATAACATTTGCATATATTTTTCTGTTTTATAATATTAACATGAATGTTGTAAATTTGTTCACAAATTTATCTATTTTAATTTTAGTTACTTTAAATCGAATTATTTCCAATCAATATAATTTTTATCAATTTAAACGAATAAATACTATTTTTAATGTAAAAAAAGTGCTAAAAAAATTAAACTCGGTTAATAAAGTGTAAAGAGTGTCTCATTGTATCTTACATCGAGTCTACCGGCAGTCATATTAGCTCTACCATTGAGCTATATTTAATGCACAATCAACAATTTTATGATTGAAGTTATTGGTTGACTATTGAAAAATCAATTATTTGTTTTTTTGTTCTTTTTCTTTCATAGTTATCTATACATTATAATATTGTAAGGTTGTTATTTTGGCAAGTTACACATTTGTTATTTTGGCAAGTTTCACATTTGTGTCTCATTAGAGATTAACGATGTTAATAAAGATTATTTATTCTTAAAAAAGTAATAAACAAAAAAAAGTTATTCAAATTTTATATAGAGGATAATATTAATGACAATAGTTTTTTTTCTCCAAGACTTGTTATTAGTATATTATTAATAGATTGTTTCAATTATTCAATTTTTATTTCAAATATTGTAAAGCCTCACGTTACTATTTCTCTTCTCCAATCAATCATCTTCTCCTTCTTGTGTGTAGTTTATGTTTTGCCTTTCCAATTAGATTTTAATTAAGTATATATTCTCAAGAAAGTGAGATAATCTTATTTCAATATTCAAATAAATCAAGTTAGATGTGTAGTTTGTAACCGATGATGTTCTGCATTCTTCTTACTAATAGGTATTAGAATTAGAATATTATAACAAGTTTTGCTTTGGTTTCCTTGTCTCCCCTCCTTCTCACTTTAGTTTCCTTTTCTATGTAGTTTGCAAATGAGTTATGATGTTCTTTGCTTTAGTTAATCTTTGTTTTTTTTCCTTCCACTTTTTAATTTAGATAATGATTATATTTTTATATTTCATGCTTTTTTTAGCATCAGATTTGATTTTGGATGGTGTTGCAAATTCAGAGGATTGATAATATCGAGAAGTGTGGCTGTTTTCCGCCATTGAAGTTTAATATGATAATTCTTCAACCATTTTTAGTGAATCATTCTTCATTTTTACGATTTTATAAAACTTTAAGACCAAAATCATTTTTTTTTATCATTTCACTTACATTGAGTTGAACCTATTAATATGTGTTATTTTCACTGCTTTGAGTTCGTCAATGATGAAAGTTGGATCATTGTTGCATTTTTTCCTTTTATGTGGCCTCAATATTCTTCTCTTGCCTTTTTCTACTCCCTCTCAGCTTCTTACTTTCTCTTTTACTTTTATTATATTTCCCTGAATCCTTACTTCTATATGAAATAGAAACTTTAGATGAATCAATCTATAAGTCCATTTAGGAACCAAATGACATGACTCAAATAAAAACTCAAAATACCAAGTTCCCTACTAGTCTCCTACCATTACTTTTTAACAAAGAAAATAACTAAATATCAGACCCTTAGCCATATTATATTGAGATGCTGTTAGGAATTCCCTTGCCAGTTAGTCCACTTTCACTAGTACGATATAGCAAAGTGTATGGCATCTTGACCGAACCAAACCTGTTTATGAGTTTCTCATCATTATTCCTTATCTCAATCCTTTCCTCAATTTCAACAAGTTTTTTGCCAAACTTCATAAAAGCTTCCAATGCCTTTTCATCAGAAGTCCAATATGGTGTGTCTCTTTGTCCAAGGTAGACCTCGTCAGAAGAATGCCTAGACAATATTTCCACAAGTGAAATGCCAAGAACCGCTTGAAACTGAGAAGTAATTGTTTTCAACAAAGCCTTGTCAGGATTTTCTACAAGTTCATTGTACTCTTGAGTTCCTTCTTTAGGCATGAGTCGACCACTCATTGAAGGACGACTCGGTGGAAAGCCTCCATATGGATATTGTCCAAAGTTGACAGCAGCATGGAGAGCTGAAGCAATCCATATAATGATAGTGCAAGTTTCAATTAGTTCTTCAAGTGTCTGCATCTTTGTCCACCAAAGCTCATCTTTCTTGTCACCGTGACCTTTTTCCCTTATTTCCTTCCACCAACACTGGAGTTCAGAGTCTTTCTTGATTGAGTCATCCTCCTTATAATAAATGGAGCAGTAGTCCTTAACCCATGTCTTGATGGCAAACCAAATCTCTAGCCCATCAACAGCATAGGGGTAATCTTTGATTAATAATCGAAGACCGTGCGGGGAACTTGAGTCCCTAATAGCCATTCCTCTGAAAGATGCAAAATTGATCAAAACCAAAATTCTATGATACAATAATCCAAGTTATTTTGTTTATACTTATTTTGGATTAATTGATGTTATAATTTATATGTTATAATGAACTTAGACTTGTTCTAAAAAGGAAAACAATAAAAAAATCATATAGTTGTTTGCAACGATATTTTTCTTGAATGGTTTTACCGCTTCACAAGATCTTCTGGAAGTGATTGCTCAGGGAAACACCAATCCTTATAAAGAAAGGACGAAAACTCCATAGAAAACTTTGATGGAAAAATTGTTGACTCTAGAGCACCACCTGCATTGATGAGGATTTGCCTTGCAAGACCATTTATATTCATGGTGTCACGAAAGTGAGGATGCAATAGCTTATGAATAGGGTGAAGCATGCTAAGTTGCCTATTTGAAGCTATGATGAATGGCTCAACGACAGCGTGAGTATGCAACCTATCATACATGTAAGATATCACAAGTTAATTGCAATAACATATGAAGTAAAACTATGCTTTGTTTAAGGTTTATAATTTAAGGTTAAAAGTCGTACCAGTGACTGATAAGTTGATGATAGCCCGAGTCAACTACTCCGACATACGCTTTGGCTAATTGCCAAATAAACTTTTTAACACCTTCCTCAGCAGGCAAGTGAACTTCACTAATTGCACCATATTGATCTCCATCAGAATGTGGCAAACTCAACTCAATGGCTAGTGGCTTTAAAGTTCCATTATCTTGCAAGAACAAAATTGTTCTGCTAGCATATGTCTTTGTAGAGGTGGAGTTAATCCTTCTTAGGTATGGCATCAATGTATCATGGTGATCTAATATGAACAACCTCTTTTCTCTTATTGCCTATTTAACCAAAAACAAATAAACAAACTAACTAAGAAACTTTCACAAAATTTTGTTGTTGAAAACACAACATACTATCAACATTGAAAATTACCTCATCCACAGTAAGTCCATCCAAATTAATGTTAAGGTCTTCTTTTGTTATTTTACTGGATTGATCACCATAGACTTTATGATCTAGCTTGCTTGATGGTGGGAATTTCTGTGGTTATCATTTAGGGGATTATGAGAAAAAATATTCTTTATTAAGATTTAATATTGATACTAAATGTTTGAAAATTTCCATTCAACAATTAATAGAGAGGTCTAATTCTTTTATTTAATCCACAATTTTAAAAAAAATAAATAAAAACACTCATACTCACTTGGAGACTGCAGATTATGACAGGGTTTACACCAGCCAACATCTCCCGAGCAAATTCTTCATCGGTTCTCCATGCAGATTTATCCGCTGCTCCAATATTCAAATCATTAAGAACAATGCTACTAAATAATAATAATTTTACAAAATGCATGATTTCCTATGGTCTAATTTGCTAAATAACATGTTCAGTTACTCATGTACATGTCTACATTACCTGCAATCACTTGAGGTAGGGGAAATTTGAGGAAATTTTCTCCATCAGTTCGTAGAATTTCCTTAAACATTTCTCCATGGATGTTATCCCTAACACCTTCAAGTATACCCTGAGGCACCTTAATCCCACCGTAATAAATTTTGTGTACATCATCAAAACTGTCAAACTCATTGGGAGTGCTATCAAATATAGATTTCACTTCAGGTTTGAGAACTTGAACTATGGATTTCAGCGCATAAGCAAGAAAATCTGACATTTTCAAGTGCCCAAATTTTTCATCCCTCGGAACATAGATCTTTAAGCTATTTTCAATTTTCAGCCTACTCTCATAATTAGGATCTACAAGATAACAACAATATAAATTAATAACTCCACGTAACAACAAAAGAGTGATTTAAGCCTACTGAGTCAAATTGTACTCTCTTGAATATGATTTTAATTATATTTTTCGAATTGTACCTCTAATTAATATTAGATACAATATTCTTAATTCAGTCTCTCACTTTATAGTTATGATAATAATGGTAAATACACAAATACTAGCAACAATGCTATTCTCTCTTTTATTTATACACTTTTTTAAAGTTGTGTAAAATAGTCACATAGATTGGTTATTATGTGACGGATAGAGTACTTCTTATGCTGTAAAAGTGCTACTTGAGTTAATTTCATTGTAACCTGAGATTCATTGTACATGGCAGAGGTCAAAAAATTAAGAATTGAGTAACATTAATCATATAATTCAAGTTGAACTACCGTGCCTTGACTAACTAAGTTGCCATATAACAATAACACATAGATCGATAGGCTCAATTATTGGTGCAGTGTAGAATATAACTTGGCAACAAAAACAAAAACTATACTATCATGCAATTTATCAGTGTGATTCTAGAAAGCCAAACTTTTGCAGGAAATAAAAAAATAAAGACTTAAATGAAGAGTAAAACAGGAAATAAAATAGTCTAACCTTTTGCAGGTTTTCTACCCGTTCTGCCTCTACGAGGGTAGGGATATTCGGTTGAACCTCCTAAAATTGGACGAGCATGGTCTAGAACATTATCTTTATTTCCCAAATCATTGTAACATGCATAATCATAAATCCTATCCCACTCTTTAAGCTCACTCTTTCCATCACCTCTTAAAGTCTTTAGTTCTTCTTCTCTGTACATAAGTAGTCGACTTGGTGTTTCACTTGGAAGACATGGCTCCATATACAATACAGAACATGTTAACATGTAACATATATTATTGCGCATAAATATATAATATAAAAATGTCTTACCACAACATAAATATTAGTTGTAGTTGATGGGTTTTTGTTGTTGTTGTTGTTGTGTTTGTGTATGCATAAATATATAAATATAGAGAAATCTCCTTATAATATTTATCATCTATATAGAGTTAAATTGTAATACAAAATATATCTAAAATCATATCTCTAAACACAATTTTAAATATAAATTAAATCTTATAAATCTTAAATATATTTAAATTTATAATTTTTAAATATATTTAAACATATTATTCTCAACTATTTGCAGTTATACCTGGTTGGAGAAGAATATGCGATCTTTTTCATATTTTTCAACAGGGTAAACCCAAGAGTTGCATATAAAATGAATATCACTATCTTGTCCCGGAACTCCTTTAAGTGTCAAGCTTTTGAGGTAGAATTCAGAGTAATGGTTATTCCTTATTAAAACTGCTCCAGGTGTTCCTATCTCTTCATCTCAATCAAATGAAACCTGTAATGTTGATTCTCCCGCTGTTGCTCTAATTGTACTCCAATGTTCTATATTAGCAGGATTTCCATGTTTTCCCTTCAATCCATTATCTCTAATATTAGGTTTTCTTATTTATCATAATATCATTCACATTTTAGATGCCAAAGACCAAAATTAAAGGTTCCCCCTCCTCTAACAATATTTATTAGACAAAACTACATGACCTTAATTTAAAGTTTTAAATATGTCTTTCATATTTTAAAATAAAAAATGTTATTTGTTTTTCTAAATGAAAGTATTGAACTTTTAGAAATTTTCTCTCTCTAAAATCTTTGAAATAATTGTATTTTTTAACCGGAACGATTGAATTATTGCATAACGAGAAATAAGGGAAAAATACCCTCAAATACGTTTAAGAGGGAGATTTTGGAGAGAAGAAGATAACTTGTTTTACTTTTTAAAATTAAAAAAAACTATAAAATGCACTCCATAGTTTAGTAGGAAATAAGGCGGTCTTGACCACCCAAAGTTTCTACAGCACATTTTTTAATTTAAAATTTAATTGTATGTCTTTTAAGTTTTTCTAAAAAGATAAAAATCAAACCAATTAATTGATAAATCTTAAAAAAATCGAAATAAATTAAATTGATTTTTTTTTAATCTGAATTGAACTATAAGTCTTACTTCATTTAAAATCGATCACTGATATTTAAATAAAATTATTAAATTATATACGTAGTATTATTTTAAATATGTGTTGTATTTAAGTATTTTTTAATCATTTACGTATTATTTTTCTATTGTAGTTTATATACTTATGTCATTAAAAATAATTTACGTAATTGTTTTAATAATATAAAAAAAATTAGTGTTTCAAAAAGTAAATTTTATATTTTAAAAATTATTAATGTCAACATAATTGAGCTGAACTAAATTAATATATTATTCATCAATTTGGATTTAATTTTGTGAGAAAAGTCATAAAAACTCAACTAAATTAATTATCTTTTTAACTTAGAATATTTTACTCTCAAAACATACAAATCAAAACAATATCGTATATCAATAATTACGTCTCTCGTAAAAATGTGCAATTTTTTAGTCAAATTTCTCCTCTTTTTACAGTTGTATTTGCAAATAAATTTGTGTATTTATATCGCAAAGTTACAACATAAAATTCTAATATACAATAAAATATTATATTTAGTCTATAAATTAAAATTTTAAAAATTCGGTACCTAAAATATTTATTGAGAAAATATTTTTTAAAAATTAATAAAGTGTGATTGAAATTTTATATTATTATATATATATATATATATATATGATTGAAATATTATATTATTATATATCATATTATTCTTTTATTTTTTTAAATCTCAAATGTATATTATTCTTCCACTTTAAGATCCTTCTCCCAGAAAAACCATAATACATGCACAAATCTAGAGAGAGAGAAAAAAATAAAGAATTATTTGTACTTACACAAAAGTAGCAAACTGAATTAATCTAAACACCGAGGTACAATCAGGCAACTCGAAAAAGATAGGTATTTGTTTGAATTTTAGTTGCGTGCTTGACTTGGAAAACCACGAGAACATAATAGAAATTAGAAAGGTTAGAACTTAGGAATTAGGATGAGTAAGAAAAAGTTTAGAACTTAGGACAAAGCATTTAATATACAATATTAATATTATACCAAACAAAAATAGTAAAGAGCATATCTAAAAAAGAATCATGAAAAAAAGTAAATTCGTGAGTGGAGAGCAATGGTAACTTTTTCTTCCTATAAGCTCTTTCATTTGGTCAAACATCATCGGTACATATTCACAACTTCAGTATTTTTTTTTGTTTTATTTTTTCTAACAAGGCTTGAATTATAGAAGGGACAAATATTCTTCACAAATCCATAAAAATTAAATATAATATTATTCTTCGCACATCCACAAAAAATAAATATAATATATTTTTAAGGAAAAAAATCTATTTTTTCTAAATAAATAAATGTTAGAAGTTAGTATTAGGCAGAAGGAAAATTATTAATGTCAAAGATCGAATTCTGAACCTCTTTTATGAAACTCTTTGATGTCATATTATTATGCTACAACTTTAAAATAAAATAAAAAATTATGAAACTCTTTTAAAGCTGGTAGTGAAAAAAAATTCTTATAAAATAATAATACTTAAATTATCTACAATTTCACATTAATTACATTACAGTATGTTGTGATATTAAGAATTAATAGTATTAAATTATAACCAATTTGATTAGAATTAAACTAAGTTGGATCATTCAAGAAATGTCTTTATTTGTTCAGAGTTCAAATTTTAGAAAATTGGTGGCTTCACTCATTCCCCCTACTCTAAATGTTCTTCTTTCAACTGCCTTCTCTTATACCATGTGAACATTCCATTTTGTTACTAACCTTAGGTCTACCTTCTCTACTATTCGCTAAATCTGCATGCTATTGGTGTGAACTCTGAACTGAATGAATGTGACTTTATCTTATGTGACATGTATACTAATCACATGATAACTTAGTTTTTTATGAAAAAAATTTGATTATAGACTCTACTAGGAATCATTCTCACAAAAAATAACTAGACTTATGAAAATTGATCGTATGCAATTCCCATACTCTTGAACAAATACTTTAGAAAACAATATTAAAATTTACTTAAATAATAAGATCTTAAGAAATAATATTATAATATATCAAAATTGAGATCTATTTAAATATTTAAAAAGTATATATTATCACGTAAGATCGGCTTTAATGTAGAGGCCCTAAAATGAATTTTGATATGAAGTATAAAACGAATTTTTTAAATTTTAACACGATATCACTAAATTAATGTCATATAATATATATTTTTTTATTTGATTTAATATTGTTGAGACAATATTAAATTTAGAAAATATTTATATGTTTTAATTTTAAAAATATTAAAATATAAGACATTTTTATCAAATAATTTTTTTTAGGTCTTTTGATTAAGTACAATTTTTGTTTCTCATAGATGTCTAAAATAATTGCTTTAGTGACCTTACCATCGGACCGATCCTGTTATCATGATATACTTATAGTGATATTTGTATAGGTATTTCAAGAAATATGGTCCGATTAAAAAATTGCGTAGAATTCTTTATGTATACAAATTAAATTAATTTAAAATTTACGGTAAAATTATTTAAACTTATAATAAAAAAAAACAAATTAGAGGCCAAGGCTTGTTTGCCTATGGTATTTTCTTGACATCCATATATTTGCCCACCCTTATTTTTCTATATCTATTAGATGCATAATTTTTTCTCTATATTTTTTTTCTATCATATTACATTATATTTATCAGATCACCAAATCTCTGTAGGTGTTGTGTGGATATATGCGTGTTTATGAATGATTTTTCTTTTCTTGGACACAAACAAAACATACATAAAACAAGATAGTAGCATTAACACAAAACAGAGGAGAAAGAAAGGAAATAAACTAACCCGGGTCAGCATTAACAGCGCTTATTAGCTGAAGAGAAACTTTTTTGCCCCAAAACTCACGAATACCATCACGAAATGAAGCAATGTAATCATTGAAATCCAAGACATTCTTTTTCATCAGCACGACAGTCCCTTTAACTTGGTGACGGTTGCTTTTCTCTCCTTTGGAAAAACTGAGGCAGTTATGAGTCATTGTTAGTGAGAAGCAGCAGAGAAACAAATAACTGTAAGCAACGATTTTTGATAGAATGATGTTAAGTGTTAAATTCTTGTGAATTGTGATGTGGAAAAGCAACATATTGTGCTCTGCCTTTTATAGACTAAAAGAATGGTAAGCGGTAATATTTTAAAGGGCCCCTCTTACATTATAAAAAATATATTAATATAATATAATTTATGGGTCTGTAGTAAAACTGTTAAATATGATAAATTATAATATCTGTTAAAATTAATTAAATAATTTTTTTATTATATTGATGATTTAATTTTGATAATAAAAAAACATTAACTTTTTAATGTATTGATTAATATTATAAAACTTTTCAGCAACAAGTGTGACGGCGGAAGGTGGCTAATCGTACTTGGGAAGAGGTGTGCGTTGAAACAATGACATAATATTAATGATCATGAGGAAGAGAAAGGTTGTGCTTGCTTGGTGTAATATTAAAGAGAAAAGAGAGGAAGAGTGAGTGACATGAAGTTGTGTGAGTCTGTGTTTGTTATGTCTCTGGGAGAAAAGAGACAAGGTAAAATGGGTTGAATACTATACTCTGTGGGTCTCAATTCTCAAGGGTGTTGTTAAGGCTCACCAACCTTTCTCTGGAATTGGACAAGACAATGCAGACATAGAAAAGGCACCGCTCAAAATGAAATACAAATTTCTCTAAAATAAATGAATATTAATCATCGAAAGTATATATATATATATATATATATATATATATATATATATATTATTGGAAATATGTAGATTAAACGTGTTTTTTTAAGTATGCATAATTTATTTATTTTTACTTATTTTTTTTAAAGTATCAAGTTTTTAGTCCCTATCATAGTTTTATAGGAACTTTTTTAATTTATAGAATTTTTTCAAAATAAAGACTCAAGTAAATAAAAAAAATTATGGATTAAAAAGATGAGAATTTTTTATAGAGAATAAAAATAAAATTTTATGAAAACTAAAAATTTATTTAACTTTAAATTAAAATACTAAAAAAACAATAGTTTAGCATATATAAATATTTTGTAAAAAATATATATAAAAATAAATGGCAAGATTTGATTCGAATTCTGTGTAAAGCTTTTTATAATGTAAATTAAAATGTTTCATTAAAAATGTAGAAATCAAAGATTTGATTTGAAGTTTGTGTAAAAATTTAATATATATATATATATATAATAAATATGATAAATTATCATACCTATCTCAGATTTTTAATTTAGTATTTAATGAGTTAGTAGAATATGATAAATTTTATAAAAAAACAAAAGAATATGATATAGGTTACAAATCAACATGATAAAATAAAAAATAATAATTTTCCAATTCACCCTTATATATAAATTTTAAAAATAAAAATTTAACAATATACATTAAATAAAAAATGATATTAAAAATTATAAATTAATTTTTTATTTAAAACAATGTAAATATTAATAAAAACATGAAGAAGAAAAAAATGTATAATTGTATTACAAAGTATCAGTGTCATTTAATATAACTAAGAATCTATAAGCATGAAAAAATAGAATTAAAATGAAATTATTATTTAAAATCCAGAAGATGCTAAATTTATTTTGGTGGGGGTTCAAAATCGCAAAGCTTGCGTGGTATTTACCAAAAACATACCTGAAGTGTTTTTAATTTTATTATCCAATTTGGTTCATATATTAGTTATTTTAGTTATGAAAACTCAAGAGATACCGCTCACATATTTAATATTACTTGCAAATTAATGACAACAATTGTTTGACCAAAATGATTATTTACATGCAAATTAATGACAACAATTGTTTGAGAAGCTCCAAAATTTTCAAATCCTAGATATCCAGGAACACGATATTTCATGGTAACCAGTAATACTACTATAATGGTATTTAGCTTTGGCTTGAAATCAGTAAAACCATTTTGCTATTGGAAAATGTGAGGTAACACTATCACGAATTTACCATTCTCAATCTGAAGGTTCATGCAACCGACAGCACAAGACATACTTATAAAAAGCAGTAAAGTAATTCTAAATAATTCGAAAAAGACATGATGAAAACAGAATATCAAATATATTCATTTGAGATTTCACAAATAGATTCTGATTCGCCACACATCCTTATCTTTGAAGTCACAGAATAATCTTTCTCACTAAGCTTCTGAAGGGCTTAGATTCCACACTATCGTAGCATAATACTAGGGGTAGGATTTAGTGAAAGAAATACAACTCAACAACAGACATGATAATAAACTGAGAATGCATCATCATATGCGGTATTGATTCTGATCGGTACTGTTAAAAAATGCAGATGCTCAGAAGTTGTAAAGTATGAACTAAATCAAACATCTCTGTACTAATTTTACTAAACATGGACTAAGCAGCAGTTTTGAGTGCAGTTTAAAATATAATACATCGTCTTCTGTATAAATATACTTATAGACAATTAAAAATTACACAAATTTTGAACACAGCTCACCACATTAGTAGTTGAATTAAATATCAGAGCAAGAAGTGACTTATTCCCGTCTCAAGTCTCCAATAGAGAAGAGCTAACTTAATAGTAGATTTAAAGCAGACACTTGCCTGACCCAACATCTTGATTATTTATTATCCATTTTCCTGTCACCAAACCTCTTGATTATTCCAAACAAGGGTTGAGCTAAAATTAACCTTCCAAAGGTTAGGAATGACCTACTTGCCTACCCCACTGAAGGTCCGAGGAAAATTCAGCAAGAGCAGCTCGAGGATCACCATTTGAAACAGACCAGTAGTATTGAGCAGTTTCACTATCAACTTGCATGCTTCTCTTCAAGGAATCAAGCACCTTTTTGTTGCTTTCTTCTGAGGATATTCTGTTTGATACATAGTTACTCTTTACGTCCGGTACATCATCGGGATACAACACTGCAACTTCTCGTTTAGCATAAACATCCAGCTCAATAAAGCAGGTTCTTTTAATAAGAATATCAGGATTACTAATAGGAATTAGTAGCCTTTCCCTTGAGTATATGCCATGATCACTCATCATGTTGTTCAATCGTTTTATGTCCATCACCTGTCAAAACATAAAAAAATTATCATCCAAAGGTCAATATAGTTTATCAAATTCTTCATTTGCTATTAAACAGGAAAAACCAGTAACAAAACAAGGAAAAATAGTTTAGTGCTTACAGCAAACATGGTCAGAAAAATAATCGAATAGTTAGTTATGAGTTTAATGGAGATGTACTGTATTTTACACCAACATCCAATGAAAACTTACGATATTGGCACTTAAGCTCACTTTGTAAATGCAATTTAAAAATAACTGCAAAAATGTTGATTCTTAATGGATATCACTGCAAAACTAGTTTACAATGCATGTCCCCTTTTCTCATAGTTTATAACACCTTTAGAGGAAAATACAAATTTATATTAAAGCATTAGATGTTAACATTTCATTTGAGTGAATCACAATTTTAATCCTAAAACCTGAACTTGTAGTTATAGGGAAATTTGGTCCATGATTGAAATCATTTAAATTTTTAAAAATGATCCCTAAAAATTAAAATATTTGATCATACTAGTAAATAGGATGGATCAATTTAGTCTAAAATGGACTGTTGTGATTTGTGAGTTATAATTTTCAATTTCAATGATGAATTTGGAATTTCTTTCTCGTCAATTTCAAAAACACACACCCAAATTATATCATCAACAAATAGTGCATTTCAATTTCTGAAACTAAGTAAGAGAAACAGTAATAAGTTGATAGGAAACCCTAGCAGACAGACCTGAACGGAGTACTTCACGGCAAGGCTGGCAACGCTGTCGCCGCGCATAATTCGGTGCGAGATTGCGAATTTCGCAAGTGAGTTGTCTCTCCAGAAGTTTCCAGAGAGCGGGTTTCCAAGCACGTCCTTCAATTTCCATGGTGCTAAGAAAGCTCTGGTAACGATATCCCTTTGAGAGGCAACCGAGTTCCAGAGTCGGCACACGCAACTCGCACGGGCGAGATCCGGGATTGGAAGCTTCTCGAAGATGATTTGGAGGGTGTCGGCGGAGGATAGTGCCGAGAAATGAGAATTCATCGGTGAGATAACTGTTGAAGTAGGAGGAGGTGGAGGTAGGGTTTCGGTGGTGGATGAAAAATTGATGAGATGGCGGAGAATGTCGCCGTCGTCTTCATCGCAGCAACAACCCATTCGGTAGATGAACTACTTTCTTACCCCTGCAAACGATAAGTCATCCACAAATCTTATACGCGTCGATGTGGATATGGATATTTCCAAGAATTTTAGTCATTAGTAAAGTTCTCAATTAATTTCCTCATTAAACTTTACAAATAACACATGTTTTTAGAGGGTGATCTAATTCATATCCAATTATAAGATGCTCATGAAACTGATTTTACTGATCTACTTTTAAATTCAATAGGATTCAATTATAGGATAATAAAAAGGTTGTATCGTATTCACTTGGAATTGGAAATATAACGTAGTTCTTTAATGAATCACTCGAGCAATAAGTTTTTAAGTATTTGGATGATTGTTTTGGTAGTCAAATTGAAATGTAAAATAAGCAATAATAAAAAAACATTTAAAACACTATGAGAAAACTATTGGAATTGAATTTTATCTATTAACTCTTCAAGTATCCTATTGATTCAACATACAAATCATGTTCTATGCTTAATTTTATCACCAGTTCTTATCTATTTCATTAATCTCTTACATGAGAAGATTAACAATTCCCTAATCTAGTTACCGATCTCTCGCATAATTAAAGAGAATAACCGTAATGTGTTCATATGTAAATTGACAAACAGACTTAATTCTATTTCTAGCATTCAAGCTTGTTAGATGAGATAATCTAAGTCCGACTTAAACATGTAGTTCTCACTCACATATCAAATCTAAATTCATGCATTAGGTGATCAAGCTAAAACATGTATGAAGAATAAAATTAAATCATTGAAATCATCGCATAAAAACAGATATCTATATATAGAAATCAAATTAGATACATTTAAGTTAAAGAGTTACATCCAATCCCAACAAAAGAAAATTAGCAATACATAGCCATTGATGTTTTCAAGCTCTACAATAAGTGTCTTAACTCTACCATATATTTTCTTAAATTTCGTACACAAAAATAACAAACACTACTAGTTGGATTCCGGATACAATAATCCAAATTCAATACGTAAATTTAGTATTTACAAAGTATTCTCTAACAATCTTTTTTTTTTCCAGTTATTAAACCCCTTTTGTGGCAAAGTTCAATTTTAATAAGATTAATGAACATTTATCTCTTTCGGTCCAACAATAAATTGTTATTCTTAACAAGTAGTTTTGTTGGTTGGTTAATTTGGTCACATATTTTTGATGAAATGCATTGGAGAAGATCTCAGAAGAAATGACAGCTCTGTGATGTCTCAGGAACAATTACAGCTATTCGGTTGATTCCTAATTAAGCAACCAGTTCTTTTTCTCTGTCTTCTCTCTTGATTCCTCTTTTCAACTCAGTAACCACCCTTTTGGAAATCTGTCTGTGAGTCGATGGTCTCGCTTAAGTTAGACCAATCTGGCTTAAGCCAATAGGTTTCTTCAAGCTTAGGAAAGGTTCCGCTTAAGCCAGAAAATATATGGCTTAAGCCAACTGAGTTCTTCAAAATCTATGTCTCTACCTCATTTTCGCTTAAGCCAGCTAAGCTTTGGCTTAAGCCAAGTTCTTCAACTTTAACTTTTTGCGTTTTCTTTGCTCGGACCACTTTGATATTTCTCCTACAATTAAACACAAAGTAATTCATACTTATAATTAACATATTTACCATAATATTTATATAAAAACTAACTACTTACTAAAATAACCTATTGAGAGATAATTTAATATATATCTTAAATATTTCAAACGTATAAAATCATGAAAAATTAGATAAATTTGGCACTTATCAAATAGACATGGTTAATATTACAATTTCTCTTTTACCACATAGTAACTTTTTTAATCAAAATATTTATTTAATAAGATTATCTATTTATCATTAAATAAAAAATATAATTATTTAAATAGTGTTTGCTCTGTCACAACAAAATAAAACCTAAGAAATAAAAAGATAAAACGAATAATCTAATATGTTAATAACATGATAGAAAAAGAAATATAGAGATTAACTATAAAAATTTGAAATGTATATATATATATATATCGTTGTTTAAACATTTTCAAACCTTTGTAAAAACAACCTCCCTTCTCTTTTCTCTTAGACTTCTACATGATAACCAAATGGCTCCCTCTTCAACTATTCGCAATGCCAGTGATGTTTTCACAGGCTTCTAGGACCTTCTCTTCATAAATTTAATGAACTCTTAGTTGACTACATGTTGCACTCAGTGTAAACTTTGTATATAGTATATAGTATATACCTTTGTCATTGCTCTTTTAAACGAGGCTTTCAAGTTATAAAAAATGTCTTTGTTTCTATTGCATAATTAAGTAACAAGATAAATGGACCACAGTAAAGATTATAAATCATTTGGCAACATCGCATAAAGCTATAAGATAAAATGAGGGGATTATGAACAAGCTTTTGCACCTCTATTTTTTGTTGTTGTTGTTGAGCAGAACAAAGTATAATTGCACTGAATTTGTGAATTGACGTGAAAAAAGTGCTATGGACATAAGGAAAAAATTACCAACAACAAAAAATCCCACAAGAATACAATTATGGACATTGAGAAGCAATAGTGAGTGACAAAATAAAACCAAGGTTTTATATGTTCTTAAATTCTTCTAGTAGAGAATTGCATTGTTGATGCTGGGCGCTGTTTCAGTCCACTTACAAAAACATCACTTTTCTGTGCACTTTTCTTGCTTCTTAATGGTGAAACTAATCTGTTTGCTAGTCTTGAAGGAGAGAATGATCGACGGAATTTAGACGCAGCTGATCTCTTTGGAGAATTCTTGCTGAAACTTGGAAGTCTTGTAGGTGAAATAGACACATTTGTGCTTTTGATCTGGACTTGAAATTTTGAGTTTTTTGAAGGTGGAGATTTGATCAAAAACTTGTGTGGTGTTACTGTTGTTGTCGTTGTTGTTGTTCCTCTATTTCTTGAAATGATAGGTGACCTTGTTTTGCAAAACTGTTGCTGCTGTGACTGTGATGAAGAAGAATGAGTTGAAAGGAACAAAGGGTTGGGGAATAGTACTGTCTTTTTAGCCCATGGTCTATTCCTTGGAGATACCCTATTTGCCAATGACAAATACCTGTTGTTTTCTCTATCAAATTCTCTTACTTTTGGAGGAGAAACTTTAAAAGTGATTCTTGAACGAGCTTTTTGAAGTGAGGGGGGAGAACCATCATTCTGTAGTTTGGTTTGTTTCTCTTTATTCCTTCTAGCCTTGAGTTGTGTGTTTTCAAGGATTACTTTTTTTCTTGACCTTTGTGACATTGGAGTTTTTGGGTCCTCCTTGGAGGGAGTTTTCACACCAACTGCTGAAACAATTTCTCTTGCAAATTGACTAGCTTGTAAAATTTCTCCTAGAGTTTCTCCTACAAGCATTGCAGGCAAAGACATTCTCTTCCATTCACCTGTGTAGGGTTCACAAGTGAAATAGAAAGGTCTAATTATTAACTAAAAGAGTTACCAATTATTACTCATATTGTTTAAGAACCATGGTTTTAAATTGTAAAGGATTTTGAAGTCTATGTAGCCACATGGAAACTTCAAATGTGGTTGCATCGACATTTGTCCACATTTTTTCATTAATATCAAGTATCACAATTAAAATTATGGTTCTAAATTGCAGTCGCTATCATGGTTATATTGTGATGTTGTCTTTGCAGCTGCAATTGCAGTTGTGATATATTATAGCCACAATTGTGGTTGCTGACCGCATTTAGAACTATGATTAAACCATGCAAGCAAGATCGTGTTCAAGCGAAGAATTGTTTGGAAATAAAATTACTTTGGTTTAGCATTAGAACTGACCTGTGTTTGGTGGAGAGGGAAACTTCCCCATTGGAGATTTCCTTGTGCCCCCATTCTTGATCCTTCAGAATGGCAAGAAAACACAAAACCCATTTGAGTTTACACAACTTGCAACAATAACTAGTAAAAAGTAAACTTAAACAAAATTATAGTGATGAATGAAGCAAAGAAAAAAGTACCTGAGTGATTCTTGCTTGCACCTGAGACTAGTTCTGAGATAACCTCTGGTGCTTCGAGGACTGAGATTGACCCCTGAAACCACCTTGGCTCCACCAGTTACAGTGTATTGAAGTTCTTGTAGCCGAGCCACGCACTGATCCACCTTTTCAAAGAACAAAACTTTGAATTTTATTTGTAATTATTTATTGAAGAATGAAGATAACTAATCACTAATGTGATGTAATAAGTAGTAATTACCTTGTTGAGTGTTTCTTTAATGAGAAGAGGGTTGAGGGAAGCTAAAGTTTTCCTCTGCTTTGGTGGGGTTGTTCTCGCAACCATCTTCTGAATTTCCGAGGAAAACAAAACACACGATGTGGGTCGGTCTCTCCTACCTAAGATTGGATCTGAATTATCTCTCTCTCTCTCTCTCTAAGACAGACACGGACCCTTTCGGCTTTTGGTTTCAGAGTTCGACACCCAAATGTTGATGTCAAAAAAACATGAACTATGAGTAACGGTTTGTTTTTCAACGGTCGAGTGAATCAATGTCTAAACTACCCTCCGGAGACAAATGCAACGGCTATATCTCTATCCTTTTACTTGGGCCCCGAGTTGACTAATGAGCTGCGTTTCCATTAGTAATATAAGACTTTCTAATTAGAATATTATTACTCGTATAAAACATATTTTTAATTGACAAAGTGGTTTTTGGAAATGATAAAAAGAAAAGGCAAAGTTAAGAAGAAAAAAAAACAGAAACGATTACTCACTATTAATGGAAAAATAATTAAAATGTTGTCTTGTTACGAAGTTTTAGACGAGATTATTCATTTATCTAAGAATATAAAGAATGCTAAAATTATAACTACACATTTTGACTTGACGGTGATTGATAAAATTTGAGTGACAATTTAAATTTGTTAAAATTTTGAAATATATATTGTCAAAATTATGACGGCACACCTTAATTAGATCAAAGTTGTTGTTTATAATTGAGAAATTATGCGGTCATACAGTCAATATATTAAACACTCTTTGATTAGAATTCAATAGTCCAATAAATAAATAAAAAATAGTGCTCCCTTTGTACCACAACAAGTGATCAATTTCAAACAATAATTGAATATCATCGTTAACTATTGTAAAGTGGAATGGTATTTTGGGACAATTTTTATTTTGCAAATTAGTTATTTATTGTGGAATAGAAAAAGTGTACACTATAGATCAACATTAAATAACCAAGATCGCCCTTGCAATTTGAATGCTTAGAATCCATTTCCATAATTGATCAGAGGCTACATATATCTCCATTAATTCAGTTTTTGTGTTTTGCAAGACAATTAGCATTAACTTTGTTTTACTAAATAGTTAGCATTAGCTTAGCTAGATTTCATTGCAAGGTACGCATTTAATAGCATAATAGATACTTCTGATGTCTCAGAAGTCTCTATTATTGCCATCATATTGTACTCTTACAACATTTGAATGTCAACTTGTAATTGCCAACTTGTACACGTGAAATTGAGCCTGCATAAGGGACATAACGTGTGAAACAGCGCAATCACATAGGGGGACATTGTACTTTACAGATTGTATTTTATGAAAATTTGGCGATTGTTATTTTTTTATTAAAAAGAAAAAGACCACTAATGCAATGAGATAAATGCAATTCAGAAGTTGAAATAGCGAAATAATAAGATGTGATAGATTCAGAAGTTGAAATAACAAAATAATAAGATGTGACAGATTCAGAAATGGAACCAACAATCAACAAGAGATCAAACTTCATAATTGAACCAACAATCAACAAGAGATCAATCTAGATGAGAAAACATATTTAATTCCAAAGTATTGTTCCAAAGTATTTAATTCCTCATCCATAAACTCGTCCTTCATGTGTTCTTGTCCGAATGAAGAAATAATTGTAGGAGTTAAATCTGAATACAATTAAAAAAAAAAGCAAGAACAGCAAAGAAAGTCCACTGAAAAAAGAATTTTTATTTTTCTATTTTTTTTTTGAGTCCTCTTCTTCCGTCCCTTTTTTAGTCCAATGAACCCCCCCTTTTTTTATTTAGAAAGTGTTGAAAACAACTAGATATTTTGCAATTCACATAAGAACTAGTATCTACTTCTAATAAGTATAAGTCTATATTCTGTAATATATAGAATATTCTTCTTATTATATAAATATTCTTACTAATAATTAATATTAATTATTAGTAAGAAATGGATATATTTTTATTAAATTTAAATATTAATAAAAATTTGGAATATATAGAATTTTAACTATTCTAAAAAAAAACTAATAAAAAAATTGAAAAACTAGAAATCGTAGAAATAAAATAAGTCTATCCATAAGAGGAGATGCGATCATATGAAAAATATAACCGATTCTTTCCTTTGCTTGAGTTACTGGCCATCGGCGGGCAGTTTCGGGTTTGATACCGATATTTTAGCAACAAATCTAATAAATCTAAGTGTAGTGCTAGGTGTATTGATTTTTTTTGGAAAGGGAGTGTGTGCGAGTTGTTTATTTCAAAGAATAGATTGGATCCAACCAACTGCACTTTTTTCGTTATAAGTAGGAAAATGTGCATGATCCGGCGAATTACTTCTTACTAAATTAAGAAAAAAATAGTTAAGAACCACAGCATTTCGCGATTCATTGGTAAATCAACTTTGATTCTCTATAAACCAATAATTTTGGAACATTACCATGGTTAAAGCTAACCAGTTTGAAGTTTAGACGCAGTGTAGTATTCTTTCGACCACTATGTTAAGTTAATATGGAAATTGGTATTTTTTCGATATAGAACACTCATGTCGATAAAATGACTTGAATTCTCTTTACGATGAGAAATTGTAAAAACTGGTGTTTAACACCTCCTTTTATAGAATGCGCAATTGATGACCTACGTATAAATTAATCAGAATTCTTTGGACTTGCAGAAAAAAAACAACTTTGCTGACAATTATTTTTTTGGTCAGAAGAGTCCTCCAAATATTTTGGTCTTGGATTGGTAATTCTTTTCACGATTTTTAGAAATAGAGAAAAAAGGACAGGCTCATTCGATAATAAAAATAGGGAAATTTCCTATAAGGAATTGAGTGTGAGAGCCAAATGAATTGAAAGATTCATGTTTGGTTCGGGAAGAGATCATAGACATTTTGAAATGAATGGAAAGAGAATCTACTTTCATTAACTGATTTATTAGATAATCGAAAACAAAGAATTTTGAGAACTATTCGAAATTCAGAAGAACTGCGGGAAGGAGCCGTTGAACAGCTGGAAAAAGCCCGGGCCCGCTTAAGGAAAGTAGAAATGGAAGCAGATCGCTTTCGATTAAATGGTTATTCCGAGATAGAACGAGAAAAATTGAATTTAATTAATTCAATTTATACAACTTTGGAACTCACAATTCCAACTTCAACAAAATATAGACTAAACAAGTATGGGAACAATACTTGGAGTACCTCCAACTTAATTGGCGATATTATCAACTTAAATTCCAAACTTCATAATCAAGTATCTATAGACTTAATTGAATGTGAATTGAACAAAATATATGTACGCATTGAGAAAACAAGGTCTATTGCAATTTAGATGGCAAGAGTAATAATGACTTTCGGCTGTTTTTTATTTCCCTCAGCTTGAGAGGACTCCAGACAAAAGATCTCCGTTGCAGCGCAACAGCAGTCGGGTGTCTACCCATCCGTGAACCACCTGCCTGTGCATGTACTGGACTGCCCATAAACTTGCTGCTGCTCCTGACAGAACTTGGAGTTGTTTCAACTGAAGTTGTTCTCCTCTCTGGCAATGGAGCAAACAAATTTGAATACCGACCCCTTCTTTGGTTCCTCATCACTGAAGTACGGAGTGGAGTTGTCATTTCAGATGTTGGATCAGGACGCAATGTAGCAATGGAGACTCTCCTCCTTGGCTGAAGAAGCTGCGCAGTTGATTGTACTTGTACAGGTGGTCTCATGGCAATGGATACCCTACTTCTTGGTCTTGCAAAGTCTTCTATGTTTGTTGTCATTGAACTCCTTCTAGCAGAATTTTCCTTACCATTCATTTGATGTGTGTATCTCTTTGATGTTATAGGAGATTGGGGAGGCAAGTTATTGGTTATCCTTCTAAGGGGCATTCTCAGTTTCGAAGGATTCAGTGGTGGCTTCTTATCTGCCATGGTTTTATGAGCTGCTGTGTGTTTAAATGTTGGAGGTTGAGCTGAAACAGCAGCAAGAGACCTACTTTCTTGCTTTAGTCTAGTTTTTCTTTCTTCTGTTATTTGGTTCTCAAGGTCCCGTACCTGTCAAAATTATTTCAGAATCGATGAGTTAGATGTATATGAATATATGGGCAAAAGAAGCAAAAGGAAACATTTAACATTTGCATACCTTTTCCTGAAGGCTTTTACAATGATACTCTTTCGCAGATAGTCTGAGTTGCAAGGTTTGCAGGCTATCCTGCAATTTCTTTGTTTCCTTCTCTTCTTGTTTGACCTTTTCTGCCTTTTATCAATGACAGAAAATTTGTGAGTTTCAGGAATTAAAAAAAAAAACTTGGTTATTCTTATTGAAAGCACAATTATATTTTAGATTACCATTTGCTTGTACTTAAACAGCTCACTGAGGTCTACTTGTTTGCGAGCTGGGCCACTCTCGATTCCACGGACACGGGAGGCAAAATTCAATGAACAAAGTGTCTCTCCTAAGTCCGCTGAGCTTGGACTTACCTGGACAAACATTAATGTTTTGCAATCTCCACCTGCATATCAATCATAGGTCAAATATTATTATTAGCTATTAAGCACAAGGTGTAGCCGTGTATTTCAAATCACAAAGGGACAATACAAAGAATCATAAATTTTACAATGCTGAAATTAAAACTCACCTAAAGAGCTCTGCAGTATATGAGTGAGCTTTGAGTTCCTGTCACAAACAAAAGATTCAACTTTTAATGAGATAAAGAATCATTCTGCAAGAATGTGTTCGACGGATGAAAAGAAAATTACCTGTAAGGGATGTGGGATGCTTTGGATGCAAGGGCAGAAATAACATCACCAAGTGCCGAAAGAGACTTGTTTATGAATTGAGATTCCTTCAGTCTTTCTCCCTCAGCTTCAGTTTTTCCCACACGCTCACTACCTGCTAAGTCTACTAGCCAAAGGTGACTCCTTGTTTTCTGGCCATTGATTAAACTCTCCCCGATCACAGTTACTCGCAACAAGCTGCATGGAAACCATCACTTCGTCATTATCAATAATAAAATATGCAATAACTTCTTCCGAGACAATGGTTTCATTGAGATAAAGAATTACATACTCAAGGAGAATACCTATTTATTAATATGGTTAAAATATTTAGTAATTAAGCCTACTTGAAATTGAAAATGTGAAATATAAAAGTAAAGCAGGGCTGGCTGGCCGTAAGAATCAAGACATACCAATGAGAACGGCTGCTAAGCTCATTAGCAGATGTGGATCCAACAGATCTGACTCTGTTTCCAGTCTTGAGCAATTCCCACACATCTTCTGTTCCATGAACACACGCTTCAACAAGTCCTGGGACTTCTTGTGTTCCTTCTGCAGCTTGCTTTATCTCCAATCTTAAGATTGAAATTTGTTTTCCTCATCAGTGATATCTCTCAAGAAACAATACATCAAAATTTCATGCATGTAGGGTAGATACTACTTACTAGACACGGGGAAAAAACTCAAGACTACATGAATTAGTTTGACAGCTTTAGGCAAATTCAGTTCAAATGCAGAACCGGTTGAAAAACCATGCAAGTCATTCAAGATACTTAATATTTAGAACCATGAAATGAAACTATAATAATGTCCTTTTTCTTTCAGACTCATTATCCAGACAAGCAATATCTAATAGGATTGTCGGATCTTGTTTTAATTAAGATCATATGAAGTGGTTGTCTAAAAACTATACAATGCTAATTAGAGTAAGAAGAATTAAAACTCACTTCTTAGTAGGTTGGGCAGAATTTTCCACTAGAAGATCTCTTATCTTCTCATTATAAACCTCCAACATGCTAACATGCAACTCATACTTCATTACGCCCTTTCTCTCTTCAGATATCCTAAATAATTCTTCCAGTGTTCTATAGTTAACTCCTCTCTCTTCCGGTGTTCCCTCCATTGTAAATGTTTTACCGGTTCCAGTTTGCCCGTAGGCAAATATGCAGACATTAAAACCATCCAATACTGAAGTAGCAATAGGTTTAGTTTGAGAAAAAACAGCCTCTGCATCATTATAAAACAATACACATGTTTAATCAGCTTCCAGAATGAAAAATATAAATAAAGTATTCACTGCAGATCAAAAGTTGTAACCTGTATTATACCTTGGTTATCTCCAGGCCTAAATACATGATCAAATTTAAACTGCTTCTTGGAAGAATCTGAGCAAATGACTTGAAGCTCATTTTCAGAAGATGATTCAAAATTGACAACAGATGCAAACCCATTTGCAGTTTCACTTTCACTTAAAGGCCTGCATCGGCAGAAAACTCTAATATTACCCTTGAGTTCAATAACTTCATTGTAAAGCCGTCTGCGCTCAGAGGATTCCTGAAGGTACTTTTTTTTCAAGAGTTCGTATTCAGAACCTAGCAACAGTAACATATAATAGGCAATTAAAAACCCCAAAAACCAATTAACTAATACTATAATCAAAACTAGCTACTAATTAAAAATTAATTAAAAATAAAAGAGAAGGGGAAAGCACATTCAAATTCAATTGACAATTTAATTTAGGTTTTCTATGAGAACCATACCTAGAAGCTGAATAGAGTTCAAAACATCAAGGCTAGGAAAAGAATCAGTTGTGAGTTTGACATGATCAGATAAGGCTACGTGTTGCTTCTTCAAATCCTAATGCAAGAAAGAGTCACAAAATAAACTGAAATCGTGAGAAACTTAAAACATAACCAAGAAATACATGATAAAATAGCGTTTTATTTTACATTAAAGATATAGACTTATTTACCTGAATTTTGGTACTGAGATCAAGGATTTTCTTCAAAATTGGAAGGGTGTGACCCGGATCTGGAGAATTCTCACGGATTCCTCCACTGGATATGCTGTTTTCATCCATGGAATCGGCGTTTTCATTTATTTTCTTTGATTCCTTATTATCATCTGATTACAAGATAATAAACATCGATAAATCGGGTCGAACAATAATTGATTATTTTATTCAGATCAAGTATAATAATTGAACTGAAAAGATAGGGTAGGAGAGGGAAGTTACCTGAGGGGCGAGCGTTTGGGGATTGCTTGAGTTCGCAATCGAGAACGAAACGGTGAAACTTTTCAGCGAGGATTTGAATTTGAGTGCTTTGATCTGCAGGAAACGGTGATTTGTATCAACAACAAAAAATAAGGCAATTCACAAATGAAACGTGCGAGAGAGAGAAGAGAGAGAGAGTAAATACCGTTCATTTCCATTGGCTTCTGAAATGTGAAATCTGAAAGAAGAAGAAGAAAGATGAAAAACGAAGAACTCTGTGTATTTTGTTTTTGCCGTTGAAAAAGTGAAGTGAATGCTCTCTTCTTGAATTTTGATTATTATTACAAGTTTGAAATGAAACTGTAACGGCTATATTCAATTCAACGGGAGTGTCCACCATGCCGATTTCCAAATTATATATTGGACCTTGGGCCTTCATCGTGTTATTGGGCTCGGTTGACTATAGCTCATTTAGCTTTTTACATAATAAGTTTTTTTTTTAAAGAATATAAATAATTTTTGTACTATTCAGTTATGATTATGGAGATTGTTTTAATAAGACAACAAAATTTGGTGGCATTCAATTAAAAATTTATAAAACGTCTTTTGGTGTTTAGTAATATAGAGATTTTTAAAAGATTTTTGTGAAGTGGATTTTGTGATATTTTTAATTAAAGTACGTTGGTCCAAAAAAAAAACATAAAATTATGATAGACATTTAAAAAAAAACTTAATTGTACTTTTTGTCCTCTATTGTAACACACACAAAAAAGGAAGTTTTACCTCATACCTCCTTTTTATGCCTATACCTCCACAAAGGACAGTGAAAAGATGTTTTTGCACTCATATAAAGTATAAAATTTAAAAATTTTACCATTTCACATTTTAAGTTTTCCGGAAAAAAGTAAGAATTTTGGAAAAATTTCCGGAAAACTTCAATTTCAAGTTTTCCGATAGTGCAATTTTTTCCGGAAAACTTTTTTCAAGTTTTCCAGTAATTACCGGGAATTTTTGTTTTTCCAGCTCCGAAAATCTTTGGGGGTAAAAAAAAAAAACTTTAAATTTACATAGTAAAAAGTAGACAGGGTATTATTGATATTTTTAAAAATGTGTGAGGGTATAAGTTTAAAAGGGGGGTATGGGATAAAACTTTCCACGAAAAATTCTCCTATTTTAAAATCTAATTATTTGATCCTCAGTTATCACAATAGTTGCAACTTTTTCCAACCCATAGTGTTTTGGTCTGGTCTTTGCAAAATTTGTCCTTATAATTTCTTTTTAGCCCTTATTTTGCATAAATAATATCAAATATTATACATATTACCTGAATCAATTTCAATATACAGATAAATTTTGGTGAGACTAAAAGAATTAAACAAAACAACAAGAACAAAGTACAAAGTTATATATTTGAAGAGACAAAACAAACAAATAATATTTTTACAAGGATTAGAATAAAAAAATGATAAATTTGCATATACTAAAATCATATTTACACATATATAATACTATGTAACATATGTGAATGGTTTACACTCAGGCTAGCTAATGTAGTGCATGGGGCTAGCTAAATCATCTTGCAAATTCTTATACGTCATATGTTTACAATTCATTTGTATGTTTTTTTTACCGAACAACTTATTTGTATTGTTTAATTTATTTTTACCCTCATAATTAAATTACTGAGTTGATTAATTTGTTTTCACCCTCATATTAATTTTTGTTATTCGTACGGTTAGTTTGAGAATTTAGTCAGTGAGTTACTTGTAAATACTCTTTAAATTTTCAAATTTACTTTGTTCCTAATAGGCGTGGAAAATTTGGTTGAATCTGCTAAACCAATTTATTTATCTCATTATATCATGCGAGACAAATTAAGATTTTAAACTATATCACTTAAGTTAGTCTGCTCCACTTAATTCATAAAGATATAAGAAGTTAACGAAATAAAGAGAATTGACGGATTATATTGGTAACAAATATTTTCTTTTTAATTCATTTTTTTTTTTGGATTGTGTTATTTCCCTTAAACCCTTAACAGATTTACCGGCTACAATCCAATATACTTAGAATTTTACTTTTCTAAATAATAATTATTGGATTATAGTATATTAAGTTTAATGTTTTTGTATTTTATTTTAATAGATGAACGAATATAATAATCCATGGTGTTTGGGTAAGGAAGAAGTGAATAGAAGATGGGTTGTTGGAGCATAAGCAGCTGCTGCAACATAAAGTTTCAGTCTACAAATACAAATGATATACTCCTTCCCCCAACCTCACCCACTCGCTTTTCCATATCATTCTCTCATCCTCTACTCTCCTCCCACAATCACAATCACAACCATAATGGAATTGGAATTTCCCTTCGCTCACCAACCAAACTTCGCGCCAAGTTTGAGAAATTCCAAGGCCAACCTTCACAAGACCCTCAACCTTCATCATCCTCACTAGAAACTATTACTACAGACGATACTTCCGTTAAAAATAATAACGACGAAGGCGACAGGTGTTGCCACTTTTACGATTTTGACCTTTGTAGTGTATATACTATTAATTAACTCTTCTTTTTCCAATTTAGTATCTATTGATATAATTTTAGTACTCTAATCTTCATGATTATATGTAGTAGCAAAAATTTGTGAACTTTTTTGCTTTGTGTTTCAGTTGCTTACCTCCAGACTTGGAGGGTGCTGTGATACAATCAAGTCAGGCCGCAGCATCATTTGTATCTTCAGGAGGATTGAGAGCCACTGTATGTTCCAAAACTTTCAATCAAAATTTTATCTTTCATTTTTTAACACAAAAGGGTAAAACTGAAACCATGACCTTTTGTGATACAATTGCAAGTTCTGTACTACTAGTTGCTATCGGGTTGGATAGATACTTGTTCTAAATGTTTTCTTTTAGAAGAGTAGTTTCATAGGAAAAAGGCCCCTTCTGGCTCACGATGAGGGCTTCTCAGTAGAATTAAGTTTTATGGTTCTTCACCTACGAAAAAGTCCTTGTAAGTCTAAATGTTTATAGAAAAAGTTAAATGAAAGAGCTTATGGAAAAATTGAGATATAAAACTAGTTTCAACTTATATAAGAGGCTATTGTTTAGAAAACTCCTAGTTATTGCAAGATTCTTTTGATATTTCTTTCCCATTAAGTGGTTTTAGATAAGTTTTTTCTAAACTGGCTCCAAGTATATATACATGTTTCTATCCGGATATTTTGGGTGAATTCAGATGTTTCGACTTATTTCCATTGCGTTGAAGAATGAAGGTATTATTTATTAATGCATTTATTCTAAAGAGCCCAGCTATCTAATTTTGTTAAGATTAACGACTTTCTAAATTTGTTAGCGTTCAAGGTGACCAAAAGGTAGACACTGTTATTTTTGTTATATTTCTTGAATCGAGGTTAAAGTTTGATTGTTTTCACCTATGCAATTGAAATGTTTAAGCAAATGCAGTTTACTGTTAGAAAATATTGCTTTGTAAAATGCCATTTCATAGGTGGCTTGGTTTGTCAGTCAAAGTTAATTATTGTTTTACTTTCAGTTGCTTAGTGCCCCTTGCTGCCTGCACTAAATTTTTTAACCATCTTACAGGTTGAACTTTTAATTCCTCAACTGCAATTTTTAGATGATGAAGGCGCACAGTTGGAGCTCTGGGAATTGTCAAGACTTTTTTTGGATACACTTATTGAAGAAACAGAATGCCAGGTTAGTGGGATGTGTTCTGAATGCTGTAAACTTAAAGCACATGAAAGATATGAAGGATTTTCTGAATTCAAAATATGTGTGAATTCCTTATGTTAGACCTACTAATGTATTTTTCCATGATGCTATTGCATGAGTTGCTATGTGACTTGCTATCTTAATTGTTTTGTTGTTGGTGATGAAGAAGTCAAAAACAAACTTGAAAATATTCGATGAAAATGCTAGCATCCTCCAAAATTCATCCAACTTAAGTATCCACAAAAGATATGCTTGAGCTATAATTACAAACTTTTCTATGCATGACACAATTATCCAGAGTCGATGCTCATATTATAAATATTGAATTCTTCGATGATAATGTGCTTCATAATGAGTAAGAATGTTCAACATGGTTCAATGATGTGTACATTAATAAATATATTTTGTAACTTATAAACTCAGTTGCTAAGTTTCATGAGTTTGATTGTTAGAAAGTTAAAGCCATATTTCCAGATGCTGGTGCAGCAGCTCTTCTAAAATATCGGTGGAAAGATGCTTTGTTTAGTTTTGCAAGGTGACTGCCACCAATTTGATTAATGCTTTATTTTTTCTTCTGTTGTTTACTCTGACAAAATAGCTGTGGACTATACTTCTAATCATTAATTCTTACTTTTCCATTGCACTTGAGAGTTTGATGGCCATGCTGATGCACTTCAGCCATAATATTTCAATTTGCATTGTTTTATTGTCATGCTATATAGTTTTATCACGTACAGTTATTTTTTCTGTTTTTCTAGCTTAAGTGATCGAAAGCCTGTAGACAGTGGTGATGAGATGGTGGTTATGATTGTTCCTGATTATCAGATGTTAGAATATGTAGAGAAAATTGCATCTACTCTCTCTGATGATCCAGTAAATCTCTGAACTCTCCTGTTCTACCTTTAACCCTATCATTATATGTTAGAGATTCTTGTGATATCTGAAATTTAAACATCCATGTACTGTACAATGTGATAAAAAAAATAGCAAAAGACAAGGGTTTCAGAACTAATGATTCTTCTCATATTTATCATTCTAGAGAGCCGCGGTAGACTGCAAGACAGTCACTTTGCATCATGTTTAGAAATTTCCATGTATTTTTGTGTTTTATTATTTTTAATTTTCATGCAAACTGTTCATACATTGGCAGCCAAGGCCCCTAATCATGTGGAATCCACGCCTGGTTAGCGAGGATGTCGGGGTTGGATTTAATGTAAGGCAGTTAAGGCGATTCTTTTTAAGGTATGATTTCTAAGCTATTTCATTAAAAAAAAGGCTTAGATATGTTTTGTTTCAAGTTGCAAAAGCACGTTTGGGTAAGTTTATAGTTCTTCATCTATAAACCTAGTATACATACGCGATATCATTTACTTCTTAAATTTCAGCTGACTGTAAGAAATATTATCTTTATCAACTGAATTTGAATACTTGTTTTTGTTATTTTATCTCTTTGCAGACAATCTTACATTTGTTTTCTACCTTAAGTTAAAAAAACAGTAGCTAGCATTAGATAAAATCTGAGGTTCACTTGAAGTTGGTAACTTACTGTCTGATGAATAAGAGTTCTTTTTCTTGTGCTTTCTCAAGTCATTCTATTTTGAAGAATTGGTTTATTCTGATTAATCTAGACTACTAAATTATGATCATTTGTTGTACAGCACTTTTACATCTGTCTATTATATGCGACCTATGCCATTTGGTGCAGTCTTTCGGTCTTATCCCGGGTACGGTCTTTTATTCTCTTCAACAAGGATTATTATATATTAATAACTACAATTCTTGCTCCTAATTTTCAAATTGTGTGCATACATGGTTAACTCTATGCACAGTCCAACTGTAGACCACCCAAAAACCTGCCATAAGAAAAATCACTTTTGGGTTTAAAAGCGGATTAAAATTGGTGAAATTTCACATTGTTCACTGCGTGTAAATGATTTTGGCTGATAATTTCCTGCACCAAATATAAATTGTGAAGCTCAATCCATTTACTATTTCTTGTCTACTTCATGATTTTCAGATTGTGGAAAGTGTTCAGTGATGACAAGGATAGGCCTAATAGGTATTTGCTTGCAAAGGAATATGCCAACCGCCCTGATGCTGAAGATCTTGAGGTTAGTAGCTTCAATTTTTACCTTACCAGATGTTACTAATAAAACCATTTTCTATGTATATATGGTTATAGTTGGGTAGCCATTATTCCTGTTGGTGAATTTTCTTTTCTAAAATAATTACATGGAAACATCAACAACAAGTTTGTTAGTGAATGTAACCCATAATGAATAGAACTGGAACCCAACCCAAGAGAAGAAAAGAAAAGAAAGAGGTTCATTGCATTCATATACTACCTATATGGCGCAGGTTTTATTTGACAACAATGATGAACAAAAGTCAGAGGAAGGGCAGAGTCTGCTTGACAAAGCAGCAGGCGTCTTCTCTTCGATTAACCGGTTCATGAAGTCTATGTGATGATTCTTAATTGATGATGCTCTTTCACACTTGTTTACATTCGTGATTCATGTAAATTTGTGTTTCTTTGAAATTAATTTCAGAAAACTACAGCTTGTATCATATGCTATAATGCATGTATTCATATTGTGATATGTTCCACTATATAGAAGGACACGAGTAAGAAAGTGACTTCCTCTTAGCATAGGAGCTAGGAAGTGATCAAACCATATTTAGAAAAGGAAAGGAACGTTCTTTGGTTTGGGAATCTCACTTTGCCTTTTTATTCCACCAACTTAAAAACAAAACAATGGCAACATTAGACTAACATGGTCTTATTTATCTGTGACATAGTGGGAAATACGAACTCTTTTATGATGCCCGGAGATGTTGCCTTGGAAGGCATATGGAAACTTAAAAACAAAACAAAACACAGAAGCCTTCAATATAATAAAGGTTGTTTGCCACATCCCTAAAGAGTCTCGTGGATGGTTTGCCCATGGTAATTCCAGCCATCGAGAGTTACTCGAGGAGTGACACCTGGAGGAACCTCAAACGATATATTAATAGTAATGGCCTCTCCTGGCACCAGCGAAAAATAGTTATCCGAGTAATGAACTGGGAGAATTCTTGTGTCTTCTCCCTCTTGGCTATTTGAAGCATGAACAGAAAAATGTAGAAAGAAAGCAACACCTATATCATGTCCATTAATTTCAGAAACCTTCAAACCATCATTTTTTCCAGCAAAGTGTCTGTGTATCCTCTTAAACCAACCGATTTCTTGTTCTTTTCCAGCTCCATTCTGTACAGTTTCCAGTGAGTCTGTAACAAAGCAACTATCCCTTAGGGTAGCTGTCAAACCTTGCTCAAATATTAAACTTTTAGGGTCTGGTATTTTAGATGTGTTGTGCACATGCATTTGGAGTTTGTATGTGGATCCTTCGATGAAAACCTCGGATGTCATCTTGAGAGGTATTTTCTTCTTCCTATATGGCTCCAATAAGTTGTAATCTCCACCAGGAAGATGCAACCAATAAAAGTTTCTAGATATAATTCTATTGTCTGACATATTGTACAGTTTGAGAAGAAGAAAGTAGACCGGCTTAGGATTTTTTGACTTCGGATACTTCATCTCAACAATAGGTGTTACTTTTTTCCCCGAGAAAGAGAGATTTTCATGTGTTTTGTAATATGGGCATGTTCCTTCAAGATCCCATACTGAAACTTCAATAGCTACGTTGGACAATTTTTCAGATGTAGTATTAATAACCTGTTTTAAGAAAAAATATAGAATGTTATACAAAGCCTTCAAGAAACTATGCATAACTGAACCATAAAAAAAGTTGCACAGAAAACTGTGATTATTTCAATTTTCACCACTTCAGTATGCTTGTAATACTTTTGTCTCATACTTATAGCTTCCTGTCTCAGTTTTTACTTTATGAATAGTCTAATGGATTTTGTAGTATACAATGATGTTTTATAATTTCATCCCAACTCATAAAAATAGAAGTTTAATTCAGACACCAACCTCTATAAAATATGTAGCCAGATTAAGCTGTACATGAATTGGCTCGGCAGCACATCGACAGGCATAGAAACCTGCTGTTTGATCGTGTAGATGATCATAAAATTGACCTCTCAGACCAGTCCAAGGATTTTGTGTTTTCCAAATCAATACACCTGTATATTTGCTCCACATGCGAGAATTCCACCCTTCCAAAAGGGCTCTATATTGTACGAAGTTAGCAAGTTGAGCCTGACAAGATAACAGTATAAAAAAACATGCAAATTGTTAGAATATTATAAAATATCTTATAATTTTTTTATATTACATTAGAGTATCTTAGATTATCGTAGGGTTAGTTTTATGTTACTTATTATTGTTATGATTTGTTTTCGTCTGAATCTAGGTATCCTTATAAATAGAGATTAGCATTTAGTCTTTTATAACATGTTAGTATTTAAACTTATTTTATTTTCACCATAATAATTTTTCTTATTATTTTCTCTGTTCTTTTTATCTAAAATACCATAACATCAACACAAATCAACATCAGAACATCAAATTTAGGAAGACTAAAATGCATCATAAGTGACATGACATCCTGAATAAACTTTTCAGTTACCTTCAAACAAAAGTCGTCAAGATCTTTTACAGCACCATAAAGCTGAAGCTGATCATGAACCTTGGTTGGCTTTGAATATGGAATGTATTTATGGTATTTCCATATGGGATTTGGAACTTCTTCCACATAACCATGGGAAAGTTTCTTAAACAGAGGTATCTGCCATCCTTCTGAAGGCATTGTTGCTCTTATGGTAGCAGCAACTGGCATTCCTACAGAACCAACTTCTGGGTTGAATCCATATTTGCAAAAACTATCCTTGAAGAAATCTTCAGGATTTTGAATTTCATAAGGTCCGTCAGTGAAGTTTCCTTTCCCATCTGCAAATCCATTCCATAACGATCCTTCTATATAAATCCGTGTGCCGTCGAGATACTGGCTAGGATCCCCCAACTTCGGCGATAAGCCACCTACAGGTTTTTCTTTTTCGCCTACATGTTCAAAATAAGGATGAAGTTTCAGATCGTTTTTCAAAGCTTCGTTTATATCATCAGGTGGAATTTGTTCATTTCCACCCACCCAGAGGGCAAGACTTGGATGATTTCTAAGAAGCTTGACTGTGTCTCTTGCACAATACAAGAAAAGGTCATGGTCTAGTGGACCTTGTGGATTTGATACCGGGACACCGCGTCCATCAACATCACCTGTAATCCAGAACTCTTGCCACACCTATAAGGAACACAAACTCCACAATGAAACACAAACTAATAAATCCATACACAAATACTCAAAAAGGAAAGGAACACAATTGAATTTCATAAGCATAATGCAGTAAACACACAAACAAACTAGAACATGGAAAAAAATATTAAGACATATAAGCAAGAATCAGGGTGTAATACCAGAAGACCATAATAGTCACAATAATGATAAAACTCTGGCCTTTCAGCCAGTCCACCGCCCCAGCAACGGATCATGTTAAAATTCATATCTGCGTGAAACTTGATATCTGTCTTATATCTCTCCTTTGAAAGTCGAAGTAGACCATCAGACAATATCCAGTTACCGCCTCGTATAAAAATTGGTTCGCCGTTAACTTTGAACAACCTATTAAACAAAATACATGCAGGAAAACAGTTCAAAGATTGAATTAATTGTAGCAAGGAAAAAGTCAAATATTGCAACATCGTAGAAATATTAAAAACCATCATACCTTCCACCAGTGGCATCATCAATACGGCTCTCAATTTTGCGGAGTCCAAAGAGATGGCTCCATGAATCAGACTCACCAAATCCTTTAACATCAATGTTAATAACAACATTGTACAAAGATTGCTTTCCCATTCCATTGGGCCACCATAAATTGGGCTTGTACAAAAAGAGCTGCCAATTCATACAATTTGAAAATAAGTGCCAAGAAATACTATTTTTTACTTGGTACAAAATTTATTGATAAAAAGATCTTGAACTAATAATCAAGTTCTCATGTTTTAAAAGTCATTCATTTAGACAGTGGATCAAGGTCTTTAACAGAATAAATGTAGCCACTGACCTCAGGAAATGTATACTGCACCCGTGATTTTGCTGGAACTGAAATGTTTTGAGTTTGAAGCTGCTCTACTAAGTGAATGCTCCCCTCAAGTTCTGTTGTGACCTGAATACTCAAAGAGCATTCAGTAGTCCAGGAGCTTCTGTTTTCCAACTCGGTTGTGGCATGTAGGTATACTCTCGAATAATTGTCAAAAAATGATGACACCAAGTGGGGATCAATTATTTTTACTGGCTGCACCAAGCACAGACACATATTAACGGCTGCTCAAATTTTAAATTTTTCTCGAATGAATGGAAAAAACAATTAATATAGCAATTCTGATGGTTATCTCACGTCTCTGTAATAATTCCAGTTTTATTTTCCTGACATAGTTCGCAAATTATGTCTCGTCAATGGCAACACATTGTTGGCATCTAGAATAGAGGAGTTTTGAAATATTTAACTATGAATTACATAGGGACAGATGACAAGTTGAAACTCTTCTCCTTCGGGGAAAGGAGCAAAGACTGTAAATTGAAAAGATAACGACAATGAAGAGGAAAGAAAGACTTCGATATTTGGTCGCAATGGCTTATACAAAAGTGTATGAAAAAAATACTAGATACTTTGGAAGGAACTAAAGTAGTTCATTTGACTTACCCCAGTAATAAAAATGGAAACCTCGTCCCAAATTCCTGTATTCCTATCTCTGCAATCAAATTCAATATTGGCGTCAGTTATTGATAAAGTTTCCTTGTATTGCTTTTCATAGTTTAGAAACTAAACAAACAACGTCCAAAATGTCCTATATTTTGTATCATTTGCCTTTTCTTTCTTGTGCATAGAAGGGCATCGTTAAGTCAAAAAAGGAAGTTAAGAAAACATATACTAAAGAAATATCAGTGCCATATGATATACTACTCAATAATAATGCATGCTTCTACTTATTTGATGTCTTATTTTGCTTTTCCATTCTAAAAATCATGTCCTCTTTCACATCAATTTTCATTGAGAGTGAAAATTAATGAAAAGGTAAATTTGTCTCCATGTTATGAGGAATAAACATTGTAATCATTTAATCACTTACAAATATCAAACTCGTTGATTCATAGATGATATTAGAATGATGAGGAGATTGCTAGTATGTTACCCTACAATAGACACTGACTAACAAAAAAAAGTATGACATGTTTTTATTTATTAAAAAACACATAAAGCCAATTACCACACAAGTTATAGCAATGTCACCTTATAGGAGCTATCCAATCCCAACCTTGAACGTATTGTGTGGCCACATCCTTTCCTATCTACACAATAGGAAGAGAAAAAAGCATGACGTACACATTCTTCAACCATCACTCACTCTTCCTCTCCCCTTAACTCTTGCTCAAAATCTCAACAGATTTCAGAAGTTATCAATCACTTGAATTGATATTTGATGCTTTCATTTCGCATAACAGGAATCTTAATAATTGAGAAGGAGAAAGTTAATGGATTGGATTATGAATTAAATTCCTGACCTCATGATCTCCGCCTTGTCCTCCATTAGGTGGAATACTCCCAGGATGATCCGGAGGGTGAACAAGAACAGCAAGCAGGTTATTACCATCTGGATGAAGAATATTAGTGACATCAAGAGAATGCCTCCGAAACATTCCTTTTGGGAGGATCATTTTGTGGCCGTTCAAATAAACATCGGCGGAGTAATTGATTCCACGGAAGTTCAGATCACAGTGCTGATTGCTTGACTGCAACAGGGTAGAGTAATTAGCAACATCCACCAAAGTTCAAAGAAAGGACTACCAAACCAGAAACCACATTTAGATATCATTTTGTTTATTTAGGTATGAATATTCTTCTCTATATTGATAAATCAATTCCATTCAACAGACTTCAAAGCATCAAAATTTGAAATCGAAACCACACTGAGTGCATGTTTGGTATAACATTGAATTTGTTAGAATCACCGTGAATCACAAGCTAAGTTGTAGCTTTTGTAAAATCACATTAACTCACTATGATACCAATCATTCACTCAATGAACTACTGAAATCCAATGTTACTATTGAAATTGAAATCAAAACAAAATCACAATGCTCAATTTCAAAACCTAAAATTTTACAAAAAAGAGAGAGAGAAGACATGGTACCAGACTACAGTGAAAAGTTGTAAAGAACCAGAAAGTGTAATAATCTCTTCCAGAATCAGCAATGTCCAAAATAGCCTCATTTCCAAGTCCATAAAATGGATCAGGCACAACTTTATTCTTCACCAAAGTTGCTAGAACACTGTCAAATCAATAAAGAACAACACTTAAGCAATCAATAATCAAGCAGCATTGCAGTTGCAGCTACATAGAGAGAGAGAGAGAGAGAACGTACGTTCCAGGAACAAGTGCTTCCATCCACGGTAGAGTGGGGGAAGAAGAAGAAGAAGAAGAAGAAGGAAGAGGAGGGTTAGTAGTAGTGAGCTGAGTGCCAGTGAAATGGACTTCATTGAACCTAGCTGCTAACCAACCTGAATCCAGCGTCGTTTTTCCTTCAACCGTCGCCATAACTTAACTTTACAATGAAAAGCAAACACCAATCTTACTTCAATTTAATTCAATTCAATTCAGTAACCTAATATTTTTCTCTTATTCACTATGTCTATGTCTGTGTATGTGTATTTCATTTTTAGTAAGTCCCGACTCATAAGTAAGATATTAATGTTTTGTCGGACAGCATATTCAAGACTAAGAGAAGAAGAGAGAGACGGAAATATAGATAGATCAAATTTAATTTCGGTGTGTGGGTCACGTGGATTTTGTCTCTGCAATTTGATAACGTTGTCCACAAACGTAATACTACCACCACTACCACTCTCACTGTCGTTGTCTTTCGTTTTACAAAAAATAATTTACTAATAATAATGCCAGCTAAATAATAATGCTAATTATCTAGCGTAAAACACTGACAACACGTTTTTTAACATATATATTAATATATATTTTTTTATATTAAAATTCATATGAATTTTATTAAATTATACAGGTTTAATTAAAATTTGTTGAGATTTATATAAATTATACTAAACACTCGTGATCTTTTAACGTTTTAGTTTTTTATCTTTTTTTTCTTTTGATTTAGTCTTTTATTTTAATTTTAAGTGACAATTTGATCTTTTATGTTTTAAAATGTCAATGTTTTTTTTTACAAAAATTCATTAGAATTTTCAACTAAAACCCATAAAATTAATTATATTATTTAATATAATACAAATTTCATCAAATTGGTAACTCAAATATTCAAATAAACTCATATTTTCATCTCTAACAACATCAAATAAAGAATGAAAATATGAGTTTATTTGAATATTTGAGTTACCAATTTGATGAAATTTGTATTATATTAAATAATATAATTAATTTTATGGGTTTTCGTTGAAAATTTTGATGAATTTTTTAAATTTTTGTAAAAAAAATGATAATATTGTTGACATTTTAAAACATAAAAAATCAAATTGTCACTTAAAATTAAAACAAATAACCAAATAAAAAAAATAAAATAAAATACTAAAACGTTAATTGAAATTAAGTTAAAAGATTATATTATTTAGCTTAAAAAATATATGCTAAAAACTATGCTGTTAAATTTATTTTTATATTTTAAAAAAAAAATATGGAGCACCGGTTATTGTAAAATAAATAATGCCAGCTAAATACTCTCGTATACTCCGTACAATTAAACAATATCACTAGATTGCTTCGGTTAACTGTATTTATTTTTGTTGACAATATTTACCGTTTAGAATTGCAATACACATACATAGACATAGTGAATAAGAGAAGAATTATAAGGTTACTGAAATACACATACAATATGACTAGTAAATTTATTTTTAATTAAAATTTATTTTTTATTATAATTTAATAGTATGACTCGAATTTTTAATTAACTTTTACTACATTTCTTTATTTGTCTTACTTATTTTTTGTCGTTAGTTCAATTGATAAATGTTGAAATTGTTAGATTGAACATCAAATATCAGGTTTGAACTTAGAATCTCGCAGTTGTGTGTGAGTTTCTAATGATAATTAGTCTCTAATCTATAGAAAGAAAAAAAAGAGAAATAAAATTATGCTAATAATTATTTCACTTGGAATTCTAGTTTGTACTCGATGATAATTACTCTATAATCTATAGAAAGAAAAAAAAGAGAAATAAAATTATGCTAATAATTATTTCACTTGGGATTCTAGTTTGTACTCTCAATCATTTTATCTCAATTCAAATTTATTAACTATTTAATTAAAAGAGATAGGAGAGGTAAAAGACGCAAAAATTAAAAAAAAAATTATTTTAATATTTGATTTACAGCGAAATGAAACATTAAAAATTTAGAGTTTGAGATAAATATAATTTAATTAAGAATTGATTCAATTCAAATTCTTTCGAATAATTTGTTATTAATTAAAATTTATTCATCACTTAAATTTAATTATTTGATTAACGAAACAGCTTAATGTTACATATTATCTATATAAGTTAGTTTTATCATTAAGGTGCTTATGTGTATTTAATGAGGTGCTGGTATACATTATTGAGTTGTTGTATTTAATGTTAGAGAAGTAGTAAAAGCTAAAAGTAGTAATAGCACCATTTTATTCTCTAGTTTAGTTTCTACCATCATTTAAAAAGAGTTTGTAAGAGGCAAAAATAAAATTTAAAAAGTATGTTGAAGTATATAAAGTTATCTTACGGAGAAAACTATACACAAATTTTAAAGTGGATCATCGATATTCATTATCCATCTACTATAATTTTAAGATTTGTCATTACATGTTCTTCTACAAAAATATCCTCCATTCAACATTGGCAACTTAGAGTAATTGATTTTTTCGTCAAATTACTTGCCAATGCAAGAGAACACTTTCCACGTAAATTGTAAAAAGTCACGTTCTCTCTCTCTTTATTACTAGTAAAGGAATTTAGAGAAGTGAATTAGTTGATTCTTCGTGTTGTTGAATGAATGAAATATATCCCAAATACAAGAGTATTGACTTATGTAAACTTTACAGCAATGGTAACAGAGTAAAAAACTCCTAATAAGAAGGCTAATTGTTGTAAGTGATTCTCAACTAACAAATTGTATAGTTACTTAACTAATAGGCCTCCACATCTTGGAGAGAAAGTTGTGAAAAGAAAAAAGATCAAGTGGCTTAGTCAAGCAATCTGCCAACTGTTGAGAAGATGAGACATGGAGTAGATGAAACAATTTATGTTGTAGCTTTTCCTTAACTAAATGACAGTCTAATTCAATGTGTCTTGTGCGCTCATGATAGGAAGAATTTGCTGCTATATGACGAGCTAATTGATTGTCGCAATAGAGTAAAGCAGGACTGGAATATGATATCTAAAAGTGATTTAATAGATAAATTAACCATTGTAGTTTGCAGACAGCAGAAGTCATTGTTCGATACTATGCTTCAGATGACAATCTTGAAACACTAGGTTGTTTCTTTGACTTCCAAGATGTAAAGTTGAGCTTGTTGGAAAAAATAACCCAAGAGTTGGACTATTTTTTATGTATTTGATGACTCTTGTTGCAGCGTCAAAATGAATTTTTGTTGGAGAATTCATGAACTGGTTGATCTACTACACGGCAAATTAAATGTCTGGTGTTAGTAAGATAAATGAGTTTGCCTACAAGACGTTTGTAAGATTCTGGATCAGACAAGATACTACTCCGGTCCTTGCCGAGTTTATTTCCCTTTTGCATAGGAGTGGAAGTTGGTTTGGATGCAAAGAGCCCTGTGTCAACAAGGATGTCCAATGCATATTTTCTTTGACAAACATGAATTCCCTATTTTGATCTTGAGATTTACAATTCTAGAAAATATTTTAGGAACCCCAAATCTTTAATTTTGAAAGTGTTATGCAGGAACCCTTTATGGATGTAATTTTGTCAATATCATTCCCAGCTAATATTAGATCATCTACATAAATTAGCAAAACAGTTAATGAGTTACGGTGTTTCTTAAAATTAATGGAGTAGAAAGTTTGGAAAACCATTGTTTGCTTGATTGCTTCAAGCCATATATGGACTTGTGCAATTGCAAACATGGTTAGTATTTGAATTGGATAAATGAATAGGTAAAATCATATACACTTTCTCATCAAGGTCTCTATGTAAAAAAACATTGTGGACATCTAAATGATGTAAGTGCTAATTCACGGAAGATGAAATAACAAGAAGTAATCGTATAGTTGTCAATTTAGCTACAAGTGAATATGTGTCAAAAAATATATGTACCTTCAATTTGATTATACTCTTTTGCTACTAAACGAACTTTATACCTCTCTACTTTACCATTGGCGTGATACTTGATTTTGCAGACCCATTTGCATTTGATTGGCTTTTTATCATAAGGGAGGGCAGTAATAGACCAAGTGTTATTTTGATGGAGAGTTCTGAGCTCACTATTCATTGCCTCAATCTGACATTCATATTGGACAACATTCTTAAAAGAAGAAGGCTCCTCGTGGGAGGAAAAAGCAAAGTGGGGAGGGGAAACATGTTGACTAACAAGGAAAGACAACTTAGTTTGTTTAGCTAAATGACATTTTTATTGAATGAAATGTAAGGAACATGAGTACAAAATTGTTGTAATACAGAATTTGATGGGTGACCTAACCTATAAGGCCAAACATGAAACTTTTTAATAAATTGACATATTAAAGAATCATCATTATAAGTGTGCAAATCATGTATGTATGCAGAAACAATTTGAACATGAGTAACAGCCGATTGAGTATATTTCGGAGCTCAACATTCCCAATCGTTAGTCAAATGAGAATTTCTTAAAGCCTATTTTCTAGTATGAAGAAAATGTGAATTTCTTAAATCCTACTATGGATCTTTGATGGGACAAATCTTGACAATAACAATTGTGTCAACGTTAGAGCTATCAGAGTCAAGACATGTAAAAGTTTCAGTTGAATTAGGAAAAATGGTATTGATTTGGAGATAAAAATTTACGAAATTTACGAAATTAATTTTTTAAAGATTGCAATCTAATACCATATTACTTATAAAGGAATTTAGAAAAGTGAATTAAATGATTCCTCGTATCATTGACTGAATGAAATAAATCCCAGAAACAAGAGTGTTGACTTATATAGACTTTACAGCAATTGTGACAGATTAACAAACTCTTAATAAAAAGACTACATACATGTCTTCTTTGATAAAATCTTCAAATTCAATTAATGTTGTTATAATACTTTTAATATTAAAAATATATTAATCATAAACATTTATCATTCCTTCAAAAAAATTTAAAACAAAATCTATTTTTTTACTCCTTTTCCTCCAAAACCCTCCTCTCCCCTCAAGCTTCCAAAAATAGCCTAAGTAGTTCAAGGATCTGCAAACTAATTAAACCTTTATAATACTTCGCAAATCTCATCCATCATCACCTTCACCACAACCCCTTAGAATATATTACTCATTACCTTGAAAAAACTTGAATCTATAGTTCATTAGTCATAGCACACTACATTTAATTGATTGAAAAAGGAGAAAAAATTCGTTTTTAAAAGACAGATGATATTTAATATTTAGGCATTTCAACTTCGACTTCGGATAAAGGTAAATACAGAGGTGATGCTTTCATTCTTCAAGAGTTTCCAGTAATGAACTGGAGCTGAAGTATAGCGCTTTATTATATATATATAATACTTCACGAAGCCCCTAACTAAGAAAAGACTAACATCCAATAATTTGTATATAAAAGTTTTGGTAACCTAATTCAACATTGACAAAAATTGAAATTGAAGGTCGTGATATAATTATAATATGATAGCAAACTCTACAACAGATGGCTTAAAAAGAAGCCTTTTAATATTAAAGGCCATATAGTTTAGCCAAAAGAGCAGACTGCTTTCAGATCAAGGTATAGATCACGACCAATCACAAAACTTTGTCTTTTAACCAGACGCATTCTTCCTTGCAGCATATACCCTAAAAGCAGCCACCCCAACAATCGCCACTGCCGCTCCAACTACAATATGATGGGTTGATAAAATTAGCAAACATAGAAACAAAGGCGACAAATAAGCAAAACTGGTCAAAATTTAAAGTATTTAAAAGACAGGTGGCAGACACAATAACCAAAATATAAAAAGGCCCATCATTTAGCAACGCTTTCTGGAGAAACCAGAAAGATGGTTCCCTCAAAGGTCCTATAATGCAGGGACTTGGGTAACTGCCATTTATTTATTTATATACATTTGCTAACATTTGATCTTGTTGATGATTCATTGGCTACCTAATCCGTAAATTCCAACTCCAAGCAACATCTACCCATCAAGAAATCAAAAGAACATGAAACAAAATTTACAAAACAACACAGGCAACAAATGGATTCAGATGAAGTTCAACAACAACGCAGGAGAAACAAAACAAGCTAAATGGAAACACCAATAGGGACTACAGTTATATATAACCTCAAAGGTTAACAGTGACAAATCATTGCAAAATTAAAATGAACTACAGTTATATATAACCTCAGGTTATAAGTGACAAATCATTGCAACCAAAAGAGAGAACACATGAACCTAGATAAATCACATCCAAAATTTAAATAGGTTAATAGAGTCATTTTAGCAAGTTGGCATACAAGAATGAACAACTTTAATATACAAAAGTCAAAAGGAACTTAATCGACAACTAACAAGCCAACCTAAAAACTGATATACCTGAAACAAACATAAGAGATCGATTTATGAGCCTGTGGTACTGCTTGCGGGTTTTTCCAGCTTCCGTTTCTGGAATGCTTAAATGAGGGTGCTCAGCAGCAGTTACAATTCGGCGGAATAGACTGTTAAAATCACCTAATTTCACACTGATTGGTATAGGAGCCTCTACTCCCATGTCCTGACTAACCTACAAAACCCATTGGCATGTCAAAAGTACATTGCAGTTAATACAGGATAAAGCAGTAGCTTGAAATTTCTCAGTATCAAGCAAGCACATATGTCATGATTATATATTATATATATGCCAAGGAAGACATCAGAATATAATATTTTTTCTTGACAATCTGTTCTAACACAGCTTTGCTAATGTCCATCACTCCTTGTAATTTGGACATATATACTACAACAAGAACCTATATTAAAATGCACAAAAAAGTGAACGTGTTGCAAAAAAGAGTGAAACAGTAATTATAAAGCCTACCAGAGCCATCAAACCGTCACAGTTAACAAATAAAACATAATCTATAGAGCCGGAAAAAAACTTTTGCTTGATAAGAGAATAGCAATATTTATGCAAAAGACGTATGACGTGTTCTCTTCATAAATGAGTTATAGCAATATTTCCAAAATCTTAATTCAACGCTCGAAACTGCCATTCAAAGATATCTTAATTCAAAGCTCAAAACTGCCATTCAAAGATGACATACAATAAATGCTAAACAAAATGCAACAAGTCCAAAACATCACTCTGTAAAAAGCAAAACAAGAAAACTAAACTAGCTTTCAGTCTTTAATCATATTTCAATCTGAAGACCAAAGCATACACATACACAGATCACTACACGCTATATATTGCTATTCAGAAAGTTAGGTGAAATCATAATTCCAAGATGTGTCATTCACCACATTAAATATCTCTTCATCTAACCATCCAAAAATTATGTAGATCAATATGCACAAACAATTATGTACATGATCCTGCAAATGAATAAGTTAATGAAAAATACCCTTGTTGAGTCTTGTATAGCCAATGAGAATGAATCCAGGTCATCTTTAGCTGCAACTATAAGGCAAGGCACCTCATAGCCAGTATTTTCTCCATGACCAGCAATTTCTACCAAGAGTTCAGACGATGCCTTCCATGACGACTCATCAGACCTAAAATGAATATTTAGTCAGATGAGCTCTAAACAACCAACATTTTTCCAGGTACTTGGTATGAGTTGCCTGTTGGCCATAGTCCAGACCACACCAAATGAAATAAAAGTTAACCTAGAAGCCCTAGATGAGTTTGATGAGTTGTAAATTTAGGCAGTTTCTTTGAATGAATAACATGCAAACTCATAATGACTTATAAATCATATTTTAAAGTTGTTTGCAGCTTCTGTTTGTACTCCTTTCAGTCTCAATTATAAGCACACAAAAAAAACAAGTTTGGTGGTCTAAAATATACGCAAACTTATATGCTTTCATCCCGTTGAATGATGTCATTTCTAAAATATCTCTAAATTAATATAGTTTTTATTTTCCAACGGCCTTTTCATTCCCATGGAACATGTTCTCATGAAGGATAATATAGAAAATACAATTAATTTTTCATAAAATTAATTACAATTAACTAAAATTCTTAATTGTTCTAAATTAGTATGAAATTAGGTATTTTTGCTAATGATCAAGATCGGAGGGGGAAAGTCACAACTGTTAGTTTGAAAAAACAACCTAGAATTTGTGGTTTTCAGCCTCTAAGTTGTTTAAGAAAGTTCGTCCAAACGTACAATGGAGTTATTCAAAGTGCTTTTGAATTAAGATGTAGCACAGTTGCTTATGAGCTAAAAAACAACAAGAAACAAATTGTAATTTCTGTGTTTATATACACCACACAGGCACCGAGTAATTTAATACTGAAACTTATCCTTATACTGATGCAAATATTAGAGCAATAACAAAAAAGATGGAAGTCAGACGTTCTCCAGTCGAAAATATTTTATTTCATGCTGCTTGTCTCATTTTGCATAAAAACCATTTCTAACAGGACCAATTATGACCTAAGTATATTCAAATTCGCTATCTAACAAATGCACTACATAATTTCTATGGTATGTCGGTATAATGAGCTTTTAATAGCCGCGGTAACCTGTCATGAAGGAAAACTGCAATATCACATGAAGCCAAAGACTCCTTATTTGCTAGCAGCCTTTTAACTCCACCTTCAGGAATTTCTCTCAGCACAAGATATTTTTTGTTTTCCTGCAAAAAAAAATGATAAATCATGAATTTGGAGATATGCCAAGATGTATAAAACAAATACATCAAAAGAAGACTTTGGTGCTGGAAGAGGTAAAAGGGATAAAAATATCTTTCTGTTATATTATGAAGATATCAATCAAGTATCATTTACCCTAGAAAATTCAACAACATTTACAGCATAACGATCCTCGTCAGTTGGATTGTAAGCTTCAGAATATGGCCTGTATTATGAATTCAACAACATTAAGGTACGATGCTCAATAATTAAAGCTATGTTACCAGGAATCTTCAAGGTAACACAATGAAAATACCTTCCAATGAAAGAATTCAATAATGAAGATTTTCCAGTCTGCCTAGGCCCAAAAACAAAGCACTGGAACACATTTCTTTCTGACTGTTGTTTTTTACGATCTGAGCGTCGCTTCCTAGTTACACGGATAGCAGATGATGGATCACTAGGGTAACCAATGTATATGAGATTCTCCACACTAAAGGTTGGGTTAAGAAGTGTCATTAGCGCCCACTGTCCAAAAAAATATAATATATTATTGAAAAGTTCTATGGTGATGCAATTAAAATGATATATTAAAAAATACAGAGACCAGACATACAGTCATACATCATGTAGAACTGAGACAACTTTGATTCTCAACAATTTTCAAATTGAGTGATAAGACTATACTTAGAAGCCTAGCACTCTTCTACAAACATTGTTCCACTAAATTTTAGGAGGAATGAATAGCAACGAATAAAAGACTTGTGCACCTGTGACAAAAATGCATCAAGTGATAGTCCTCCAAATGCATTCCTTTCTGCAGCGTCCTCATATGGATTTCCAATCCAGGGACTGCAATTAAAAATAATTAAATATCAAATAACATTGGCAATAGTCTCCTTATTGACTGAGACTCGTGAAAGGCGTACGTAGATATAAAAAATATCATATTTGGACTTTGTAAAACAATTGAAAAAACAAAGTTAGAACGTAAATACTAGATCCTTAAAGCATGAGTGTACATTACTACATTTAAAAAATTGCACAACATATGAAAGATTCCACATCACACTGCCCCCAAACCAACTTAAGAAGAAACCGATGCAAACAATTCCACCTTGAAATGGTGGACAATAAAGTAAACTGTTCTAGAACAAAATATGTGGTAAGCAATCTACCTTTCTGGTGCTGTAGAAAACAATTCTTCAATTTCACGGGGTCGCAACATCCCATCCTGGAGGGAGGAAAAGATGTGGTTAATTTGCAACTTGTATAACGAAAAAGTCAGTTGAGAGATTGCACAAATGACATACACGATCACCATCAAATGCATCAAAAATTGTCTTCAAGAAATCAATTGCTTCAGTTGTCAATTCAACACTCTGCAAACAATAAATCCAATGTGAATACAATTAAGATACAAGTCCCCTATTGTCAACAAATTGATCTTAAACACGTATAACATATAAAGAACACCATAGACAAGGCCACGCAATTCATCTCAAAAGAAACACCTGATCAGGTTCACATTTCAAAGGTGGAAGTAGTTCTTCGGCAAGCTTGATATCATCACAGTATCCAAACTTCCTAAGCACAGTCCATGTTGTCTCAAGACGCCCTTTTTCTATGAAAAGGGCATGAAGAAATAGAAATCCTGTCAAAGTAAGCCCTCGTTCATTCACACCTTCGGACAATTTTTCTTGCACAACCTTCTTTACACCCACAATTTCAGATGGTTGCAAAGGAGCATTGAAACATTTAACCTGAAGATAGTTTTGTTAGATTTTACACAAATCATATGCACAGGTTTTTTTCGACAAAAATATCATAAGCACAAGTTTTCTTTGACAAAAATTTCATATGCACAAGTTAACATACCATACCATAACCTACCATTGCATATGTTAATAAGCTTATAATCAAACTATGAGGTGTCATATAGTACTCGGATAATAAACAAGCCACAATTTTGACGTTTAATACAATAAGGGAGAATTAAAACCTGAAAATCATTCAATTCGTCGTCACTAAGGGCACCATCTCTGTCATGGTCACAGAGGATAAAAATTCGCTTCAAGGCCCGCACACATCGAGGCTTTAGAGTCTGTGACTCTTGATCAAATAAAGGAGCGGTTGGATGAAGAACAGCCTTTTGTGCATAGTAGAAAACTTCAGCGACCTTCAACAAAGAAATTAAATTGCAATTTTATAAAACAAAATCCAGATATATTTATCGCACCTTTGAAATAGGATTTCAAAAAAGGAGGAATTTGACTGCAATAGTATGAATAAAAGATACCTGGATAAGCTTAGATGCTGAACACTCAATGCAAGTTTCAATCTCTCGGAACTGTTGCATTATTGGTGACATCACCTGTTCTAGGCTCACCTGCTGATTGTCATCTCGCAAATCAAGCTTACAACCAACCACTATAACTGGAACTTTTACCTGTTCATTAAGTTCAAATATCAATGTGAAGCATACACATTCTCTGAAAATGAAAATATATTATGTGAATTGGATTAAGATGTAAAATTAACAGATGTATTCAACAAGCTTGTGCAATTTACAATAACTGGTTTAATAATTTACAATTATCTATATCTCCCACTTCCTTTCTTGCAGAACATAAATTTTCTCCTCTTTTTTCCTATCTTTTCAGTTGACTAAAGGAGCTAAAGAAGCTGCAGTTGACTATAAAGTACTTCAGATGCAAAAACATGAAAAGGAGAGATCAGAACCTCTAGATCACGAAGATGCGGGAGCCAATATGTACTTAGACTTTCAAGTGTCTCAGGCCGATCACATGCATAAGTGAGGACAACTGTTTCAGCCTTCTTTAGTTCTTCAGCAACTCTATACCTTTCCTCAACACTGAAACAAGAATATAAATAACAACAAGAAGAATAAAGTGAAATGGTGAAGACATTCAGACTAGGGTAAACATTTCCCTAGCAATAGCATATAGATAAAAACATAAGCATGCAATTACATTTCATGAAGAGATTTTAAAGTGTAAGCTTTTACAAACTTTCTTATTAGGCAAAATGGCAGACATTAACATAATTTCAAAAAAAAAAAAACTTAACGTAATGATATTGATATTGATCAATTAACAGTTAAAAAGGACAACATAATGTTTAGATCATGTTTGAATAAACAGCTTATAGCATATGAGCGCTTATATGTAAGCTATTTATATAACTGAGTGAAATAAAGTCAAATTGTCGATATATAAGCTATAATTTATTTTCATGACTACCCTCGATAGCAACGAGAGTTGTTTCCAGAAGCTCTCCCAAACAGTTGCAAAAGTGCTTATGCCAATAGATACACTCAAGTAAGCAAATCCAAACACGCGCCTAGTCTGGCTCCAAAATCAAACATCAACTCCCAAACACCAAAAGAAGTTGTAGATTTAATGAGAAAGAAAACAAAAAAAAAACTACAATTACAACAACAAGTAACTCTAACTCTGAGTTTTAAGGCCTGTAATAAAAAAATCGAAAAAAAATAAAAAATCTAGAATGAATCTTGCATCCATTATTGAAACTTCAAAACGCGATTATTACTAACGAATGAATGCCGACGAGAACATTAAATATATTATACCGGGAAGTGGTGTCGATGATTGTGACTGGCACGCGATCAGGATACTGATCTATAGGTAGAACGGTGGGAGGCAATACCGGAGCGACATTGACGGGGAATCTGTCAGAGGCGGCGGTAGTAATAAGGCTGGATTTACCGGTTCCTTTATCTCCGGCAACGACAATACGAACGCCGGTACGACCGTGTAGGGTTGTTGCGTTAGCTCTTACCATGGATACAGCAAGAAAAGAAAGAAGAAACCTAAAATCAAAATTCGAAATGAGTGAAGTGAGATTGCGTTATTAGACTTAATAATAAAGAACGAAGCTCTGGGTAAAAGTATGTTGCGAAAAAGAAACGAAGGAGTTAAGCGAAACCCTAACTTTAACGGTGTATACTAGCCGGTGGCTGTTTAAGATTTTCACTTCCACTGTTACTTATAAATTTATTTTACTTGCACCTCAATGCACCGCGTAATTAACCTTTTTCTGTTAAATTAAACGAATGTGGTCGATAGAAAATACGAAATTCACGAATAGGTTTCCAGTGGCTTCTAGTTTCTACGCTACCTTATATGACCTCTTTAACCCAAGTGCGCAAAAAAATATTAGACAATCTTTTGCTTATATTTTTATAGAAAGGAAAAAAAAAAGGTTTTTATGGAGTTACAAAATTGCATTTTTTAAATCAATATTTTTATTTCCTATAATAATTGAAATTTGAAATGAAGTAACATTTAGTGGATTTCTTTTTTTTTTACGGGAAACATATAATGGATTTCTTTTTTACTCAAGTATCTAGTGGATAACGATACAAATACTAATACTGCTTCAAATTAGGGTATAGGTTCAATTTCCATCAAAAAAGAAAATTCATACAAAAAAGAAATATATGAATAAGTTTTGTTGTTAAGTGACTTCAAACTTAGTTATTTGTCATCATTGCCAAGTAACAGTATCAATCAATGTTTAAACATAAGCAATGACGTTTTTTAATGTTGATTTTTTTCAACTATATTATTAAAAGAAATAAAAAATACTCAACTTTAAAACTAATATATTAAAATATTTTATTTTTTTTACCTTCAAAATCATAGAATGAAAATATATTGTGCTTAAAATTTCCATCATTCATGATGTTCTACCATGGAAATACAACTATCTATTAGTTTGACTGATATTTTATTAATTTTTAATTTATTAAAAATAAATAAATAAAACAATAGACAGTTGCATCATCAGGATCATGAAAGAGGAAAATTTGCAATACGGTAGATGATCACACTTCTACTCTGCAACCTTTTTAAGACTAAAAAATTAGATATTTAAGTACCTTAATCTCAAAATAAGGTATTTTAGAATTTTATTTAAAAAAAATATATAATTAAAAAAAAATAGTATTGTTTATCCACATTCAGATCAAAATGTAAATATTAACATAAGACATACCATGGATCCAATGAGTGAATGAATCCTTTTTTGAAACGGTGAAATCTATACTACTAATTACAACTAATACGTTAGAGTCGGAATACGTTCTAACCAAATAGAGGGCTTTAACAAAAATTTCGACGAGAATGTAAAAAAAAACTCTTAAATTAAAATGTATTAAGGTATAAGATATATCTAAAATTTAAGTTGAAAACCGAAAATGTAATCACAAAATTATTCTTAAAAATGATATTAAAATAAAGGACTAAAAAAACAAATTAAAGTGTGGCTATACACTCTAAGCCTTTGATTGTTTTACCATAAAAAGAGAAAAGAGAGGTTGGGATGAGAAAAACAATTTTTCTAGTTTGGTAAAAAAGAAATATAAGAAAAAGAACTAGAAAGGTACACAGCCTACTAAAAAAACACATTCCCCTTATTATAAAGTCACTTTTTCGTGTCTCAATTAAACAATCAATTTCAAAATCAAAATCCCTTTTTTTCTATTCGACTATTATTTATCTACAAGAACTATGATAGTGATAGCATCTACAATTAATTAATGTGATTCAATATAGCTTATATTTTGTAACTAACGTGCTAACAAAAATTATAACTAAGGGGTGTTAAAGTGCTTAGCATTAACCAAAGAAATAGAAGAGAGATAATTCATTAATTTAAAATAAGTGTTTATTGTATTTTTGATTCATGTAATATAGGAGAAATATGGTAACCATGTAAAATATATTTTTTAGAATTTACTTCTATGATTTTATATTTTTCTTTTTTTAGTCTTCGATAAATTTTGACATTTTGAAAAGCTAATGTGATAATTAATACACGAAAAAACTTTTAGTGGAGTGGAATAATATTTTTAAATCATTTACTTATATTTTTATTAATATAAATGAAAAAGTTATAAAAAAAATAAAAATTAAATTAAAATTAAATTAAATTTGTTTTGAAAGAAATAAAAGACAAGCCGAAATAGGAGAAAATATCATGAAACGTAAATTAAATCCGGTACACATAAATTAAAACAATTGATTTGTAAGTAATTTTATCATCAAATAGAACCACACTATCGCATAGATTTTTGTGGTTTAGACTATGTTCTCTAAGTTGAAACTTAGCTATGGATGTTCTTATTATTAGTTATTATGAGAAGTAAAAAATTGCACATGTTTTTTCTTTTATTAATACACATTTGTTTGTATTATGACACCTCAATTTTTTCTTTGTTAATCCTCTTAAACTTTTTATTGCACTTATTTTGATTGAATTATTTTTCAAAATTTCATGATAAGTTAGAGTTAGAACAATAAAGGAATAAAACTTTTAAAGTAAATAATAGACATGTAAAGGAATGAAAAAACAACTCACCAATGAAATTATAACGTCAAGGGAGATGAAGCAGTGAAGGGAACTGCGACCAGATGAAGAATATGAAGAAATGCATTTATGCTTCTTTCTATTTTTTATTTTAAAAATTATTTTTCATTTATATTAATAAAAATATAAGCAAATGGTAAAAAAAAAACATTATTTCACCTCACCACAAGTTTTTCCATAGTTAATACCACATCAAACTTTTAAAAATGCCAAAATTCATCGAGGAACTAAAAAAGGAAGAATATCAAATTACCAACGTAGAATCTAAAAAAAATTACAAGGATTAAAATCATATTTCTCCTATATTACATGAACCAAAACACGATAAACCTTTAAATTAAAAATTAATTTAGTTTACTTTTAATTTAATCATTTAATTTAATCACACTAGATTGAAATTAAATTAAAATGGAATTAATATTTATTCATGTTAATTAAATTAAAACAATTAAATTAATCTCCCCCTTCTCACTTTCTTTTCAATCAAATAAACGAGAGAAATAAACACATTTTTCTCCTTTCTATTTTTCTTATTTTTTCATATACTAAAATAACAAATGAAGAATATTAATCTATTTCTCACATGTTTATTTATTCTCACACTCTTTTTTACATATTTTTCTTTGTCTCACTTTCTCCCCCAACCAAACTATTTTCATGCTATCATCTACAATAACTCGCGCCTATTTTATCAAATAGATCAAGCACATCAAAAACCCATATGCAAGAATCATAAGACGGGTGACCCGTAAGCCTCCAACCACCTAATCTTATAAGCTATTCACATTGATTCCAAAACAAATTATTGAGTGAAGATTAATTTTGAACTTCATACCGTAACCCCCAAAATCAACTTTGTTCTTCCCTTCCTCTTGTTCTTGTCCTTCCCTAAACAGATGCAGCTATCCCTTCCGAGTATTTAACGTTTATTTTTTGTTTCAATATTTAACGGCTTTTGTCTATACTATTTTTTTCCAATTCATTTGGTTTTTGAACAACTATTATTAAAATCATATTTATAAGGGTTGTGATCAACATTACCATCTATTAAATGAAACTCAAATATAAAAAAGAAAGAGGGTTTAAATACATATTTTAAAGAAAGAGGCAGAAAGAGGGTTTAGAACACTACAGATTCAGAAACATGCAAAGCCTTACCTTAGAGTAAAAACAATAATCAAATTTGTAAAACTAGTGATCAAAACTCTAACAACCAGCCAGATCGCAGGCTACCAATAAAACCACCCTATTACCTCACTACTACAACACATTGAATATTCTAGTCCCAATTTTCCAAACTGCATTCCTCTTTCCAATGAAATTCGTAACAGAATTTAGTATATGCGCAGCTCGATTAAATTGAACCCGTTTCAACCCCCTGCAAGACAGAAAGCAATAGACTTCAGAATTTTAATCCCATAAACCAGGATTCCCCTGTACTAAATTACACTCAAATCTGCTATTCATACTATGGCAAGTAATTAATACCAGTAATACGGTAGTTATAGAAGTTCACCCCAAAAGGCGCTACGGTTGAGGGAGAAAATATGTTTATTGAACCAAACAAAAACCTCCATCCAATATAACCCAAGTTTAGTGGGAGCGCAACAATAATAAACATCATTCAAAGAAAAACTGGACATCCAATCCGGAGTCTTAATATTTCAAAATAAATAAAAGCACAAGAGAGTGAATAAAGCACAAGGTCTATAATTTGATGAGTTACAGAATATGCCAAGTATTGTGCATGTTCCTGAAGATAATTAACAGTGGTCATAACCTACAATTCTGAACTAGCTCTTCATAAATATCATTCAGACTAAAAATAATGCAATTAAGCCTTTGATTTCTTCCCTTTGGCTTCATTATTAGGTTGGTTCTTGAAAGGCAAGAAAGACTTTCCACCCATGAATGGCCTGAGAACTTCTGGTATCTCCACCCCATCCTCCTTCTGGTTGTTCTCTAGTATGCAGCAAATGGTCCTCTCAGTAGCCGTGAGAGTAGAGTTCAACAAATGAACATATTGCTTCAGCTGCTCATTGCTCTGCAACAGTAAAAAAGATGCAAAGGCTAACAGTTAAAATTGTGAAATTGCAGTTTCTTAGATGGTTGAAATCAGTTAGCCAAAAGAACACATTGCTCATGGCAAAACATATGTGGGCCATAAATAAAAAATATTTTTTTATTCTAAAAAGATGTAATTAAATTTAAATACTAGAACATATCAAAAATCATGAATTCTATCTCAACATACCATTCAATACTTAAAATACATCCACAAACACAACATAAATACTTAAATTAATTAAATTAACAACAAATCCTCAAATAAAATTCAATAATTAAATAATAATTATACATCACTAATAGAAAAAATAAATAAAAATGTCTATGTCATGTCAATTGGTTGAGTTCGCGGGTTCAAAATATCAAATCTGTTACCCGAACCGAACACCATTGGGTTTAAATGGGTTGGTACGGATTAGACCCAAACTTGAATTGATTGAGTCAAAATACGGGTTGGATTGGTTTTTAGGTGACCGGGTTCGGTGGGTTTACCCGTATTCATGAACACCACTACTCAAAGTGTTTAACAAAGATAAATTTACTTGTGTGCAAAATAGAATTTCAATTAAAAACTAGTCACTGGAGAAGAAATGAATTTCATAAATTGATATTTCAGGAAGAATGAGTTTCATAAATTGATATTATATATTCTGACATATACGGGGAAACATCCCTCCCTCTCCTCTCTGGAAATGAACTTCTTCATCCCAAAGTTACCATAATACTAAGTAATAAATCCAAACAACTTTGATGAACTTGGGCATAACTGACCTTCTTCTGTCCATATCGAATTTCTAATTTTCTGGACTGGTAGTCTGTACAATTTGAACAGGATACCAACTCTCTGTATGTTTGAGAAGCTGGAAACCACGCTTCTAGATCATACTTCTTTGCTGCAGCATCATTTAAAGCCCCAGACACAATGGAAACAATTTGATATGGAATGTTCAACTGCAGTAAATAAAAAGCAATCACATAAGAGAGGAAAATGGAAAACAAAAAGGAGGGCAAGAAAGAAATCAAATAGGTCGAAAACAACTAAGAACAATCTTCATGCAATCACAACATTCACATAAACTAGAATGAGGTGGTGCCAACGTATGTGTATGAGTACTTTGCCAACACAGAAGCCAGGCAATAATCACAAACACACAACAAAGTACTAGATACCAAATTTTACGAGAAATATAGAGATGCATTGAACATTCCCATGGTTAGACGAGCTTGGCATGTCAAAGACAAGACAGTGGCTTAATCCCATAGATTAGTTTTACCCAGGGATTCAATAACATTTTCAAAACTAACATAAATAACATATATATTATATAAAATAACATATAATACTCCTATGTCATAGGGGAGGGGAATGTAAATTACTCTATTATATGTTCTTTCCAAATTTGTACTCAAATAAAAAAATGACATTAAGCATGCTTTATGTGGCACATCATCGTACCGCCTTGTAGAAATCCTCAGAGTTCTTAAGCATTTCCTCGTGCATGTCCCATGAATCATTGTCATTTGGGGTAGTAATGCAAAACTGCTCCACTTTCTCAAATTGGTGAACTCGGAATATTCCTAGTGTATCTCGACCATGAGATCCAGCTTCTTTACGAAAGCAAGATGAATATCCAGCATATCTGCAGAAAGCATGTTTCCAGAGTTAAAAATAACACAGTTTTCCAATTTTAATGTTAAACATGACACTAAATTCATATTACCTTATGGGTAGCTGGGTGGGGTGGATCCAATCATCTAAATGATATGCACAAAGTGGCTGCTCTGCTGTTGCAATCAGATATTTGTCATCTCCTTCACCAGTTACCTGATATATGTTTCAGTTTCAGATAATATAATCATTTACTCCCTCCCGTCTCAAATGTAAACAAAAAAAATTCAGATTAAGTTTGAAATATAAGCAAACATAACTACTTTCATAATATTTAGGGATTTCAATCATAAAATAGCGCTAAATTAATATTAACTTTATTTTTCAATGACTTTTTTAATCTCATGGAACATTTGAGAATGAATTTTTTTATTAGATCAAGGAACTAATTGGACCGAACAAAATTTCTTAATAAGTGTGAGGTAACTTTTGCTTATAATCGAGACCGGAGAAAGTATAATACAAAAATGCAACCATTGCACTATGCCAATATGCTTCCTGCATTAAAGTTTTCGTAAGGAATAGGAAATCATTTCTTTCACAAAAATTAAAAAATGGAAATTGTAAACCAATGTGGTATCTTTGCCATCAAGAATGAAAACAAATAAACAGAAATAAAGAAACAGTACAATTATGCTACTAGCAATTTAGCACTAAAAAGGATTAAGCATAAGAATTTAAAAGTCACATTAAAAGATTGTATTTTCTTGAAAAGAATATCAAAAATATATTACAGAGGCATCACTAATATGTCTTACCATAAAATCAAATTCATATATGGAGACCCAGATCAATAATGGAATCAACTTTAGAATTTTACCTTGTAAAGTTCTTCATCAAATTGGGCTAATTGAGCACACTTGGACATTATATCTTTTCTCATGAAGAAAGGAGTTTGTAATAAAGTATATTCCCTTTTCTCCAAAAACTCAAGCCCAAAGTTGATTAGAGCTTGATTAAGACGAACACCATCTCCTTTGAGATAGAAACCTCTACCTCCAGCTACATCAGCTCCTATTATGTATCAAGCAACATGACAAAAAATTAGGTTACATTCAGAGAAGGTATACGCCCAATTAACTGAAAGAAATTACACTCTCTGATATTAAATTTTAGGGCATCAAGCAACATGTTACATCAAAATACTCAACACTGTCTACTTTCAGGATAGTTGCAGAAAGATATTGTGCAAATCATGCAATAGTGCAACAAATAAGCCAAAAAAACACACATGAATTGGTTAAGGAAGCAGACAACAAGAAAATAAGCGTTTGTTTGGTGGCAACATCCTGATCTAGAATCACATTCCAAACCTCAAATCAAATAATAAATAAATTATAAAATAAAAAATTGGGTTCAATAGATGAATAAATTCAAACCTCTCTTCAAATCTGCTATCCCAAGAAGGTCAACAAGATCCACATGATTCTTGAGTTTAGGTTCTACTTTTTTCTCACCCCATGTTCTAACCACAGCATTGTTGGCCTAAAGCATAGATTATCCAATGAATTTGAAGAGAATCATAATTATATCATCAGTGAAAAAATAAAAGAGTAAAAGAAAATAGAAGAGACCTCATCATCGCTGATTGGAACGGAATCATGGACGAGGTTTCCAATGGTTTCCAATTTGGAATTCAAGAGGTTCAGAGTTTCCCGAACCTCAAACTCTTTATCCGCTATGGATTTCTTAGTCTCTTCAGATTCAGCAATAAACTTGGTTGCATCTTCACCAGCCTAAAACACAAACAATTGAATATTTGAATGTAAATGTAAATGTAATGTAATGAGGATTTGCATGTTTTAGTGAAATGAGGATAGTGATGATACTTACACGCTTGAGTTTGGAGACTTCCTTATTGATCTTGTTGAATTCTTTGCGGAGAGTCTCCAATTCGAATTGACCTGAAAAGATAAGCATTGAAATAATGAGATTAGGTCGAATTGACATTGTTGTTAAAATGAAGATTGAAAGAGAGAGAGAGAGATGCGTACGCTTTCGCCATTCTTTGTCGAGATTGATGACTTCGTCGACTACTTCATCGCTGGCAAAACGACGGCGTTGGGATTCGCGGATAAGTTCAGGGTTGTGACCCTTTTCCTCTCTGAATAGATTGATGTCCAACATTTCTTTGTCTCAGCTGCCGTCAAGCTATAACTCTCAGATGAAAATTAACTGATCAACAAAGCACACAAAATCAGGGTTTTGTTGGAATGTTATGTTGTTAAAGCCTAAAACACTTTTTTTTTTTTACACTCGCATTAAAAAGGAAATAGTGTTAAAGGGTTTTGTTTTAAGGTTTGCTGGGCAATGTAAATCCGCTGATTATAGGGAATGGCTCTTTTCTAAGTAGGGAATAGCTCATAGCTATTTTTTTAAAATAGTCTTATTTGGTAATTCACATGACTATAGCATTTTTTAGTATTTTTTATATGGCTAGCGAGCTTATAATTTTATTTATTATTTTAATTAATATCTATTACTACCCCTTATGATTTTTATCTTAATTTAAAAATATATCAGGAATGTTATAATTGCAAGTAACACCAAAGTTCACCTTATTCAATACAAAACAAAGAGAGAAAATGTTTAATTTTTCATATCAGTTCATCTTTATAAAGTATAGAAAAACGTGACTTAAAATGAAATTTTAGACTAAAAATTAATTTAATGATCATAAATAAGTGATATATTAGATTAATAAATTTTAAATTACTAATTTTTAAATATTTTTTACAATAATTAATATAAATTTTAGACAAGATACATTTTGCGGTTCTATAATTTAATTTTAGATAACAACTAAATTTTTTTTAACTTTTTTTCTCCCATCGTTTATGTTTTAAAAATAATATAACAAATAATCTTATAATAATTCAATTGCACTTATTCATACATTTATGTCGTGGGATTTATCGTGATTTTATTAAAAATAATAATAAAACGAAATAAGAATTTTAATACTTGGATGTAATTATGTACATTGAAGTCTATTAACTATTTGGTTGTGTATGTGTAAAAAAAAACTAACTGGTTTTGTAATTATAAAAAATAAATAAATGTTTTTGTAGGATCAACCAACAACGGCTGCTTTGATATTTAGCCGTTCAAAGTTATTTATTTTTGTTTAATGGTCTTAAAGCCAATTTTAATCGAACGGTTATATTTGTTATATAAAAAAGAATAATTTATTTAATTTATATACATGGGTAGTTGTTTTTTATAATGTCAAATCATTAAAATATTTAAAAATTTATTATAAAATATTATTAAAGGTTAGATGCACTTATTCAAATATAATATTTTTTTACACATTTATGTAAAATATAAATACATATACACTCTAATTTATCACTAGAAATACTATAGTAATGTCCTTCTTTCTACCGTTATGTTTTTGTCATTAATTATACCAATAAGATATGAAATGAATTTAATTATTGTAGAGAAAATATTTATTTTAATTTTAATTAGAATAGTAACCGTGATAAAATCATTAATTGATAGTTTGAATCATGGAAAAGTATTAAATATTAGTAGATTTTTTTGTAATGAAAGAAATTTAGGGTGAGTAGAAATTATTTTTTTTAAAATGACTTAATTTCAACTTTTGTTTCTCTATTTTTATCAATTCACAGAATTGGTTCCTTTTTTTTAAAAGTTGAAAGTATTTGTCATTCTCTCTTATTTTTAAACTAAAAAAATTACGATTTCACATATTTTAAATAATATGACATTCAATTTAATGTTACAAAAATGCATTATTTATTTATACGTTATTAATGATATAAAATTTTATTTTTAGAGGGTTATATTGCGATTTCATGAATGTTTATTATTTTATCATATAACACATTATTTATAGCTTGTCATATCATTATTTTTTAGTTAAAAAAATTAAATAAATAACCAACACTATCAGGTTTTAAAATAACGAAACTGATTTCGTAAATTTATAAAAATAAAAGACTAAATGTAATTAAATTTTAAAAAATCAATAAATTGCATAGAAAGTAATTAAAAGTTATTTATCAACATGATTACAAATAATTGCAAGATTAATCAGATTACCCACTCCTTTATTCTACGAGGGAATTTTGCATCTTTGCATAGAAAGTAATTGTAAATTACTTATTGACACACTTACAAATAATTGCAAAATTAATGAGATTACCCCTCCGTTGATTCAGCATATTTAAAATCTCGTAACACAATATGATTCATCATACTTGGCGAGAAGGCAACACGAGTACCGCTCTTAACGAAGTTAATGATCTCTTTTTTATAATATATTTTTTAAGCTTACATGTTTAGGACTATTCGTTTATATGTTTAGTTTGTCTCTTTTAGACTTTGCCCTCTATCATAAAAAAAAAATACCAATAAATTTATTTTCTCTTGTTCTGTGCCAAAAAAAAATACAAATAGATATTATAAAAAAAAGAGATTACAATCAAAAATATTATTCGCATTTTTAATAAGAAGGCATTTTTAAAAAATGATATTCATTAATTTAAAAAAATTTAAAATTACATTAAGAACAGTATATTAAAAAATGCATTTCTGATGTTGAGATTATTTGCAAATGTATATAGTATAGATAGATATAGATTCCTTCACGGTTTTCATACTTTTTCTACTTCGCTTATAGTTAATATTTAATCTTATCATTCAAATCCATTTTTTTACTATTATTTATTATTTTAATATATTTCATTTTATTCATGGACAAAATTTTTATACACAAATATTATTTTATCTTTCAATAAATTTTTATTTTTTGGAAAAAATATTATCATTATTTTTATTTTACTATAGACATGCAACTACAATTTTTCTATTTAAACACTAATTTTAATTTATCATGATTATAAATTATATATTTTATATATATCAAAAAATAATTCTGTAACTTTTATATGATTTTTTTGGAAATATTTATCTTTTTTTTATTAAGCTATGATTATAAGAATTCCACCATTTAAGTCTAAATTAAGCTAATAGAAAAAGTTGTAATTTAAAAACTGATTTAATGTCTTATTATCTAAAATTTGAAATTTTAACCTATTTATTTTGAATTTGATCGCCGAATTTAAAAATACAAAATAATCTATAATCGGAGGACCAAATAACCTCTTATTTGATTATTGAAAAAAAAATGCATAGATCTAATAAATCTAGTCAATCAAGTATGATATTCATTACATATCTATACACTTGTTCAAAATTGTTCAATTTAAATAATTTCGAATAACTCATCCCAAATTATACTCATTTTTATGCTAACTATATTTAAAATATATATTTAAGTTTTAACTAATTCTTTAATGACAATTATTTATTCCGTGTACGATCTTTGTAATAAATTACAATTATTCTCATTTTAGTTTAAAAGATATTAAAAATATGTTAATTGGTGACAAACATTTACCTTGTATATCAATCGTTGCCACAACTTCTTTAGCGATTAATTTTTTTAAAAATGTGAAAAAATTAAAGTGTGAAAAAATAATAGTTTGAGCATTATAATTATTCTTATTTTTATTACAATATCAAAAATTATAGTTTGTGTATTTTAAGTAATTATAACAATTACCGTTTTTTAATTAATTATATAATTAATATATTATATTTATTCTTATTCTTATTTAGAAGATATAAAAAAAAATTAACTAATTTATTAATGACAAATCTTAATCACGCGTACGTTCCAACAACTTATTTAACGATTTATTTTTTAAAAAACAACATGAAAAAATTAAAGTGTGAAAAAATATAGTTAATATATTATAATTGTTTTATTTTTATGTTGATGATATTAAAAATATCACAAATTTTAACTAATTCCTTAAAGACAAACAATTATCCAATACGATTTTATATAATAAATATAATTAGTGTATATTATATTATTACTATTATTATTATTGTTATTATTATTCAATATATGTATATCAGCTAGGATTAAGGCTATATTCAAAATTTATAGTTGATTTTTAATATATATATATATATATATATATATATAGTGTATTTGTTTAAATTGTGTGGACCATTGCAAAAAAAGTATATATATTTATATACTTTTTATTGTATTGTATCGATTGTTAAATATATATTTTTAAAATAATTGTATGAGATATTTTCAAAATTTAACTATTAATAGTTATACCGTTGAAACTAAAATGAAATTATTTATTTTTTTATTTAGATTATTGTTAATCAAATTTCTTATTTTTATTAATAAATTCTTTTATTTTTTAATTTAGTAAAGACATAATTACCACCGACGGGAATTGAGTCTAATGGCAGAAGCTATATTTTTACAATAAAGTGAACATGAAATCGAATTATCAATAAAAAACTTCGTTTAGTATCCGACACACCTCAAATAAAATTATATTCAGTTGAGGGAACCTATGGAAATTAAAAAAAATGTAAGTCCAAACAATGAATTGATCCAAGTGGTAAGAGACTTTGGACCCTTAAACAATTGGTTAAAGAGTTGGATATCTGACTATTGCGTATCAATAGAATTTGATTGGAAGACGATAACTCACTATTGTGTGCCCACATAATGTATAATGAAGATTAGTTACGTCAAATAAAAGTATAAACTTAGTACCTATAACATGTTAAAAAAAAATAAACATGTAATTAATTTTGTATTTTTATAATATTTACTTCATTATTTAGATATTTTTGGATAACTATTTTTTTAATTTAATGTAAAATTTTAATTTTAATTTTTTTCTTCATTAAATTAATTTTACTTGCATATAGATTTTTTTTAGGGAAGAACCCACCTTATAAAATTAATCTGTTTTGATGTATTGATTTTTTTTATAAAATTATTTGTTTTATAGCCCTTTTATAATTTTTAGATTAGACTGGGTACATATTTATATTTTTATTTTATGTAAATTTGATCTTAAAATTATTGCTATTATTATTATTAGGATTATTATTATATTGACAGCATATTATAAAATATGTATATGTTTTCATTCTGTATTTTAATTTAATTTGAAAAGTATTTTTGTGTTATTATTTTTTCAAATCCATTTTTTTGTTACTATTA